>OW240916.1:218156670-218637674 GCA_933207985.1 Pelobates cultripes | reverse complement strand
TTTGATTTCCCCACCGGCCCGCCATGGAATGCAGCAGGGCTGGTGCTCGGATAGTGCTGGCCCTGCATAGACCGGCAGGAGAGATCCTGTGATCTTCCCTGCCGGCTTCGGCCCATGGCCACCGTGGCAAAATACCATGGAGAGTTAATACATTCTAAGCTTATCTGAGGAGGGCCCTCTTCACTTCTTGTTTCTGTCAATCTTAATTTGTATTATACATGTGGAATCGGTTTATCCCAAACTGCCATTTGTTGAATTCTGGCTGTTTCCTGACTTTTTGAACTCCAAAACAGCATATGGACAATTCAAAAATTCAATGGAATTGATAATCAATGAGTAGTTTGTGTTGTGATTCAGAGATTTGCCCATGGTGCCCCAAAAAAATTATTGGTGGGAAGAAAAAGAATTATTGCTGGTTAGTGGACAACAACTAAATATTGATATGATTCACTGATCTAGTGAGAAGTGACCAACAGAGGTGGAAAAAGGAGGAGCGGAAAAATATCTCTATTTATATATTATATATTTAATAAATATACCATATATAAATATATAGATTTATTTTCTTACTGCTTTTTCCCTCTGTTGGTTATTTACTCTCATTCAATCTGTGAACCAAATGGCGGTATAAGGCGACCTATCAATGTACTAAAACACGTGTACACAATATTTATATTTTGCAGGACACTGATTGACTCATTTTGCGCCATTTTGGTAAGTCCAAACAGTTTTTGCCAAAACTATTTTTATCTGATCGGAAACGCCATATGGACAAACCCAAATCGCCCCAAACTATTTTTTCCAGACAAATCAATTAGTACGAAACAAATCATTTTGCCACGCACAAGTCTAGTGTGTACAGGGAACTGATAATTACATATATCTCCTGTTGGACATCTAGAGGCCTACATAATTGTTAGATCCCCAAAGACCAGGGGAAAACGTAACCATCGAGTTGGGTAAATAATACGTTTGTCTGTATAGTATAATTTCTGTGAGTCCATAAAATTGGTATGATAACTTGCTAGTTTTACCAAATATGCTGCAGAATCCTCCCCCTTCCTCCCAGCAAAGGAACGTCAGAAGCCACGTTCTCCTGGTGAAGCCACTTTTTTTTATTTTGCTAAAGCTGTGAATGTTCTAAGAAAAATTATTTTTCTATGTTTGTTTTATGTTATATGAGGATGTATACACGAAAAGGGACAAATACAGTACAGAATAAAATCACTATCACTAACAGATATACACTGACACTGATACCGGAGAAACTGACGGAAGCAAAGCACAGAGGGATGGACACAGGTTTCTTCAGGAAGGAAGAGATTCTTTATTGGATCACCGATCGGGACTCAGAGGGACTAATGTCACCAAAAATACAGCAAGTTCTGAGCCCTGAACAATAGTGCAGGCTCCCTATATAGGCACATAACTCCTCCCATATTAAGCTCCACCCGCACATTCTCTTGACCAATCATTACAAATAAGAATTAACTTCCTGCTTGACCGCATGGCTTGTCCAGCACAATGGAGGAGGGGAATACTACATCCTGTATTCTTGCACATGCTCCGTACACTACTGATCGTATCTTGCCTCGTGCAACCAACTGATCGATACGTCAGCATATGCACGTACACATGCCACGTGGTAATCTCGGCCTACTAAATTTATTTTTACCGAGATTCCACCACATTCCCCCCTTTGATGCCTCTTGATATTTTACAATTACTTGAGGCATCACTTAACCTTGGTTTGCATACACCACAAGTTACCTTTGAACCAGACCAGACTTATCCTATGATGTGAATCTTCAACACTCGTCTTCCTGCATTGGTTCTCCCTGATCTAGAGCCTTATATTTATAAATTGCCATTATCTGTGCAGCAGCCTTCCTCTCTGCTATATTTTCTATCAGGCTTTGCACAGACCTAACTACTAAGGGTATAAGACACGGCAGGAGTAGACACAACATTAAAATCAGTAGGACTCCACCTACCACTGCCTTAAGCCCTCCAAACCACTCATACCAGCTACCAAACCAACTACTTGGATTGTACCCTTTCCATACCTGAGTAGGCACATGCGCTAGTTTAACCATATGGCTAGTAAGCTCAGCTATTGCTTGCCCTTCGTCATCTATTTGAAGACAGCAATTGCTCAGGTTAAACTTCCCACATACACCTCCCTCTACTGCCAAAAGATAATCCAAGGCTAATCTATTTTGGTAAACTGCTGTCCTCATCCTGGTATTATGCTTCGCTAGAAGATTGAGCGCTTGTGATGTCTCGTTAGTAATGATCTCAACCACCGCCTGTAACCTTATAATGCGGTTGAGCATATAAATAGGGGTTCTATAACCAAAGGTACCATCCTCTGCCCACGTGGCTGGCCCATAATAATCTATAATACGCTGGGGAGGCCATTCATTATCTTCCCAGGCACCTATCTCTATGGGTCCCCTTTTCTTCCTATGATTCACATCATACACTTTAACACCTAAAGTCTCACCTGTTTCAATAGGCAACAAGAAGAAGGATGGTTTTAACATACCCAACACACATGCCCCTTCCCAGTCCTGTGGTAACTCCGAATAGGCCTTCTTACCACAGATCCAGTACAAATTCGCTGGGGCTCTCCAGTTAGATGTGATGGATAGATCAAACCATACGTCCTTTAAATTGGCATATCTTGCAAACGGGTTAGATGGTTCTGAGACATTTGAAGCCGACCACCAAGTTGTATTCTTTGTATCATCATCATAAGCTTTTTGCCCTAGACAAGTTAATTCTCCTACAGAAGTATTATACATCATTCCTTTCCTCGCTATGCAAACATAACCTATGATGGAGGTCTTCAATCTCCACTCAGATTTACCTCTAACACTCATATGATAGTCGGCTTGTGTAGATATTAATTGGTCAACTGCCTCAGAACCGGACATTACCTCCTTTGCTTCCCAAGGCCATTGGTCTCCCATGTTAGTACCTCCACACACATAGCAGTTGGTAACATTAAGACTACCGGCAATACTCTCGGCTAAATCAATGAACAAGTTTTTAGCATTATGGGGGATCTTATTATCTATGCTCATCTCTTCATAAAAGGAATGGTATACTTGATGAGTTTGGGAGGTTACCGTATCAGTCTCTATCCCTATAAACAATATTGTCCCAGGGTCTAAACCCGTCCCATATATTTGAAACCCAAATAAATTACCATATTTATCTAAGAACTTGTCAGGGTTATTTATAAGTATATGGATTGGATTGCATTCCATAGACTTACAATATGGATTAGTAGGCAACTTAGTCACAATCATGTCCTTGTCTGCTGTCTGTCCCCAAGTCGCCCACCCCACACAAGACCAATATGGGCAGAAGTTATAATCTCTATTTGGGCATCTTGGACTTACATATTTATTTTTACTACTGGGACAAATATATTTATCGTTAGACCCATACGTCCTCTCCCATCTAAGATCCCCACATACATTCCACGGCTTTCTACCACTTGATATTGCTTTACACGCATCAAATAGCAGAGCACCTGAAGAATATACGGATTTTAATACCGTCTTATTAATTAGGGTCCCCTGAGAATCTCCATTTCTGAGAGTCAACCAAATTGTACGGGGTTGATACTCAGGACTGAAGCACTTAGGTTCTCCTACTCCTAAATGACACACACTATATTCTATATTTAAGTATCTACATCTTGATACATCTCCTTTACACTCATATTGCGAATGCCAAATTAGGGTCTGGGATATATGGTTACCTGTTCTTGTAGTCTTAATGCATACCTCACAGCTAGGAGTGTTGGTACCTCTACCTTCCTGAATATAAAAATACACATAAATAAACATTATTAAAAATACATCTTTCGTCGTCATCCTCAGTCTTCGTCCGTGTGAAGGCACCTCAGCTTCCAGGATGTAAGGACTGCAGGGAATGGAGTTCTGCTCGTCTTCACAGGGGTCCCCTCAAGACTTTCCCTGACTTATACACTCGTTGGTGAGTGGACAGGCTTTATTATGGCCTTCTCACTCACTTACCAAGTCTCTGAAACAATAAAATTTGTAATCTACAAGGTTCCTCGTCACTCCGACTGAGTCGTGCGTTTTAACCGGATCTTGCAGGGATTCTCTGGATTTGCTGTAACTTGCCAGGAATCGGCTGCTGCTGGTTTAACCCTGGAGTGATGTATCCACGGAGCCACTTCGGCTACTTTTATCGCTGTAGGGGTAGACAGAAGAACAACATAAGGACCTCTCCACTTGGGCCCTAACGGCACATTATTCCACTCTTTAATCCACACTTGGTCGCCTGGGTGGTAACTATGAATTGGGGGATAAATATTCACAGGTAATCTATCTTGTACCCATTTCTGTACCTCCTCCATAGTCTTACCCAACTCTACAACCTGCTGCCGGGTAATTCCTTCTCCCAACTGACTCAAATCCCCCCTTAAGTTACCAAGCACGGGAGGTGGTCGCCCGTACATGATTTCAAAAGGAGAGAGGCCCATCCTTCTGGTAGGTGTACTACGGATTCGCAATAGAGCTATGGGCAAGAGAACGTTCCACTTAAGTTGGGTTTCCTGACACATTTTAGCCAACTGATTCTTAATAGTTCTATTCATTCTCTCTACCTTACCAGAACTCTGGGGTCTATATGCCGTATGAAGCCTCCACTTTATACCAAGCATATGAGTCAATTGTTGTAGGCACTGATGAACAAAAGCTGGACCATTGTCCGATCCTATAGAGCAGGGTAGTCCATATCGGGGTATTATTTCTCGTAGCAGGAATCTCACGACTTCTCCTGCTTTCTCTGTACGAGTAGGACATGCTTCTACCCAGCCTGAATAGGTGCACACCACTACCAGCAGGTAGCGATGTCCACCCGATTTAGGCATCACTGTATAGTCAATTTGTAAATCGGACATGGGAAGTCCCCCCATAAACTGGACTCCTGGTGGCTTTACTGGTCCTTGTCTTGCATTATTTTTAGCACACGTTACACATCTACGTACAATGGCCTGAGTCAAGTTGGACAATCTTGGTATGTAGAAATGTTTTCTGAGAGATTCTTCTGTACTGTCTCTCCCAGAATGTGTCCCGTTATGATAGTTTTGGACAATTTCTACCGCTAGTGATGCTGGAATAACTATTCTTCCATCTTCTAACTGATACCATTTGTTCTCCAAATACTTTCCAGGTTCAGTCCTTAACCACTCCTCTTCTTGAGCTGTATAAATTGGAGTCCATTGAGACAGTGGAGTTGGTATAAGAGCAGCTATATGCCCCACATATTCCTGTCTTCCTGATTCAGCAGCACGCTTAGCTGCACTATCTGCCATCCGATTCCCTTTGGTTACATCACCATCTCCTCTCAGATGCGCCCGACAATGTATAATACCGACTTCTTTCGGCTCCCACACTGCTTCCAATAGTTGTAGGATCTCAGCTGCGTATTTGATTTCTTTGCCTTCTGAATTCAATAGTCCTCTTTCTTTATACAAAGCTCCGTGGGCATGAGTGGTTAAAAACGCATACTTGGAGTCCGTGTAGATGTTCACTCTTAAACCTTCAGCCAATTGTAACGCTCGTGTCAGTGCTATCAATTCTGCCTTTTGTGCTGATGTTCCTTTTGCCAGTGGCCGAGCTTCTATCACCTTGTCTATCGTTGTTACTGCATATCCTGCATAGCGGATCCCTTCTTTTACATAACTACTGCCGTCGGTGTAATATTGAACATCAGGGTTCTGGATGGGAAAATCACGAAGATCTGGTCTACTTGAAAATACTTCATCCATTACTTCCAAACAATCATGTTGACTTTCAGTAGGTTGTGGCAAAAGGGTAGCTGGATTTAAGGTATTTACAGTCTCTAAATGCACTCTTGGGTTTTCACACAACATTGCTTGATACTTGGTCATACGGCTGTTACTAAACCAATGATTTCCTTTGTAATCCAACAACGTCTGTACTGCATGTGGAACTCGTACATAAAGTTCTTGACCCAGAGTGAGTTTATCGGCTTCAGCTACTAGCAGGGCGGCTGCAGCTACAGCTCTTAGACAAGGTGGAAGTCCGCTGGCCACTGCATCCAGTTGCTTAGACATGTAGGCAACAGGTCTTTGCCATGATCCCAAGTACTGTGTCAATACTCCCACAGCCATTCTTCTTTGCTCATGTACATACAGGTAGAATGGCCGTGTGTGGTCAGGTAGACCTAATGCTGGGGCACTCATCAAAGCCCTCTTCACATCTTCGAATGCCGTTTGCTGTTCTTGAGTCCATAAGAAGGGGTCGTGCTCTGTACCTTTGATAGCTGCATACAGAGGTTTTGCCAGTATCGCGTAGCTGGGAATCCATATCCTACAGAAGCCTGCTGCCCCCAAGAATTCTCGCACTTGTCTTCTATTCCTGGGTATCGGTATTTGGCACACAGCTTCTTTTCTCTCTGGCCCCATAATTCTTTGACCTTCAGAGATATGGAATCCCAGATATTTGACAGTTGGCAAACACAACTGAGCCTTCCTTCTTGACACCTTGTATCCTGCCTTCCAGAGAATGTGTAGTAGATCGTGCGTTGCTTGCTGACATACTTCCTTTGTAACTGCTGCTATCAACAAGTCATCTACATATTGTAATAATACACACTCTCCTGGGATAGACTCGAAATCTAGTAGATCTTGACTTAGAGCTGAACCAAATAGGGTAGGTGAATTTTTAAACCCCTGGGGCAATCTTGTCCAGGTCATTTGGCGTTTCGAGCCCGTTACAGCATTTTCCCATTGGAAAGCGAAGATACATTGGCTTTCTGCGGCAATTCGGAGGCAAAAGAAGGCATCTTTGAGATCTAAGACTGTAAAGTAAGTAGCCCCGCCCGGAATTAAAGCAAGCAGGTTATATGGATTGGGCACGACTGGATGTATACTAACAACCGCATCATTGACTGCTCTCAAGTCCTGCACAGGTCGATACTCATCTGTACCGGGCTTTTGAACAGGCAGCAATGGGGTGTTCCAGGGGGAAGTACAGAATTTTAGGATACCATACCGTATGAACTTATCCAGATAAGATTGGATGTTCTTCTTAGCCTTCTGCGGAATATGATATTGTCTCAGGCTTACTGGATAAACCCCAAGTTTTAGTTCGATTTTAATAGGTGGAATATTGCGGGCCAGTCCTGGTGGGTTGTTCTCTGCCCAAACTCCTGGTATGTTAAATAAGGATTCATCACTCCTCGGGTTTTGGCTAGTCAACACTGTATAAAGTCGCCACTCTTCTTCCTTTGGTACGGACAATGTCATAATACCTGAGGGTCCATTAAACTTTAAGGATGTTGTTCCATTTGGTAGGAACGTAATCTGCGCTTGTAATTTGGATAGCATATCACGTCCCAGCAATTGGACTGGACACTCAGGCATATAAAGGAATTGATGTTTTACTACGTGGCCTCCCAATGTACAGAGTCGACTTTTAAGAACCGGTTTTTCAGCACTTCTTCCAGTTGCTCCTATTACAGTAATAGTTCTTCCAGATGGAGGAGCAACTTGATTAGTCACCACCGAATGTTCAGCACCAGTGTCGATCATAACGCACTCCTTTTTCCCCCTATTGATACATCGACCATAGGCTCCGCTCGACCAAGGGGGATGGAGCCCGGTCGGTATCAATAGTCCTCCATGACCGTGTCAGCCAATCCCACAAAGTCCCTACCTTCTCTATCGCGGGACCTTTGCGCTGCTGGATAGTACCTATCTTCCCTTACACTTCCTCTGTTCCCATTACTCCCTCTATTACCATTACTCCCTCTATTACCATTACTCCCTCCGGGGCCTCCTCTACCTCTCGCTCTGCCTCTAAAGTTTCCGTAACCTGCCCTGGGTAAGTCTCTCTCATACTGCTCTCTTTGCGGACACTCGTTCCTCCAATGCCCTTCTTCCTTACAGTACGCGCACTGATTCCTACTCAAAGGCTCCCTATTCCATCTACCATCGCCTCTATCTGGGCCCCGTCTATCTACGCCTGCGATCGCTACCGCTAGCATATCTGCCTTTCTACGCATCTTGCGCTCTTCCTCTTTCTTACTTTCTGTTTCCCTATTCATATATACTTTGTTCGCTACCTCCATTAGTTGGGTGATAGACATACCTGCAAACCCTTCTAATTTCTGTAGCTTGCGCTTAATATCTCCGTAAGCTTGGCTGACAAAGGCGGAGTTTACCATTCGGGAATTATCAGCGTCTTCCGGATTAAAGGGGGTATACAAGCGGTATGCCTCCAATAATCGGTCATAAAAGACACTGGGCGCTTCATCACTTTTCTGAATCACCTCAACTGTCTTCGACATGTTAATAGCTTTCTTCCCTCCGGCTTTCATGCCAGCAATTATAGCATCTCTATAGGCTTTAAGTTGAGCCATATCTGCGCCATTTACATTCCAGTCAGGATCGGTGTTAGGGTAATGTGTTGCGGCCCATGCTGCCGGATTGGCTTGATTTAAAGCACGGGCTCTCTCCTCTAGCGCCTTAATGGCCGCTTGGTTAATCCTTGTCCTTTCCTCATTATTGAACAATGTCATTAATAACTGCTGGCAATCAGCCCATGTCGGGTTATGTGTCTGAACTATCGAGGTGAACAGATCGGTCATAGCTTGTGGTTTCTCAGTGTACGAGGAATTGTGGGTCTTCCAATTCAAGAGATCGGTAGTCGTGAACGGGACATATACGAAGACTGGGTCAGCATGTGCCATTTGACCTGCGGCATCGATATAGGCTGACCCAGGATTCAGACGAAGAGGCATCTGATAATGTTTTAATTGTTGGGTACCGGTCAGTTGTCGGGTTAGTATGGGGCTACGTGGAGGGGCGTCAGTTAAAGGTTCCGGTCGAGAGGTAATAGGGCATGAGGATGTGGGAACTTGATTTTGGGAAAAGTTAGTGAATAGTATACTCCGAGCCGAGCTAGAAGAAGCTTGACCGGAAGTTTGAAGTGGCGCCAAATCAGGATATTCAAATCTAATGGGGGTTGGTCCTGGTTCCGGAAGGGGAGTTTTAATACGAGGGGGGGTGGATTCTGTACTGGAGGAGGAAGCGGAAGTGGATGGGGGCAATAGGGAAGGGGTGCAGAGCTTCCTGCATTCGCGTCACTTCCTCTTAAAGGAAAGTAAGGAGGCGGCAAAGGGATCTCGGACTCAGGGGGCGTGTCCAAAATGGGCCTAACACCAGTCCTAGTGGACAAACAAGTCCTGGCCACCATGAGGCGACATTGCTCCTCGTGGCATATCCGGATCCATTTTGGCGAGTCGTTTACGGCCTGCCCCAACAATCAATGTATGGAAACTGTCCGTAAAGTTCAGGCCTACCTGATACAGCCACGTGTACACGCTGTACCAGGGTTGGATCCAAACTGCCACGCGGCGGCCATGCCGCAACCAAAATAGGCCACTCCCTAGTGCACAAAGTGACCAAACGTACAGGAGACATTTTAACCCCAAAATCACATGTTTTGAATCCCTTTTTAAAATTCTTTACCATACAACCTAAGGGATCCGAAATCGTTGACTCTGACGCGCCCATACTTATCAATGGAACGTCGTTGACAACGAATACTATGCACGCGTTCTTATTCAACAGTCACACCCGTTTCCTCTGGCAACAGCACCACGTGGTACAGTTACCGAGTGAAACGTACACAATAACACAATAATCACTCAGGGAATTCCCGTACACACACAGCTGTTACACCAGTCACTAAATAATCAATATTATGCCCTTTGGCGAAACTATACAGTCACCCACGCTATAATTCTCTATATATGAATTACCCGTCTATAACACACCCCAGTAACATCGTCTTTTACTAGTATCGGTTACAGTACGGTTAGCATAGGTCAAAGCACAATTTAAGGTCACAATACAATTATTAGTGGTTAGGGTGTTAAACATGCAATAGACGACAATGATTAGTACTTATATACAGTGTCAGTAAATATACAGGGTTATGGTACCGTGCACTATGATACAGCAACACACTATTAACACTCTCGCTAGACGGCTGAGCTCGCGCTATCTAACAAGATATACACTTTACTAACAATCTTTAACACATTTACAATCCCAACTAAACTATTGGCCAGTACCTTGAATGGACTACCTAAAACTATATACACCCGTTTTGGTTAGCCACACTGCCCAAACACCACATATAGCGAACTAGAGGGCGAAATTTACAAAATTGCCCTTCTAGTCTATTTACTCTATCAAAAGTCTAGTGGGTTCCAAATTTACACGCCTTCCCACTTAGCCAAGATAGGTTGAGAGCTAGCGAACCGAATTTACACAGGCGCCGCTTAGTCTCCCGGTCCCTCCGACCTAGCGAACGTAATATACACCCTAGAACGCTAGTCTAGACAAGACACCGGTGTCCGGCTAGGGCTATTTACACAGGACCCCGCCTGACTAACCAGATCAAACGGTCTTACTAAAGAGCGTTCGATCGAGCGGTGCGCCTTCGCTCCTTCCCTCCGACAGAGGGGGCAGATTCCATACACAGATTTAAACCCCTTTTGGGCCTACCGCACAATCGGTATACCCCTAGTGGGTCTGCCGTCTAAAACAGCAGTTGTCTTACCTCCTCGTTCCTGAACCTGAGTTCACACTCATCGACGGGGACACCCCAGCACTTCTTACGTAGAGGCCGATGATCTCCTGGACAACAGACCAGTGGCGCCGAGACGAAGGGAGGTCCACGCAGAAGTTCAGGGGTGCAGCCGTAGAGAACGTGGGCAAAGATAGACCGTCTCACGCCTCTGCCTCTCAGCTACCGTTGAACGATGAGCTTCCCGGCCAATGCACCAAATGATACCGGAGAAACTGACGGAAGCAAAGCACAGAGGGATGGACACAGGTTTCTTCAGGAAGGAAGAGATTCTTTATTGGATCACCGATCGGGACTCAGAGGGACTAATGTCACCAAAAATACAGCAAGTTCTGAGCCCTGAACAATAGTGCAGGCTCCCTATATAGGCACATAACTCCTCCCATATTAAGCTCCACCCGCACATTCTCTTGACCAATCATTACAAATAAGAATTAACTTCCTGCTTGACCGCATGGCTTGTCCAGCACAATGGAGGAGGGGAATACTACATCCTGTATTCTTGCACATGCTCCGTACACTACTGATCGTATCTTGCCTCGTGCAACCAACTGATCGATACGTCAGCATATGCACGTACACATGCCACGTGGTAATCTCGGCCTACTAAATTTATTTTTACCGAGATTCCACCACAACACCACAAACAAAAATAACACAAATTAGCTGCAGAACTGACACTGTACACATAAACTATTGCAGAGATTGTACACATGCACTCTCCCTGACACTACACATAAACACATAAAGACACAATGACATTGCACACACAAACACACATTCTAATACTATACACATAAAATGAATACACTTGCAGAGAAGCTCTACACACACAAAAAAATCATGCATTTATTTTGACACTGCAGTCACACTCAACCATGCCTATAATGATACAACACAACCATTCACATAATATTCTGGCAATGCACGGAGGAATATATGTTTTAGCAGTATTGTAACAATCTCCCAGGCATGGATTTTCCAAGAGTGTATTATGGCTTGTAAATGCATACATGTAAAGAGGACATTAACGTAAGTGGGGGATGCAGTATGGCATATGGAAAGAAACATGGCATGTGAGGCATGCACTATGACAAGATTATATAGTTTTGTGTATGATATGAAACATGGCAATTGCAAGATAAAAAATGATAAATGTAAGTGGGCTGTTTATCTCTTCCAGATTTAATCTGTCAACAATTATCTCAAACCGGGTCTGTCTTAGTAATGTGTAAATCAGTTTTTAATGGTTTGTTTTTCACATTATAGAGGTCATCCTTTTATTATATTACGTTCCCTTCCCTTGTGTATCTCTCCAAGCACCTTCCTTTCAATTTTTGTCTTCATAAGGCCTTAACCCTGGTGTGTGTCCATGCCCTCTGCAAACCGTTATATCTAGATCTAGATCTCAGTCAGCTGTGGTGATTCCTGGACCCTCTTGGTCTGAATAGACCCTGACAGTGTCTTAATGCATGCAACCTCTGTGATCAGTGGCGGGCTTTGCCAGCTGCCCAACTACAATCAATTGGCAGAGGTAGCATGCTGAGGTTTCAGCATTACAGGGAACTATTGTTGTTATGCTGAAAACAGCCAGTAGATGGCAGTCACCTAATGCTCTTTAATGTTTAACTAAGAAAATGATCTGCTGAAGTCAGTAGTAATATTAGCAAAGGTGTAGGGTTAGGGTTAAAGGGTAACGCGTTGTCTGATAGTTTTCTCCCCCCCTTTTTTTATAATACCCTGCTGGATTGGGCTTAATTATCTTGCAATGCAGCACTAGGCGAAGCTCTCAAAGTTGCCTTCCACGTCTGATCAATGTCCAATGAAGTGATTATCATAGGGGATTTAAAAAATAATCTAAAATTATTCAATACAACATGTGGGAGAGACTGCTGTGTGGGAGCAAGGATGGAAGCAAACAGGCGCACAGCTTGCAAGATAGTAGATGACCATATTTGTTGCCAACGAGCTGACAACATACATAAAATTTGCACAGAATTAACATTTGGCTGTCCAGAACAGAGTTCCTGGCTGTCAGTGTCACATGTGCAGGGGGTGTTACTAGCCCCAAGCACCAGTCAGGGATGTATTTGCCACGAGGCAAACAAGGCATTTGCCTAGGGCGGCACTTTCAGGGGGGCGTCAAAAAAAATACCCCCCCCCCAAGTGCCCAGGCAAATGCCGTGTTTGCCTCATCCTGGGGGCCCAATAGGTGGCCAGACGGCCCACCAATGTGTTCAGATACTCAGCGTGTAGGCGGGCGGCGAGGGAGCGCAGTCCTCTGAGCTCTTCCTGTTCCCTCTCGCACCCTTCTATGATGACGGGAGCCAGAATATGACGTCACTCCGGCCCCAGCAGTGCGCAAAGGAGCAGAATAGGAAGAGCTCAGTTCCCTCGCTGCCTCTATTGAGCACCTGCCCGTCTGCCCAGCCACCCCAGCAAGAAGGAGCCTGCGATCAGGAGCCAGCAGCCCCAACAGTCAGGGACAGGATCCACAACAGCTCTCCCAAAGGTAGGGAGGCTGGCTGGGTGGATTTAAATAATAATAATTTTAAAAAAATGGTGAGTGTATGAGAAAATGTCTGTGTGTCTGTCAGTGAGTGTGTGTGTCTGTCAATGTGTGTGTGTGGTGGTCAGTGAGTGTGTGGCGGTCAGTGAGTGTGTGTCTGTCTGTCAGTGTGTGTGTCAGTGAGTGTGTGTGTCTGTCAGTGAGTGTGACAGTCACACACACACTCACTGATAGACACACACACTTACTGACAGACACACACACACTCTCACTGACAGACACACAGTCAGTGTGTGTGTGTGTGTGTGGCTGTCAGTGTGTGTCTGTCAGTGAGTGTGTATCTGTGTCTATCTATGAGTTTGTGTGTGTCAGTGAGGGTATGTGTCAGTGAGTGTGTGTGTAGCTGGCAGTGTGTGTCTATGAGTGAGTGAATGTGTGTTTCTGTCAGAGTGCGTCAAATCAGTGAGGATGTTTGTGAGTGTATGCCAATGTATGTGTATCTGGGAGTGTGTGCCTGTCAGTGTGTGTCTGTCAGTGAAATTGTGGGTTGTTTAAACAGTGTGTGTGCCAATGATTGTATGTGTGTGACAATGACTGTGTATCTGTCAGTGAGTGTATGTCAGTGCATGTGTCAATTAGGACGTGTGTCTGTCAGTCAAAAAAGTGGCTTTGATACGAAGTGGTGGGGAAAAATTAGATTAGAGAGTGCCAGAATTTAGTCGTGCCTAGGGCAGCACAAATCCAGAATACACCACTGAGCAGGGGAGCGGCTGCCCAAACCGTTGGTGCCTAAAATGCACAAAATGGATGTGGAAAATCCCTTCGCTCTAAAAATGGAAGGGTTCCCCTGCCACATCTGGCAGAGTGTTGATGTGCTGGCAATGGCCAATCCGCGTCTTGTTGCTTTGCAGATTGTGCCATATGACACAATATTGCACCTACGCTGGGCCTCTCTTCTTTCCCTTCACCACTTTTCCCCTTGACGAATAACCCTGAATTCCCTCCTGGGACAGAAAACAGGGCATTCACATGTTTCTTTCGCTTTCAAACACGTTCAGATTAGACACATGACGGAGGGTGAAACACTCAGACGCCTACCTGACCTCCTACACGGTACCCCAGGCATGTTCCTACACAGACTAAAATATGAACAACTGAGACAACTCATACGCCAGTTATCTCAACAACCAAATCTGTTTAGAGCTTTAACCCCATTTTAACGCATGTGTGTTGACCCAGACCCGCAGCCTCATGCTATCTCCCACCTTTATTCCCCACTACAACAAAACTTAAATCTCCCAGCACCAGCATACATGGGGAAATGGGAAATGGCAATTGGGGAGAATTTCACCCCATAACAGTGGGGGAAGATATGTGAACTAGTACAGCATTGCTCTTTAGCTAGTAAGACCCAGGAAACTACTTTTAAAGTTTTATCTATGTGGTATTGAACCTCGCAGGCCCTCCAGAAAATAAATCTGTCACTAGATAGAGACTGCTGGTGCTGCCATGCGACCACAGGATCGTTCCTTCACATTTGGTGGGAATGCCCAAAGGTCAAACCTTTCTGGAAAGCGATAAACGCCATCCTATGGAGGTTCCCTGACAGCCCCCCTCCCTTCTGACCTGCCCCATTTCTCCTACACCATACGTCCTCGCCGACCGCCAGATATAAGAAATCTCTGGCAATTCGGATCTTAAATACGGCAAAACAGGTCATCCCCTTATACTGGAAACAAGACCTCATGCCGCCCCTCACGGTCTGGTTTGATAAAATGGAAGACCTAAGACGTATGGAGGAACTGATTTACACAGCACAGGACCACTTCCAATTATACGTAGACATTTGGACACATTGGCTGACAACTGCATATAACACTGACTTCCACTGACATATGAGACCCAAGGAGAGTAGAGGGCTTGGGGGGAGGGAAAGGGAAGTTTTGCAGCGTTGTGGAGTCCTGGGTCACCGGCCGGGAACGTAGGGGTTGTCCTAGCAGAACTAGAGGTACGATGCTCTTCCCGCCTTTGACTTCTCGCCCCTCAGGTTGAGACACTTCCCTCGAGAGGGTTTTCTAGCTGACCACGGTACGATCCTCAAACCCCTCTCAGGTGGGTCCAAGGGGAGAATAGGGACATGTCCGTAGCAGCTCAGGATGCACTGGCGAGGGGATAGGGGGAGGGTGGGGCGCTTAAACTATTTAAGCTTATCTCTAACCAGTACAACTTAACACCTGAAACATGGATAGATGACATTGGTGTATTACACAGTACTACACTATACTAGACATTCTTAGATTGTTCGCTATGGATCTGCACGTCGTGACAAGTTGGTTATGTTGGTCCTACGAGACCTATGAATAGTTGCTGATCTGGACCTGTGTGTCCACGAGAATTACATTGAATTCTTGCCTTTACGATAAATAAAAATCTTTTTTATAAAAATAAAAAACCTAAAAAAAAAAAACCCTACATGTGACAGAACTGCTTTAACTGGATATGGTCAGCTACTGACTCTTGGCATGAGTCTGGTCTTGTAGGGTGCTAGTGAGAAACAGGATTCCCAGTATTTTTTAAGAACAAATTGTATTTGGCAATTTTTGAGCTGATATTGCTTAGATCAGGGGTGCCCAAAGGGTAGATCCCCAGATATTTTAAAACTACAGCTTCCATGAGGCTTTGTCATTCTAAAGGCATTCTACAGGCATGCAAAGCATAGTGGGAGTTGTAGTTGTACAAGATCTAGGGATCTACCTTTTGGCCACCCCTGGCTTAGACAATTTTAGTATACTCTTTTACTCATCATTAGCTACTGGGGAGTGGCAGGAAATTCATAAGTGATATGAAAGAGGGAGGGGAAAGCTTGAATGAACATAATGCAGAGAGACAGAAACAAAGAGATTAGACATGTGACATTGTCATAGTACAATAACTTAAATAACCCTTTCAGTAGGATTTGTGATTTATGAAAATAGTTAATAGGCTAAGATCATATGCATAATTGCCAGCAATGTGTATCCAGGACCTTGCCATATCCCCCCTAATAAAAATTAAACTTTTTATATATAACATTCCAAAATTAAGCTCCTAATAATAAGAAGAATCTAAGAAACCCCTGAGAAAAAAAATTACTAAATGGAGACAGGACAAAATCTATTTTGTTTTATTTGCAAAACAAATCTAGTTAGACCTTCACCTCACATTTCAAACAGATTTAAATTTGTTTTAGTAATTATGTCAGTATGTTGTATCTTTGTTTGTTTGTTTTTTATTTGATTTTCCTTCACATATATACATTTTTTTATAGAAACTTTTTAAAGCTTTTTTTGGTTTCTGTAATAAGGAGATTTTCCACAGATCACTTTGTGCAGACACACACAGGGATACTGTTTCCTGTTTTTTTTTGTTTTTTTTTTTACTGCAATATTCTTGCAAACAGTTAAATCCTGAATAATAAAAATGTTGAAGTGTGCTCTGTGATCAGCCTGACCTATTTGCTGCTGTAAAAGTCAGCAAAACAGCTGAATGAGATGCATGCAAATGCACCAGCTCACAGGTTACATAAAGAGAAGATTATGCAGTGATTGCTCTTACTGACATCCATCTTCTTCTCTCTTTTATTCTCTTGCAGTCACATTAGCTGCTTTGAGGCTTTACGTCACAAAATGGCTGTTAATACTGACAAAATCATTCATTCGAGACAAACAGAGAACAGGCTGTGGACACGTACCCCCTAGTAAAAAAAGGAGCTAACGTAGCATTTTCCCAGCTCAAAATAGTTGAATTACAAAGCTTAAAATATGGTAAAATGTGGAATTAAGGATTTATAAATAAATTTATAAACAGACTCTATAAATAAACGGCACACTGCATGGCTAATAAGTTTATTAAAAAAGTAAATGGCTTTCATGCTGGACAAATGTTCATTTTGTGTGGGGATGATGACGACTTTATTTTACAAGACTGCAAAACCTGGTATCTACTGTAAATGTCAGGACTACAAACTGGTTAGGAAAACAAATCTCCAAAATTAAATTAAAGACTTATTCTACAAAGATTCAATAAGCTAATCGTGCATTTCTCTGTAGTAGTGACAGTGTAAAAGTGCTAAAGAGATAATTTATTTGTAGCTCAGCAATGGTTATTTTAGAGTAATCGATTTGCAGGATAGTATCCCGGTGAATGCAGTAAATGCTGATAAACCAAAGAATTTAAAGTGCATTTTTGATTCTGCCAGTATGTTGTTTCTTTGTTTGTTTTTTTAATTTGGTTTTCATAAACGTTATTGTATAAAAGTAAGGAATTTTTAAATTGATGACATTCTCTTTAATATACTGTGAAGATATGGATGATAGAACCACCTCTAGCTCTTCAGCAGAATCTCATTAAAGGATCACTATAGGGTGAGGAACACAAACATGTATTCCTGACCCTATAGTGTTAAAACCACCATCTAGCCCCCCTGGGCCCCTCATGTCTCCATAAATATAGTAAAAGTCTTACTTTATTCAAGCCAGAAGCTGTAAGTCTGCATGCTGTTAGACTCAGAAAAACAAACAGTCTGCTGACATCATCAGAAGTGGTAGCCTGATCCAATCACAATGCTTCCCCATAGGACTGGCTGAGACTGACAAAGAGGCAGATCTGGGGCAGAGTCAGCATGATTCAAACACAGCCCTGACCAATCAGCATCTCCTCATAGAGATGAATTGAATCAATGAATCTCTATGAGGAAGTTCAGTGTCTGCATGCAGAGGGTGGAGATACTGAATGTTTGGATGCATTTTAGGCAGCCATGACCCAGGAAGGATCTATAACAGCCATCTGAGGAGTGGCCAGTGAAGTTATCACTAGGCTGTAATGTAAACACTGCATTTTCTCTGAAAAGACAGTGTTTACAGCAAAAAGCCTGAAGGGAATGATTCTACTCACCAGAACAAATTCAATAAGGTGTAGTTGTTCAGGTGATTATAGTGTCCCTTTAAGTATTGTAGAATTCTCCACGTGTAATTTGTGTTGTGGGCAGGTGGATGGTTGGAGAGACAAGTGACATTAATATTTGAAAAAAAAAGTTAGAGAACAAAAATAAATAAAAAGTAACTGAATTTCTATGGCTGCTTTTTAACCGAAATAGTGAATAAAACATGCAGTTGTACTTCAAAAGGAAAAAGCTAAATTTCAAAGCCAAACTGTTTATTTTGACACCTATTTAGTGTTCACTGTGCTGCCTTCTCTCTCCATGGGTTTATCCAACAAACTTAGAATTGTGGAGAAATACATATTGTAGGCCAAAACAACTGAACAATAAAAAAAATTTTTTTTTTTAAATCCTCAACTCCATTACTTGTCCATCTGGGTTCATTTCCGTCTAAACAGTGCAATTTCCTAAATAGTTGTACACAATACAATTTAATTTAGAGGAAAACATTGTTAGGCTTATTTATTAAACTCTGAATCCTTAATCCTCTCTCAAACTAAATAGTGCTAACAATGCATCTGCTTTCTGTTTAGCCTTATTTTCCATTTCCGCTCCAAGCCTTCCATTTCCTCAAGAACTTTGTTAATAAAAGCGTTATTAATGTATGATTTGTAGCTCATGGGCAGGTTCCTCCATTCTTTTTGTATTGATATGTCTGTCTCTATTTATCAGAAATTAATATTTCTCTATTAGTATATCAGTTCTGTCCATCTTTGGATGGAATTCATTGTCTGATAGCATCAGCTGTCCTCTCGACAAATGACTTGAGTCTTAGTAGGGACAACATTGATACACCTACGGCAGAAAGGGAAGCACCACTTTAGAGAGATATGTGAAGAGTGGATAGATATAGATCACTGGTGCTGGTTTCAATTTTAACCATGGGATAGTGCCAGGGAAGTCCTGGGATGATAACCACTACAAAATGTTCCTCAGCGTCCTCGTTTATAGTGCCAGGAAAACATACTCGTTTTCCTGGCACTATAGTGCCCTGAGGGTGCCCCCACCCTCATGGACCCCCTCCCGCTCGGCTCTGGAAGGGGGTAAAAGCTCTCCTCCTCCGATCCTCCCCGTCGGCTGAATGCGCACGCGCGGCAGAAGCTGCGCACGCATTCAGCCGGTCGCATAGGAAAGCATTATCAATGCTTTCCTATGGACGCTTGCGTGCTCTCACTGTGATTTTCACAGTGAGAATCACGCAAGCGCCTCTAGCGGCTGTCAATGAGACAGCCAGCTAGAGGCTTTGGGGGAAGGCTTAACCCATTCATAAACATAGCAGTTTCTCTGAAACTGCTATGTTTATAAAAGAATGGGTTAAGCCTAGCTGGACCTGGCACCCAGACCACTTCATTAAGCTGAAGTGGTCTGGGTGCCTAGAGTGGTCCTTTAAAACAAACATGGTCTGAATCTGAAGTTGCTCTCCGACGAGAGATTGGGTGACCTTGCACTTCAGGGCTTAAAAACAATTTCAACACCTATGCTACTAGTTAGGCCTTAAAGGCATAGTCTAAGCACGGAAGCATATTTAGCTTAATGAAGCAGTTTTGGTGTATAACTCATGTCCATGCAGTCTCACTGCTTCATTCACTACCATTTAAAAGTTAAATCACTTGTGTTTCTGTATGCAGCCCTAACCATACTCCCCTGGCTGTGCTACACATAGCCAACATGAAAAAAATGGTTTTATTTTCAATCAGCGTGTGCATTTACTTTTGAAGTTATCACACCTCTGTTAATTTAACTATAATAAAGCACAGTAGTATGTTGCAGCTGCCAGTATG
This sequence comes from Pelobates cultripes, assembly GCA_933207985.1. Classification (NCBI taxonomy): domain Eukaryota; kingdom Metazoa; phylum Chordata; class Amphibia; order Anura; family Pelobatidae; genus Pelobates; species Pelobates cultripes. Next base: position 218,617,736 of record OW240916.1, on the reverse strand, counting down.
CTATTAAAGTGGGAGATAATAAATTCTACATTAAACACTATGTACAAGAATGGAAGCTACAAAATGTAGACTTTTTCAGGAAGTGTGTAGAGACGCTGTGCGAATCTAAACTAGGGAAGGTGTGATTTGGGCTTCATAAACAAAGTAATTTAAATCTTGTATGTCAGAAAATTGAGTGAGTCTGTAAGGGAATCATCGACATGCCAAAACTGCGACATAAAACGAAAGTTGTTTTGGTGATTAGTGTCTCTTTAACCCCCCAGAAGTTTGGTCTTTAAGGAGTTAAAAGCTACTAGCCACTGGAAGCCTAAAGGTTGCAAGGGCTAGTGCTGATGGTGAGTGGAAATTTTGAGCCCTTTTAAAAAAAAAAAAATGATATATAAAAAATAGATTCCTTATATTTCACCGTACATAAGAAATACCAATTTGCCTTTTGCTTCATTATTTATAATTTCCCTTGCTCACACTCACTATCTAAATCAACCAGTTACATGTTTAGGAGCCAAATGATGACTGGAGCAAAATAGAAAAAAAAAAAAAATTATTGTACGTCCAATGTCTTTGTAATAGAAAAAAAAATAAAGCTCTGTACTTAAAAAAATGTGTACATATTTACACTTTCTCCCTTAAAGAAATCACTTGTCCAGTTGCAATATTATACAAGATGTCCAAATTCACTAGGTAATAATTACATATTCACTCTTTGAGTAAATATTTTTTTTTTAGTAAAAAAAACAAAATAAAAGTCTAAAACGTGTATTTTTCCAAATCACTCTAAAAAGCTAAATAAACCTTAATTTAACAAAAAAGTTTTTTTTTTTTTAATAAAAATGTACTTTTTGAAAATAATAATAATAAAGTAATGTCCACACAGCCATCCAAGAAGACCTGTCACATTTTATTTGTGAAGAAAAATAAAATCTTACACTTGACTGACTCCCCCCCAAACCTCCATCATTTACATTTTTTCTAAGTGAGTAATAAATGGTGTGTAGTGGCAGACATGACAATCCTTGTATTGTGTGCAATGTTTATTATATCACTCAGTCAGTGTGTGTGTATTTTGTGGGGGGGGGTCCCCCCTAGGCAGGCAGGCAGGCTGGCTGGGTGGGGTGGGGGGTGCCCGGGGGGTCCCGCCATGGCGGTGTGTGGAGCAGTCCCAGCATTGTGGGTGTCAGTGCCAGTGACGCCATATTTGCCGGTGCCGCCGCTGTAAACAACAAAAAGTGTCTGAGGAGACAGACACGAGCCGCTGCACAGGATCTCAGGACACTCTGTTTGTTGTTGTGGGTGAATTGCTCCGCTGCCGCCGCCAGCCATGTCTCTCGGAATGTCTTACAAGGCCGGCCTGAGCGCGCCGCTCCCCGGACACCCCGCCGCCCCCGGTGAGTGAGGGGCACAGGGGGGAGCGCTGGGGGGCCCGGGATCGGGGGGGATGGGGGTACCTGGGGAGCGGAGCCCGGACTGCCTGCCCGCCCGGTGATATCAGGTCACATCCCGGCACCGGGCTGGCTGGCTGGCAGCGCTGGGAGGGGGTGGCCGGGATGGGGGAGGCCCTGGGGGGATGGGATGGTGGCCCCGGTGACAAGCGATGGATCAGCACGAGCCCTTTGATCAAGTCCGTTTCGGCGCCTCCATGATCGGCTCCCCAGGGCTGCCTGATTGATCTGGATTACAGGCAGGCGGCGCTGCGAGGACACCTACAGGCCGCCGCGGGAACTGCAGGGCGCTGCTTGCTCAGAGTGCGTGGTACGGGTGATGATGTTAAATAGGAGGAGGGAGGGAGGGAGAGGGGGGTGTTAAAGGGTTCTGCCCATTAATGGCATTCCTATCAAACAGTAATACTTTACTGACTGATTCATCTTTATTGCTATTTCTGTTATTCTTACCATCCCCCCCCCTCCCTCAGGACCATGCATGTACTGTAATTGCTACAGTTATCTTTTTTTGGGGGGGAGGGGGCTGAGGGGGGGAGATGGTTTGCAGAAATACTTTTTTGGGGGGTGAGAGCCTAGTATTTTGTCATATAAAGTGATAAAAACTGTATCCTGCTAAACTCTGCTGCCTTGTATCAGTGTGATAATATTAATTCACTAATATTCAACAGTTCAGGGTAGAATGAAGTGTAAGCGTCTTAAATTGCAGGTAAAACTGCACCTCACATAGACTTAAAAAAATAATGGATAATGAATGTTTTAGGCTGTCAAGATCTCATTCATATTTTTGTGTTGTCGTATAGAATAACGAACCTTCTTATGGGCCACGTAATTATATACTTGAAAACAAGAGAAATCTCAATGTATCCATCCTGGTAAAATATTTTATAAATACATTATATATGAAAAATCATATCTTCTATTGGTAAACAATAGGTGAACATGTATAGGATAACATTTGATTTCCCTGTTTTATTGTTACTATGATTTTTTAAAATTGTTACTATATTCATAAAGCTTCACACTTTCAGCACTGTGCTTGGATAATTATGTCAATCAAAATATGCCAAACATTTTTAAGTAATGTGCACTAAATATCTTAGATGCCATTGATATGTTTAATACCAGAGTCATCTAGAACATGTTAATTCCCATTAGTAGAAAGGAGAGAGTGGGCAGATGTCCTCTGTCACAAGAAGAAAAAAAATAAAAAAAAAAAGATAAAGGGATTTGCAAAATTTAGGCCAAAAAAAAAAAAAACAAGAAAAAAAGCTGCGTTTAAGATTTTTTTTTTTTCTAGTTAAGGGATATTGGCTTAAAAATTAAAATTCCCCATTTCAAGGTTCCATAGTTCTAATGAAGATTATTCTCTTTATGAAATGGTTTCACAAAAATCTGAAATACTAAATAACATGCTATACATGACTAGGATGTATAAGTAGAATGCTAAAATACTAGCAAACAAATCTATATGTAAATATTATAATAATGATTGCATAAAACCTGTCAAACCTGCCAAACCGCTACAGATTTATGACATCTTCCAAAACCTTTTAAGATACAAGCGTACACTCAATGCTTGGAATGTTATATTAGGCTACACACCCTTAATCTGCAGTTTAAACTCAGACTGCTGACAAATCATTCTGTATCTCTCTTTTTTGCTACATACAGAGTTTAGTATAATGTACACATTTACAGCCCCTTGTAAATCTTCCCTTTCTCAAAAGTCATACCAGTCCTGTACGCCAACATTTTATTCATTCCAGAACGTAGTACCATTTTTGACCACATGTGGGTCTTTTATACTTTTAAAACAGTGCTTTATCTGTAGGAAGATGAGAATTCTGCTAATTAGACAGGAAGTTCTTTCCTATCATCAAATCCTTGAAGGGGTTAACAATTTATTTTGGTAGAGCATAGCATGGTTTATAGGAAAATAGGTGAGGAGTAGCTTCCATTCATAACAACAAGTACATAAAATTACTGCGCAATCATCAGGATAAATTTAAGGGACACTCTGCACCCCTAATGCTTTATCTGGATGTCCTTTTAAAAAATATTTTTTTTACCAAAAGAAATGTAATTAATTTATATCAGATTTGTGATATATCTAAACCTCTACAAAAGATACATTTAATTCATATTTGGATGATATTCATATTCTGAGGCATTCAGCTGATGCTTTCAGTCAATAAATTCCCACCAAACATGTGCAGAATTGACATAACTAATGTGGAAGTAGGAACTTCTACATCAGCGCTATCACAAAAGGAGGCCGGGCTTGACTATTTCCAGTGGAATAGCACAATGGGGCCCTGACCTCATAACCACTTAACATAAACCCCTTAACATTATAGCATGGAACTGTAATACTGGGGTGGTGAATGGGCATATTTAACAGGAGCATAACCTTCACCGATAATTAAAGGAACACTCTAAGCACCATTCCGTTTTGGAAAATATGAATAGGAAACATTTTGATTTTATGAAGAGCCTTGTACATTAAATGGACTCTATAGCCACCAGAACAACTACAGCTTATTGTATTTGTTCTGGTGAGTATAATCATTCCCTTCAGGCTTTTTGCAGTGAACACTGTTTTCTAGAGAAAATACAGTGTTTAATTTACAGCCTAGGGATACCTCGACTGGCCGTTCTTCAGATGGCTGCTAGAGGTGCCTATTGTGGCAGTGCTGTACTGTGACTGGCTCAGATCATCGCTGATGATGTCAGCCAAGAAGGTAGATCAGGGGCAGAGCCAGCAGCAACAGACTGGAATAAAGGTAAGATTTTACTATATTTAGGGGGCCACGAGACCTAGATGGTGGTTTTAACACTATAGTGTTCCTTTAAAATAAAATAAAAAGTTTGTTTCAAGTTGTTGCAGTTTAGTCATTGTTATCTAAGACTTTTATTTCATAAGAAAAACAAAATATAATTTTAACTCATTGAGGATTAGTGACCAAATTACAAACAGAAGTTCAAAGACATAATTTGAGTTTAGAACACTAAGGACTATGTATACAGAGTACTTCTAAGGCAAAGATCTAAAAGTGGAGCAATCAGCAGAAACATTCCATTGGTTTCCACAGTGACTGTTCTACATTTAGAACTTTTCTCCGTTGTACTTATCTAGTGTAAGCAAGACATTTTAGAGTTGCAGATGCTAAATAACCACATAATGGTCTTTGTTCTAATTTTCACAGTTTGCCTTTCATCATATCAGAATAGAGCTGCAATGGAAATCCTGGCAAGAATTTTATTTAAATTTTTTTTGTAAAGACAAATGGCCACGATGACGGGCAGGAAGACTTTTGGGAAATATTATGGTGGGGTTGTTGTGAGGGTTACACAAGTGGTATTTTAACGTGAGACACCTTAGTTTTTTATCTTTTAGATCTAAATTCTTTGCATTAGCTAGAAATTGATGGGATACAATAATTACTAGACTGCACCATTTCCTGTCTAACATGCACCATTCTTCTTCTTCCTTGAACCTTAAAAGGTGTCTTACAGATTATTTTTTTTATTACCAGCATCTTTTAATGCTCGTTTAGGTTATGTAAAAGTTGTTTGAGGTGACAGGCAGACTTTACACTGTAACTCTCAGAAGAATTTGCATCAGTCTGAGCGTTAGTCACTCTAGCTGATTTTCAGTGTAATTTATACCACATTGCAAATGTGTTATCACATTATAAAAACATTGATAATAAAAACGGCTAGGTTCTGTAGACAAAACTTGGTTTGGTGTGTAAAATTATTGGAATGTAGTTGGCTTCTCTATGTCAACATTCTTGTACCTAGTCCTGTGTATTACTTTATATATCTATAAGGTTCTTATGATGGCCCATGGGGTTGTTTTTATAGAGTATATTTTTGGTTGGATGCTGCCAGTATTTGACGGTTTGGGTTTTTATAATGTTATCTGTGATACTTGTTTGGACCCCCTTCAACTCCTACCACCCCTTTCCACTCATGAATACGTGTCTACATATCAAGATTTACGGTTTTACATAATGTGATGGTTTGGCCAGTTTGTGAAGTCACACTGTTCATTGTTGACAAATTATTATAAAAACATTTTTTTATTCTCAACAGCTGGAAGTGCACACTCCCCCTCCACTAGCATGGCGTCCTCTGCACAGTACAGACAACTGGTAAATGACTATGGACCCCCATCCTTGGGGTACACGCAGGTAAGAGCGATACTCCTACCTGTAATTGTTATAAACCATGGGATAAGCTAGAATTTTGGTTATCTTTTCATAATGAGATGAAACAGGGCAAATTATTACCTTACAGCTGTTGTTGAGTTGCAGCTCCTTTATTTGTATTTGACCCATTATAAATCAATTTTGTTTTGGGTTAAGAGTAGTCGGAATGTCTAATTTTACCCAGCTATGTGATAACATGGGGAATACTTATGTACATGCCATACTTTTTGCCTGTACTCACAAAATCATATCAGCAAAAAAGAAACAAACAAAAAACCCCCACACATTTAGGAGAAATTATATTGTGCTACCAATAGATAGATCATAGTAAAACATTGAGTATCAACAGCAACTGTCTCGGTAATAATGATATGTGGCTTCTGAAATGTGTCTGATCTTTGGTACTTAGGTTCTGATAGGTATGCATCGTTAATGCAACTGTGATGGCAAACGTGCCACAGATATATAGATTAAAAGATGGACTTAGCTGAAGATTGAGTGCATCCTGCAAGAATACTAACACTGTGGATGGTCACCCATCTACAAAGAGACTGGAGAACCATGCTCTGGGGATGGTGCCTTTTGTACAGAGTGTGACCACTGCAATTATCCTAAAAACATTGATGTAGAAAAGTGTTTATGTATGTGGTGGCAGGTAGTAATGGTGATGAGAGGCTCAAGATCCCCAGCACTCATTTTGGTGTAGCTTTTAAAAGGATGTTTTATTGTTTAAAGGAACATCCCAGTCACCATAACCACTACATCTTACTGTAGTGGTTATGGTGATCGGTGTGCCCTTGTGCCTTCCCCCCAACTTCCATTAGTACTCCTGAACTAAGTACTGCAGTACAGAGCTTAGCTCATTGGCTGAGACCATACGTTGAGTTTTAGTGGTTATGGTGCTTGGATTGTTCCTTTAAGTATGCATTTTTACAGACAGGAGATTGGAGCAAATAGCATCTCTTTTCAAAGAAAGGGACACAGGGTGACAAGTTTCATTTTTTTTGGTGGTTGCCAGTTACCCCTTAACTCTACACTAGAAAACTGCACGCCCGGTTTCTTTGTAGTAACAGGAAATGAAGCGTAAGTTGCTAAAAATAGACATTAAAGGAGAAATATAAAGTGAAGTTTTGCACCATGCCACATACCGGTACAAAACATGTGGCTACAAAGGTCAAATATCATATATTGGTGGGGGCTTTGTCATCCTGCACTTTGGGCCTTTATGTATGTATGTCATTCAAAGAGTTAATATTGAAAGCTTATCAGTTTGGAAACAGCAGGAATGCAGACAGATTATCTCAACAAAAATGTTTATATAAATCTAAATAGTATAGAAATTGCTCATGGGTTTTAAACCATATTGTTAATATCATAAGTACAGTTGCATTGTTTCCTAGATAAAACACATATCTTAATGTAGCTAACATGATAATGTTAATTGGCTTCTTATTTTTGTTTAATGAATCTGTTTTATATCTCCATAATACTAGGCTTGAGAATTATTTGTAGAACCCAGGAGCCAGACTATGGTGTGTTCTGGCTGTACCTGGATACTCATTGATACAGAGTAAATTAAAAAGAAAAATCAGCTGGAATGAGATTAAAAAAAAACACTACTTTAAAAAACAAACCACCACTTTAGATTTCTACTTTAAGGTCTATTTTCAGCAACTTACCCTCAATTTCCTGTTAGTGCAAATAATTAGGTTGTGTAGCATTCTCATATAGAGTTCCCTGACGCAAGACTAAAATGAATGCAAACCAAACCTGTAACAACTTCTAAGGGTTATCTAAATTCTGAAAAGCATTCTTCCTGGTAAAACAATTTGTAAATAAGAACTGTAAATGGCTGGGAATAATTTAAGTGTATAACCCTTGGGGGTTTATTCACACAGCACTGACTAGAGACTAGAGCGGATTTGGAGATTTTTTTTTCTTCCATATCAACAGTTCTTAAGCATTTTCAGTTCAATACTATGTGGTATTTAGTAAATGACCCCATCTGTTTTGATTGAATGTGCATGGTATATGAAGTGGCCACTTTACACTTTCTAAGGAAATAACACTCCTTAAAACTTATCTCAAGGACATCCTGATTTGTGTCATATTGAACCATTGTGTATTATATCCTGTTTAGGGTACCAGTAATAACCAGGTGCCACAAAGCAAGTATGCAGAACTCCTTGTGATCATAGAGGAACTGGGGAAAGAAATTAGACCAACCTATGCAGGCAGTAAAAGTGCCATGGAAAGACTAAAAAGAGGTAAGTGTGTCCTGTTACATTGTAGCAACAAATACGCTTCCTCAACCATTTTCTGTATAAGTAATATGTACATTGAAGGGACACTATAGTAATCAACTTTAGCTGTAAGCCATAATCATCGCACTTATGACAAATCACGGCTTGAACTATCTTGCTTTGGATGTAATGCGTCGATGTCATATATTACTTTCCCCTTTTACATTGCATTACTGAAATAAGTTAACTTTTGCGCGATATTCTAACTTTTCGAGTATCACCTGTACAGTACAATAGTTGGCAAGATGTTGATGTATCTGATTATTTGGCAGAGACTAGTCATGCTCCTGCCATTTTAATAGCTTTTCCTGTCCTTGTTGAATTAAGCTAACATAATGAGACTGAGTATGGGCTGGCTAGACAGACATGCCTCATTTTTGGTTAGGAAATCCCATTCTGGGTGCGAGGTCACTTGTTACCACCCTCTTGCTGGCCCGCTCACCCTTGGTCTCATATCCATGCCTCCCAATGTTGGGGGTATACAAGTATGTATACAGGTTCTGGGTTGAAATCACTAATATTGTTTTTCTAATTTGTAACAAAGCAAAATAACTCTTTATTTAGCCTTTGTAGATAATGTGTACTTTTCCCCCTTTCATTTAATGAGTGCCAATTTCAATATAAATGTACACTTTAATAAATGAACTTTATTACAAGTCCATGGCAATGAGACTTTTGACTTGTTACTTCCTGGTAGTTTAACACCATGGAATTAAACTCTAGAAGCTTGCAGTTGCCCAGTGCACTTGCTTTGCAATAAAAGTAATAGAGAGCACTGGGAAGTCTGTGATTAGACAGCAACCAAAGGTCTGTGCTTCTGGAAGAATGGGAGGGCTTGCAGTAGCTGCAGATAATAGGTCTGCAGCTTTTGCAGGACAGTATTTCACATACCCCGTAGAGTGTCCCTTTAAAGGACCACTATAACATTAGGAATGCATACCTGTCTCTCGTAATGTTCCCTCTTTTTCCAGTAACTCTCTTGTTGCTGCTTACCTCTCCACCTCCCGCAATGTCTTCAAGAGAGGAACAAAATCCTTGCCCATCATTCCCCAACCGAGTGCTCATCACAGAGAAGCATTAAGGACCTGATGCGCATGCGCAACAAGTGCCACGCCAGCATCGAATGCTTCTCAGTGGAAATCATTGAATTCAGTGCTTTCCTATGAGCTTTCGCATCACGTGACCTAGTTTTACTCGGTCAGCGCAGCAGAAGAACCTCTAAACACGGTCAGGAAGACAGACACTCGAGGTGGATGTAACCCTGCAATGTAAATATTGAAGTTTCTGAAAAAACGACAGTCTGTTACATTGCAGAGTTAAAATGACAGGACCACTGCACCAAGACCACTTAATTTAAATAAAGCGGTCTTTGTGTCTACAGTTGTCCCATTAATTACAGAATTAAACATCAAGTTACAGTGATACCTTTTGTAATTATTTGCATTGGAGATTTTTTTCAGCTTTGACATTTCTCCCTAAAATTGGCCATTAACTGTGTCCACTCTCAGTTTATTGAATAAACTCATTAGAAGTCTATTCAGTAAACCCTGAATTCTCATGTATATTTTTTTTGTTTTTCTTTTCTCTCTCTTTAACTCTTCTTCTCCTTTTTGTATAGGTATCATCCATGCACGAGGTTTGGTACGAGAATGTCTGGCTGAAACAGAGCGTAATGCCAGATCTTAGCTGTGCCACATGAAGCATACAACATTTTCTTTTTGGAATTTCAGGGCAGTTTTCTGAATATTTAGCCAAGGGGATTTACATTGTTTGGTCCCTTTTGATGTACTGTAAAGCTGCTGAATACAAGATAAGATTTTTACAAGTTAAAAGAATTTCCATATAAAAAAAAATAAATAAAAATTAAAAGTATTACTGGCTCTTTTAAATTATTATTTTAAAGGGTCCATGGAAATTCATACATTGCATCATAAGCTTCAACTTAATTTTCATTTCTTGTACATTTAACATTATCCAAGTTCTTCTACCAACCTTTCTGCATTGTACGCTAAATAATTTTGTGTTTTTATAAGAACAATGCATGTTTTCTTTTGCCAAGTGGGTTGTGTTTGTTTGCGTCTGTCATATAGTAATCATGTTTTATTCCAGCCCTAAATAATCTGGTTTCCTCCCCAAATGTCATTAACTTTTAATAATGTATATCCAGTCTACCCCTTTTAAAATTCTGCACAGGAATGAACATTCTTTACAAATAATCTGTTTAACATAGCACAAAGGATGTTTCTAGCCTAATGATGTCATCTGCCTCATTTGGAGTGAATAGTGAATAATCTAAAAACCTACATCTTCTGGGAGAAATGACTGATCACGGATTTTCCTCTGAAAAGTGACATAAATGTTAGCTACGTAAAAATGCTGTAGTGTTTTGTTATGACCGGGCTATCATCGACCTATGCATTTGCATGTATAAAAACCTTTGACAACCATTCAACATGCATGACTTATTTAAGTGAGAGAACTCTTGTTACTTTTCCATGGATAGATCTATGCATCTGCCAAAACTGCAAATAAAAATAATAAAATATTTAGATTAAGGCTGTTAAGTGTAGACAGATATTAAAAAAAAAATAATCCAATGGAAACTATTTGCATCTTTGTATGTATTTATTACTTGATGTAATAAAGCTTATTTTCACTAAGAAAACTTTGTAATTTTTTTTCCAGTTTACATTGGTTAATGGTTTTTGCCCACCTTTTATAAATGCAGAGTTGTAGTGGCACATCTGTAGGTCCCTGTGTAGTGACACCAGAATCACTTGGGTTCTTGGTACTTAAAGGAACACTCCAAGTACCGTAATCACAGCACAGACCCCTGTAGTGATTATGGTGCTAGGAGTACCTTGGTGTCTCCCAGAGTAAGAAATCAAACCATTTAAGAAACGTTTGACACACCTACTTATGAGTACCTTCTACATCATTGTTCCACATAGGGTAGCCTGACATCACGCTATGCTCAACACCTAGCTATCAAGCTTTTATTTATGGATATCCTAGTCTGCTCACCTTTAGAGCAATGGTCATGCAGATTCCACACACTGCTAGCTTTCCTCAATACCGACAGTCATACACACCTGCTCAACTATAAAGCAGGTATTGTGTTGGGATGTTGGCTTTCATACACCACCCATATATGCATGTACTTATTTCTATAAGTATGTTTACTTGCAGTGCTAGAGATCGAAAAACCAGTACTACATTGATTAATAACTGTATCATATTATACTCCTAGGGACCTTCACCATCCACTTTTTTTTTTTTTAAATTAAGCTTTGTACAATTATTACAATTACCTAGGCCAGTGATGGCGAACCTATGTCACGCGTGCCACAGGTGGCACGCCGAGCCCCCTCTGTGGGCACGCGGCCATAGGTCGCCGGAGGGAGGGAGGGTGCGCTCCGCCGGCACATCCATAAGGCGGCACAAGTGGCCGCCTAAGGGCGCACCAGCGGGCGCAAAGCCGGAGTGACCGGCAGGAGGTGAGCGCATAGCGTTCCCTCCTGCCAGGCACTCTGTGTAGCGTGGCCGAGCACGCCGCGGTACAGGAACTTATGTTTCCTGTACCCGGGCGGACGGAAATGAAGTGCTCACAGAGAGAGCACTTCCTGTCCACCGGGTACAGGAAACTGAGCTCCGCGGCGCTCGGCCACGCTACAAGGTAGGAGACTGAGGGAGAGATTGGGGGGAGACTGAAGGAGAGATGGGGGGAGGAAGGAGACTGAGGGAGAGATGGGGGGGAAGGAGACTGAGGGAGAGATGGGGGGAGAAAACTGAGTGTGGGATGAGAGAAAAAATGAGGGAGGGATGGGGGGAAAGAAAACAGGGGGGGAGAGGGGGGACGACATACACACAGCACCCCTGCCCTACACATATCACCCCACAAAAAGACACACACACACACATCACTCCACCCACAAACACTGTACCCCTCAATGCAGTGTGTGTACACTCAGCAGTCTGTCTGTGTGTGTACACTCAGCAGTCTGTGTGTGTGTGTGTACACTCAGCAGTCTGTGTGTGTGTGTACACAGCAGTCTGTGTGTGTGTGTATTTAGCAGTCTGTGTGTGTATTCAGCAGACTGTGTACTCAGCAGTCTGCTAAATACAGACAGACTGCTAAATACACATACAGACAGACTGCCGAGCACACACACAAACTGCTTAATACACACACAGAGATGTTAATTAGTTCGGACAACTGTATGAGTTGTTTTTTCTAAACTTAAACCTCAGTATTCAGGTTTAATTGCCATTTTGGCACTTTGGGGGGAAAAAAATTGGCATGTATTACGGTTTGGGCACTCGGGCTCAAAAAGGTTTGCCATCACTGACCTAGGCTGTCATTACAATTGACATTGAATAATAAGCGTATTCCTGCAACACTGTCTCTACCAACTTGTACTGTGTATCCTCTGCAAAAATTAAGAATTTAAAAAAGAAAAAACATTTGACAACAGGGGTCCTGCCGATGCCTGGTGCAACCTCCCCTGCTGTTGGAAGGTCCTGCCACTAAGCCTTGCCCAACGCAGTGGAGATAACCGGAAGCTCCTTGCAGAGGGTTGGCGTTGGTGGGAACTATTTCAGGTATGGAGTCAAAGCATTGTTTTGCTAGTTACTCTTGAAGTGTGCCAAGGCATTCCTGGTCCAATAACCACTACAGTATGTTTTAGTGATTATGGTGCTTGGAGTATTCCTTTAACTCTGAATTATAGTGAATTCAAATCTGAATTGTTAAATTTAGGCTGAACATAACTTTAGGCCACCTCCACAACAGTGAATTTAGAGAATTTTCCAGGTAAGTTATTGTAACGTTTACCATTTGGATTTCAATTGGCTACAATACAGAGTTCAGAGAACATACCTGACAGTATCTCTCTATTCCTCCAACCTTCCCTGACTACTATCCAATGAAATGACCCAAGTCATGTTGTAATTCATAAAATGACAAATGGCATGCAAGTGTTCAGGGTATGATTATATTGAATACAATTAAATTGTTACATTTGTTCCGGATCTTTAAGTATTCCATAAAGAGGTATTAGAGATAGTATGTGTGCCAATAATGATATGAACTAGTTATTTGAAATTAGACTGGTAGGATTATTCCGAAGTCTCGATTTGTTTCCACTGTTTTTAATAAGAACTGTAGAAGCAAGTTGAGTCAGTGGAGATTCTAGTTCAGCAATAATTGGGGGGCTGGCGTACGAGATTCCATCATATAGTTTAACTAGTAATGAAACCACATTTATTTCTAAAGTTATAATATAAAAGGCCATATGCTTGCAGATTTTCATATTAACTTTATTGAATAAAATAAAATTTCTTAATTTACATATTACAGTAGAAACCGGTGTGTTTCAAGTTTCAGCACTGTGTGTGAGAGTCTTCAATCTATGAAATGTCCACTCACTGTTATATGATAAAGGCTAATGTAGCAAAACTTTGGTAAACCATGCCAAAGTTAACATCACAGGATTTATTATTTCTGCGTTGTTATAAACTAAACCACATCAACAATTAGTAGGTCAACCCCTCTGGCTACATCATTCAGCTTTAGTTCTTGTCTCCTGAAATTTGTATTTCCTTCAGGAGTTTCTTCTTTTCCAAAATTTCGTTTGCCTTTTTCCTTTTTTCTTGCTTCCTTCTCTCTGCCTCATCCCGATGTTTGAGGATATCACTATTTTCTCCTTTGTAGAAAACATCTATTTTCTCCTGCAGTATATCTCGTGCTTTTTTCCTATTTACCTCCACGGATCTGGTCTGGTGACACTGGGGGACAATAATACATATTACTTTGTTTCCGATTACACACAAGCATTGAAATGAGATTAGAGCGTATATCTATGACAAGCTCGGTCAATGAATGCTGTTCAGATATGGACAAAATGTTATACTTTTATTGTGACAAGTGAGGGGCATACCACAGGCACCTGAGAGACCCTGTTATTGTGTCAAACTGATCAAATGCTTTAAAACAGGACCAGGGCACATAACCACTACAGCAACATGGTGCGTACAATGATTGTTTTAATTGCAAAATGTATGTATTTGTATGTATGAGTGATTGGTCATGTGCTTGTTTGTGCATATATATTTAATGAATATGTGCAAGTAAATGGGGATATCTGTGGAGCTCTAATCCAGTCTGGCAGTGAACATGTTAAGCAGTCTGAAAGCTTTTTGTTTAGTCTAGTAATACATGAACTTACTTTCACTACAATTCCAGAAGGAATATGCTTCAGTACAACACAGTTACTGGTTTTATTGGTGGCTTGCCCTCCTGGGCCATGTCCCCTGACAAACTGCTCCTCTAAGTCGGTCTCCTTGAGGTCTATGAGATCAAAGGCAGCATTTTTCTTTTCTGCTGCCTGGGATAATATTGCAACATTCAATGGATGAAGAAACCTAATCTCCCTCCCTGGAATCCATGCTTTCCAAGACAGCTGCCGTCTGACCAAACAAAGGATGCTTGGCGTTGTCATGGGTTAAGGTGGTCTAAAACGATAAGAAAAAAGAAAATTAATGAATAATGCATATCTGCTGAGCAACTGAACATCTACCAAATAGACTAAACTAGTGCTCCTACTGAGGCACAAATACCTGTTCCCATAAATTATTAATGGAACACAGTTTTAGAAGACAAAAAGAAAACTCCACAATTGATTTTGTACTGAAAAATGTAGATCTGTCTGGCGTTTTTCACATCCACAGAATTGAGGATGCTTTGTGTCTGTGATGTTCATGGCGATGTCATACAGATGGTGCACGATTTATGTGCCCATTTCATTTAGTGCAGACAGTGGTACGATATGTTTCACAGGGGCCAAGTCATTTTTCAGAAAAAAGATGCGCATTCTAGAGAAGGTGTTGATAATGTGTCTGCATTAAATATGGGTATATAATTCCTGTACCATCTGTTTGTGATCCTTTAGCAGTTTCTGGACTTGTGCCATATTCTGGTCATATACTACACAAACTGACTGCTGCAACAGAATGACGGCAGATGCATCTTGACTCACTGCAGTACAATTCACATTGGTTAAAATTTGTCATTTTAAACATTTTGTCTATATATATATATATATATATACACAAACACACACATACACAAATATACATATATACACACACACACACACACACACACACACATACATCGAGGGGGGGGGGGGAAGATTCAATCAAAAGAAAAAGACAAAAATGAAGCAGTATTCTCAGCCAGACCCACACTTTATAATTTCAATACGATC
The DNA here is from genome assembly GCA_933207985.1 of Pelobates cultripes. NCBI lineage: Eukaryota > Metazoa > Chordata > Amphibia > Anura > Pelobatidae > Pelobates > Pelobates cultripes. The sequence continues at coordinate 218,602,512 of OW240916.1, read as the reverse complement.
AATGTGTTCTGCCAGAGGATTCAGTTCTGCAGCTAATCCTCAGGGCAAAACACTGGTATATGATGCCAAGTCCTGGTTTTATGGGAAAAGAAATAATAAATGTGTGGCGCACACAAGAAAGAAAGAGAGGGGGGCGGGAAAAAGGCTTATGACAGGGATCTTCAAATCTCGTTACTGCACAAGTGTCTGGATGAGACAATAACACTACAAATCTTATTCAATAAAGTCAAGACTGTGGAGATGTGACAAGGGATTTCCAAATTTTAGGCAATATGAAATCTTCAGGATGTAGATTTATATATGAACATACTAAATGCAAGATGCTTTTTTTTACCAACACATCCCTGCATTTCAAAGTGTAAGAAGACATTTGATGTACATTATAAAAATCTATATTTACAACAATATGTATTATATATGAGATTCCCAAGTATTGGAAAAATAAAATCCATGTAGGTCCAGGTTAAAATTACTCCTCAGGCTTTATCACCAACTACGAAGCCCAAATACAATGAGGAAACAGGAAAACAGCCCCAGCTCCTCACTAGATTCATATACAATATACCCATCATTACATTTCATATATTGCACTATTATAGTTATGTATATCAGGTGGCCAGCTCAAAATATGAGACCGAGAAACTTAAAAGAACACTCCAAGCACCATTATGACGACAGTGCGCTTAGCTTCTTCCTGCAATGCACAGCTAAGCTCACACAGAGAGCTTTGAGCTCCAGGCTACAGGTAGTGGTTCCATGCAGAATACAGGTAAGAAGTCAAACCATTCTAAAATGGACAGACTGCTTACAACGTAAATATTTGCAGTGAGGGAGTATGTTTTTTAGGATTCCTTGTTATCAAACCAGAAAACACAGCCTGTACTATATAATGCAAGCAGATTGAGGGAGACACTGCACATGGAGCAACAGGTGTCAGAGAGTGGCCAGTAGATATAGCTTCTAAGGAAGGAGTATAAAATACAGAATGGAGGAGAAAGGAAGAGAGGGATTCTGAATTTTTTTTTAATTCTTTATTTTTGAGTGCAGGTAGATTGTTACATACACGCCAGTGATGCCACAACAGCAAATACCGGCCAGTCTTGGCTAACAGAGATATGGCATTGAGTGAGACTGCACAATTTTATATTAATTAAGCTTGACTTTGAGTAAAACGTTATTGAGAGAAAAGAGAAAAAAAAAAAATACAAACATATAAGAACATCAGTCCAACAATTCTGCATTAAGGTTAAGGACAGTTACATGCCTGTGTATCTAAAGCAAGTGTGTTCGCCTTGGGGTTTGCTGACATAGTAGACTAGATGAAAAGCTTTGCAATTTAAGAGGTGTATGTCTAGTGTTAAGGAGGTTATTGTAAGTCTTCCTGACTAGTGGTAGGCCGTGTACCTGGCAAAGTAGACTGTTAACATGTTATACCTCACGGTTCATGTTTTTTTTTAAAAAGAGTCTAAGTGTCGCTGTTTGAGAAAGGGGTGTCCTGGTGTGTGTCGGACTAATGATGGGGTCAGAAATGTAAAGTATAGACTATAACATATGTGAGACATAATCTAATGTAACCTCATGTGGTCAGAAGGTCAATTCTGGCTTAGGGCTTTCCAAGGAGATCAGTGTCCCGGTTTCAAGTGGTGGCTGCTTATATGTGTCCACGTTGGGCCTTCGTGGCTCGAATGGGGCTGTGCCAGCCGGATCCCAGGTGTGCGTTGTGGTCGTTGTTCCCGGCCTTTTGCTGAGGAGAGCATCCTGTGGGAGGCCTAGAGTCTCTAGGACAGCCTTAGCTTCTTCAATGTCGTGGACCGCGTATGAGGTGCTGCCATGTAGGACCGCCAGGATGTGGGGTCCTTTCCATCTGTAGCGGATGTCTCTTTCGCGGAGGAGTGTCGTAAAGGGCTGCAGGGTTTTGTGCCATGCCAGAGTGCTCCCCGACAAGTCCGGATAGAAGGTGAGGACTGAGTTTTTGAAGTTATATGGAGCTTTCCCCTTGAGCGCTCCCATTATCATAGCTTTGTCGTGTTCCGTTTGGAAGCGCACTATCAGATCTCATGGAGCCATGGCAGATGCCTTTGTTGGTTTCAGGACCCAAAACATGCGCTCAATTACCACCGCTTTTGCCTGTTTGGGGGTTAGTATAGTTGCTAGGAGCCTTCTCACGAAATGTGGTAGTTCCACATCAGGTACAGTATCTGCAACCCCTCTTATCTTGATATTGTTGCTGCGTCTAAAGTCTTCCAGAGCAGCAAACCGCCGTTCAGTGGCTAATTGCTGGTGCTGGAGCGTTGCAATTTCTTTGTGTAGGTTGGTGACTTGTGCCTTTGTGTTGCGTGAGTCGCTTTCCAGGGTTCCCATGCGGCCGGTCAGGCCTTGCAGGTCTTTGCGGAATGTTGCCATGTCCGCTTGGAGGTCCCTCCATAGTCCTGCCAGCAGTTCCTGCATGTCTGCCTTAGTGACCAGTGCTGAGTCCGGTTTGGAGGTTGTTGGTGCCGGTTTCGGGTTCAGTTCCCGCGGTGCAGGCAGGTGGAGGTCTCCCGGCTCCAGGGTTTGGTCGTATGAAATGTCCGAGCTCTCTCCCATGTAAGCGGCCATTTTGGGTAGCGAGTCTCCACGTGCCTGCCGCCATAGGTCGCCTATACTCATGCCCTGTTTCGGCTTGTCAGGCCTTTGTTTTTTGTTTTTTCGACCCATATTGTTGTCAGGAGCCTGGGGGTCTAGAAGAGGGTCTAATTGCTTGGGGTTGGTGTAGCTGAAAACGTAGTTATTAGGCCTTTGTGCACGGAGCTCGGCAGGCTTGTGACTGTTCAGTTCTATAGCTTGGCTCCGCCGATTCTGAATTTTAGAACACGACAGGAGGCTTACTATTTTGCATCTCTTTACTAAACTCCATAGCAGTAAAGAAAACTTAAAGAACAACAGTAAATCAATGGGCAGCATAGTGTATAAGGGTCATGCTGCCTGGACACTTCCTCTTTCTTTACTGCTCCATCGCAGACAGGTCAGACTTTTGGCTCCCCCAGAGCCTTATACCTTTGTGTATTCTCTCTGTTATTTTCATTTTATTGTATAAGTTTATTGTGTACTTACATTGCCAGTTTCTATTACTGCTCTTAGAAGCATTGTGCTTATTTGGCCAGCAGTCATAGGGGATTCCCTCCCTTCCCTTACCCCTTATTCACCCCTAGGAACCTGGTTTTCATCCCCCACTGCCTCTGGGATAAAGGGATTACCTTCTCTGGGCCCCTGTTACCGGCCGCGATCATTCGAGGCTCCGGTCATGCCGGCCCCTTCCTCCCGCCACCTGGTCATAATTTAGTCCCCGGCTTTGCGGCCTACACGCGGCGGCCATCTTGGATCGCGCATCTCGTGAGATCCGGGCGGCCATCTTAATTTTGCTGCGTGTGTGCCGCGAACGGGTTCTCCACCCTCTCTGGATGTCCCTTCTCTCCCTGTGAAGAAGCCTATTCTTACAGCCCTACCTTGGTGCCCCTGTGCCTGTTACATTCACTGAAGCTTCCTGCATTCATTGGCTGGGTCAGTCAGGTCAGTGCTGCTGCCTTTATACAATTGTGACCTGCACTTAAGGGTTCCAATCCCTGTGCAACCGGGGTGAGCCCCCATTATATGTACATAAGTACAGTGCTGCTTATTGGAAGACTAGCTTTTGCAGTTCTCGCCAACTGGGTGAGTCCCAGTTTTAATAAGGTCACCAACTATACCTTGCTGGGGTTTTATTGGACGGATTTATTATCATCTACCATAACCACTACATTAGCTGATCCCACGCCACACTACCTATACCTAAGACCTGGGTGCCATTACTATAGTGCCTATCTGTGACTTGTATCACAGGCCTAACCTATACCATGGAAGACTCCCAGAATACCCCTGTGGACAAGCTATGATTAATGCAGCTGTCGCTGCTTCTGTGGAGAATGCACTTTCCAAAGTGCGAGCTGCGGCTCCCGATTTACCCAAACCGTCCCGCAGACGCCCTCACTACGAGTCTGACTCCGATCTCTCAGACTACCATACCAGGGAGGATTCACGCCCACGTAAACGCCACTGGAAAGGCGAGGGTGCTACATCTAAGCCATCCAAGGGAAAGGCGCCTACCTAACATACTAAATCTTCCAAATTCAGTACCCCGGCCCCACATCAGGACCACTCTTCTGAAGAAGACCAAGCATTGTTACACTCCATGTCAGTTCTGGACGAGTGGCAAGCAGACCTATCCAACTCGGACTATGACGCTTGGGGTTTGGACGACAAGTCTATCTCCGCTTTCATGCGGGAGACCCTCCTGGGTGAGGCACAGACGGAGAGGAGCGAGGATCCTGCGGATGCAGACCTCCCTCTTGACTCAGACACCATTCTGTTTGACCCTCGCAACCTACGCCATCCCAGGTCAGGGGACTGGTAACCCGGAGCACCTCTCCAGGTTCATGCACCTGTGGCTCCACAAGCCTCTGGACAAAGAGGTACGTAGCCGACTGAGGTCGGAATGCCCACGCCCTTCCCTTCCAGACAAGGTGGCTCAAACCCCTGAGTTCGACAAGATTATGACTATGTTCATGACGCAGAGTGGAAAAAGGTCTGTGGGTGTTCAAGACAATCTACTAGACTCCGTAGGCCCCCTTTCCCGCATCATGTACTTGGTGGACGATGCCTATGCCAAGGCAGACTCCTTTACGGCCGACAATGTCAGGGAATGGGCACACGATGTGCGCGAGTGGGCACAATAATGCTTTTGTTTCATTGAAAACACTAATGTTATGTCTCAGGTCACTTAACCCTGCAAAAGGTAATTATTGCAGTTTTGGAGAAACACCTGCTGGTGTTAACAGCCACTAGAGGGACTTCTGGGTCGTTAGGCGACTTTTGGTCGCCTGATGGTTGATGTGTGTATTAGGAGCAGAGGCGGCACCCAAGCCAGTGCCGAGGGATATTGGACGCTAAGTGTCAGAAGGTTTTTTTTGTTTGTTTGTTTGTTTTTTTAACACCACATAGGGGGGCACTATAGTTCCCTTTTGATACCACACACTTTAAGGAAAATGGTGAAAAAATGGCACTTCAATAAAGCTCAAAATATATCACGAGAGTCCCCATTTACAAATAGTTAGTATAATTAAAATGCACAGTGGCCCATCGTCATTTAAAGGAACACTATAGCATCAGGATTACAAACGTGCGTCTGAATATCTGTTGCTTTGTAGTTTGGTGTTCCATTGTTGTCGTGCGCCTATTTGTGCACTGCGTTTGTCACTGTACGTGTTCTGATGGGTGTTCCCCTTTGTGTCTGTTTTTAAGGGCTTCGGTTAGGTGTGTGTGTGTGTATGTGGCGTGGCCAACTTTTGGTTCTGTGTCTCCCATGTGTGTTTTTTCCTTCCTGTGCTGTCTGCGGTGTTGCCCCACTCTGTGTCTTGGCTGTTAATGGGTCCATTGAGGGTTGAGTTTCTTGTGGCGCTGTGTAGGGTTGCTTCATTCTGGTAGTGTCGCCTGTCAGTCTCGTTGTGTGGGGGTGTCTTGTTAAGGCCGTTCGGTTATGTTTTGCTACTGTGTCTGTCCTTCGAGGTGTGTTTAATGGGTGTGGTTGGGGGTTGAAATAGGGGGGGTGGTGGGAGAGGGTGTTGGGGGGGTATGAGTGTTTCCGTCCCCTGCCACCGCCTCTGTCCGCCACCTCCCGCCCGGTCCCCGATCGCAGCCTTCCTTGTCTCATACTTTCTGGTTACTGTGTGACCAGCCGGCGTTGAAAGTCATTTGATGCGGTTAATCGTATCCAGTGAAACCAGCGTTTGGTGTATCGGTCCCTAAGTTTCGGAGTGTTTGCCTTTATATCTTCGAATTTCCTGGTGGTTTCCACCTCTTCCAGCCACCATGTTATCGGAGGTGCGTTTACCTGCTTCCAGTAGATGGGGATGATTGTTTTGGCTGCGTTCAGCAACCGTGTTATTACTGATCTGATGTATGTCTGCGCGGTCATTTGGTGTGATGGAGGAGAAAGGCGGCTGGGGACCCCGGGAGCGTCTCGTCTGTTACTTCGTATATTATATCTCTAATTGTGTCCCAGAAGGGTCGGAGACGTGCACATGCCCACCAGATATGTAGAAACGTGCCTGTTTCCTCCCCGCATCTCCAGCAGGTGTCTGGTATACCTGGGTTCCTGACGTGGAGCGCTGTCGGTGTCAGATACCATCTGGTGAGTATCTTGTAGGAGTTTTCTTGCAGGCGTGCTGAGCTTGGTGTTTTTTGTATTAGGGTGATGCACTTGTCCCAGTCCGCTTCCGACATGGTCTCGTCTAGGTCTTCTTCCCAGTTCCTTATGCAGGGCGGTGCCAATATGTACCTACTAGTGACCAATATTGTGTATACCTGTGAGATGGCTCGGGGTGTTTCTGTGGTTTGCGTGCACAGGTTTTCGAATTGTGTAGTTTCCCTCAGTAGGGATGGTTTTTGTGGGATGGATCGGGCATATTGGGAGATTTGCGCTCTCGCCAGTGTGTGTGAGAAAGTGAGTGGTCTGTCCGGGAAGAGTTCTGTTAATGGCCGAATGCCGAACGGGTGCACAAGGACGTCTGCCATGCGAGGAATTGTTGGGTGTCCTGCTGGGCCCGGTGCGGGGCCAAGGTCGCCTGCTGGGAAGTCTGGGTTGCCTCTGAGTGGCAACAGCGAGCCTGGATCTGTCGTCAGGTAGTGTTTTGTGCCCTGTCTGTGCCAGACCCTCATGGTTGCCGCCACGAAGGGGTTAGTAATGCGGTTGCGCCTGTACGCCGCCGCGGATATCCAAGGCAGTGTCCGGAGGTCACAGTTGATGGTATCGGATTCCAGTTGGGTCCATGGTTTTGTGCCGCTGGCTACCGTCCAGCTGATGACTCGTGTAAGGTGTGCTGCGTGGTAGTATCTTTCAAAATCGGGGAGCGCTAGGCCCCCTCGGAGTTTGGGTAGGATTAGCTGGGTATAAGCTATGCATGGGGGTCTGCCCTTCCATATAAACGTGCGGACCTCTGACTTCAATGCCTTGAAGAATGTTTGTGGGGCTTGTATCGGTACTATTTGGAACACAAAGAGTAGTTTGGGTAGTAGTGTCATCTTGACCGCATTTATCCACTTTGTCTCTTTGAATTGGTTATAGTGCCTGGAGTGCCCTGGCACTGTCCCTCCATTCAGTGTTGCACCATGTTTGTGCAGTATGCCACAAAATAAGAGTCCCTTGCCACCCACAGTCCGGCCCCTTCTGTATGTGTAGCTAAGGCAGAGATTACACACTTCCTTGTTGTCATACCCATTCATACCGTCAGTTGGAGCTCTGACAGGTTAAAAGCAGTCAGCTGACACTCTCAGCCAATCACAGCTGCCCATTGCTGCTCAGGGTAACACTTCCTTATTAGCCAAAGCAGCACAGAGGGGATGGACTGCCGTGGTCTCTTGTTTAGCATTAAAACATTAAAAACTGTTTAATGCTGAAAGAAATGATGGCACCAGGGGACTCCATACACTATAACCAGTTTAATGAGATGAAGCAGATACAGTGCCTACGGTGTTAAGGGGATAATATACATTTGGGACATCCTGATGTGCTTCCCTACAATAAGAAACAGCACAACAGGGTGTGCACCCATTTAAAATTACTATTGAAGCTTTTATTTAAAAATATACAAATACAAGAAAAGAGGTGCCAAATATACATTTTCCATCAGTGATAAAGTCTGCACCGAGGTTTTCTTCAAAAACATGATCAGATAATCCAAACTCACACAAATGTTCACAGAAAGACCAATTTGGCTCTGCATTAGGGTGTTCCTATACACACCTGGCGCAGGAAAAATCATGACGAGACAAAAGAAATTTCACACTCCAGTGAAAATAAACAGAACGAAATGAAAACGTGATTACCTAGAGGGCTTCAAATGTCTTAAAGGACCACTCTAGGCACCCAGACCACTTCAGCTTAATGAAGTGGTCTGGCTGCCTGGTCCAGCTAGGCTTAACCCATTCTTTTATAAACATAGCAGTTTCAGAAACTGCTATGTTTATGAATGGGTTAAGCCTTCCTCCAATTCCTCTAGCAGCTGTCTCATTGAGGCGCTTGCATGCTTCTCACTGTGAAAATCACAATAAGAGCACGCAAGCGTCCATAGGAAAGCATTGATAATGCTTTCCTATGTGACCGGCTGCATGCGCGCGCAGCTCTTGCCACGCGTGCGCATTCAGCCACATGGGAGGAGAAGAGGAGAATCGGAGGAGGAGAGCTCCCCGCCCAGCGCTGGAAAAAGGTAAGTTTTTACTCCTTTCCCCCTTCCAGAGCCGGGCGGGAGGGGGTCCCTGAGGGTGGGGTACCCTCAGGGCACTATAGTGCCAGGAAAACGAGTATGTTTTCCTGGCACTATAGTAGTCCTTTAATGATAGTCTAGGCTGCATAGAGTAAGAGGAAGGGTAACTGAATAATAATGGTGGATTGTGATAAACAACAAATCCCCTGATACTTCTGTATCAAATAGTTCACTGGATACGATCTTGTGAAAAAAAAAGAAAGCTGTAGTCCCAGTATGTGGACAGGATACTTTTGCAACAGAGTAACCCCCTCTAAATATAGGAACAGACTAATTGTGCAAGACAGTAGGCTGTAGTGTAGAGCCTCTTTTGCTAGTCAATCACTGAGTCTCAGGGCTAGAATGCTATTCCCCTATGAACCCAGTCTAGGGGCTACATACATCAGCAGACAGAATCTAATCCCAAAATGGTCACATATCGAGTAGTACTTGCTCTATCTCTTAAAGGACCCCTATAGTGCCCTGAGGGTGCCCCCACCCTCAGGGTCCCACTCCCGTGGCGCTGAGGGGGGAGGAAGGGGTTAATCCCTTACCTTTTTTTTCCAGCGCTGGGACTCTCCTCCCTCTTCTTCCGTCATCGGCTGAATGCGCATGCACGGCTAGAGCCGTGCGCGCATTCAGCCAGTCCATAGGAAAGCATTCTCTTTCCTATGGATGCTGGCATCTTCTCACTGTGAAAATCACAGTGAGAAGCGCGGAAGCGTCTCTAGCGGCTCTCAATGAGACAGCCACTAGAGGCTGGATTAACCCTAAAGTAAACATAGCATTTTCTCTGAAACTGCTATGTTTACAGCAAAAAGGGTTAATCCTAGCTGGACCTGGCACAAAGACCACTTCATTAAGCTGAAGTGGTCTGGGTGCCTATAGTGGTCCTTTAACTAAATGCCTTAAGGAAGATCCTGCTGCCGTCCCTGCTCAGTGTTAATCAAGCTAAATAGATGTCTCGCTGACTGTCCCTATTAAACCATTAGAACGCTAGCCTTATAAAAAAGTAAACCCTCACCCATAAAGTGCTCAACATAAATAAAACGTGATGTGATTAAAGGCATTTCGGCGCTACTAAAGCGCCTTTATCAAAGGCAGTAACCCGTCTCTAACCTGGTGCTGTTTTTTATATGGACCGATGAGTTGGCTTGTTCCAATCCTTGCCGGTGGGCGGATGAAAATTCTTGTGCTTAAAAAATGGGGCGGAGTCAGGACCGTAGCCCTGAGGTTGCCGTGGGTGTACTCTAGTCTACAGGTCCGCCCACTGTAGGTGTGCCGGTCGGCGTGCCAATCATCATTATGTTGCCGCGCCCACTATAGGCATGCGTTTGCCTACTGGAATTTAGATTCCCCTACATGAGGAACTGCGCCTATTAACTCCTTACATTGGGGGTGGGGGTATGTTGTACTCCAAGCACCATAACCATTAAAGCACACTGTAGTGGTTATGGTGCCTGAAGTGTTCCTTGTGCTCCATTCTGTAAAATTTTGGTCAACTCTGTACATTTCCCATAAACTTTCCATGTTGCCTATAACATCCCAATCCATTCCCCTGTATATAAACCCATACTGACAGTAACCTCATCCTGTGCAGCCAATCGTTCTTCTACTCTGTGCAGTCCCCACATTAACCCTTTCCATGCAGCCAGTCATTTCCCATTTTAACTTATATAGTTCCATCCAGCCTACACACTGTGCAGCCCCAAATTGTTACACCCAGGTAGGGTCAAATACACTCCGTGGGCACACCATATGGTAATGTAACTTTTTATGGAGGCACTTTGAATTTATGATGCAATACTACTAAGTATTTTAGCGTATTTAATTATTACAAGTCAGTATGAGCAAGCACAGTGGATATAGCTACATTTGAGACTGTTTCAGACACAGTACAGAGAAAGAGGGACATACTGGAGTGAGATAAGACTTTGCGGAGGTACTACAGGGGCAGAATTCCCAAGTATTCAGCATATTTATTTAATGTAGAGGTGCGAACAAAGATAGGGTTTACTAGTTTACCTGAGAAAAAGTATGGATGGATGTAGGTACATGGATGTTTGTTCTGACTGGGTGGAGGCACAGTGCATCCAATTAAATATTTTAATGTATTTAAATATTTTAGGTAAGAAATATAGAGAATGTAGGTTTACCTGGGAGGGTTCAAGCACTTTATGGTGAGACATAGGCATACTGGAGCCAGATCTGGCTGGGAGGAGGCAGTTTAGGTACCACACTGTATTCCTATCAAGTATTTCTAATAGACTTGGAGATTCATTTTGGACAATACTGCAAACAATATTAAATACTGTGAATTATGCCACAGCAATGCAATGTACATTTTGTTGAGTCTTGAGTGTATCTATCCAGCTAAATATCTTTCCAAAGTGCCCTTGTCCCTTGTCTGACACCGTCCTAGGTTTACCTTTAGCCCCTTTATTTCTTCTTCACTGACCAACAATGATTAAATACGCTAGAATGACTTGATAGAAAAGCATAGTAATAACAGTTGTGACTGGGTGGAGGCACATGGAGCAGATCTCACTCCACTGGGCCTCTTCTGAACTGTGTCTGACACCGTGCTCCCACTGACCTAAATTAAATACACAAAACTAGGGTTGCAATCAAAACTTAGTGGTGCCTAGTGTCCTTCCACCTAGTCAGCTCTCTTGCCAACATACGTCTGAGACCCTTGCAAGTGTGCATATATCTACTCTCTGTTCTCACCAACCTACAATGATGGAATACAGCAAAACATTTGATTGGGATGCAATGTAATATCAGATTTTCTCACAATTCCTACACAAAGTAAGATTTCTCCCAATATATTAATGTGCCTACATATAGTATTTGAAATCCAGTGTCCCTGTATTCAAGACCAGTGTACCCACAGCCCTAAAATAATGAAGTATGTCAAAATTACTTTGTGCATGGCAAACGTAGGATGTGATTCCTGAATATCCATTCTCTCATATTCTTATCATAAATCAGGTTACATGTGAATGGTAATAGTGAAAAAGGGTCATCACAATAATTTATTAAGTCAATAAATGAATTGCTTTTTCGTGTTGTAGTTGGAAATGGGGAGGTGGGGGATGAGAATGTAAATGCGTGCTTACTGGCTGCACAGGAGGGATGTATTTCATGGCTTAAACTTGGAGTGAACAAAGAGTTAAAGGAACCCCTCAAACACCAAAAGAGTTCAAGCTCACTGTAGTGGTTTTGTTGCCAGAAAAGACCATACGCCCACTAAATTTTAAGAAAGCAAACTGTTTTAGAATGACCACCACTCCCTGCCTCCATTACTTCAGACAGAGAGCGAAAAATTGTGTGCACGAAGTTTAAAAGTGCAGGGCTTTGCTCACTGGCTGAGAGCCACCTGGTGACAATCTCAGCAAATGAGCCCGTTTAGCAAAGTACAGCTAATGGAAGCTCCTGCTTAGGAGCTCTAGGTCTCCATCATAGTAAAGACCGCAAACAGTTACCTTCTTAAACAGCTTGACTACATACAATGGTAAAGGGCCACAGGGCACACTGCAGTCATTATGGTACTGGGAGTGCTCATTAAATACCAGCAAAGGGCACACAATTATCCCAAAGTCCTGTCTCAGTTGGAGTCCGCAAGGATCTGTTCTCAGCCTGCTTCTGTTCTCTCTTTATACTGCCTCTCTCTGCAAACTCATTCATTCCTTTGGATTCTGCTACCACCCGTATGCCGATGACACCCAGATGTATATCTCTCCTTCCCTGTCTTCTCCCCCGCTGTCCTACAACGCGTAACGCTTGCCTTCAACCTCCGCTTGGATGACCCCCCCACTTTCTGAAACAATCTCTCTAAAAACAGAGCTTCTTATTTTTCCTCCTCAAAATGCTGATCTTCCTCATTCACTTTCCCTGCAAGTTGGATTAGTCCATCCTTGTAAGCTTGTTGTTATTCTGGCCTGACCTTATGCGCTGCATATCCAGTATGTTGCTAAAACCTGTCAATTCCACCTAAAAAACACTGCCCTCATTAGCCCTTTTCTTATGCAAGATGCAGTCAAGGAGCCTGTTCATGCTCTGGTAATCTCTCATGGAGATTGCTGTAACTCTCTCCTAGTTGGTCTCCCCAGAACCCAAACTGCCCTTCTACAATCAGTAATGAATGCTGCTGCAAGACTGATCTTTATTTCCTGTCGCTCCTCCAATAGCTCGCCCCTCTGTCGAACCTTACACTGACTTCCTGTATCTTATAGGTGTCATTTCAAAATACTAACCCTTACCTATAAAGCCCTAAACAGCTCTAGTCCGTTACATTTCTTCACAGATAGGCAGGTGCCTTCTGGATCTCTCCACTGGTGACCTTCTCCTGTCCGCTGCTCACACACCTACTGCTAATTTGCGCTTGCAGAACTTTTCACGTGTGGCTCGTTTCCTTTGGAACACCCTGCCTAACCTATCAAACTCTCCCCTACTTTTTAATTGTTTAAGAAGTCCCTCAAAACCCATCTGTTCAGAATTGTTTATGGCCTCCCAGAGTAACATATATGTCACATATCGGTCTCTTGCTGTCTCTTAAAGAGCCACACTGTTTTTATACTCCACTCCTCTAGACTGTAAGCTTGCTTGAGCAGGATCCTCATCTACCTATTGTTTCTGTAACATTTTGTAAATGTCTCATTTAGTGTTAAATATCTACCCCCCCATTCATAATATTGTAAAGCACTGCGGAATAAGTAAATACCAATAATATTATTTACATATATATATTTGCTTAAAAAGTGCAAATAGTGTAAAACAGAACTGAAGGCAGGAAAGCACTAACTCCATGGACATATAATCTGAGCTATAATAACTCCATGGACATATAATCTGGGATATAATAACTCCATGGACATATAATCTGGGATATAATAACTCCATGGACATATACTCTGAGCTATAATAACTCCATGGACATATAATCTGAGCTATAATAACTCCATGGACATATAATCTGAGCTATAATAATTCCATGGACATATAATCTGAGCTATAATAACTCCATGGACATATAATCTGAGATATAATAACTCCAGGGACATATAATCTGAGATATAATAACTCCATGGACATATAATCTGAGCTATAATAACTCCATGGACATATAATCTGAGATATAATAATTCCAGGGACATATAATCTGAGATATAATAACTCCATGGACATATAATCTGAGATATAATAACTCCATGGACATATAATCTGAGATATAATAACTCCATGGACATATAATCTGAGCTATAATAACTCCATGGACATATAATCTGAGATATAATAACTCCATGGACATATAATCTGAGCTATAATAACTCCATGGACATATAATCTGAGCTATAATAACTCCATGGACATATAATCTGAGATATAATAACTCCATGGACATATAATCTGAGATATAATAATTCCAGGGACATATAATCTGAGATATAATAACTCCATGGACATATAATCTGAGATATAATAACTCCATGGACATATAATCTGGGATATAATATCTGTTTGTAGATAGTAAGTACCTGCACTCAAAATAAATATTACTAGAAGAACATGCTCCTAACAAATATCCTAAAATAAAGGTCAATCATTTTTTTTTCAGAAGGAATGAACGAACCTACCATTTAGTCCCGGGCACTGCGCATGCGTTAACAGGAGCCCCTGCTACAGAGATCACGTGACCCGCTAAACAGCGCAGGGAACGAGGAAACCGAAGCTTTGGTGACAACGTTGCGCATGCGCTGCCACGTAACACCGCCCACTCCCTAAGGTAAACACCGCTTGCGTCACCGCTTCCTGTTCGAGCGCGCAAGTATGTAAACGTCGGCTAACCCTGGGTCCTAAAGCCGGTGGATTAAGCAAACCCGCGCACGATATGTGCTTCGCTAGTGTTAAATGCTGTCCGTTTAGCAAATAATAAAACCGCAACCACTCTGGAGAAACATCCCCAATACAAAGCTTATAATGAGCTGTGTTTGTCAACAATCACTGTTAAACCAAAACAATGGCGTCGCATGCAGTCCGGCGACATGCTGTGACAGGGTGCGCGCTCTCTAGCGCTTCTAACGGTCTACAGGCCGCAATGGTGTTTTCCTTTTGAAATCGACGAGGAGCCAATCAGACACAGCTTTCTCTCCAGTCCCGTTACCTGAGCTCGGGAGGGTTTTTTTTTTCTTTTTTTTTTTCATTATTAACTTTATAGTTAAAGTGACAAAGCGACAATATTAACACTGGAGAAGTAGCTCACGTTTAACGGACCGAATGGGTTGATGGCTGGATATGTGACAACGACATGGCGTGGGACAAACAGGTCAGTGACAGCGGGTCACTGCAGAGGGTGGATATAGTACGTGTCCATTGTCCAGGTGCCATCACTGTCATTGTACTCAGGCTGTACATACACAGCCCCCCCCCCCCCACATATTGCCCTGATGGGTCCCTGAATGTCCTCCATAAAGCCCTGGCCCTCTCCTTACAGCATGTCATGCAGGGAGCATGGAGAGGGCCAGGGCTTGTGACCTGCTCCCATAATCTGCAGCAGGAAATGGGTGAAGGGAAGGTAGGGCTGGAGAGTCTGCCAGCCAGCATACTATGACACCATAACTACCATAACCACTGAGCCAGTGTGAAGCCCACACCTATCAGTCATAACCCCCATTGTGACACTCTGTCCCTCCTGGGTACACTCACTGTCCTTCCTAGCATGGGAAATGAGTGATTGGGCATTACTCAGCATGGAAGGTCTGTGCTGGGGGAAAAGGGAAGGGCTTCCAGTAGCTGCAGACACTAGATCTGCAGCTAGTGTAAGCGAGGTTTTATATACACACAAAGGAACATCCTGTTGAAGTGTTCCTTTAATAATTATTATTTATATAGCGCCAACAAATTCTGTAGCGCTGTACAATTTAAACCCCTGGACATATTGCTTTAGGTGGCTGCAAGGGTACTCCTGTCACTATAACCATCAAACAAATTGTACAAACATTATTGCCATCCTTTTCTTAATTTTCTAGGCACCCATTCCATGCACTCTGTTGTCCATTTCCCTACATTCTAACAAAATTGTGTCTTCGTGTAATGGGAAATTAAGCCACAAACAGTTTATATAGGTGCTTATGTACTACGTTTACAATGATGTTCAGCCAGAAAATTGCTCAATATACCCCTCCGCTACATATATCCTACTCTATCCAACAATTCCTTAATACACTCCAACTCCTTATCGCCACTTCCCTTCAACCAATAACTCCATACTATTATTATTATTATTATTATTGTCATTTATATTGCGCCAACAGATTCCATAGCGCTTTACAATATTAAAAGAGGGGGGATTTAAGTATAACTAGGACAATTACAAGAAAACTTTCAGGAACGATAGGTTGAAGAGGACCATGCTCAAACGAGCTTACATATCCCTCATTACACACAAATCCAGTACTCCAAATTGCCCTTTACTTAATGAGAAAATATCAAAATAAATAAAAATTAAAATGTTTGTGATTTTTTTTTTAATACATTTATTCAGTTATTTTATAATTTTTTTTTTTGCACTGAAACTGTCTCCCATTGGTGATAGAGCACTCATTCTAAAAATTGTCTTGTGTGCATTATTGCTTATATAATATGTTTGCTCAAACTTGGCGTCAAATTATCTTCACTGCCATACTGTATAGGTTTGAGCTGTAAAAGTTCAGTTGAAGCATATAATCATGCACGTTGGTGACCCTATGCCACACTCTACACTGTGGATCAGTTCTTTGTGAAGTGATTGCTTTCTAATGTCTTTTGCAAACGTCTGTTACATGTCATCTTTTGCCTTTAATGCATTTACTAGTTTTTTGGACCATGTAATTGTCCTGATTGTGTGGTAGCTCCGTCCAGTGTCTAGACGTGTCACATGTAGGATAAATGTTTATACTTTTTCTTATGTTTTTAGTTATGAACAGATGTAAAAAAAAGAAAAACAGAGGAGGAGAAGAGAAAGCAACTGGGCAATTTTTTTAGTAGATATAACCACAAAGAATATATGCATGCATGTATTAATTGGGTTATATTTTAAAGGACCACTATAGTGCCAGGAAAACATACTCGTTTTCCTGGCACTATAGTGCCCTGAGGGTGCCCCCACCCTCAGGGACCCCCTCCCGCCCGGCTCTGGAAGGGGAAAGGGGTAAAAACTTACCTTTTTCCAGCGCTGGGCGGGGAGCTCTCCTCCTCCGATCCTCCTTCTCTCCTCCCCGTCGGCTGAATGCGCACGCGCGGCAAGAGCTGCGCGCGCATTCAGCCAGTCACATAGGAAAGCATTCATAATGCTTTCCTATGGACGCTGGCGTGCTCTCACTGTGAAAAATCACAGTGAGAAGCACGCAAGCGCCTCTAGTGGCTGTCAATGAGACAGCCACTAGAGGATTAGGGGGAAGGCTTAACCCATTCATAATTATAGCAGTTTCTCTGAAACTGCTATAATTATGAAAGAATGGGTTAACCCTAGAAGGACCTGGCACCCAGACCACTTCATTAAGCTGAAGTGGTCTGGGTGCCTAGAGTGGTCCTTTAAAAGAGCTTGCAAAATCTGCATTTCTTATGAAGTGCAACCTTGGCAAACATCCTTTTTCCCTGGGAGTCTCATTAAGAAGCCTCTAAAATTATGTCTTGTGCAAGTGTGCGTGTCTGCCTGTGCAATTGCACACACTTCATAGCGTTCAGAAAGACTGCTGCACTGATCTGTGGTCTGAAAATTAGGTATGCAGAGTGAGGCAGGCACAGAGCATCACTGTCACTTCCGTTAGCTCACGGAAGCAGACAGAAACCTCCCTTGCTGTTTTTTTGACAGGCATGGAGTTCAATAATTTACTTATAAAAGTGCTGATTTCTCATAGAAATTGGCACTTTAACAAAGTGTCTATTTAATGGGATACTTCTCACGCATAAAGCACTTCAACTTTACGGGTGTGGAGGGGTTCTTTAATTGTTATTAAGTGTGTTGTCTGCTTATGCTATTCTTGCCTCTGACACATCACACAGAACAAATATAATTAATTCTTCACAGGCCCCATCTGTCACTTCTTCAGTCGCCATTTTTCATTACCCCCCCCCCCAGAGAATTGGGCTTTTTTGGACTGATGGCTGGGGCATGTTGTGAAGAGCAGGGGCATCCTGCATGGATAAGTTTTAACTTGGTTTGTTTTATTTATATTAAAATGAAAAGAGAATGTAGTTTTAAAGGTAATCCACTGTATATCAGCATTATCCATACCTGTGATGGATTGATTTCATTCATGCTTAAAGGAACATTATGGGATCAGGAACACAAACATGTATTCCTGACCGTATAGTGTTAAAAAAACACCATGTAGTCCCCCTCTCCCCCCTTTGCCCCCCCTAAATATAGTAAAATCTTACTTTTAATGCCAGTCTGCTGCTGCTGACTCTGCCCCTGTTGAACTGAGGCAATCACAATGCTTTCCCATGGGAAAGCATTGGATTGGCTGAGCTTGTCAAGGAGGCAGATCAGGGGCAGAGCCAACACTAGCAAAACACAGCCCTGGCCGTCAGCATTTATCTTAATAGAGATGCATTGAATCAGTGCATCTCTATGAGGAAAGTTCAGTGTCTCCATGCAGAGGGTGTTGGCAGTGAATGTCAGTGCTGCATACTGTGCAGCACTGCTCCAGGAAGCACCTCTTGTAGCCATCTGAGGAGTGGCCAGTGGAGGTATCCCTAGGCTGTAATGTAAACACTATCTTTTCTCTGGAAAAAAAACAATGTTTACTGCAAAAAGCCTGAAGGGACTGATTATACTCACCAGAACAAATACAATAAGCTGTAGTTGTGACTGTAGTGTGCCTTTAATGTCTGTAATGCACTTCTCCGACAAACATCCTCCATAAAATTTGTATTTTCAAAAAGAAAGAAAGAATTAGCTTTGCATTCCAAGCAATTCTCACTTTGTTGTATAACCCTGACAGTGCTTTATGTCACTGGAAGGTAATAGTTGACCTTATCATGCAGGCTGGTCCTTAAATATTTTATTCACATTTTTAAAGCCTCCAGTCTCCATCTCCTCCCCCGTTGGCTTTCAAGGACTGAGCTTAAAATCGAGATTGAAAAAAGAAGCAAAAAGGGTGGTTATGATGTATTGTCAAAATACGTGGATCATAGCATATGAGCAGAAATCTCACTTTGACCATTTGTGAGTAAGCATCTCTTTACAAATTGCCATTCAGTGAGTGAGAGGCTGATGTTGAAGCTGAAGGGATGTTCATTCCATTCACATCCTTACACAATGCTAAAAGACTCTCTTGTCAATAGGATCAGTGACCGTATACTAGTATATGGTCCTGTTACGTCTCTGACACAATTAACAACGGGAGCTGAAGTGTAAAGCATTGTCTTGGCGTCTTGACCTGAGGCCACACCACTATTTTAGATGGTGCTGGAGACATGACCAGCACCATATGAAATAGAATGCAAAAAAAAGTAAAGGGTAAAGGGTTGCTCAACCATCATAACCATGACATTGTAGTGTTACTTACCCGATCTGCGAGATGGTTGAGGTCCTACGCTTGAGCAGCTCATTGCTTGAGTACTTCTGCATTCACATATGCTGTGCGCAGCTTGGTCACTTCTCATCCTGAGCGGGCCACGTGCGCCGACTTCAATGAATGGTCCACCTCAAATAATTAAGAGTGCTGCTCGCGTCGTTAGCACTCTCTTGAAGGAGCAATGGTAACCCCAGGTAGTTTCAGGCTCCCATTGGTCCACGACATTCCAGCGCCCCCATGCATGCATGTTTTGAGGGTGCAGGTTTGACGTGGACCAATCAAAAGGGACTTAAAGGTATTTAAACCTCCGTAGCCCTGTACATTGTGCCCTATTGTGTACCTGACTCAGGCTAGTTCTCGTTTTCGCTGTCTCTCTCTGTTATCCCGACCTCGGCTTGTTGCTGACTACGCTTTTTCTCTGTCTACGTTAAGTCTGACCATTCTAAGGTCTGTTTATATGTTATATCCTTGTTTTGTTCCTTGCTGTCCTGAACTCTGAGTGTTGGGGTATTACACTGTGACATACAGCCCATTATAGTGAATAAAGCTAAGAATACACTGGCACTCTTTTCCAGTAAATGGGCAACTGTTTGCCAGGGTCATTGCTGGGCACCAGGTCTTTTCTCCTGCTGGCGTACACCATTTGGCTTCTGCTGAGTTGCAGAAGCGGAGAGTTATTGGCAAAGAAAGACATTTAGCCAGCATGGAACTCTCGCTAGTTAGTTAGACACCCTCAATGATGCAGGCAGTAAAGGGGTTTTAACTGAGTGAGTGAATAATATGACCCTTTGCAACTTCCTGTACTGTTTTGAAAGCAGGGGGCGAAACTATGTTTTCAGCATACTTGCAGACATATTATTAACTAGTGGCTTCTGACAAGATATTCTTACCTACAGGCTGGTAATAATAACTATGAACAAGATTTCATTCAACAAATTACATGAATATAAAATCTTTGTACACTATAAGCAACAAAACAACCTTTTCTTAATAGAGTAATTCTTGTGTTTAGGTCATGCCCCTGCGGTCTATCTGCTCATTCTCTATCATTTAGGAGTTAAATCACTTTGTTTATGCAGCCCTAGTCTCTCCTCCCCTGCATGTGACATACATAGTCTCCTTATACATTTCCTGTAAGGAAAGAGCTAATGTTTACACTTTCTTTATTGCAGTCTGTTTAATTTAGAATTTCTTATCTCCTGCTTTTTTAATAGCCCACTAGAGCCGACAGGGGCCGCCGGTGTGTGATTTAATGTTCAATTAACAGAGCAGGAGATAAAAACCTAAGTAAGCAGTGCAGTTGAAACCATTTTTTGCCATGTTGGCTATGTTAGTCAACGCCAGTGGAGGTTTGGCTAGGGCTGCATAAACAGAAACAAAAGTGGTTTGACTCATGATCTATACACTAAAACTGCTCAATTAAGCTGAAATTGCTTTGGTGACTATAGTGTTCCTTAAAATGTGCTAACTTGAAAAACACTTCTCCCTGTAAACCCACATGAGATATAATTATACATTTTTATTAAATTTTTTTTTTTGCATTTTTACTGTTTTATCAGTGCGTGGCAGAAGGGAGTAAATTAAGAATGGATGCTTCAACCTCAAGGAAAACAGCACCAGAATGTTCAGAGCATTCTGCAGAACTTTGTAATAAGGCAGCTCCCAGTGAAAGGTGTGTGTGTGTGTGTGTGTGTGTGTGTGTGTGTGTGTGTGTGTGTGTGTGTTATGTTTTGTGTGTTTGTTTTGGAAACACTACCTTGTTTAATGGCATCCTAAGATTCTGTCATCCATAAATCATGTATATCTACTTTCAGGTAATTTAGATTTGCTCTATGCAATTTGTCCAAACAGTAAAGGGAGACTGCCATCACTATCAGTCTTCCCAGACCAGAGTGGAGACTGTAATCCTTATTATTTTGTTGTATGGTGCTTGTGTGGGGCACATCTGACACCTGCAGGATTAAAATAACATTACAAATTTTAAAAAAACGTATTCCGTTTTAACATTGGAGTGTTCCTTTTAATGCTATAGGAGACATTTTAGACAAGTGGCTGCTTCTAACTTTGTGGTAACAGTTTGGAGAAAGCCCTTTTTATGTTCCAGCATTACTGTATACCTTGAGAAATAGAAAAGTAAAATAGTGGTGCTAAAATCCAATAAAATGTACAATATAAAACCCAGTGCATCTAAAAAACACCCAAGTGCTCCTAATAACACTTACATAGACAATTGGATACAATGATAGGGTGATTTGCACACAGTGGTGAATGGTTTTCTTTGGTATTTAACCTAGATATTATAAACGTAAAAAACCCATCATAGGACAGTATGTTTATACAAGATAAAAAGTGAGAAATAACTTGAAACACTCACAGTATTTAGAGCCCATGTAAGTCGGCTCTAAACTATAATGGCATTGTCATCAATCCAATGTTGGTGCAGGAAAAAAGTACAGGTCTCCCGGAAGGTAGCGATATTTCTTTGGATAGGAATTCAGAAACCCGGATAAAAGGTAAGTTTCAAATGTTTTATTAGAGTAAAAAGTAGTAAAAACAGGCACAACACGTTTCGACCTTTCAATAGGTTTTCCTATATAGATGATATAAAGCACTATAGGCACTCAGACCACTTCATCTCAATGGAGTAGTCTGGCTGAAGTATCCAGAAATGGTTTCAATGTAAGGCTAAACAAACTTCTAGTGGTCGTCTTCCTGACATCCCACTAGATGGTGCTTTTGCTATTAGAACCGAGCCAGATTTGGTTCTTTCACATAACCACCTCTGATGCGTCTCATAGGGAGCATTTGATTGGCCTGCTGCACTTCTCATCCACAATGCTTCTCTATGATAAACATTGGATGGGACGAGAAGTCAGAAAATGTAAGCATACTTGGTTACGAAAAGTAGGTGGAGAAGGCCTCCTTATAGTCCTTTCATGTAGTCCTGAAATCAAATCAAGATTATTTTTGTTAATGTAGGTTTTATTTAATGTTTTCTTACATACATTTTGCATTGGCATGCATGAAAAATGTATAGATAACTTATGTAGGTTTTTGTATGTTCTTGTCACAAATAGAAAAAAAATCTTGTTTTGGGTGATTGAAGCAAACAACTAACCTAACAAGGATTTGTTTATTGCATTGTAAATTTGCTGGTTTTAATTAAATAATATTTTTACTTTATTATAGAATATCAAATAACAGTGGCACAGTCACCCCAGAGAAATGTTCACCACCTTCTGCCCTGCAGACATCGTTAATAAGAGATTTCTGTGGCGGAGAGCAGACTGATCAAGAGCCAAGAAAGAACAGTGAGGTATTGAATACAAGAACTTTATTTGACTTTCAACATTGTATCATGTACACTCACATTTGAGTTTGTGAAGACAATGCACTGCACAGAACATTATGTTTGAGCATGGAGATTTAAAATATGTTCTCTGTAACCTAATAGTTGACCAGAAACCATATGAAAAAAGGAAAATAATAATAACTAGAAAAGCTACAATTTCTGGGGAAATTGTGTGAAGTGTTCTTGCCTCCACCAGTAGTCTACAACTGGAGTGGGCGGCGTAACTGTTATCATTTATATAGCACATTTAATTGCAACGTTGTTGCACAGTTACATTAAACCATACATTTATAAAAACATTAGCAGGTGTTCAAAAGGCCCTGTCTATGACATCACTTGCTGCTGCAGCTTGACACAGGTCAGAGTATTTTGGTGGCTGCCATCTTCAAACGGTCGTATCTTAAAAACTATAACTCCTACAGTGAAGAGCTTTATATTGTGAGAATCACAAGACCCAGACCTACATTTTGATGCATAGTATGTCTCTGAAGTATTAAAATTGAAGGCACAGTCGCAGTTTAGAAATTGCACTTCAAATTTGAGCTTTGTAGAGGGAAGTTTCAATGAAGTTTCAAGCTGAAAAATCAGGACATGATTTCTAAACTGCCACCACTCCCTCATTTTCAGGTCCACCTACACAAATCTTATATCAAAACGTTCAGCTATCCCTGCTGCCACTAAACATGTCAACGGCTAAGCCATAGTCCTGATAGTTTTCACAATATAATAATTTGTTTGCAACTAACGCCGTCCATTGACTTTCATTGAAACTTCACTCTGCAAAGCTCAAATTTGAAGTGAAATTTCTAAACTGCGACTGTGCCTTCAATTTTAATACTTCAGAGACATACTATGCATCAAAATGATTCTCACAATATAAAGCTCTTCGCTGTAGGATTTATAGTTTTTAAAATACGACCGTTTGAAGATGGCAACCGCCAAAATACTCTGACCTCTGTCAAGCTGCAGCAGCAAGTGATGTCATAGACAAGGCCTTTTGAACACCTGCTAATGTTTTTATAAATGTATGGTTTAATGTAACTGTGCAACAACGTTGCAATTAAATGTGCTATATAAATGATAACAGTTACTACGCCCACTCCAGTTGTAGACTACAGGTGGAGGCAAGAACACTTCACACAATTTCCCCAGAAATTGTAGCTTTTCTAGTAATATATATGTGAGATAACAATAAGTGGTCTTGCTATGCAAGAACACTTAATAAAAAAGGATACATGTATTTTTATTGTTTTAAATGATATGTTGGTTGACAGATTGACACAAAGTGTAAAAATACATAAATAATACTCTGAAATAAACTCTGTCATGTAGAATTATAGTGATGAAATGTACTTGGATTACCCAATAGGTAGCCCTCCAGTTGTTGCTCTATCTCTGAAATTGAACACTTGAAAATGCATACATTTTAAGGTGATTTGTTTTATAAAGTATAGACTGGACAATAAGCAGGAAATGTCTTTCTGGTGTTGCTGACATTTTAAAGTTTTTGTAGTGTTAAAGTGACATCTTTTTGTTGTAGATTCAGTGGTTACAATTATTTCAGCTGGTTGAAAAACAATGTCAGGAGCAGATGGTTGCCCAACAGGAGCAATTTAATTGCCAGATCCAGGTCAGTGTGTCTCATTTTACAGGTTTAAAGGGTTTATAATGAAATGACCATAAATTAATTTTGTACATAGTGCTTTAAAAAAACAAACCAAAAAAAACACATACACCGTACCCACCCGCTGATTTCACTCCCTTTATTCACACTCACTAATCAGCATCTATCAGGCTAACAAATGTCTAAGGCTGGTCTTATAGAACACTCCCATGTAATAGGCCTAATGTGCGTCCGATTTGTGATTGTGGGACTTTACAGCAAACACAGTAACTGTTACCTCCTAAAATTCCTGACTAATGGGCTCACCCACCACAGCCTCTGGTCTGTTGGCTCAGCTGGCCCCTGTCACTGACTTATTGGGCCTAAGATGATACCTGGTGGTGACTGCTCCTGTCTACCTTTCAGCCCACTGCGTGGTTTTAGGGTTATATCCATAGGTTCATCCAAGGATCACACTATTGCATTCCCTATAATAGACCCTTTCATTTGGCTTATTATAATATAGAATAACATAGTGTTTAATATAAAATGATATAGTGTGTGCGCCCAAAATTTTGCATATTCCCTCCCCATCCAGCTGCTTTTGCTGAATGTCAGCACCCATCATATATAGTCAGCAGTTGTTTATTGATGATGGGAATTAAAATTCAGTCATGAGATGGGGGCTGTAATTTGTACCAGCATTCTCAACATAATGAAGATTATTAAAATGCCTTCCTCTGTTTTTTTTTTTTTGTAATCATACAGATATATTTGCCATCTCCTTTTAATGTTTTCTCTTGGAAGACTGAATCATATTGTTGGGGCAAGTTGCTGCAGGTTTTTGCGTGTGTGCTTGCAATGCATGTGTGTAAAATCAAAACCACCTATCCGTATCAGGTGTATACATGCACCTTATGAGATTGGCATGTGTCTTTAGGCAGTGTTAGTCAATATTTGTATGGTTAAGACTTGCATATGAGCAATATTCCTATCCTCCCCCTAATTACATTAACAAAACTATTTATTATTAATGGAAACCCTTTACCTAATCTAATAACAGCTGACTACCTCCCTCCTTTTACTTCATACAATATGCATGCATTCAATATGAGAGAGGCGGTTAAAAATCAACTGTCTAGTACTTGATCAGTTAAGTTTGTGCTGGTAGGTGAGCTGAAGAAAAAGTGTTTTTTTTTGTTTTTTTGTGCTGTTTGAGAATTAAACTGAAGGTAAGCAAAATGATCATATACATTATTTAAAACACAGTAGATAAAGATACATGATTTCTCCTGCCCGATTGTTGGAAAGGTTAATCTTTCTGCCTCGGTGGTTCAGTAATTGGGTCATCTGGCATGCAGTAGACTGTAAATTACATTTTGTTTTGTCTAGTTCTTTGCAGTTCCCTTTTAGGTTAGTGAAATCCTTATTTTACTTATGATTGTATAGAACTTAAAATAGCCAAGCAACAGCTAAACCTCTTATAGCTTTTGTTAAATATTTTGTAATGTTTGTCCATGTGTTCATCGATAATTAATTTTCCCCTCACATGAGTCGTAATTCAGTGTATTTCTCTTTGTAGGTCATACGTGATGAAATTAAGCATTTAATCCAGTTACAGAGTGGTGGATCTCCTCAGATAATTAGCACAGGAGATGCTAGTTTATCTATGGCAGGCAGTGCTAATCCTCGAACAATTCGTGGTGGGCCGCAATCAAGACACCAAGAGAACACGGACAAAATATCCAGATCATTATCTCATAATGGAGATGAAAAGCAACAGAAAGCTTTTATCACACAAGAGCAATTTGTAGAAAATACCTCGGTCAGCAGTGGCTATGGAACACATTCTGTCTCTGAGGCCAACACAGGTTTAAGCAGCTATAGCCAAAATACCTCAAGGGAGAGCCGACTACCTACACAACATACTTTCAAAGAAAGTAAGGCCCAGCCTTTGACTCACAACTTAATTCAGGCTCCTGAAGAAATTGTAAGGCATTTTATTCAAGGTTCAGGTAAACAATGGCAACTGTCACTTCATGATAACACTTCCAAAGATGCCACAATTACACCAGAACACACAAGAGACCACATATCATGTGATCAAAGTACATCCATTGAAAATGATGGATTAAATAGGTAAGTGAACGAAAATTGTTTAAAAAAAAAAGAACTGACATTTGTTCACAAGCCAATAATTTTTTTTAAACTTGCTATGGGTTATCATGCTTTTGATTTACTAAAAGGTCAGTTTTTAATTAATTATATACCTCAATTATTATTATGGCCTTTAATTTTGTGCAGATGCTAGTAGTATAGAAGTGCTATGAAAGTATGTTGTTTTTGTGTTTTCAATTGGCAGGTGTTAGAGTGAGAAATTGGTACTTCCATAATCCCATCTTGGTACAAAATATTGCCTCAGTGAATTTCAGGAAAAATGTATAAATAAAACGAATATAATAGGTTGATTCAAGGGAACGTAGGAATTATATGCTTTGCATGCTTTACCGCTCTGATGCAACTTTTGCACAAATATTGTCTGGGTAAAATAGACGGATAAATTGCTACGTCATGGTGTATTTGCATATTGTGTATTAAATGAACTACAATAATCTGTCTGGTATTGGAAAGGGCAGGTGTACACCTGTAATTGTGGTCACACTAATAGTGTTATTCACTAATGTGAGAGTTCTAATTCAAGGCCAGAGTAGCTGAACTGAAAACACAGCTGACTTCGGTTATTGTTTTTTTTTTTTGTTTTTTTTTGTTAAGCTATTTTGACCTTAATTTTACTCACTTTGAATTCTCAATTTAGTAAATATTGTAAGAATTGTGGGCGTGCACACATTTAAGGGCACCTGCTATGCCTATCGCTATATCACATTCAGGTGTAAGTTAAAATCTTTTTGTGAAAATACAATTATTAGTGCTATATCAAACACTGTGTAAATCTCAATATATATATATAGTATTGCTATTAAACATTTGCAGTGAAAACAAAATGCTGCTCTGTTAGTAGTGTCAAGTGCATTGTAGGTTAATGTGTGCCACCAACTACTGGTGAAAAGAAATTTACCACGGTTGAGTTTGCCATGCACCCTCCAGGCTTGCGGTGGATAGTAACTTTTAAAGTGGCTCTGTCACCTCCCCTTCTTGGGGAAAAAAGAGCATTTCACAAAAATAAAATCTTTATGAAATGCTCATAAAGACTGAAAATTTCACTGAAACTCCAACTCAGTCAAAAAATATGTATTTTTCTTATGTTTGACAAAAAGGTGGTCACTAGTGATGGCTGAGGTTAAAACACTATTATTCCTGGCATATGGTGGCAGTACAATAGGGATGCACTCTTCCCTGGGACAAGCATCTGAAATTAATATTAACATAAAAAGTTCTTCCCCCAACAGGTATAAGACACCAACCTGCCATGGACCCTCAGTTTTCTTTCTTGTTCTATGAGGAACGGATGACATCTGGATTTTCTGTGGTGAGGCTCATGGGTTGCTGCCTGGACCGGACTGGCCCACTGGGATACCGGGAAATTTCCCTGGGGGCTGCACAACTCTAACTCCCTATAGAGAGAAAGCCCTGCGGCCATTTTCAATAATATCCCGGACGCATGTAGGTGCCGTCTGGTGGCCGGTCCGGTGGTACACTCCGAGGGGGTTACCTTGCAGCCGGCGGCCCCATCTCATGTGTTGTATGACTGCTGTCAGTATCAATGAGTGGGCCGGGCGGCCTCCTAAATGGTACCTAGCAGTACAGCTGTCAGCGCAGGAGGACTGAGGGATGGGGCAGAGCTAACTACCATGCTCCCTCGCGGTTCCCACAATTCCCAGCACAGCCACATCATAGTGTGATTACTCTATGATGTATCAATGCTGGGAATTATGGGAACCCTGAGGGAGCATGGTAGTTAGCTCTGCCCCTCCCTCAGTCCCTCTGTGACAAGGTCAGCATCAGACACAGGGGGGGGGGGAGGGTGATAGAGAGACACAGGGGAATATGGACAAAGAGACAGAGGGGTAATAGAGAGACACAGGGGAAGGGGGACAAAGAGACAGAGGGGTAATACAGAGACACAGGGGAAGGGGGACAAAGAGAAATAGGGGTAATAGAGAGACACAGGGGAATAGAGACAGAGACAGAGGGGTAATACAGAGACACAGGGGAAGGGGGGACAAAGAGACAGAGGGTTCATAGAGATACAGAGGGGTAATAGAGAGACACAGGGGAAGAGAGGACTAAGATAGAGGGGTAATAGAGATACACAGGGGAAGAGGGGACAAAGAGACAGAGCAGTAATAGAATGACACAGGGGAAGAGGGGACTAAGAGACAGAGGGGTAAGCTAGAGACACAGGGAAAGGGGGACAAAGAGACAGAGGGGTAAGAGAGAGACACAGGGTGGAGTGGTGAGAAAGTGACACACCAATGGTTTGTTGGGGGGACAAAGAGACATACAGAAGGGAAGGGGAACAAAGTGACACACAAGGTTTGTGGGGGGAAAAACTGGTCTGGGGGGAAAAGAGACACAGAGTGACTGGGAGAAGAGAAAGAGGCACACAGAGTCTGGAGTTAGAAAAAGACACACAAAGGGGATTTGGAAGGGGAGAAAGAGACAAAGGGGCTGGGGCTAAGACATACCCAAAAGGGTCTGAGAAGGAAAGAGTCATACAGAGGCTGGAGAAGGGTAAAAAAGAAACACACAAGAGCTGGAATGAAGTAAAAGATACACTAGGGGAGCTAAAAGAGAATTACAAGGGTGGCTTGTTATCACAGAAGTGATTAAACATTCTGCTCGTGTCATGGGCTTGACATCGGTGGTCTGGACAGTTGACATGGCCTCAAAGTCTGCACTTTGTGAACTTCCTTTGGAAAAGAAGAAATTATTTGGTTCTCCTTTAGAAGAATTAATCCGACAGATGTCGGAAACCAAAAAAGCTCTTCCTCAGGACAGGAAGTATACCTGGAAGCCCAGATACAAAATCTTCCAGCACAAGAACCGAAGGGGGTATCAAGTAACCCAGGTTTTTTTCATCAACAAAGGAACGATCCAAGGTTTGACCCACATAAAGACATCAAAACTGAGAGAGCAAAAAGATTCTGACGCCATACGAGTGGGTGGACAGATACAACAATTTGCTCACAGATGGAGAGAAACCACTGCAAAACTGTGGATTTTGAATCTGGTTGCAAAATGATACAAAATAAAGTTCTTAGATGTACCATGACCAGGTTTCCTTATCTCCTCCTACCATTTAAAGCTAAAAAAACAAGCTCTCTTGTTCGCTACGGTTACACTTTTTTTTTAATTTTATTTTTTTTAAAGAAAGGTTTTATCGATAGAGTTCCAAGAGCCAAGCTATATCAGAGTGTCTACTCTTGGTTGTTCCTGCTCCCAAAACCCATTATATTCTTTCGCCATATTTTGGAACTGAAAGAGATAAACAACTATATTCCATATCAGCATTTCAGAATGGAAACTATCACGTCAGTCACTCGTATCCTTCAAAAATGAGATGTTATGGCAACATTGTATTTGAAAGATGCCTACCTACACGTACCTATGGATGTAGGCTCAAGAAAGTACCTGCGATTTGCCATAAGAAAGGGTTTCAAGGTTCATCACTTTCAATTCAAAACCCTTCCATTCAGCTCCCAGGATATTTACAAAGGTTCTAACGCCTATCACAGCGTTCTTAAGGGAACAAGGAATCACAGTTATTCCATACTTTGACAACTGGTTAATTATGCAAAGTCAAGAGACACTTTAGATACAGATATGGATTACACCATCAAAATCCTAGAAGAACATGGTTGGGTAATAAACCTAGAAAAATCGAATAATCATCCTACAAAGTCAATTCAGTTTCTAGGTTTCTTAATCAAGTCAGACTCTCTTGCTATCCACCTTATGCGGCGAGTAGAAGAAGGATAGAGAAGCGGATAAAAGAATTTCAGAGAGAACCAAAAGGCTCTGTAAGAAAAGCTATGCAGGTGTTGGGATACCTCACTTCCACTATCCCAGCAGTAAAATGAACCAGAGGAGAATTAAGGCCTTTACAATGGGAAATGTTTACAAAGTGGTCAAAGAAAGAATAAGACTTGGATACCTTGGATAAATATTTCAGATTCTGTAAAAAGGCAACTGAATTGGTGGGAAAGGACCAGATTCATGTCAGAAGGTCTATCCTTTTGACCAAAAGGATGGGTCATAATCACCACAGACGCTTTGAATAAAGGTTGGGGAGCACACCTGCGGTGTCATTTCAGGCAAGGAACGTGGTCCACAGAAGAAAAAAGGGAATTTGTTGTGTATGCTCTTCATCAGTTCAGGCCTCTCATTGTGTGTGGAAAGCAGTGAACATTCAGTCAGACAGCCAGACTACGGTGACTTACCTGAACAAACAAGGGGGTACAAGGATAAGAAAGTTGCACACGACTTGTGTCCTGGGATCAAAGTCATCTAAAAGACCTATTCGTTACTCCTATAAGCGGGATAGACAACATTATTGCAGACGACCTGAACAGATTGAGATGGTCCCAGAACGAGTGGTCTCTAAATCCAGTCATTTTTTATCAGCTGGTGAAAATATTCGGTCTACCTGTCATAGATCTTATGGCGAGAAGGTCGAACACAAAGCTGCAAGCATATGGCTCCCTCTTCAAGGCAGACGTGCGTCTGGTTCAGGAGGGGCTGTTAATCAAGCGGGACATCAGCCTTGGATACATATTTCCCCCGGTGAGCCTTATTCCAAGAGTTTTGCAAAAGGTGAAGACAGAAAAGACAATGGTACTGGCCATAATCCCATACTGGCCAAATCGGAGCTGGTTCTCGGCTTTTGATGACAATGGTTTTAAATTACTGAGAACTTCCGGTTTCAACAGAGCTCCTGGAGAATGAAGGGATTCCAGTAGAGATATTGAAGATGTTCAAATTGACGGCTTGGCTGTTGCATGGCTAATCCTACATAACAGGGGCATTAAGAAAGAGAAATTCAAGATACTGCTGCATTCTACCAGAATATCTACCTCTGCTATCTACTTGAAGATTTGGACAAAATTCCTTCATTGGTGCATCTCTCATCATTGCCTAAGAAATCCTCCTTCTACAGATACAATCCTGCATTTTCTTCAAGACGGCCTTCAAGCAGGTCTTAATTTGTCTTCCCTTAAAGTTCAAGTTTCTGCTCTGAGCCACTTTTTGGTAACGAACTTAGCTTCAAATCTTCTTGTTAGATTTTTTTTTTTTTTTCTTGGTACCTGTCTTTAGTATTGAAGGCTTGTACCCTGCCTTTTGAACCTTTGGTGAAATCTTCCTTAAAGTTCTTGTCTCTAAAAACTGCCTTTTTGGTGGCTATAACTTCTGCTAAGAGAATAGGTGGCGTTTGGGCTTTTTCATCTTCTTCTGAATTTACAAAGATTCTTCCAGACAAGGTTGTTCTTTATCCAAAACTATATTGTCCAAAACCATCACTCAGCCCCTCATTGTGTCCCTTAGGCTCCTCCTCCAGCCCCTTCATGTGTCCCATTCCCTCTCCCCTTAGCACCTCCATGTTTCTCATAATCTCCTCCCTCCCAGCCCCTCAATGTGTCCCATTTCTCCTTCTCCCCTCCCTGTGTCCCAAACCTTCCCCCTCTCCCCGTTCCCCTCTCTGTGTCCCATACTGCCCTCTGTCCCCCTCCCTTCTATATATCCCATACATACTCTACCTCATACCCCCCCTCTCTCCCCCTTTCCTCCATGTGTCCCATTGTTCCCTCTCTCCTCCTCCCCCCCATGTGTCCCATTGTTCCCTCTCTCCTCCTCCCACCTATGTGCCCCATTGTTCCCTCTCTCCCCCCTCCCCTCATGTGTCCCATTGTTCCCTCTCTCCCCCCTTGTGTCCCATTGTTCCCTCTCTCCCCCCTTGTGTCCCATTGTTCCCTCTCTCCCCCCATGTGTCCCATTGTTCCCTCTCTCCCCCATGTGTCCCATTGTTCCCTCTCTCTCCTCCATGTGTCCCATTGTTCTTTCTCTCCCCCCTCCTCTCCCTGTGTACCATTTCTCCCTCTCTTCCTCTCTCCCCCCTCCACTGCACGTGTCCCATACCCTCCATTTCTCCCCCCCTTCCCTCTAGGTGTTTAATACCCTCCATTTCTCCACTCCCATCTACCCTCCCTGTATCTCATACCCTCTCTCTCCTCCCCCTCCCCTCCTGTACCTTACTGGCCGCGGTTTCCCGTTCTGACAGAAAGTGCTCTAACAGTGAGCATTTCCCCGTCAGACCACTCGGCCATGCTACATACAGGCAAGTTGGGAGCAGCACAGTGCAGCTCTCTCTTCCTGCCAGACCTCCGGGAACCACGGACCCGGGCCCATACGGTATCCAGGCGGCCCACGGTCGCAGGGGTCGTGGTACGCCAGCGGTGGCAGTACATCAACCACCCCTCCCCCCCCATGAATAAATTTCATATTTTTGCAGTATTAAGTCTCTGATGTTCTATTGGGACGTACTGAGGGTCCATGGCAGGTTGGTGTCTTATACCTGTTGGGGGAGAAACTTTTATGTTAAATTTAATTTCAGATGCTTGTCCCAGCGAAGAGTACATCCCTATTGTACTGCCATCATATTCAGGAAAAAGGAGATTAAAATTTGCAGTTTTCTCTAGGTTTCGAAATACACCAAGAACCTAGAAGATCACCAGAAAAACTACAGTTTAATGTAGTTGTTCTGGTGTCTACTGCCTGTCCATGCAGGCTTTTTAATGTAAACACTGCCTTTTCAGAGAAAGATTAGGTTAAGATTAGAACAAACAAAACATTTTAAGAAAAATTTTGTTATAATATATACATTTTATACTCCCCTAAATATGTTAACTCTGAATAAATGAAGCCTTTGCAGTAGTAGAAATGCTTTATTGCTTGGATTGGCTGCAATCCTTAGTTTTGATGATCACAACCAAGGCGTTTCGTGGGAGGAGACCTGGCGCTGGAAAACAGGTAAGTAAAATCACCTTTTAATCGGGGGTAAGTGAGGGCCGGTCACCTAAACAGCTATTTAGACCTATAGTGTTTGGAATACGTTTGTTTTCCTGACACTATAGTGTTCCTTTTAAGTCTCGCTTGCCGCGTAGGACTTAACATTTTGATCCCTCTGTGCACAGCATGTTATGCTTACTTAAAAATATTTACTTCTAAATTTGTACTCTAGCAAACCATTAACAACCTGGGCTCAAAAGCTAAAAAATAATCATCATAAGAAAAGTAACCAAAAAGATCTGGTGTCTCCCCAAACTTCTCAGGCAAGAACAGAGGCTGAGACATTGAATCAGGTAAGCTTACAATGAAGTCTATCATTCATTTGTGTACTGTCTAGTTTTCATTATTTGTTCATAAAATGCAATCTATAAAGAAACCTGATTTTATTTTTTTGTGCAAAATCTATTGTATTATTAAAAATTTAAGATTAGAGCAAACAAAACATCTTAAACAAATTTAATTTTGTTAGTGTCATAAAAATATATCTTCTATACTCCCCTAAATATGAATAAATGAAGCCTTTGCAATAGTAGAAATACTTTATTGCTCTCCAGCTTAAATCTGTAAATATTACAGAATCTTAAATATTATAACACTAAAGCATTCATGTTCCTAAAACTATATTGTTCCTTTAAAGGACCACTCTAGGCACCCAGACCACTTCAGCTTAATGGAGTGGTCTGGGTGCCAGGTCCAGCTAGGGTTAACCCATTTTTTTAATAAACATAGCAGTTTCAGAGAAACTGCTATGTTTGTAAATGGGTTAATCCTTCCTCCAATTCCTCTAGTGGCTGTCTCATTGACAGCCGCTAGAGGCGCCTGCGTGATTCTCACTGTGAAAATCACAGTGAGAGCACGCAAGCGTCCATAGGAAAGCATTGTGAATGCTTTCCTATGAGATCGGCTGAATGCGCGCGCAGCCAGCCGAGTGGGAGGAGAAGGAGGATTGGAGGAGGAGAGCGCCCCGCCCAGCGCTGGAAAAAGGTAAGTTTTAAACCCTTTCCTCTCCCCGGGCGGGAGGGGGACCCTGAGGGTGGGGGACCCTCAGGGCACTATAGTGCCAGGAAAGCGAGTATGTTTTCCTGGCACTATAGTGGTCCTTTAATTCTCCACTGAATATTTACATGCATATGAAGAATGTGCACCAAAATACTAAAGGGCCTCCCTAGACTGCTAAAGTGCTTAAAGGGACACTGTAGTCACCAGAACCACTACAACTTATTGTATTTGTTCTGACATTCAGTGTCTCCACCCTCTGCATGGGGACAGTGAACTTTCTTCATAGAGATGCATTGATTTAATGCATCTCTACGAGTAGATGCTGATTGGCCAGAGTAATGTCTGGCTCTGCCCCTGGCTTACCTTTTTGGCTGAGATCATCAGAATTGAGAATCTCAGCCAACCCATTTCTTTCCTATGGAAAAGCATTGTGATTGTATGAGATATTATTATATTTAGAGGGGCCAGGGGGGCTAGATCGTGTTTTTAACTCTATAGAATCAGAATTACATATTTGCGTTTATAGAGTACAGAGTTCATACAGAGTTATTAATACAATACATCTCTATGAGTAGATGCTGACATTCAGTGTCTCCACCCTCTGCATGGAGACAGTGAACTTTCCTCATAGAGATGCATTGATTTAATGCATCTCTACGAGTAGATGCTGATTGGCCAGAGTAATGTCTGGCTCCGCCCCTGGCTTACATCTTTGGCTGAGATCATCAGAATTGAGAATCTCAGCCAACCCATTTCTTTCCTATGGAAAAGCATTGTGATTGTGATTGTATGAGATCATCACTTCTGACGATGTCAGCCAAGGAAGCAAATCAGGGAAAGAGCCTGCACTAGCAGACTAGAATAAATGTAAAATATTATTATATTTAGAGGGGTCAGGGGGGCTAGATTGTGTTTTTAACTCTATAGAATCAGAATTACATATTTGCGTTCCTGACCTTATATTGTTCCTTTAATGTGTGAAAGGTGTGTCCTCATTTTATAGAGTACAGAGTTCATAAGAAATTGGCCCTTTTATAAATAGAAATTGGCACATCGATAACTTAACCTTGTTACACCCCTCTGACTGTCAATTAGACAAATAATAAAATGCATGCATGGTTTCACTAGCGATTTATCTGCAAAACAATTATTATTATTTTTTTTTTTAAAGTTGTATATTTTTATTTTTATAGAACGAAAACACTGATGGTTTTTCAAACACATTTTATCTCAATAACCGCTCCGAGAGTACAAACTCCTTATTTTCTGCTGGGTCTGGTAAGTAAAACTATACAGTTAATTTTCTCCTTTCTTTGTACAGTAGAGTTAACTTATTTTTGGTCTGTAATTTACAATGGTGCACATCAAATGTAAACAAGGGAAAGTATACAGTTTTGTTTTTTTTAAATTATTATTCTAATCCCTTTCACACTTCAATGTGAAAACACTTAGTAGTTTGATTTCCATTTGGGAAATGTGTAGTTTGGTACAGAGCAAGTATTGATTACCATTGATGCTTGTGTTCTTATGGTGAAGGTATTTTGGATCTGCATTTAGTCACTAACATGAGTCAGAATGGCACTTTATCTGCGACACTGTCCCATCTAGTGGTTATTACAAATATGTAAAACACAATTTTTTTTTTAAGAGAGCGTAGATATTTAAAAATAATTTGTATTTAGGTGGAAGGCCATTATCTGCCACTAGAATTGCAAATAAAGTCCAGTTGATCTCAAACATGTTTTCCTCCCTCTCTCCTTTTTGTTTTTGTACTTTTGTTTATTAATCCAGGGCCCTTCCACAATACTGGCATGCACAGTTGTTATCCTATATTTAATTAACTGTTAATTTAGAGTTAGACGTGCCCAACACAGTGAGTATTTGGTGTGATTCTAAGGGGAAGGAAGTGTCTAATCGAGGTAATACAAATGCCGATCTTCTTGGGGTAATTTGTTTCATACATTGATGCTTTGAATGGTTCCATAGTGAGGAGGAGCTTTATTTTAGAATCTAAGAAGAGAAAACAATGTTGCCAAGTCCAAAATGAACTTAGAACAGAGAGATCAGTATGGGTGGTACCAGATCCACCCTGGGCTTGAACACTAGGAGTAATGCTGTATGGAGAGAAAAAAGGGGGAATCTCAAACCAGAGGAAAAGCTAAGGATTCCACTCTGGTAAAAAAAAATATCAAATTACAAATAATAATACAAAGCTAACTAATGTATTTACAATGACTTGGTATAATTTAAAGGGACACTGTAGTCACCAGAACTACAGCTTAATGTAGTTGTTCTGGTGAGTATAATAGTTTCCCTTCAGGCATTTTCATGTAAATACTGCATTTTCAGAGAAAAGGCAGTGTCTATATTGCCCCTAGGGAGACCTCCAATGGACCCTCCTTAGATGGCCACTGGAGGGGCTTCCTGCCTCAGGGCTGCACAGTAAGCAGCCCTGCCGATTAGCATCCCCACGCTCTACATGCAGACGCTGAATTGTCCTCATAGAGATGCATTGATTCAGTGCATCTCTATGAGGAGGTCCCGATTGGCCAAAACGACATTTGGCCCCGCTTTCTTAGCATAGAACACCCACAAAGGTGTTTCCTGGGAGCTGTAGCCTGTTAGGTCAGGAGTCAGATAGAAGCTGTCCTGTTGATGTATAGGAACTTAGAACACCCATGAAGGTGTTTTTTTAGGAGTCGTTGCTAATTGACTGAGCAGTCAGATAGACCAAAGTGATACTTTACCATTATATCACTCACATTATGTCTAAGTATCTCTAACGACTTTGTATTTTAAGCTCAGTAGGTGACCAAAACACATTTGTTTTATATAGTGAGATTGACCACTTCTTAAGTATCTTGTTTGGAGATTTCTCACAACAGCTTCTCCTTATTTTTCGCTTGTGCCGAACCCTCTTTCTCCCTACAATCCCCCCCTCCCACCCCCTTTTCTGTGTGATATAGCACGCTGTTTAGTGAATCATCCCCCTGTAGCACTTTATAGCAGTAGCAATACAGTATCTGGACGTTTCGATACAAGTACACATAGGGATTGCACTGTCAAGGCTTTTTCCAGGGGGTCTTTTACCCATATCTTTAGAGGTAACTGCTCAGTGCTAACTGGATAGGCACTGTGGATCATTTGTTTGTTTTCCACTGCTTTTATACAACACCAATGAATCCTGCAGTGCTTTACCTTTTTCATTTGGGCATATAACCACAAATAAGAAACAAACTAGCGGTATTACAAATGTTAACAGCACGTTCTTACCATGAACATTGACTTGTACCTGCTCTTGTTACTTTCAGTGTCCCAGTAATGGCATGGAGTAATGCTGTCTTTGAATCCAGTGCAAGCTGCACTTAAACACATGTACTTACTTATTCACTAAAGTGGGAATTAATGCTACACAAATATGCTGTTTAATTGTACAAGAGCACCAATAATGTAAATATGTTCCACTTTGTTTGTGTTTCATGATTGGTGTTCTATGTACACCATGGGGTACTACTGACTTTGACATGGAGATTTTGTATTCAGTATATTTCCACTGAAAGATGTTAATGCATTTGATAGCAAACCATTGTTAGGATTCTTGATTTTTTTTTTTTTGCCAGGAATAATTTTGTGCCATTTGATTGAGGAATGGGTAAAGGAGTCTAATGAGCTATGGTATATTTCTATATGTTGCTAGGTTTTACGTACTGGAAAATGGATGAGAAGGAGATGTACCACCCCTTACCAGAAAACTTTGGAAGGTTTTCTATCAAAGAGGTAATTTTCCATTAGTATTACATATCGGATTCTTCTTGGTTAAAATAAATCTGTCGTGTTTTATTATTTGAAATTAAAGTTGGTACATTGTCCTGACTTACTCATGCTCAAAGGTGGCTTCCGTTTTTAAATTGTCTTTTTAGAAGCACTGTTTAATAGACCAAAGATCTTGAAGATTACAGAGATCTAGTGTGTGTTGTGCTCAAACGACCAGCATTGCAAAATCTGTTCCGAATAGTTTTTTCCTGTTCATATTGCCCATGACTTGAAAATGGCACTCTCTGAACTAAACATATTCAAGCTCATTGTCCTTCCCTCTCCACAATTTTACTGTTAAAAACACTTTTCTTACTAGGAAGAGCCAGGGTAATTGTCACATGGCTAAGTTGGGAACTCTAGATGTGGGAGAATCCGAAGGCAAGGTCAAAGTCAAAAACAAGAAATATGTCAGAAGCATATTAACAGAGGGGTCCTATTTCCTCCCTACACCCCCAACTTTAAAATACAACCGCAATTTTTTAAAATGTATTTCGCACTAAGCAGTGTGTATGTATTTGAGCATGTTTTTGTATGGAGTATGTGTAAGTGAATGTTGGGTGTGTGTGTATGTGGTGTTGGTTTTGAATGCAGGCATGCATTTTTTATGTAGTGTGTTTTTTTTTAATGCAGTGGTGGGGTTTTTATGTAGTGTTGACTTTGAAATAAATTTGTGTGTCGTGTTGGTGAGATTCTGAGATGTATGCACATATACACATACACACTGACACACATGCAGATACATAGACACACAGTCACACACAGATACACATGCAGACACAGTGGCCACTCTAGGAACAATATATAGAGAGGGGTGGGGGCATGTAAGATACCACATTCAAAACTGGTGAAGGGGGGGCACTAAAACTTTTCACTAGGGGATGGGGTAATGTGCTGCCATTGCCTGTCTGATGCCAGCATGCAGTGCATGTCGCATCAGTCAACAAATTTGCATAGAGTTCACATTAGCCACCCAAATTTCTTGTTGTGGGCTGGCTGACACTTCTTAACCCATTAAGACCACAGGGCATTCTATGCCGTCCTTAATTGGCCGGCTCTAACGCCGCAGGGCGGCATAGAACGCCCTGGGCGGTCTTACCCCCCACGTGGCCAGCGGCACATGGCCGCTGCAGATCGCGGTCGGGGGGCATGCCTGGGGACCGCTGTCTGCAGCTTCTGCTCTGCTCAGTCAGGCTGCAGTCTGATCGCACTGACAGGCTGCCATAGCCTGTCAGTGTGATCAGTGTTACTATGTGTCAGCCTATTGGCTGACACATGTAACTGCAGCCATTAGCCCCCTACAGATCAGGTACTCCTCCTGTGGCCAATTACCGCGATCTGTAGGAGGTGATCACAGTGACAGCCAGTCACTGTGATCACTGTTAGTATGTGTCAGCCAATGATCTCAGATCACTGGCTGACACATTGTCTCTGCCCCTCTCCTCACCTCACTTCGATCTGAGAGAGAGAGGCAGAGAGATCGTTGCTTTTGCAGCTCCTGTGGAAAAACAAAGTTTTAAAAATTTTTTAAAGTTTTAAAATTTATATTTTATTTAACCCTTTCAGTGCTGATCACAGCATATTACTGTGATCAACCTGATTAGGGTATTTATTTATTATTATTTTTTTGGATCAAAAAAAATTATTTCTAAGTTTTTCGACCCTTTGTGTCAGTCGCAGCAACCCAAATCTCCATTACCCTTTCCCCGCTGCCGTGATCACTATACTGTACAGTATATCTGCTGTACAGTACTGTATCAGTGATCACTGTGATCAGAGGGCTCTCTGATCAGACTGACTTTTTTTTAGGGTTATTTTTATAGATCTAAAAATAACCCTTTCAGTGTACTGATTGCAGCTGCCTATACTGTGATCAGTACATTTATATTATTTTTTGAGGGCGGGTAGTAGGTGTTAGGCAGGTAGATAATTAATTACCACCTTAGTATATAAATTAATTAATTTGTCCCCCTAGAATGGCACGTCGCTACTCAGCCGAGGAGGCGTATGCCATTCTGGCAGGCAGTGATAGTGACACTCTGCAAGACAGTGACACTATCACTGCCTCTGACATTGAGCCTCTGAGTGAGACCTCAAGTGATGGTGCCCCACCACCACTCACAAGAGGACGCTCAGCAAGCCCAATGCCAGACGGAGACTGGGTGCCTCCAAACATGATGGCCCCAGAAATACCGCCGTTCACTGTTACACCTGGCATCACTGTAACAGTGGACGACTGCGAGCCAATTCGTTTTTTTGAGCTCTTTATGTCGGACGATATATTTGAGCTCATGGCTCAGCAAACAAATTTGTTTGCCATGCAGTATCTCTCTGCACATCCGGGGTCCCATCATGGTCGCAGGAATATGTGGAGACCCACGGATGTCGCAGAGATGAAGCGGTTTTGGGCTTTAACCCTAATGATGGGTATAGTTAAAAAGCCCAGTATCAGGTCCTACTGGAGCAAGCAACGCATCCTGGCTACCCCTCTTTTCCCTGAGGTTATGTTGAGGGATCGCTACCTGCAACTGCTGCGATTCCTTCATTTTAATGATAACTCACTGTGTCCCCCTAGAAACGACCCACTGTTTGGCTCTATAAAATTTGGCCCTTTATCCAACTCCTGTCAGACAAATTTTCTGAAAATTATGTCCCCGATAAAGATATTTCAATTGACGAGTCCCTTATGAAATTTAAAGGTCGACTGCTATTTAAGCAATATATTCCATCTAAGCGGTCCTGATATGGAGTTAAATTTTATAAATTATGCGAATCCTGTACTGGTTACACATGGGCGTTTCGCATTTACCAGGGGAAGGATAGCCATCTTGACCCACCAGGATGCCCTGATTTTGTGGGTACAAGTGGAAAGATTGTTTGGTATCTAATCCTTCCCTTGTTGCATAAGGGATATAGGCTATGGGTTGACAATTATTATACCAGTATAGAATTATTTAAAAATTTATATTGCTTTGAAACCCTAGCCTGTGGCACAGTGAGGAAGAATCACAGGGGTTTCCCCCAAGCCCTGGCAAGAGGCAGAAGCAGTAGAGGTTCCTCTTCAGCTCTCCGCCAGGATGAGTTGCTTGCTCTTCGCTTCAGTGATAGGAAAGATGTATACATGCTGTCTACGATGCACGACGAAAGTACAGTGCCAGTGTCTGTGAG
The DNA here is from genome assembly GCA_933207985.1 of Pelobates cultripes. Taxonomy (NCBI): domain Eukaryota; kingdom Metazoa; phylum Chordata; class Amphibia; order Anura; family Pelobatidae; genus Pelobates; species Pelobates cultripes. The sequence continues at coordinate 218,561,673 of OW240916.1, read as the reverse complement.
AGGTAGCACTGAGCATCTGGAAAAGCCAAAGTGCATTGTAGACTACAGCAAGCTTATGGAGGGAGTAGACTTGGCTGACCAATGCATACAGTCCTATCTGGTGAACCGAAAAACTAGGACCTGGTACAAGAAAATTGCAATCTACGTGAGCCAGATTGCAATTTTCAATGCCTATGTCCTCTCTACAAAAGGGGTCATAGGTAGGCCCTGCCCTTTCCTCGAATTCACATTAAGCCTTTTGTCCCGTATATTATTTACCCAGCCCCCCAATCCCACTTTGGAATCAGGAGATCTCCAAAGACTTTGTGGCAAACACTTCCCTTCCCGAATCCCACCCAACCTTAGTAAAAAAAAGCTCCCCAAAGAAAGTGCAGTGTTTGCTACAAGAAAGGAGTCCGAAAGGACTCCAGTTATTATTGCCCAACCTGCCCATCTCTACCCGCCCTCTGCATAACAGACTGTTTCAAAGTCTACCATACAGAGCTGAACTTCTGAATCACTCTGTATGGTATTTTGGCAGTTTGTTTGCTTGATTTCCCTGGATTTCTGACCTCGGCTTGTCCTGACTACGCTTTGTAAGCTGCCTGTACCGACACATTAGCTTGTTTTACCGACTACTCTGACTTCTGGATTCCCCTGACCTTGGCCTGTCCCTGTTTACGCTAGCCATTCTAAAGTGGCTACACCAAACAACTCAAAATACTACATTTGTAGTACTTGAAATGTGACTTCCCAATAAAAAACTAATCACAGGGTTAATGCTGTGATTAGCACTGAAAGGGTTACAATTTTTTTTTTTTTTAACTTCTCAAACTTTTCACACCGTGACTCTCTATGTGATATCAAAGATCTCTCTGCCTTCAGATCAAAGTGTATGTGGGGGTACTGTTCTATTCATGTGATATAATAAAAACCTGGAAACATGGTACATGTGGGTACTGTTATATTCAAAAGACAGTGTTAAATCAAAATACCAAGTCTCTATTGCACTAACAAATATCAGGATTATGACATTTACAACGAAATTGTAATTTATCTGATTAAAAAGACAAAAATCAAAGTAGAAATCGCTACATGGGCCCAGCATTTCTGTTAAAATGGCTAGACCAAACATCTCAAATTATGCCATTTGTTATACTCTGGGGTGCCTACTTTTGAAAATGGTATGCCATAATGGTGGAAATGTTATTACCCAGGCTGCCATATTCTCTGTAAAGCCACATAGGCCCATAAAATCACTTTGTCAAATCTCCAACTTTGAAAAGGACATCTAATATTTTTGTCCCCGTGACTTCCCCCTCCAAAACAGAAAATCTAGTACATGGGGGTACTGTTACATTTAGGAGACAATGTTAAATACAAATAGTGAGTCTTTGTTGCAATAACCCATATCAGGAATATGAAATGTCCTGTGAAAAGTTCATGTGTGTGAAAAAGCACAAATAAAGCTATAACTGCTATGTGGGCCCTTCATTTCTGATAAAGTGATTAGACCAAACATCTTACAAGGCACCATTTCTTATACTCTGGGTTACCTACTTTTGGAAATGATATGCCATAATAGTGGAAATGTTATTACCCAGGCTGCCATGCTCTCTCAAATGCCCAGAAAATCACTTTGACAAATTTCAATGTAATAAAGCATAAATGGATAAGCCGTATATATGACCCTGTAACTTTCCAAAACCCCATAAAACACATACATGGGGGGTACCTTGGCGCTCGTGAGACATCACTGAACAGAACTAGGAGTGTTTCAGGGCAGTAAACTATGTACTAACAATAATAATATCAGTGAAAGTACAGTTTTTATATGAAAAATGCAAACAAAAAAAATGAACGCTAAATTTGGCTAGGGTTTGTGTCCAAGTGGCTACTACAAAAGACTGGGCATACCCCATTTTGAATACCCTGGGATGTCTAATTTTTCAAATGGTATGCCATGATGGGGGTAATTTTTATTTCTGCGCTGCCATACGGTCTCAAAGGCAACCTAGGCCACGCAAACCAATCTGTCAAATTTCTATGTAGAAAATAAAATAATGGACAAGCCGTATATTTGACCTTGTAACATTCCAAAACCCTATAAAACCTATACATGGGGGTACTGTTTTACTCGTGAGACATTTCTGAATACAAATATGTATGTTTTATTGCAGGAAAACCGAACAGTATTCTGACATTAACAGTTAAATTTCTATGCTGAAATTGAAAAATAACATTTCTTAAGTTCTTTTAAGTTTTTTTAGATTTTATTCATATAAAATGGAGTTCCATATATGAATGTTTGATATGAAATGAAAGCTCTGTTTCCTGTGAACAAAATGATATATATAATAAGTGTGGGTGCACTTAGTATGAAAGAGGTAAATTATTGTTGAACAGACTTATAGTAAAATTCTGTGGTTTGTTTAAAAAAATTTGAATCACAACTTGTACATTTGGCTGCAGTCTTAAGGGGTTAAATGTGATCTTTGTTTATCAGATAACTCTACTATTTGTTATCCTTATGTGGGATTGCCATATTTAAGGATACCAAATAAGGGAGCTATCTGCTAAACAGCACCCTAATTTGGATTCTTTAAATATGGAAATTTAGGGAATTATCTACTAAACAGTTAAAAGACAAAGAATCTTTATTTTTTATTTTTTTTAAAAAGCACTTTTCTTTTATTTGTTTAGTAGATAACTCCCTTATTTGTTATGCTTATGTGGGATTGCAATATTTAAGGACACCAAATAAGGGAGCTATCTACTTAACACATACACATTTATATATACACACACACACAATAACACTACTACACAAAGATCTACTTGAATTTTGCCAAGGCATTTGATACGGTTCCTCACAATAGATTAGTCTTCAAACTAAAATAAATTGGTCTAGATGAATATTCTTGTTCTGGGATAAAACACTGGATTATGGATAGAGTACAATGAGTTGTCATTAATGGTACAGTTTCAAGCTGGACAAAAGTGGTAAGTGGTGTCCCTCAGGGTTCTGTTTTGGGACCACTTCTATTTAACATATTTATAAATGATCTTGAAATAGGCCTTGAAAGTCATGTATCAGTGTTTGCAGATGACACAACTTTGTAAAGTAATAAAATGTGAGCAGGATATCGCCTTGCTGCAGAGGGATTTGGATAGATTGGGGGACTGAGCACTAAAATGGGAGATGAAATTTAATGTAGAGAAATGCAAAGTTATGCACTTCGGGGTTATGAATGCACAATCAATTTACACCCTAAATGGTAGTGAACTAGGGATAACCACACATGAGAAGGATTTGGGAATTGTTATAGACAACAAATTAGGCAGCAATATGCAATGTCAATCTGCAGTTGCTAAGAATAGGGGTATAAATTCTCAGGATGAAAATATAATTTTGCTCTTTATAAATCTCTGGTAACACCACACCTTGAATATGCGGTGCCTTTTTGGGCACCTGTTCTAAAGAAGGATCTCATGGCACTAGAAAATGTGCCGAGACGGGCTGCAAAATTGATAAAAGGAATGGAGCATTTTAGTTACGAGGAAAGGTTAAAAAATTTAATCTCTTAAATTTGGAAAAACGTCAAATCAGAGGGGATATGATAACATTATACAAATATATTCAGGGCCAGTACAAACCATTATCTGGAAATCTATTCATGAAGAGGGCTATTCATAGGACATGAGGTCACACATTTAGGCTGTATGAAGGCGATTTAATGTAAGGCAAAGAAAAGTGTTTTTTGTTTCTTTGTTTGTTTGTTTTTGTTTTGTTTTTTCAGTAAGAACTATAAGGATATGGAATTCTCTGCCTGAATAGGGTGGTTTTATCAGAGTCCATACAGATGTTTAAACAGCAATTGAATAAATACTTCCAAAAACATAACATACAGGGATATAATTTCTAATTAGTGGGATAACAGCTGCTTGATCCCAGGAGATATCTGACTGCAATCATTTTGGGGTCAAGAAGGAATTTTTTCCTAGTTTGTTGAAAAATTGGAAGCGCTTCAGACTGGGTTTTTTGCCTTCTTTTGGATCAACAGCAAAAAACAAATGTGAGGAAGGCTGAACTTGATGGACACAAGTTTCTTTTCAGCTATATAACTATGTAACACAATAGGTGTATATCTGTGGTTGTGTGTATGTATATGTGTGTATATATAATATATACACACACACACACAATACGATGGGAGTTTTGCACTTCAGCTCTCCTCCAAATCATGGCCCGGTGCTCAGCTGCACACAAATACAGTCCCAAAAAAGAAAGCCAGCACTCAAGGACTTTAACATGGAAAAAATAGGCATTTAATCCAAGTGGTCAACGTTTCAGTTCACAGTTGTGAATATATATATACACATACATACACACAGGTGCAAGAAAAAGTATGTGAACCCTTTGGAATGATAAGGATTTCTGCACAAATTGGTCATAAAAGGTGATCTGATCATCATCTAAGTCACAACAATAGACAATCACAGTTTGACAAATGTTGTGTTCAATAAAATCATGGCAACATTTCATTCTTTGTGTGTTGTTAGTTTAAGCAGACTGTGATTGTCTATTGTTTTGACTTAGATGATGATCAGATCACATTTTATGATCAATTTGTGCAGAAATCCATATCATTCCAAAGGGTTCACATACATTTTCTTGCAACTGTGTGTGTGTGTATGTGTATGTATATATATGTATGTATATATGTGTGTGTGTATATATGTATGTGTATATATATATATATATATATATATTATCTCTTAACCACAGAGATACACACATACACTTAACCACAGAGATACATACACACAGACATACACAAACGCAATCACAGATCCACACACATACAATCACGAACACGCAATCAAATTCACACATAATTAGATATACACATACAAACATCAAATCACATCACATGCAGGCTAGCATTCACTCACCACTAAGGCCACCAGGTATGGCAGCACAGCTCCCCTCTCCCAGGCATAAGGTAAAAAGGGAGGGGGATATAACGTTTTGTTAAAAAAAAATATATATATATATATATATATATATATATTTAAATAAACATATTTAAACAAGCTAAATATTTAAATAAACAAGTGTACCAACTTCTGCACGTCTGCTTGGTTTGCCCCCTCACTCTGCTCTTCAGAAATATATTTTTGACCCTCTGCCAGAATGGTGTCTATTTTCTATCAAACCTGTGTCTTATCTGCAGTCATGTCGTTTTAACCCCTGTATCACAACTCAGCTTTGAATTCTCTGTGTTGTCTTGCTCAGAAATGCTCCAGACTTGAGAAATGGAGGTTCTCCCGAAAGCTTGTCATTAAAAAATTCTGTTAGCCCAATAAAAAAGGTATTACAAGATACGAATTGTATCTGTTTTTTACATCTACATCACTGGACTAATACGGCTACAATCTCTACATATAAAATAACCCTGAGTGAGTAAACAGACAAAGAAAATTAGAAACATAGAATGTGACGGCAGATAAGAACACCCTCACACACACACACAGTACGCTTCACACATACACACAGCACACCCAACACATTGCCCCCCCCACACATACAATATGTCCAAACAAACTCTTTTAAAATTTTATTTATATATATATATATATATATATATATAACACACTACAGCACCTCTCTCACACTGCATCATTACACACATTACGCTCCAGATACAGGCTAGATCCCTTACCCTATATACACTCTGAATCCTACACACACTCACACATTGGATTGTGAGATAGCAACATATTTTTATGTACACTTTTTATTAGGATAAAGTATAACGTATTACATAAGTTTCTAATATGGAATGTGTGGAACTTCATAATAATGTGTTGAGATATGATGTATGTCACACGTCTGGTTTTTGTTAAAACTGTGTGAAGTGATGAAAAGAATTTAGTTTATGCAATCATCCAAGAAACAGAAATTGTGGATAAGACCTGGCAAGCCTTGAGCATTAGAACATGTTAAGAAATATGTAGTGATACATATGAACTGGGGTAGAGGAATTCTTATCGCCCAATGCCCTGGACATGCAGTTCAGGGTATCTGGTGGGCTAGCAGAGTATTTTGGGCTTTTAGCCCTACTATCTGCAAATGGCAGGGCTGCTATTGGGGACAAGAGGGGGACAGGGAGCATGTGGTCTGCACGTCAGTCAAATGCAGACCACAGTAATTTTTCCCTTGTGGTCCTGCACTTGCTAATAAGTCATATCGCAGGCTGGAAATTCCAATGGCTGCTCTCTAAACTACTGAGTGCTGGACCTTGAGGGAGTGACTAGTGACATCTGCACCCTCTGGAGGTGCCGATTTCATGCTCTGCCAGTTGACTACTGACTAATTTAACCCTCCCCCTCCTCCTCCCCCCCCAAATGAACTACCAGGGATCATAGACCCCCCCCCCCTTTTGGTAGGAGGAGGGAGAACACACACACTTCAACATTCACACACACCCCTTTCAACATTCACACACACACCCCTTTCAACATTTACACACACACCACACCTCTTTCAACATTCACACACACCCCACTTTTCAACATGCACTACATTCACCGCACCCTCCTCATCCTTTTCAACGTGCAGTACATTCACACCCACCCAACCACCCACCCTTTTCAATGTGCACTACGTTCACACACACACACACCCCAAACCCTCCACCCTTTTCAACATGCACTACATTCACACATGCATACCCCCACCCTTCTCAACATGCACTACATTCACACATACACCCCCCCCCCCTTTCAACATGCACTACATTCACACATACATTGCCCATATCCTCACACGGTCAGCAGATACAAAATCCCCACACAGTGCACACACCAAGCCCATATTTTTGCTAACTAAATCAAAATTGAAAAATGGTGGCAGAATGTTGATTTTTGACAATTCTTTCTTATCAACTTTTTTTGTGTCAGTTTTTCAATTTAGATGTAATTTGCAAAAATGTGTAGTTTAGTGAATAACCACATCAATGTCGAGGGCTCTAGGCAGGGGTCCCAATATAAAATTATTTTGTTTGGACAAATAGATAGTCGCGCCAGATAAGTAGATTGGTTTAGGCCCTTGTACAAGTAGATTAGAAAAATAAATAAATCATCCCACACCACCGTATGCAGAATATTGAAATGGCAATGATTTGACCAGATGCTGGTGCCTTTTTACATATACTTTAAACAAATATATTGTCCTGTGCTAAATTCTTGAATTAGAAGTGAAATTCATTGACGTGATTTCTCATTAATTAAGAGAGGGAATTATCAGTGTGCTGCAGAATAGGAAAGGTGTGTAAACAACAGGAAAAAAAATAATATATATAATTTTACTTTTTTTTTTTTTTTTCTTGTGATGGACCCATGATTCTAAATTGATATGGACCTTCTTGCCTGTTAGAATGAATAGGATCCCAACTTGGCTTTAATTCAGAATTCTCTATTTTGGCCAAAAAGTTTTAAGTCTGTTTTGTTCTAATAACAAAAAACGTTTTGTTCTGATGACTGATGGCTATTTTCGAACAGATCTCAAAAGTATGTATATAAAATTGCATGTCAAGTGTTGACATTTACCTTAGACATTCAGAGTTGCTCCCTTCAGAGTCTCACTTCTAAATGCTTCTAAACATGGATATATTAATGGGGATGTGACAGTGTCACACATTCACAGAAATACATGTTGCATTCAACAACGTGGGAATTAATTGTTCTGAGTGTGAACTAATTTATGATTTAAATAAATAAATAAAAAAAAAAAAAATATATATATATATATATATATATATATATATATATATATATATATATATATATGCACCAAAATGGCAAAAGGTGGATATTGTGATTAAGACATAGACACATATTGGGGACTGTGCTCAAAACGGAGCCTACATGAGTGGGTGCAATTAAAGTTTTTGTTCATTTATTCACCAATCCTGACTTAAATTGACCATTTGTTTTTTTTTTTTGTAAATATATTTTTATTGGCATATTTCATGCACACAAAGAGAAAGGCATAGCATTGAGACTCGCAGGTCTCCGTTGTTGTCTTACGGTGTGTTCACATAGCAAATGCCAGCACATTGAGACTCGCAGGTCTCCATTAGTTTAACCATGTATATATAACTGTGATAGATGACAAACATAACAAGCATATCATCTACACTCTTTCTTATATATTTTGTACAGTTGCATGTCCTGTTGGGCTCGTATGCCCGCAATTACGTCAGTTTCATAAGTCCCTTATGGATGTTGCGTGTGTGTGTATGTCTCCGTTGCTCGTGCCTGTTTGTGAGAGTGTCGCGGGACAGCCCGGGCCCTATGATCCGCCCCCCCTCCCCTCTTTGGGGTGCCCTATTTAGTTGGGGTGGTCTCCTCGTCTATGTGACAGGGCCTCTCTTGTCTTTTTGTGTGTTTGTCGGGCCTTCCAGTGTCGGTGAACACCCGTTGCCGGAGGTAGACCTGCCCCTGTATGGCTGTCTTCCCCTCTCCTCTTTGGGTTTGTAGCCTCCTGCAGCTAATTATGTGATGGTTGTTGTGTCATGTCACTAAATTCGGGGTCTGTTGTCTTCAGGATCCAATGTGTCCAAGTGTTAAGGTACACTTGGAATGTATCGTGGGCTTTGTGATGTAGTTCCTCTAGGGATCTCAGTTCTTCCATTTGCGTAAACCAAACTCTCACGGGGGGGGGTGACCTGTGTTTTCCAATACTGTGGTATGATCATTTTGGCCGTGTTCAGTATGCGGATAGTGAGTGACCTCTTATAAGCTGTTCGAGGGGTTTTAGTGTGGTGTAAGAGCATGACTGCTGGGTCGAATGGGACTTGGTCGTCTGTAAACCTTGCCAATATTTTGTGGATCTCAGACCAGTATGGGGCTATCTGCTTGCATGCCCACCAGATGTGTAAGAGTGTGCCCCTGCCCTCCCCACATCTCCAGCACTGTGGGGGGTGGGATGGAATTCGGGCATGTAGTGACTCAGGAGTGTGGTACCAGTGTGTCAGTAGTTTATATGCCGTTTCCTGTGTCTTGCTGTAGCTAGAGCAGTGATGCGTTAGATAGCAAATTTTCTCCCATTCCACTTTGTCAAAGGTCTGGCCCAGTGCCTCCTCCCATTTCCCCATGAACCGTGGTTGGGCAATTGGTGTGAGTGTGATTAATAGGGTATATAGTGCCGATACCCCATGTGCTAGTGGGTTGGGTTCCAAGCATAAATTCTCGAAGGGCGTGGTGGCCCTATGTAGTGCCGGTCCCTGCGGGAGGGATGTAATGTAACTCCGGATCTGTTTGTATTTGAGGCGTATTAGAAAAGTGTGTTCTTCGTTCCCCCTCAGATCCTTGAGTGTCTTTATGCCGTCAGTGGTTTGTATGTGTCTGAGTCTGGGTATCGGGTCCTGTATTAAGTCTTTAAATGCGTTCGAGTCCATCCCCGGCATGAACTCAGAGTTGTGTGTCAGGGGAATTAATGGTGTCGGGTATGATGTTAGGCCATGTCTCCCTTTGGAGCGGTGCCATTCCCTTAAGGTTGCCCTCGTGTAGGGGGACTGAGACCCTTCCCCCGTCTGGGCCCCGGGTGGCAGCCACGGTAGGACTGCCACCGGGACGCCCGCCTCGTGTTCCTCCACTTGCTTCCATTGTTTTTGTGTTCCCGTTTTGGTCCATTCCATGATTCTCATGAGATGGCATGCTCTATAGTATAGGTTGAAGTCTGGCAGTGCCAGTCCCCCCCTGTCTTTTGGTTGTGTGAGTAGTGTGTGGCGCAGCCTGGGCCGTTTCCCGTTCCAGACATATTTGATGAGGGCTGAGCGTAATGTGGTGAAGAACGCTCTGGGGACCGTTATGGGTATAGTTTGGAACAGGTAGAGAAGGCGTGGTAGAAAGTTCATCTTCACTACTTGTATCCTGCCCAGCCAGGAAATATGTGGATATGCCCACTCCTGCATCTCCAAGTGCATCTTCTCATGCATTACTGTGAAGTTTTCCTTATATAGATCCCCTTCCCGTTTTGTTAGCCAGATGCCTAGATATTTAATTTTATGTGTTGCCCATTGGAAGGAGTAGTGTTTGCGCAGGGGTTCCGCTCTGCGTTCTGGGATGTTAATGTTGAGTATAAATGATTTGGAGAGGTTTATTTTAAAATTGGAGAGTCTGCCGAATTCCTGGAATGCCTTCAAGATATTGGGGAGAGAAATTTCTGGGTTGGTTACGTAGAACAACAAGTCATCAGCATATGCTGCTGTTTTGTGGTGTGTCGTTCCCGTCTGCAGCCCCGTGATGTCCGTGTTGTTCCTGATGGCCACCAGCAGGGGCTCCAGAGCTAGGACGAAGAGGATCGGGGACAAGGGGCAGCCCTGGCGTGTGCCGTTCCGTATGTCGAACGGCTCCGTCAGGGCTCCATTAACTACCACTTGCGCGGAAGGTTGCTGGTATAGAGCCTCTATCCATCCCCTGACACCTGGGCCCAGCCCGAGGTGGGTCAGAGTCTGGAAGAGATATCTCCACCCCACCCTGTCGAAGGCCTTCTCCGCATCCGTGGATAGCAGGAGAAGGCCTTCCCTGGCCCTCCTTTTCCCGTGTATCAGTGTGAGGGTGCGTATTGTGTTGTCACGTGCTTCCCTCCCCATCACAAATCCCACCTGGTCAGGGTGCACCAGGTTGGGCACATGTATCTGCAGTCTGGTCGCCAGGATTTTGGCTAATAGTTTTAAGTCATTATTTATGAGAGAGATGGGGCGGTAACTTCCGCATTGTTCCCTATCCCTGCCCTCCTTAGGGAGTACTGTGATGTGTGCTGCCTGAGATTGCCTAGGGAAGTGGTGTCCCTCTTTGATAGCGTTGAATGTCAGTGTGAGTGGGGTGTAGAGGATGTCTGCATACGCCTTGTAGTAACAGAGCGGCAGGCCGTCTGGGCCCGGGCTTCTGCCGGGTTTTGTTTGTTTCACGGCTGCTGCTAGTTCCTCCTGTGTTATCTCCCCGTCTAGGGACTCAGCCGTGTCCCTGTCTAGGGTGGGCATCGAGTGTGCGGTCAGATATTCTGCGATGGAGTCTGTTAGGCGTGAGTCCGCCCGGTGGTCCTGTGGCCCTGGGAGAGCGTATAGATTTTCATAGTACGCCCGTATGACTTCCTGTATCTTCCGAGGTAGTCTGTGTAGTGTATTTGTGCTGTCTCTAATCCTGTCAATGTAGGTCTGTTGCCTACGTTTGGTCAGCATGCGCGCCAGCAGCCTGCCGCTCTTATTGCCGTGTAAGGCAAAAAACGCCTTGTGTCGTAGCGCGTCTCGGTGGTACCTTGACTGGAGTATTTTAGTGAGTTCCCTGCGCAATGTGAGCAGTTGTCCCTGCAGTTCAGGCGTCTGTTTATTTTTGTTAAGTGTGTCTAGCTCCCTTATTTTCGTCAGTGTGTTGTTCATGGCCGCTTCCCTCTGTTTTTTCATGGTGGCGCTCTTTTGGAGGAAATGACCTCTGATCACGCTCTTATGTGCCTCCCACATGATGGTTGGGGAGGTGTGGTCTGGTGTGTTTATGGCGAAGTATTCTCGGAGGATTGCTCCGATGTCATTTTTAACCTCCGGTACTGAGAGGAGGTATTCGTTTAAGCGCCCTTCGCCACTTTTGGTCTGTAGAGTGGGGACATTAGCTTGAGGGTTACGGGGGCGTGGTCTGACCATGTTGCAGTGCCATGTTCCACCTGTGTGACTAGTGGCAGGTGATGATGTGTGAGTAGAAAGTAGTCAATTCTGGTATATGTGTTGTGTGGATGTGAGAAGTACGTATAGTCCCTCTCATCCGGGTGGTGGGCTCTCCAGCTATCTACCAGTTTGTATTTGGATATGAGAGTTTTGAGTGCGGTCAAGTGTTGTGTTGGGATATGTGATCTGCCTGTGGATGAGTCCCATTTCGGGTCCAATGCTAAATTAAGGTCCCCTCCTACCACCAGGATTCCCTCCGCGAACTCCTGTACCCTGCGAAGGATTCCTGACATGAATCTATAGTGTCGTTGGTTGGGAGCATATATATTGGCAAATGTATACATTTGTCCCGCTATCGTGCCTTTGACAAGGACGTATCTGCCTTCCCGGTCAGTCTGTAGTCCCTGCTCCTGGAAGGGTGTTCCCCTATGAATTAGTATCGCCGTTCCCCGTGCCTTCCCCCCCTGGTAATCGCTATAGTATCCTATGGGATAGTGATGGTTTTGTAACTTCGGCCTTGCCCCTTCCCTAAAGTGTGTCTCTTGGATATATACAATGGAGGCCCCTGTAGTGTGAAATTCTTTGAGGGCTGCCGACCGCTTTTCAGGTTTGTTTAGACCCCTTGCGTTTATGGTGACTATAGTGAGGTTAGCTGGTATTAGTGACATATTTTGAGGGGTGTCTGCAGGTCCCGGACCCGAGCTGTCCCGCGATTGGGGTTTTTGGTCTGGTGTTAGTGTGTATACGGATGTGTCCGTGTGTATCCGCCGCGCGTGCAGCGTTAAGGTATCAGCGTCTGGGCAGCCGAGTAGGCCGCTCTTAACTTTGGCGCTCAACCCTTATGGGGGTGGAGGGAATACCCAGGCCCTTGGTCTGGTCTATTCGTGTGTGAATGACTTACGTCTGACGTCTCGCCCCGTGTGGCTCCGCTTGCGAATGTGCATTGAGTGTGCAACTTCGCCTAGAACATGTGTGACATCTTTACTGCTGTGGAAACTTGGTTGGTGCAACCGTGTTTTCAACTGTAAACCAACTTCCCAGTGGAAGAGAGAAACATCCCCCCCCCCAAACCTATATACATGAGCAAGCGAACCCGGTTGGTTATCCCGTGCCTCATGGCCTGGTTGCCTTACTGCCATCCCCCCTGGTGCTGAGTGGGAAGCAGCCGACCGGCCATCCCCCTGGAGTGCTTGGAGCCCTATGTGGCTTCCCTCCCAGGACCTACTCACTTCGCCTCCCTACCCGGGGTGTCATCCCGGTGTTTGTGTTTGTGTGTGGTTGTCTTGTCCCCCTAATACCCGGTCCCTTCCTGCGCCTGTGTTCTCTGTCTCCTCCTCCTCTTGGACGTCTGGGCGAGACGAATCTCCGTGCCCCCACCTGCTCCAAGTGTGGTCATCACAGGTTCGTCCAGGGGAGCACGGAGGTCCGTGTCGACCGTCCTCCATCCATCCACAAGTACCCCTCCCCCGCAGTTGCTCTGAACCTCCCAAGTTGCTTTGATTCCCCCCCCCCCGATCAGCATTTGAATGTCCTGGTAGGTGAGCTTTGGTATGGTTAGTCCCTTGGGCCGGGTAAACCCCGGGGTAATATACTTGCGTTTACTCCGTGTGCTTATGCTAGTGTTAGTCCTCTCTTTCCTGGAACGGGCTCCCCGAAATGTTCTTTAATGGGGCTCTTGGGGGCTTGGTTGGGGGTGCCGCATTTCCTGCCCTCTGTTCAGAGTCCTCTCGGGCCCATCGCCTGTTTGCGGGTGGTCCGCGGGAGCTGGGTGTCCGCCGTGCCAGTCTCCGGTCCAGGTGCCGGTGTATATAGAGCCAGAGGATCTGGCCACTGCAGTAAAGCTGGTGTGATGTGCAGCTCCCTCCCGAGGGCGGTCATGTCAGCTTCTGTCTTCACTAGAAAGGAGCCTTTGTGTGTGTGGATCAGCAGCCCTGTCGGGAAGCACCATCGGTATTTGACTCTGTTCGTCTGTAGCTGTCTGGTGAACGGGCGCAGTGCCCTACGGTACGCCAGGGTGGCGGGGGAGAGGTCCGGGTACAATTGGATCTCTGCTGACCCCAGGTACACCCTACCTTCCTCTCTGGCCTTCCTCAGGATATCTTCCTTCTGCTGGAAATTTGCCAAGCAGCATATGGCATCTCTTGGTTGGCTTCCCGGGGGGCCTTTCGGTCTGAGGGCCCGGTGCGCTCTCACCATCTCCAGGGGTTCCCGTGGTGCGCGGCCCAGCAGCTGATTGAAGACTGTTTGTAAGGTAACTTGGATTGGGGTATCGTCGTCTGCTTCCTCTGGGATCCCCCGGACCCTGATGTTCTGCCTCCTCCCCCTGTTATCGAGGTCCTCTAGGTGTTGTGCCATTTGCTGCATCTGCTGGGTGGCCCGCCTCAGGATCCCGGTGTTCGCGGTCTGAGCCGCTTGCACGTGGTCGTGATTTGCCTCCAGTTGGGAGATCCTCTGGCTTAGGCCGCAGCATTCTTCCCGCATGGCTTGGAGTTCTTCCGTGATGGAGGCGCGGAGGCTGTTGTTTGCCTCCAGCAGGTCAGTTTTAGTGGGCAGATTTCGCAGTATGTGCATTAAATCCGGGTGGGAGTCGGTGGGGTATAGTATAGGCGTCTCGGCCAGGGACTCTTCCCCACACAGTGAAGGCGACGCTCTCCCTCCCGAGGCCATCGACTCTTCTGAGGCCTGTGTCTCCCTGTCCGCCGGCGTCGCTAGGAAGCGCCTCATGGATGGAGTTGCGCTCCCCCTCGGGGTGTTTGTTGGTTTTGGGGCTTGTGATGCCCGTTGTGATTTGCCCATTTTCGGGGCAATTAGGTGCACTAGGCGGTGGGGTGCTTGGAGCCTCACAGGGAGCTCAGACTTCACGCTGCCATCTTCCTCGGCTTCCAAGCCACGCCCCCCTAAATTGACCATTTGTAACCATTACCACAAGGGTATATAAAATCTTATAAATTAACGTAAAACATTTAGGCTACACTTTTTATTTTTTAATTATAGTGCTATGAAAGTATAATTGAACTGGTTACATAAGATTTCTTGCTTGATGTTTGTTTCAGAATTGAAAGCAATACTCCAAGCACCATAACCACTATAGGCCAATGTAGAGGTTACAGTGCCAGGAGTGCCCAGACATGCTCCTAGGGTAAGTAGTGAAACCGCTTGTGGAAGGTTTGACAACTTACCTGGAGTCTGCCGGATACCCTTGCCGCCTGCACTGCTGCCAGAAGCTCTGCCATTGAGCTAAGCTTGAATGTTCAGGGAGTTTCTTAGAGGCCGAGAACATTCAGTTGATGTTCTCAGCCAATGAGTCGGCCCTGCACGGTAGGGCTTGGCAAAGTGGAGCGAATTAATACGTCTTGCAGGAGCTTCCAGCTCCCCAGGAAATGGAAGCAGGTGCTGGTTGACCACAGGTAAGTTGTGAAATATTGATTACTTACTATGGAAGTACTATGGTAGCAGTCCTGACGTCATAACCAGTACAACTGAAGGTGACATGCCGCCTCAAGGAAGAAAATAATTGAATATATACTTAAACTGCACATTTTCTTGATTGTATTTGTTTTCTAGCCTGACGAAGTTGGGATCCCATCACTAACTGATATTTATCAACAAAAGCAAAGAGAATATCCTGCCTGGAAACCATTGTCACCCTCGGAATACACTCATCCACCAGAGGTACCATTTTCATTTAAACACATTATATATTCTACATCACAATATTTTCTAGCAGTGGGAAGTAGGTGGTGTAACCCAGGTCTGGCCTATTACTGGCTATGTTTCTGATATGAACTATGATTATGTCCAACCAGCCATGTATAGCTCAGTAACATTACATCGAGCTGGAGTAGATGTACGTGTCTTGATTAAAAAAGCTTTGTCTTCTGCATGTTTATTGTAGTACTTCATATAGTATAGCTCAGTTATTATTTTACCTGTTATCATGTTTTTGCCATAAAGATATTGTATTAATCACAGGTACTAATGTTTAAAATTAATTTATTCTTATCTGGCCATTTCTAACAAAATCTTACTAATTGCAATTCATAGGTTCAGGATTTATGCTTTTTTTATTTTTTTTCAATGTATTTTTGTCCTCTACTTTTTCTCCTTCCAAGGTGCTGACACTGGATCCAACTCTACACAGAAAGCCACAGCATAGTTCCTTTATTTCTAAACCTAACCTCCAAAATACACAGAACAACGTCATCTCCATGACTCCGGACTCAATATTGGAGAATTCTTCTTCTTTTATCCATTATGATGCACATTCCCTGTCTAGTGCGGCTTCTGCACCATCTTTGGGTGAATCTCCGACCTGTTCTCCTATGGGTGATCAACAGTGGGAAGTTAACAAATACCAAAATCATGTCAATCTGAGCTATGAACTGTCTCCAGGAGATGGTAGCTGTGATGAGAGGATGCTGTGTACAGACGATGATGTAAACAGTTTAACCCCTTCTTCGATGCCTGAGTCCCCTTTGCCTTTTACTGAGGAGAATATAAGTGAATCCAGTCGAATTCATCCTCTAACTCTTTCTAAGTAAGTTCCTCTATCTGGGTTGCACACATGAACACGAATATCTGTTCTATGTAATTACCACCTACATAAACCTTACGTAATACTTAAATTTAGATTTCTAAAAGTATTCACAATTGAGTGAATGGCAGCCACAAATAGAAAAATCACAGAAGAGTTAAACCGGTGTATAGGCACATACTCTGCTTTAATTATTTTCTCTTTTTTTTTTTTTTTATCACCCCTAAATATTTGAGATGTACAACTGACAAACTGACATTACTTTTGGAAGATTTTTAACTGAAGAATCAGAAAAGTTTAGAAAAATTGATAGAAATAAAGTGTAAATGTGCATGTGATGTTCAGTGTCTGTTTTATTTATTTAATTTTTTTCAGCATCAGGCGAAGTTTAAGAGAGAAGCACTCCAGACATCTGTCAGATTTGCGGGATTACTATGAGTCAGAGATCAGCAACTTAAAGCAGCAGATAATTGCCAATGCCAAATCCTCTTCTACTGAAGATGTCAAGAACATCACCAGCTTATCAGAAAGGTAATCTATAGAAATAAAGTATTTTAACAAGACAGATAACCTGTTGGAAATGTATTGCATCATAACAGAATTGAGTCAATTAGTAAATTCATTTTGATGAATCGTTATGTTTAAGTGTATGATGTAGAAAGCCTGTACGATGAGATACACAATTCTAAAACTATGGCAATATATAATGCAGCAGTCTGGCAGTGGATGCAAATTGTATTTCTCACAATATTGTAGGCTAGGTTTGAAGGACGATGTTTTTCTTATTCTTTATATAGAATGATATAGGAGCTGCTAACAAAGAGGGGAATTCATTTGTGCTAAACATGCATTTCCTTTCCCATAACTCTCATGGTCATCTAGTAACCTAAAAAGTTATTTAGAAATTATTCTCATTCAGTACTTCTAAACCAACTCTCTTTCTCCTAATGCAACATGGATTTTAGGAGTAACTGTTTCAAACTATCCCAGAACTATGTCTTCTCTAACTGATAAAGCCTGGATCATTGTTGATCCTTACGTTTTTCTTTCTAGTGCTGTAACACATAGCTTTCACGTTTCTCCTCTGTTTTATCTTTCGTGATGGGAATATTCTAAGTCATTGTTGGTCTTACAAGGATCCAACTGTTGGGACCTTGGAGGCATAGGTGTCTGTACATGTGGCGGAAGGGAACTGGGGAGAGAATGTTGTTACTTAATATGATTGGGTCCCTCTAAACCACACATTGGGTCACAGGTGTGGTAGCCCTCCAGTGTTCCTTAGCCCTGACAAAACAGTCACCATTGCACTCTCCGCCGTTCTTATTGTTTTTGCAGTGCTGATAATAAACCATGATGGACATGTTTTAGATTAGTTGTATGTGAGAGATTTAGTTGAGTTTTGTACCATCACATGTTTCTTTTCCAGTGATGGTGAGTCTTCTCCAGTCACGAAAAAAGGCACCTACTCTGTAAGGACTATACCAATTTTGCCTGTGTACTGTATTGCGATCTAGCTCTATAGTTCTTAGTTTGACCACAGAGCAGCTTTTTAATATTACAAGCCTATGAGTCTCGAACATTTTAGATGCACTAATCCTTCTTATCATGACTTATTTACTCTACCTGCTTATATGTGACTGAATCCAATCAAATTATTATTTCTTTTTAAACTATTATTATTGTATAGATGTGACCATATGGAAAGCGCATTGACAGAAGCCAGCAAACGAATTAGAATACTTGAAATCAAAAACAATGAACTGGAACAGTTATTGGTAAGAATTGAGAAATGCTCTAGTTTATAGCCTCGAGTCACTGTACTATATCACATTCAATGTTTAATTGCATTTCTACTCATTATGGAAGATTGTCATTTTAAGGGTTCAATGCCAAGTCACATGACATCCTTGTTACTTGAAGGTCTTAATAACCATTTTCAAAAACTGTCACTACTGCTGTGTGCGATCTAATTTTTTCTTCTTCTCCACAAAGAATGATATTGTGTTTCCTCATTCCTGTCTGGTTTTGAATATTGTAAAGCTTCCTTCACATTTGCTTTTTATGAAATGTGCAACTAAACAGAAGAACTTGTGCAATGATGTGGGTACAAATTAGAATATACTAGATGGGAAAGGCAAACGTAAGGGAACAGTTCTATTCTACTCCATGTCCTGACACGTTTTACTTAGAGTTGTAAAATTTCTCATCATAATTAGGTTCAATGCTCTGAATGAAGTTTGATATGCCATGGATTAGACCAGGGTTTCCCAATTCATTTTTCCCTTGGAACCCTTTGTCATGGTATAGCAAAACTTTGGAACCCAACAAAAAAATGTGTGCCGTAGAGTAGCGCAGCGCAGGGCAAACCTTTCAATGAGCAGAGTGTAATGTTCTCTATTGCTGGCAATTTATTTTTTTCATATCTGGTTTAATTATTGACAATTGTATTCGCATATCTGCAGTTGCGTCAAGTCGATGTCGATACTTTGTTTCTGTTGCAGAGTAAAGCGAGAATCCAGTTTCACATAAGTATGTGCCCACTTGGACAATTCTGGGTGTTCTTCGCGTATAAAGCAATAGGAGAATCTTCTTTACATTTTTGGCTTAGTTGACTGTCAGAAGTTATATCGATCAGATTCTCAAAATCTACATCAGAAAAATTGGCTGGCTTGTCTTTTATGAATGGTTTTCGAACCCACTCATTACTGTTTTCATTCAAGAATGGAAAATACTGATTAATAGATGTGATTAAATGGTGAAGATGATCAACAATTTCATTGCAAATGAAATCTTCAAGTTCAATTTCTGATTCTTCAAGAAAATCTTTAGGTATTGGCAAAGAGTTCAAATTATTTTGCTCAACAGATGAGGTCCAAAACTGCAGCTTACGAGACAGTGAAAATATTTTATCTCTTGTATTAAAAATATTAGTGTTTTTTCCTTGGAGTGATAAACAAAGTCATTTAATTTTGTGAATATGTCTGTAAGAAATGCTACTTTGGATAACCACAGAGTGTTTGTAAATCGATCAGATAATCCAAATTTATGATCCTGGAAATACGCAAACAACTCTTAACGCAATTCAAACATTCTAACAAGGACTTTACCTTGTGATAGCCAACGGACTTCTGAGGGGTGACTACCCATATCTTCACATATAATTTTAAATAGTCGTGACTGTAATGGTCAAATTTTTATAAAATTAATAATCTAGCACAGTTTTAAATGAGATTGAAATATGTTTAGCTACCAGTGCGTGTCTGTGAAGAACACAGTGAGAGCTGATGCTGTTTTTTGCTACATTTCTTATTCGTGTCGCAGCGCCTGCCACTTTCCCAACCATTGCTTTGGCACCATCACTGCACACATCTACACATTTGTTTCAATTTATACTGTGTGTGTTCATGAAATTCTGGATACATTTAAAGATGTTCTTACGAGTTTTCAAAGTTTCACACAGAAGCAAGTCTTCTTCAATCTGTTTGTCAAAATTATATCTAACAAAAACCATCAAAATTTAAAGTCCTGCAACATCTGTGGACTCGTCTAATTGCAGTGAGTACCCATCATATTGATGCAGTCGAGAAATTAGTTCAGTATGGATGTCATCAGCAAGATCATGAATACGGCGCAAAACTGTGGTGTTGGAAAGTGGCACAGCTTCAATTTCTTTACTCAACGTCTCACTTAAAATACATGACACTATTTCTTTTGCACATGATTTTATTAGTGGTTCCCCAATTTGTGTGCTTCTTCTGCAAGTGCTATGTGGTAACTCACTCTGTATGAAGCCTCTCTGGCTTTTTCGTTAGCATTTAGAAATTTTTTGCTCATAAATTGTATACTCTACTGATACTCCTTTAGCATTCGCTTAAATGTCTCTGTATTTGTACTCTGCGTGGATTTGCTCAAAATGACGACGTAAATTAGCAGGTGCTAATGAACTGTTTGGCAATATTTTATTGCAAAGTACGCATTGTGCTTCAGGACAATCTTCATTTCTGGCACTTGTGAATCCAAATGACAAGTAGCTATCATCATATTTTTTTTTTGTGTGCTTTTTTTCTTTTTCTTTGACTTGTCTCTGCTATTTGAGGAACAGTAGATACGATTTCGGGCATGTTTTCTGGATTTTTAGTTGTATCTTCTTTCTCAGTTTCTATAAGTGCCGAACAGGTAGAAATAGTTCCCTGCTTTAACCAGCTTTCCAAATTCATGGTTGTTGGTAAAAAAAAAAAAAAAAAAAAACACTTTGAAAAATACAGAGCTCACAACACAAGAATTTATTTTTATTTGTTTTTTTCAGTATGGAAAAAGCAGGATTTGCAGGATGGAAAAAAAAAAAGATCTGAACACTTGGAAAAATACAAGTAGCAGTTTTTTGCCCCTGACAGTCTTTCAGTGCCCTTGACAGAGCCTTTAAATGTCCCTAACAGAGAATTTCAATGCCCCTGACAGAGAATCTTAATGTCCATACCTAACAGAGCTTTCTAGGTCCCTGCCTAACAGAGATTTCTGTCTATGACAATAACAGAGCTTTAACTATCATCTCAACTCTCTATCACTCCTCCACCACGAGTGATAGAAAATGGCTGACTGCAGGGCTGGCTGAGTGCTGGGCGGGCTGGCTGACTGCTCGGCGGGCTCTCTCACAGACGAGCTAAGTCTAAGTGGCTGGCTGATGGCAGGACGGGCTCTGACGGCGTTGCGGGCTTAAGATCACGCTCCGGTTGCGCGATCTCTGCTGTTTCCGACCTTCCGGGAACAGCAGGTAGTGTGGCCATCTTGGATGTGGCAAAATGTCAATTGGGAAACGCTTTATTAGAGGATACATTTTTTTTTCTTTGTTTTTAATGCTTTTAGCAAAAATATCATAATCAATAGATTTAAGCTACTTGTCTGCTTCTGCGTCTGTTTAAATTCTGATAAAACCTCTGCTAAAAGACTGTCTTGATCAATACATATTTATTGTTTTAAGTTCTTCTTACATTTATTGGATGATCAAGTTAAGCCCCGTTTGTGTGTCCACATTTTGAATTACAGTGACACGATAGGCAGCAGAACCCCTCCCGCCTAATGTGGTTTTGGGGCAAATAACATGTCCGTAACGGCTCAGCAGTGTAAACGCTGCCATTTCTGAGCAAAGAGTATTTACATTGCTGCCAAGAGGGACTTCGTGGGTTTGGTTGTGAAAAGATTTCATGGATATCTGGGCAGGCATGGAAATGCTGAATGCTCCCAATGGAAATGCATTGAATCAATGCATCTCTATGTGGATATTCTGATTGGCGCAGCAATTTGATGCATGTTCACGCTATCCTCCCAAATGTCCCTGTGGGGTAGCATTGGATTGGCTGAGGTTATGTATCTAAATGCTAGATTTACAGTTTTCCTTTTCCATGCAGAAGATATTGCTTTAGCTGTCACTTAATATACATTTTCCCACCAGCCCCTGCGAGTGATGACTAATGGTAAGTGGTAAACCAATGTAGAGGGATATTAATTAGTATTATGATGTAGCCATGCAATGCCATTTTTGGAAGCATACATAATGAAAGCCCAAATTATGTTTTACGTATATCTTTTGATTGCCCAATACATAGTTTTCAGATAAGACAGGCCTCTTTTAAGTGCATTGTGATATCACCCTATAAACAGAGTGAGATTTCATAGATGTGAATAAAATAATGAAAAAATATATCCTACAGTCTAATCTGTTGTATAATTTTAAAGGCACGGTAGAACGCGATATTCAGTAAGCAAGCACTGTTAAAGGAAAGGTTGCTGATTGTCCTAAAATATTCTAACGTGGTTGAATTGAGATTTACCGGAATTCTGTCTTAACAGTTGGTATGTGTTCTGACCAATATCTGCAATCCAAGGCTAGTTACTAGTATTCAGAACGATCATCGATTACCTTTACAATAATGCATGTGGCTGAAGAATTGTAGGAATTCTATTAGACATGTTTGCTTTAATTTAGACAGAAACGTGGCTCTAGTTATTAATGTATGGCCGTTATTTCTCTAGATTGAATGGAAGGAGCGGTACCATGTTTCAAACAAGAATTGTAATGTGTTCCAAGAACAAATGGAGGAAATGAGAACTGGATTCAAAGACAGAGAGAACGCAATCAGCAGACTGCAATCTAAACTTAAAGATACAGAAGAGGCGCTCCAGAAAGCCTTTAGATTGTCAGATGATAAAGATATAAGAATAAAAGAAGAACATAAAAGGTTTCAAGATGTAAGCTACAAATAAATAAAACCAGTCAATAACCCAAGTACAATTGCATTAACTTTCTAATCCAATCGTTATAGCTGCCCCTTTCCTTGCAATGGGTTTAAACATTTAAATAAAAACCTTCTAATTAAAGGAAACATTTGAGGGGTCGTTCGTGGGGTACTTTTGCACAAGCAATATTTCCTGAAAATAATAGGCATAATGTAAATACGTTGAAGAGAGAAAACAACATTTTGGTTAATAAAGCCATGAAATGGACGGGCCCTTTACTAAATGGAAGGAATGCTGCGTCTTTAATTTATATGTGATCGTTTGAAATGTTACAAATCGAGTGGCATTCACCATGGAAACCATATATTAATGTTCCTGTAATTGCGCCACAGTTCAAATTTTGCCCAGAATTTCTGTTTATCGTTAACCCCTATCACGTATAGTATAACCTGTATTAATATCTGTGTTCATTCCTGTTTTCTTACTTACAGCTTTTGTCTGAATACCAATCACTTGGAAAGGAACATGAAAGAGTAAAGGTAAGAAGAGATTTCATTATAAGTGGCTTAGTGTACAGATTTCTTATTGGTCAAACAATTTAATGTTACAAATGCTGAACCTACAAATAAATAAATAAACAAATTGTCTTTTTTTATTTTATTTTTTTCTATTGCTATTGTGCAATCCATTTACAAATTATTTTAAATATATTTTTTTCTTCCTAGGATACATTGTGTGTAACAGAGAGTAAATTGTGCCATGCGCATGCTGAAATACATGAGCTGAAAAGGTAAGATGTGTGTTATATTCGCTCCAGACATTAAATTACTCTATATCCTTCATTTTTGTTGGCTGTACTTCATACTTCCTGTGTGTAAAAGTCTGTCTATAGTCCTCATTTATGTTCACTGTGCTTTATGTGTGTAAAAAGCTATGTGGTTGTTAGACATGCTTTGGGTCTGCTTGATATTAACCTATCTGTTGAGACATATATAAAAGATAAGTACCAAATCTAAACAAATAATCAATAGGTTTAGAAAACAAGCAATTTAATTGGGAATATATATAGTATTTTCCATAGTATGAAATTGTTCGGTAAACATTGGATCCAAATAATATGCAAAAAAAATAAAAATAAAACCATTTTAGTTCAGCAAAAGATGTTGAAATTACTCTCCATAAGCACTTTATGGCAGTGCGACAATACAATAAACCAACAAGTGAGCTGAAGTTTCCTGGAATGGCTATGATCCTGCTCCGGTATTCCGTCTTTGATATACATTTTTTGACAGTCTTTATTTGGTGATGTGTGAGTACATAGGTAGATAAGAAATAGCTTGAATGAACATCAGCAAGAATTCATAAATTAAATGATGAAACAGTAAAGTGTTTTAAACAACCTACATCTGAACTGATCAAGTACAATTGCATGTTACCAATCTTATCCATCTACACCCCTTTCCCTCCCACTCATCCTTCTCCTCTGGACATTTTGGAGGAGGGGGGCTCTATTTTTCACCCCCTCCTACCCAAAGTCCGGCCATCCTCAGGAGTGGTCACACCTGAGGTATATTAGGTGTTTGGGGAATGCTAGTAGTGCAGAATAACATAACGAATAATGTATCAGTGTCAACTTGGACCTCTGTCCACCTACTTCTTGAACTTGTCATAACATCTGCTTTGGGCCACTATGGACTTGTGTGCTGGGAGTTCTATTCTGCTAGGGTTTATCAAGTAACTGTAACTCTTACCGTGTTATTATGGGGTAGTGGATACTGAACTATCTATTTAAAGGGAGATCAGAGTTCAGCACCTTTAAAATCAAGAAATGGATCTGCCTCCAGAATGGGAGACTAATAGAACATGACCACCAAATATGTAAAGTGGTGCCGACCTACTCCCCACATCTCCAACACGTTTTCAAGGCCCCATTGTACATGCGATAAAGTGACTCAGGGGTTCTCTACGAACACATGCAATTTGCGTGTAATTTGGAGAGTGGAACAAATTGAACTCTGGTGGGAGAGTATATTTATCTTTTACCACTGCTGGTCTGAGAGCGAAACACCCAATTCCTGCCCCCAGTTGGTGATCTATTTTGCAGGCTCTCTGGTGACAGAAGTCAACAACAAACAAAAATACCGACTTGTACGAAGTAGCAATCTAAGTACGTATTCATTGTAATGATAGTGGTGCAAAGAGTCTGTGGACTCTGTCCTCATAGTTTGTGTCATATTGAGTGCCCTGACTAAGACCAGGGTCTCCTGGACATTAACTGGGAGTGGCAGCAAAGACAATAGCACAAAAGAACATCATTACGAACAAGCCTGGTACCTCAGTTTATGGAACAGGACTTAAACAATTTTTGCTGGTTTCATCACATTTTCTGTTTTTGTTGTTGGTGTTTTAGTGTCCGATATGAGCGATCTCCACATGTAAAAAGGGTACCTGCATTTGTTAGTTTCACAACTCAGGATTTCCTGTAGAGTCCCCGCTATGTACACAAGGAGAGGTTTTCTCTGCTCTTTTAAAAATGTTAAACCATTTATGTAGCAACCTAAATACTACATCTGTATACAGGACATTTTGTGTTAAAGGCATACATTTCAATTTAAACACTTGTGTGTCAGAATCTATATCATTGTTGCTAGCGCACTGGCTCCACTCTCTAATATGTTTAATGCCACTAGCTCATGGACTTTAGACAAAACAGATCTTTGTTTCTGTTTGTCACATGTCCCTATATAAAAACCCTCATTGGAGCTTGTCTGTGTTAGAACTGCTTCTAGGTACAAGCTTGTAATGTATTTTTACTTGGAACAGATCTGTTTCGAAGCTAGAAGCGCAAATCAAACAACTGGAGCATGAAAACACTGTGAAACTTCGTCATGTTGCTGAAAGCCAATTACTCCAGTCCAATGCCAAGTAAGGAATTGTAAAAATTATATTTAAAAAAAAAAAAAATTTTTTTAAAAGGATAATGCTTTGCATGCACTGGCATTGTTTCTCTTTATATTGGAACAGCTGCTGTATGTTTTTTTTTTTTTTTTTTTAAAAGGAGCGTAGAAACAGAATGTGACGCCATTGGGCCTATTTAGGCTGCCCAAAATTTCAAAACACTTTCATTAGTCCCTGGCCTTATCTTATAGTTAGGATAGCCTTATACCTATCCCACACATGCTTAAACTCCTTTACTGTGTTAACCTCTACCACTTCAGCTGGAAGGCTATTCCATGCATCCACTACCCTCTCAGTAAAGTAATACTTCCTGATATTATTTTTAAACCTTTGTCCCTCTAATTTAAGACTATGTCCTCTTGTTGTGGTAGTTTTTCTTCTTTTAAATATAGTCTCCTCCTTTACTGTGTTGATTCCCTTTATATATTTAAATGTTTCTATCATATCCCCCCTGTCTCGTCTTTCCTCCAAGCTATACATGTTAAGATCCTTTAACCTTTCCTTGTAAGTTTTATCCTGCAATCCATGAACCAGTTTATTAGCCCTTCTCTGAACTCTCTCTAAAGTATCAATATCCTATAAGATAAGGCCAGGGACTAATGAAAGTATTTAAAAAATTGGGCAGACTAGATGGGCCGAATGGTTCTTATCTGCCATCACATTCTATGTTTCTATGTTTCTGGAGATACGGTCTCCAGTACTGCGTACAGTACTCCAAGTGAAGTGTAAACTCACAAATGAAAATACAAATTGAGTAATTCTCTCTATGAAACTCAAAATGCTAGCATTATTAGTGAGTTTGTGATATGAAATCGTTTTAGGTATAAGCAATCCTTAATCTTTTTGGAAAAGTATTCAGCTCTGCCTAATACACATGCTCAGCTACTGTATCATGAATAGAGAACTTCAGTAAAAATTACAACTTGAGAATGTAAACTCTAAAATATCTTTTTACATAATATGTCTTAAAATTCAATTTGAAAATTGTGATATTTAAAATGTAGAGGAATAGAAATAGCTGGTCATGTAGAGACAGAGCAAGGATAATTAGCAGAACTTAACTGCATAATATGTTTTGAAGTGAAATTTAATGGTGCAGGTAGAACATCAAAGGAACATTTAGCATTCCACCATTCTATAGTGTTTTTCGGTACATGTGTATGATACCTAAATTCATACATGCATACATACATACATACATACATGCTCGTTTGCTTATCATAACTGTCAGTCATATAGGTTGTTTTTAACATGTTGTAATGCATAACCAGTCATGAAGTGATTCACACCTTGCGTTCCATGGACGTGGCAAAGCGGAAATGCCTTACTCCTGGTGCTGCTTGTTCAATCTTCACTGGACAGCCTCTAGATAACAAGGACAGTGACATTGAAAACAGGAAGGAGACCACGTATGAACCAGACAGGTGAGCGGGAAGTAGAATTTCAAACCTTGTTTTTTTTTATTTACTTTTTTTACATTGTGATTAATATAGCAAACTTGATGGTGTAGATTTTTTTTTATTTTTTTAATGCTGTTATGTTCCTTAATCCTTTATAGAGACACAACTGAATTATTCCGTCATGGTCCCGTGAGGGGAATAGTTCTGTCGTGTGGTATTTTATCAGCAGGGACCATTTACCTGTTGTTACCTGATAACTGGAGGTATCATTTATTACCTGTTTCTCCCCTTTGTGAGCTGGGGCCAGAGTTAGTAGGCCAAGACTGACTGACTATCTGTTTGCAGTGCTCAAAGTGAGCGTCTCAAGCAGGCATGTAAGTGGCTGTTAATTCTCAGTTGCTACAATGCTGTGTGAGCTCGGTTAAATTCCTCCTGACACCATGGAGTCTCAGATATTAGTCTATTAGATGTCTGGTCACATATAATGCTGTAGCTTCACAGGATATTTACAAAGGCACACATGGGGGTACTGTTGTACTCAGAAGATGTAGCTGAACACATTTCAGGGATTTTGTAAAAGAGAAGTACACATCAACTCACAATAAAAAAACCTGATCATTATTACAAAAAACCCACCAAAAACAACCTCATTATGTGTGTATATTAAAAATAAGAATTTAAAAAAAAAAAAAAAAATTTAGCAGAGATTGGCAGTTAAATGTAAAAAGTGTCAATATGCCCTTAAGTAAATAAACTATGTCTCCTACTGTGTGGGAATTTTGTTTTCTGTGATGGCTATTAAGCTGACATGACAAACATGCCAAATGCTAAAATTTGAGGAGTATATGCCTACAGGTGCTCGTGATTTAAATGCGGCTTTTTAAGTTTTCTTTAAGATAACATGGTTTTAGTCCTTTGGGTGTCCCTTTTAATTCACTATATTTTGGTTTTTAATATTTTTATTATTTTTAAAAGAAATAAAAGAAATAAAGCAAAGACTGGGTAATCATGAAAAAATATTTAACGCATACATTTTATTTCATAGTTTTTACATAATCTTAAATTGAGATGTTTGTAAGGAGTACATAATGTGCTGGAAACCTGAGTGGGTTTGTATTGTTTAGGTTTTGGTGAATAACCCCCAAATGTCTTTGTTTTAATTGCACTGTTGTGAAACTGAAAAAAAAACATTTAAAACTTTAAAAAGAATAAGTGTATTAAGATAATCCCATAATATAAAGTATAGATTTATCAAACATTGTGATTTGTGTAAAGTTTAGCTTGCCTGTAGTACTACGTATTTCTCTTCTTTTTTAAAGGTACAATTCTCCACCAGAAAAAGCTACCTCATTTGATAACGTCTCAGAAATGTCTAAGACAAAAGAGATCAGAAGTCAGGAAAGTCCCATTCTGAAAGCACTGAGGGATTTTGAAGAAGAAAAAGTATTAACAACTTGGAGAAGTCAAACAGAAAAACAGAATGCTGCTCATAGTAAGTAACTCTTATATTTGATGCATATTACATTAGTATTTGCAAATGTTTAGGTGGTTTATATACCGCATTGCATTTGTTTGTTTTAGTTGTTGTTGTTATTTTCTTCATTTAAAATTAGTTTTATTTTTGTAGCTTTTAAAGAAACACTCTAGGTGCCATAGCCCCTTCAGCTTTTGAAGTGGTTATGGTGCTAAGGTACTGTCCCTACACTATTACAGTTCTCTGTTGTATGGTATAACATGGCTTTAAAGCACATTTCCCTGCCAATCAGAGAGCTGGATAGGACACTTAGCATGTTATTTGAGGGGGACTTGCAGGTGTGGACTCCCTTCAGTTCAGTAAATGAATGGTGTATGATGATTAGTGCTGCGCATGGCACCGCATGCAGCAACAATCACAGATGTAGGGATACTATTTCAAATAGTAAAATCTCTATCCTAGGGATCAATATAATAGAATGTAAAATCTGATGGTGAATCTCTTACCTTTAGTTTTCTCACCAGTTTAATTACATCTAAATCGATTTCTTCTACCGATTGGGATTGACCACTTTAATTGTTCTTAAATTTAAAAAAATGAGTAAATGTGGGAGGCACATTTTCTGTATATGAAATGTTTGTTACATGTGGAATATTGCATCTTACAGAATTATCTAGTAGGAGACAAACTGTTGGCTTCAATGACTGTTGGAGCCCACATGGATCACCAGAAAATCAGAAAAGTAGGCAAAGACGAATTAATTCTCCTTCTGGGCCAAGATCATCTTCTGTTCCACCTGCGAACAGAAAGCCAACTGCAATCACCACTCCAAGTACGTGAATGTGATTCCCTGTTAACCTTTTGCTAGTGCAGTATTTTAATTTGCTTGTTGAGATACTTTGAATCGAGTTGACCTCAAGGGGGGCAGCACCAAGGGACCCCTGCATTGGAACCAAGTAAGTAAATTAAAAGGTTTTTACTTGCTGCATGGTGGGCACAGGGTGCAGAGGGACACTATATAGAATAAACCTTTGTATTCTAATACTGTCGTGTTCCACGCCTCCAGTGACTGTTACACTGACAGCCACTGGAGGCGCTTCCACTACACTGACGGAGTAAAACTTGGTCACGTGACGTCCAAGCTTAGATGTGCATATGGCTCTAGCCAAGCATATGCATCAGGTCCTCTGTGGAGCATTGGATTGGACCAATTATGGAGGAGGACATGCATCCTCCATAATGTCGAAGGAAGCGAAGAGGAAGGCAGCATCGATGGAACCTCTGCGCTGGAAAAGGGTAAGTAAAATGCAGAATTGTCTTATTTTGATGGGACACTGGGGAGACGTATATATTACTATGTTATATTGGGGATAGGGACACTTTAAAGTATTTAACGCTTTAGTGTTCCTTTAACCCCTTAAGGACACATGACATGTGTGACATGTCATGATTCCCTTTTATTCCAGAAGTTTGGTCCTTAAGGGGTTAAAGGACCACTATAGTGCCAGGAAAACAAACTTGTTTAACTGACACTATAGTATTAATAGGTCCCCCCCACCCTCATGGCCCCCTTCCCGCTCGGCTGAAGGGGAAGAAAGGGGTTAAAATCTTACCTTTCTCCAGCTCCGTGCTCCTTCGGCGCTGGGGACTCTCCTCCTCCTTCGGTTGTCATCGGCTGAAAGCGAATGCACAGCAAGAGCCGCGCGCGCGCGCATTCATTCAGTCCATAGGAAAGCATTCTCAATGCTTTCCTATGGATGCTGGCGTCCTCTTACTGTGAAAATCACAGTGAGAAGCGCGGAAGCGCCTCTAGCGGCTGTCAATGAGACAGCCACTAGAGGCTGGATTAACCCATAGCTAAACATAGCAGTTTCTCTGAAACTGCTATGTTTACAGCAGGCAGGGTTAACCCTAGATGGACCTGGCACCCAGACCACCTCATTAAGCTGAAGTGGTATGAGTGCCTATAGTGGTCCTTTAAGTATATTGTATATATGGTGTTGTATGATTGGTAATTATTGCAAGAATCATTTTCTAGATTCTTCTATTATTTTTATTTTTTTACTCTAATTAAACATTCTTGCCATCTGTTGCTTGTGCGCTTGTATGAATCATTTCTATATAGATTTTATAAAAGAGTACAATCACAAAAGCTCACATATATGCAATAAGCATTAACTAGTCCTATTTTCATATTCATCTATTCATGACAGAAGGAGCACTTAGTTTCATCTAAACTACGCATATCAGGAAGCATTCGTTTGAGCTGCAATAGGTGACAGTAATTGGCGGAGAGTGGCAGCTGACCTCTTTCAGCCTACCACAGCCATCCACTTCTATAGCCAGTTCAAAGAGATGAAGTGGTTATATTACACATTTAAAGCATATTTATATACAAAGTTGATGGTATCAACATTATAAATGCATGTAACATAATGAACTCAACAGAATACACAAGTTATACGTATATGAGATTTTTCTGGAGGTGATAAACAATAAGAAAATAATGAATGGGAATGTATGAGGATCACTCACTTGCCTTTTAAAGAGGCATAGTCACTTTTTTAGATTTTGTATCACTAAATTATGTTCATAAAGTGCCAATATGGTGAGGTTTCCCTTGAAAGTGGTTTCTGTGTGCTTTGTGTTTTTCTCCCAATTTACTGTTTGCACTCTGTTTTTGCAGCAAAGCGTGAATTGATGCTAACCCCAGTGTCTGTGAAATACAGCCCAAAACGATCGCCTAGAGAGAATCTATCACCAGGTTTGACTCAACTATTGTGCAGTGATGAAAACCCAATGACAAGGTGAACATTTGTTTCCCTAAATTACTTGCTTTTAGTTTGTAATTGTATGTATGTTTTGTGTTGGTTACAATGTGAAACACCTGCTGTAATAATAAACCATCAAATAAGAGCTAAGTATAAGTATCTGAGACTACATGCAAATGTATTGTTAGTAAATTGTTACAATGACTCCCCTTTAATGTAAACTCTTATCTTCTTGCATGTATAGTGACAGATTGTATTAAGCCATCATCTGCCATACATTGCTGCTGCATAATTGACCATTAAAAGATCAACACACCATATTTTTTTCAAATTATTTTAATCCACAAATATGGTAGTGTGGAATTATTTGAGGACACTAGTTAGTTTACCCTTACATTAAGTGTGATATTTTGGGAAATGTAAACAATTTATCTACTACATTAAATATCAGTCGAGGAATGACCTGTTCATTTACTCTGAGCCATGGCCTTAAAGGAACACTATAATGTTAAGAATACAAAACTGTATTCTAAAAGCGTCACTGTCATGCTGAACTTACCTTTCCCCAATAAATTCTTCTTAGATCCCTCTGTCAGGATCTGTTCTTCATTTCTTCCTGTCTGCTCTAGTTTTCTTTAAACTCATAAGACAAAATAGGGACTATTCTCACACCTGACCAGCTATGGTTAGTGGAGGAGCAAAGTGTGCTTCATTTCCTGGGGTCAGAACAATTTCCCCACAATTCTCACCTTTCCTCCGTGTTCTCACGAAGCCTCCTTTCACATTTACTGAACGTCCTGTCATTTTAGACAGAACACCGTCAAAACTACCGAATTGCGTCCTAACAGAAAGAGAACAGTTTCTCCATTTGTGTTAGGTCGCAATTCGGTAGCTTTGCCGGCGTTCTGTCTAAAATGACAGGACTTTCAGGAAATGTGAAAGGGGGCTTCGCGGGAACACGGAGGAAAGGTGAGAATTGTGGGAAACTTGCTCTGACCCCCGGAAATGAAGCACACTTTGCTCTTCCGCTGGTCATAGCTGGTCAGGAGTAGGAAACCTCCATGAGACAAATAGTCCCTACTTTGTCTTATGATTTTAAAGAAAACTAGCAGACAGGGAGAAATGAAGAACAGATCCTGACCGAGGGAGAGAAGAGGAATCGATTGGGAAGGTAATATCGGCATGACATTGCCGCTTTTATGCTATAGTGTGCCTATTGATTGTCAAACTCTGTGAGCAGGAAGCGTCTCTAGTGGTTAACTGTTAGGTGATCTCTAAATGTAAACATTGCAGTTTTTCTGAAATTGCAATGTTTGCAGCCGCAGCGTTAAGGGGACAGAGACACTGCACCAGGATCACTTCACCGAGATAAAGTGGCCTTGGTGTTTATAATGTCCCTTTAAAGTTAACCCATTGGGTAAAATTCTACTTTTCTTAAATATGTCCTTTTAGTTTTTTCTCCTCCTTGTATATGGAGCGTTATAGAGGTTTTAAGCAACCTCACATCTTTCCTAATGATTCCAGTGCTGCCATTAGCACACCTTTGTGGGAGTAAATGTTCTTCTTTGTCCTGCCTAGCTTTGAAAAGTCTGGGATGGCATCCTCACACCTAATACAGCTCCACCTGATTATGCTAATTTGTTGGCTTTATTGCCAGCATATCAGCCCACTGAACAGAGTATTGTCCGAGGGCACTCAGTTCCTAATTACTGCCAAGCACAGACTGTGTGACGAGGAGAGGGCTCATATGTGCAATTTCTTCTGTAGAAATAGCAGCAGAAACAGTGACTTGGATCCCATGCATGTTTCAGTAGAATAAAGCAGGGCCAGCATGGTCTGCCAGGGGGGAGGGGTACACAAAATCTATTTGCAAGCACAATGTAGAGGTGAAAGAATCTATTTCCAGTAAGCACAAAAAAAAAAAAAAAATGACCGTAACCCTTTTTAATGAGACATTCCTTACAATTGTAAGAGTTTTTTAAACTAATTTTATATTGAGCATTTTTTTTCTAGTTTGAAAATATGTTGGCATAACAACATTTCACACACAAATGCTGTTTTATCCTAAATACCATTTGATGAGTGCTGTTCATCCTTTACAGAAATATTGCATTGATTAATTTCTTTAAAGACTATAGCCCTTATGTGACGGTATTTCATAGAGGATCTGGAATATTCTAAAGCATGCAAAAAAACAATTTGTGTTGCTTATATTAGGTTTTACCAAAATAAATAAAAATGGAAAATACCATAATTATGGATATGTTATAACAAGTCTGGTGGCATTATTAGCATTACAGCTTCTTAATCCATCAAAATATGAAATAATGTTTCTATCGGAGTATAATTCACAGAAACAAGTAGGTATTTTTATGAAAATTGCATAGGTTAGTGTTAGAGCAACCTGTATGGTCTTTTTTAATGCACTAGAGCCTTCCTGCCTGTTAGAATACAGCCATAACTTTTTGTTCTTTTAAACTTCATTTACTGTATGGAGAGTCAGAGAAATCTGTCATATTCAGCCCACTTGCAGAGATTCAAAGTGACAGAACAAGGTTCTCACTGAGAAATACTTGGGTTTCCACCAGTATTTCACAGTTATGGCTTAGTACTTCTCTTTCTAATGTATTTCACTATTTTAAAGGTTTGACGTTGTTTGGGATGGTTCGGCTACACATAAAGATCCCAGTCCTAGGAAGAGACTTCAGTTCATGTCACTGGATGAGCCAGAAGGTATTTTAGCAGGCTTACAAAAATATCTATTTGACAGTCTGTAATTTTTACTTGGCTGTAAATGCTACAGGTGTCATGTGCATGATGTGTGTCACCTAGGTGTTGTATTAATTTGCTATGTGTTATGGTGGAACTAATAGTGATATCTTTATTTTGTTTTATTTTGGGTAATTGATATGTACTTGATTTCTGCAGGTGAGCTTTGAGTAAATGACTTGTGTATGTTCTTCTAGGAGGACATGTGTTTTTATAAGCCAGCTGGAAATTATTCATAATTCAACCTAATGGTCTTTGGCTTTAAGGTTACTGACCACTACCTGCTAACTACATGTGTTAGGTTATGTAAAATATGTAACCTCTGGGCATAATCCACCAAGCCTCCTGTAATTCAATAAACCTAATCCTTAAAAGGACACTATGGGCACAAAACCAACCAGCTTAATGAAGCAGATTTGATGTATAGATCATGCTCCTGCAGTCTCACGGCTCAATTCTCTGCCATTTAGGAGTTCAGTCACTTTTATGCAGCCCTAGATACACCTCCTTGCATGTGACTCGCACAGCCTTACTAAACATTTCCTGTAAATAGAGATCTAATGTTTACATTTGCTTTATTGCACACCCTGTTCAATTTAGAATTTCATATCTCCTGTTCTGCTAATAGCATCCTGTGTGTGATTAAAGTACCAATTTATAAAGCAGGAAATAAAAGCTTCTAGAGTTCAAATCTGATTGAAAATGAAACATTTGTTTTCATGTAGGCTGTGTGAGTCACAGGGGAGGTGTGGAGAGGGCTGCATAGACAGAAACAAAACTAACAACATCTAAATACCAGAGAATTGAACAGTGAAAATGCAGGGACACGATCTATACACTAAAACTACTTCATTAAGCTAAAATAGTTTTGATGCTTAGAGTATCCCTTTAAAGTGAAATTGCTGATGCCTTAAAGGATCACTATAGTCACCTAAGTTACTTTAGCTAAATAAAGCAGTTTTAGTGTATAGATCATTCCCCTGCAATTTCACTGCTCAATTCACTGTCATTTAGGAGTTAAATCACTTTGTTTCTGTTTATGCAGCCCTAGCCACACCTCCCTGGCTACGATTGACAGCCTGCATGAAAAAAAAACTGGTTTCACTTTCAAACAGATGTAATTTACCTTAAAAAATTGTATCTCAATCTCTAAATTGAACTTTAATCACATACAGGAGGCTCTTGCAGGGTCTAGCAAGCTATTAACATAGCAGGGGATAAGAAAATCTTAATTAAACAGAACTTGCAATAAAGAAAGCCTAAATAGGGCTCTCTTTACAGGAAGTGTTTATGGAAGGCTGTGCAAGTCACATGCAGGGAGGTGTGACTAGGGTTCATAAACAAAGGGATTTAACTCCTAAATGGCAGAGGATTGAGCAGTGAGGCTGCAGGGGCATGTTCTATACACAAAAACTGCTTCATTAAGCTAAAGTTGTTCAGGTGACTATAGTGTCCCTTTAAAATGACTGTCCTTGTCAGGGCACATGCCTGTGTAAATATTCTACCTTTTCGGTCTATTTTTCTAACAGTGATACAGAAGAGTAGAAGTGAGTCACAGCTTGCTCCTTTAGTAGCCCCTTATGATACCGAATTCATATACAATGACAGGATGAAGACTATATCTGACACAGAACGGCTTTTTGATGATTTAACGGAAGAAAAGCAACAGGTATTTTTAATGCTTCTGCAGTTTTGTGTCTTTCCTTCTTTTAATCCCTAAAGGACTTTTGATGGTTTATCTAGTCCTTACTGACTTACTCATTCCAATCGAATCAAGGTTATATGGAGCATTGAATGGTAATAAACAGGACATCACTTATGACATAGGGCTTGCAATAATAAAATATTATTCCCACTGAAATCTTTTTTTTATCTGGGTTAGGGGTAGGCCTGTCTTTGGCACTTCAGATGTCCTGGACTACATATCCCCTGATACTTTGCCAGCAGTATGGCTGTAAGAGCATTATGGGAGATCTAGTCCACAATATATGCCATGTTGAAGGTTGCCCTCTGACTTACATTTTTCTATGTGTTTTTATTTTAATTTTTTATTTTGCTTTGTGGGAATAACATTTTCTGTTAGGCTGCCACCTACCCCAAAACCCTTACAGATATACTAGCTGGGCCAGGAATACAAAGCTGTATTCAAGGCACTATAGCTCCCTCTGCCTCCCGCCACCGACATGATGAATACAGGGTTTAATAACCCTTTATTTACTTGCCTAATCCCAGCACCGATGTCCCTCAGGGCTAGGTCACAGTTCCGTCTCCTCCTCCGTCCTGTGACAAGCGGGTGCTAATGCACGATACGCGGCTAATGTTGTATGTGCATTAGGCCCTCTCTATAGGAAAGCATTGAATCAATGCTTTCCTATTGGAGAAAATCTGACGCTGGATGTCCTCTGAAACTGCAATGTTTTTCATTGCAGCACTAAGTGCAATAGGGACACTGCACCCAGACCACTTCAATGAGCTGAAGGGGTTTGGGTGCCTATAGTGTCCCTTTAATACGTTTCACAGGCGTGCTCCTCTCTGTTAACTTTTTAGTGTTTCTTATAGTGCAGTAGTTGCTTCTTCCTGTGTGTCTATAGATGATAATTATCTTCAGAGTTAATTCAATGTATAATGTTTCTTGCTCCTGCCAACAGATAGAAGCTGCCCTGAGCCGCATGCCTAGCTCTGGACATAGACTAAGTCTGCAAATGAGAGCAAAGAAGGTAAGGGTTTCCTCCATTTTGAGTTTTGGAATGAATCATTTTTTACATGTACACTGGGTGCTATAACCCATTCCAACCAGCAGTATAACCATGCCATATGTTCTTCCATTACTCTCAGGCATGCTGCTCTACTACAGTTCCAGTAGATTTAACTATTAAATCACGTGGGTCACAATCACAGGAGATAGTACATAGTGGTTAATGACTATTGCAAAATCATTCTTGCACATTATCTTCTACCGTAGTTTTATTATTTGGTTTAGACAGACTACTTCCTGGCCCACCTAGGAGTCATAGTGTTCACAATTTCGAGTCCCAAACTCTTCTGTTACCTGTTACACTTTTTTTTAAAGGTAAAGCCTGCATTTCCTTGTATCTACCCTCAACTGTAAGTATATTTCAAAACAGGGAGTCTGTCACTACTGTTCTGAAATTACATATTTACAGATTATACCGGCATTATTTGCAAATTTGTAATAAATATCTTCAGCTTAATGTAGTCATCATTAATATAATTGACTGTGAAAACATTAAAGGAACACTAAAGCGTTGGGAATACAAACATAGTTACATAGTTACATAGCTGAAAAGAGACTTGCGTCCATCAAGTTCAGCCTTCCTCACATTTGTTTTTTGCTGTTGATCCAAAAGAAGGCAAGAAAACCCAGTTTGAAGCACAATTTTGCAACAAGCTAGGAAAAAAATTCCTTCTTGACCCCAGAATGGCAGTCAGATTTATTCTTGGATCAAGCAGTTATTACCTTACATTGAAAGATTATATCCTTGAATATTCTGTTTTTGCAAGTATGCATCTAGTAGCTGTTTGACTATCTGTATGGACTCTGATAAAGCCACTTCTTCAGGCAGAGAATTCCACATCCTGATTGTTCTTACAGTAAAAAAAACGTTCCTTGGCCTTAGACGAAATCTTCTTTCTTCCAGTCTAAACGCATGGCCTCGTGTGCAATGTAAAGTCCGGTTTGTGAATAGATTTCCACACAATGGTTTGTATTGGCCCCGAATATATTTGTATAATGTTGTCATATCCCCTCTCAGGCGACGTTTTTCTAAACTAAATAGGTTTAAATTTGTTAACCTTTCTTCATAGCTGATATGTTCCATTCCTTTTATTAATTTTGTAGCCCACCTCTGCACTTTTTCTAGTGTCATAATATCTTTAGAACAGGTGCCCAAAATTGCACAGCATATTCAATATGTGGTCGTACCAGTGATTTATAAAGAGGCAAAATGATATTCTCGTCCCGAGAATGAATGCCCTTTTTCATTCATGACAAGACCTTACTGGCCTTGGCCACTGCTGATTGACATTGCACATTGTTGCATAATTTGTTGTTTATAACAATTCTAAAGTCCTTTTCGTGTGTTGTTATCCCTAATTCGCTTCCATTAAGGGTATACGTTGCTTGTGTATTCTTTACGCCGAAGTGCATAACTTTGCATTTTTCAACATTAAATTTCATCTGCCATTTGAGTGCCCAGTCCCCCAGTCTATCTAAATCCCTCTGCAGCAAAGTAATATCTTGCTTAAATTGTATTACTTTATTAAGTTTTGTGTCATCTGCAAACACTGAAACATGACTTGTTAACCTATAAAAATAAAAAAAGTTTTGCTTATCTTTTTTTCAGCACTGAGCCTCACTCGATGCTACCACCCTCTCTTCCTCTCGCTATGCCATCTTGGAGGTGTCACTTCCTTGATGAATATGCAGTGCTCCTCATAGAGGAGAATTCAGCATGAGGTTTTTCCCTATGAGCTGTAGAATGTCACGTGACCGAGTGAAACTCGGTTGTTGCAGAGGAAGTGCCTCTAGTGGCTGTCTAGAAGACAGCCACTGGTGGTATGTTTAAAGGGACACTATAGTCGCCAAAACCACTACAGCTTAATGTGTAAAGCATGTCACTGCAGCCTTAGCATTGTTAACACTGCACCTCAAGTGTCAGTCACTCAGATGGCCATTAGAGGTGCTTTCTTTGTCACTGTCTCCATGGTCTCACAATGATTTCTTATGGGAAATAATAGCCTCACATTGCTTTCCTATAGGAAAGCATCGGATTGGCTGAGATCATCCTCACAGCCAAAGAGACGGGGCCGCCGCAGAAAGAATGGTGCGTAGTAGGAGAAAAGGTGAGTAAAGTCACTAATGTTGCATTCCAGCACTATAGTGTCAGGAATACATGCTTGTTTTACTGACACTATAAGTGTTCATTTAACCCTGCAATGTAAACATTGCAGTTTCTACAAAATGAAGTCATCTGGGTGCCTTTAGTGGTTCTTTAAGGGAACTTTCTTTTTTCCCAATTCTGGAGAAGGAAGAGTCCGTTATTAATATCATAATATTAACTATACTCTCAAATTATACAACTTTTTTTCTTATTTTTGTGTATCATTGACATGGAAATGTGTATAAATAACATGGAACGAACTGTGTGCATATTGTTTATTATTTTTATTAAATATTGCCATTTATATAGCGCCAACAGATTCTGTAGCGTTAAGAGCAGAATTAATTATCTATCTTTTAAAATTTCTGTACAACATCACTATATGAGTTTCTTTTGGTTTAAATTTTCTCAGGAAAATTTGGAAGACCGTCTGGAAAAAGTCAACCGCCACCTGGGGTCAGTCAGGATGATCCTGAAAAAATATCATGTTTTACCAAGTTCGGCAAACATTTGAAACTTTCCAGTAAGACCTTTCACTGGCTGTGTTTTGCACTACCCTGGACATACGCAGTACAATGCTAAACACTAGTATACCCAGGACCATGGGCTTCCAAATCATGTGCTTTTTATGACTTTTCTACTTCATGTGTTTTTATTTTGTTTTTTTTAACACAGAATTGGAAGTTAAATGTAAAAATGTTTTAGTATTTTAAGAGGCCATATTTCTAAGCTGTATGGATCTATTGTATGCTAAGTGTATATATAAACCTATCGAATGATAAATACCTGTACACTCCTCTCTCTATATTGGTCTTCACATTAAGAAACACAGTTGATACAATGTTTTTAACAGTGCTTCCACATGGGGAATATTTGTTAAAATTAAGCTTGTGACAAATGTATTTTATGTACTATAACTATATAGAAGTGTTTCATTCCAGGCCTATCCTGCACTTTGTTTTGTTTCTATTTTATAAACTGTGCTTTTTCAGAAAGTCAATGTACTTTTATTGAATGAAGAATGAACACAATGGAGCAATAAATATTTTTAAAATGTGTCATCATTGAGTCCTTGTTTCTTTATAAAATATTAATTTAACACTAAATCTATTCTGCAGTTTACCTTAAATCGGGAGGGACACCATAGTCACCAAACCAACTTAATGAAGCTGTTTTTGTGTATAGATCATACCTCTGAAGTTTATCTCCTGCTTTGTAAATTGAACTTTAATTACATACAGGAGGCTCCTGCAGGGTCTAGCAAGTTATTAACAAAGCAAAAGATAAGAAATTCTTAAACATAATTTGCAATAAAGGAAGTGTAAACATTAGCAGACTATTTAAAGAAAGTCTTTAGGAAAGCTGTGTAAGTCACATGCAGGAAGTTGGGACTAGGGCTTCATAAACAAAGTGATTTAACTCCTAAAGGGCAGAGAATTGAGCAGTGAGACTGCAGGGGCATGATCTATACACCAAACCTACTTCATTAAGCTTAAGTTGCTTTGGTGCCTATAGTGACCCTTTAAGTATACGTAATTGTGAAATATTTGTGGATAGATGTATAACTACAGAGTTCACCAACTAAATTGAAGAATGTAATCAGAAATACTAGTGATTGCAGTGTGAATATGACATGCCAAGAACCCCATAGCCATCTTCAGGCCTTGCAGAAGCTGTTGATTTTTAATAAATAAGGAAGATTCAAAGATGTGTAATTTTTATTGTTAATTTTTTTAATGCATAATTACCATGCATTAAAAAGGAGGATAATCAACAGTGTCGATTTTTCCTTTAAATAAGTGTTTGACAATTCCACATTGACATTGCAATACAGCGATAGGTGCTGAAAATTTGCATCCTTGCTGTTCTCTTGCTGTTTGCCTGTGCTGTGGCTGGGTGGGGGGCAAGGGAGAGCACTAAGGGTCAAGGGGAAAGCATTAAGAAGGGTCAGGAAAGAGCATTAAGGGATGGGGGCAGGGGAGTGCCCTAAGGGACTGGGGCGTCCGAGAGCACTTAAGGAGAGGGGAGAGCACTAAGAGACAGGTGGAGATGGGAGAGCACTAAGGGATGGGAGAGCACTTAGGAGACAGAGGGGATGAGAGAGCACAAAGGGGACAGGAAGGGATGAGAGAGCACTAAAGGGACAGGAAGGGATGAGAGAGCACTAAGGGGACAGGAAGGGATGAGAGAGCACTAAGGGGACAGGAGGGGATGAGAGAGCACTAAGGGACAGGAGGGGAGAGTTCAAAGGGACCGGGGAAGAAGAGGAGATGAGACTACTAAGGGACAGGAGAAGTGAAAGAACTCCTTAAGGGTCTCACACACAGGCACACCAAAACATACAATGCATTGTACACTCAAACAGAAACACACCATGCTTCCCTTACACACAGGAACACATACACAAAGTCCTTGCGCACATACACAGAAGCACACAATGCATCCCTTACGCACACATACACACACACTGCATTACATTACTTACATGCATACACAGAAACTCACACTTTGCATCCCTTACACATACACAGATTCACACAATGCATCCCTTACACACACACACAGAAACACACAATGCATTCCTTACATACAAACACAGTGCATCCCTTATACACACACACACACACTACATCTCTTACACAAACTGATATCCCTATACATTACATTCCATAAGAACACACACACATTACATCCTCTACAACAACACATAATATACATCCCCTACACACATACACTCCACTCCCTGTGAGCGAACTCAAGGGTGGGCCTTGAAGGCATTAGGCTTATGGGCTGGTGGGTTGTCAAGATCTTTATGTATTTTGGTCAGATGGTTAAAAAAAAAAAAAACAGAATTCTTGGTGTCAGTATGTTAAGATAAAAAGAGTGCTAGAGCTGCTATTAGACAAATATACAACTCTTTTGTATAATCCTACTAAGCGCCCGAATATCACACTAAAAACCTTTTCTTGTGTTAAAAATCTATCACTCCTATAATGTGTGAAAGGCAGCTACCATAATGTCACTATTTGAAAATAGAAAAAAAATGTATGAATATAGATGAACTTTTCACTTTTTCATCTGTGGAGACTATAAATATTGATCATGACCAAAAATTAGGTGTAGATAATTGTCAAGAGAAATTAGAAAGATATATTAATAAGGAGATAAGAATAAAGTGGGCACATTGGAGAAATACCATAAGGAAAAAATACCCCTAGAGGCTTGAGATATAGCAAATTTCCTGCATTTGATCAGGAAAATGTAGACTTCGATGAATGGACCATAATGTTGGAGTCCTTTTCTTTTACATCAATGGAATGTAGACTTCATGGATGAATGGACCATGATGTTAGAGTCCCTCTCTTTTATATCAATGGAATTGATCGATAAGAGGAGAAAACAAACCCTAAAGGAGCTTGACATAGAAATAGATAAACAAGCTTTTTTTTTTTTTTTTTATTTTTTTTTTTTACTAGGAAACAGATCAAGAGGTTTATGCAGATATTACAGATGATTTCCAAAGTAAATCAGAAAAGGTGGAAAAAGAAACCATTGGAATTAAGAAAAGAAAATATAGGAGAGAGAAATTAGAAATCAGAATAACCAGATAAGAACTTACCATAAAAGTAATAATCTTCAGAACAATTGTCAGAATCCACCTAGAAAATATATGCAGGATTATTATCCCCAGAAAACAAAATACAAGAAGGGAACCCGAAAGGGCCAAAACACCCCCAAGACTAATCCGATATCGGACGATTGAGAAAAGTAGGATATACACACCTAAAGAAAAAAGAACTAATTCACGAATTGGGAGACAGGAGAGTGAAAGGGAACCAAATAACTTAAGGAATAAAAACCCAGAAGGTCCAAAAGGGTCAACTAATCACTTTGAAACAGCCTTAAGAAACACACTGGACAATCCTCAGAATTGTTTCTGGGAGTCCAGACAGAGGGACAAATTCAAAGATCTCCCTGTGAGGTCACCAGGAAAAAGATTGAGAAGTATGGAGGAAGGGGAAATAGAGGAGGAATCAAGGTACAACAGAAGAGGAAA
Organism: Pelobates cultripes; assembly: GCA_933207985.1. Classification (NCBI taxonomy): domain Eukaryota; kingdom Metazoa; phylum Chordata; class Amphibia; order Anura; family Pelobatidae; genus Pelobates; species Pelobates cultripes. The sequence goes on along the minus strand of OW240916.1, from coordinate 218,518,867 downwards.
ACTAGAAGATGTAAAAACCACAACAATTTTTAATTTAAGTGATAAAATTTTAACAAAAACTCATGAAAAAAGTTTGCCCCCACAAAGGAAGTCAATAAATTCCAAATGTACATTGATCTTAAGTTTGAGACAATTGTGTTTAAAAAAATTCTTTATAAAAAAAAAATGATCAAATTCAAATTACTGTGATCCCTCAACAGTCTGAATTTACACAATTTACACAAGTTTGAGAGAAAAGTCATCCTTTTTTCCTACCCATATGATTTCAGACGAAATGAAGGCCTTCGAGAAAGTGGTCATGAATGAAATCAATAAAATGAATAAAACAGAAAACCATAATTTGAGTATGGAATAAAGAACAGCTCTAAAAGAATTGCAGGAAGACCCTACTATTACCATCAAGCCAGCTGATAAGGGGGTGGTATTGTTGTTATGGATATCGAAAAACACTTAGGAGAGGGCTCTAGACTGTTAGGAGATACTAACACCTATAAAGTCTTAGAATATGACCCCACCAAAGAAATTGTTAAAACATTTCAATCCTTTTTCAAACAGGGAAAATAAAATAATATTTTAAGTATAAATGAGTTTAAATATCTAAACATACAGACTCCAAGAATTCCATTTTTTTACCATCTGCCCAAAATACATAAAGATCTTGACAACCCTCCTGGCAGACCAATAGTTTCAGACATTGACTCTATTTCTAGTCGTTTGCCTGAATATATTTATCAAAATCTTCAACCTGTAGTCAAACAGTGCCCCAGCTATCTGAAAGATACCATCAATATCTTACAAATTTTAGAAGAAATAGTATGGGAGAAGGACTATATTATGGTGACAGCGGACATGAGTTCACTGTACACCATAATAGAGCATAAAAAAGGGTGTGAAGCCACAGAATTATTTTTGAAGGAATCAAAAGAGTTCTCAATCAAACATATAGAATTCATTTTGGAAGGAATACAGCTTATACTTAAAAATAATTATTTTTGGTTCCAAGATATGTTCTTTTTTTCAAATTTGTGGGACTACAATGGGGACCAGGATTGTGTCCAGCTATGCCAAACCTTTTTATGGCGTATAGGGAGGGCATGGCTGGGTTGCGAACCTGGTGACCTATCGCAGATATATTGAAGATTTATTTTTTTATTTGGAAGGGAACAGTGGAGGATTTACATATTTTTCTACATTACCTCAATTCCAACAATTGGGGCATAAAACTGACTTCGCACTTTAGTGAATCCTCTGTCCAGTTTTTGGATCTATGTATATTCATAGAGGAAGGAAAGATCAAAAACAAAATTAATTGCAAAACAGTTGATGTCAATAATTTTATACAACTAAATAGTTATCACCATGATCCATGGCTTAAAAACTTACCCAGATCCCATTTCCTTAAGTTGAGAAGGAACTGCACGGACAGTAAAGTATATGAAACTCAATCCAATATGATAAAAAATAATTTTTAGATCTTGGAGACGAATATAAAGGAAGTCAAAGAGATAAATAGAAAATCCTTGCTAGAGTACAAAAAAAAAATTCCAGAAGAGAGATCAGAGAAAATTCCTTTTGTGTGTGATTTTAATAAGAATAGTCGCAAGATAAAAAGAATTTTTAACAAATTTTGGCCTATCTTAAGAAGTGATAACCTTTAAACAAAATTCTATCAGAGAAACAACAAATAGTTTACAGAGGAGCACCAAACCTTAAGAAAATATTAGCCCATAACCATATAAAGAAAGACCCAAAACCAGCTTTCTTTAAAAAAAACTGGCTTTTTTTGGTTGTGGGGTTTGTCTGGCATGTAAAAATACCAAAGAGACACATTACTAATTTTCAGGACTCCTATGGACACAATAAAAAATATAAAATTAAGGAGTTAATTACGTGCCATACAAAAAAATTAGTTTATGCTCTTAGATGTCCGTGCAATCTTATATATGTAAGCAGAACCAAACGTTCCCTTCATACAAGAAATGAGGAACACACACGTAACATCAGAAAAGGGTATGAAAAACATAACATATCTTTACATTATAAAATACATCATAATAATAACCCATGTTTACTAGAATCTTTGGGATTCAGAAAGTGTGTACCAACTGGAGAGGAGGGGATATACTAAAAGATGAGTTGAGGTGGATCTTTAATTTGGACACTATAATCCCTCGAGGTTTAAATGTAGATTTTTTTAACTTTTATAAGTGTTAAAAAAAAATGTTTTTTATAATACTTATATTAATAACAACATCATGAGGATATTTTTTAACCTCAATTTTAATTCATTAACTCCCAAAAATATGATTAAGCAGTTTTGAAGCCAAAAATCTTTTATTATGATGGTGATCTCATATTAACAGACTGACACATAAAGTATAGTTACAATCAGTCTGTATAAAATTGTCAAAATACAAATATGTGTTTTTTTTTTCAAAAATATGTTGTTTAGTACACTAACAAATATTGTCTTTTTTTCTGCATATCTTTTTTATTTTTCTCCTTTTATTACCATTTTAATTTATTATTCTTTACAATTTGTCCCCCCCTCCCTCTCTTCCCTTTTTCTTCTTGCTTTTATGCAAATTTGGACTTTCAAAAATGTATGGTGCTACTTGTTGGTGAACTTGTTCTTGTTTTAGAAATTGTTTTTTCTTCCATACTTGGAGAAGTAAATAGGTCACTGGTGATTTATTTTGTGATTTTTCTTTTTCTTCTTTATTATTTTTCTTAGTATTTTTTGAATCTGTCTTTTTTTGCTGCCATCTTATTTATATATTGCTTTTTCTCCTTTTTTTTTCTTTTCTTCTTCCCTTCTTCTTTCTTCTTCCTTTTCAAATGCCCCCCTTGTTTATTTTTTTATTATTTTGATAATACTAGGTGATTATTTGGTGATGTAACTGAAAGGATTATGGTTTTAGGAGGATTCAATTACAGGTTGATCAGAAAGGGGCACATCCATCTAAGTACCATTTCTCCCCCCCCTCCCCCCCCCCTCTTTTTTTAATTAGTGTTCCCTTGTCTCTTTAAAGTTGTGCCACCACTTTTTTTAAAATTATTATGTTTTAGTTATAGATTTAGTTATTGTTTTGGTTTGATATATATATTGTTGTTATTTTACACCTTCAAATCAATTTTCTAGCAATATATAGTGTCTGGAAAAAATTATCATATACGATCAGGTATTCGCCACTCTTTATCACATCTCACTTTTAACGATTTTTTTTTCTTTATATATTTATAAAAAAAAGATTGTGTGTGGTTCTCTTTATGTAGAGTAAAATTTGACATTTCTTTGTGTAGCTGGTAGGGAGTACCCAGACTTAGGTATTTGTAATGATCCCACTTAGATTAACTTAGAAAAATTTAAACAAATCAAAAAATGTAGATTCTCATCACCATACTTTGTTCCTGCAGCAAGTCTCCTCCCCCCCCCCCTTCTCTCAGAAGATAGGACGATAGTAAATTGGAAGTTTTTTTTTTTTTTAGTCTATTTAGTTACATAAATTGACATATATATATATATATATACACACACAACTTTTTTTACTCTTTGTTGGCAACTGGAAGTTTACTCTGCAATTGCTTTTCTCTCCTCTCCCTTCATTTTTGAATTCTGCATTTCTTTATTTTTTAGTCCAAGTTTCTCCCTGGTCTTCGCTTTCCTCCACTCTCTCTCTCTCGCAGTATCGCTGTCTCACTTATTTGGCATCTGCCTTCTCTGTCATCCACTCACTGTTGCTGCACCGACTCCAAACTGTCTTCTTGAACGGCACCCTGAAAGCAGTGGAAGTATTAACCCGGCATCATGGTTTTCAGTGTTTGTCGTGGCTGACTTCCTCCGTCTCCAACAAAACCTTGCCACGCCCTCCTCACGTCTGAATCCAGTATATTATTAGTGGCACTAATCTCTAATTTACTTCACATTAAAGAAACACTATAGTCCCCAGAACCACTGCAGCTTAATGTAGTGGTTCTGGTGTCTATAGCCTGTCTCTGCAGGCTTTTTAATGTAAACACACACTGTGTGCAGCCCCTGCGTTCGTTCATATGGCAGATCATATGGGTGGGGCATTGTGATGTCACATGGAGGGCAGAGCATATGGGGGCGGCACATTTTTGTTTGCCTAGGGCAGCAGAAATCCTTGCACCAGCCCTGGCTTCTCCCTCCTTTTCTTCTGAAAACATTTAGCATCATGGGGAGAAGATGGAGACTAATTCAACATGTGTTCACATGTCAGTCTGTCTGTATGCATAAGTGAATAATAATGTAATATATTATGTTCAGATTTCAGATAATTTACTAATGTTTACTATACATCTGGAGTGCTTGCATCTTAAATCTGTCCACAAATATATATCCTAGAAACTCCTCACTTAGTAAACTTGATTAAATGGTTAAAACAGGGCTTCTTAGATTGTAATGAAAGGGACACTGTAGTCACCAGAACAACTACAGCTTAATGTATTTGTTCTGGTTAGTGTAGTCAGTCAATGCAGGCTGTTTGCTGTAAACTTTGTATTTTCATTTCTCTATGAGAAAGCATTGTGACTGACTGAGTTAATCACTTCTGATGATGTCAGCCAAGGTGGGTAGATAAGGGGCAGAGCCAGTCGGAGCAGACTGGAATAAAAGTAACATTTTACTTTATTTAGGGGGACTAGATAGTGGTTTTAGGACTATAGGGTCCGGAATACGTGTTTGTGTTCCTAACCCTTTAGTGTTCCTTTAAGTTAATATGCCCTCTTTATCCAGAGGCACACAATACATCATGTCCCATAGATGTCCCTAAATTGTGAGATATCCGCTCTATTGTCAAATTAGGGATTATTCTAGCCCTAGTGACTGAATAATCTAAATTTTATTAACGACAGGAGGCGAATATTTGCTTATCTTTCTTTACTGAACCTCCCAGCAGCAAAGAAATAGTTAACAATAGTGTAAAAACAATTCAACCAATCAGAGTGTATAACAGTATTATATGATGTCATCAAACTCCTCCCAAGTCCTCTTTCTTGCTGTAGCCGACGATATCCGAGTATCAACCATGTAAACTATTACTATGAACCGTGACCAATCCAAGGTCCTGATGTAGTCAGCCATGTAAACTTTCAACGGGATTGATGAATCCATATATCACAAGCGTTGGGATTCTTCACACTAAAAGGAAGTAGAGAAAAAAACCATGAGAGTATAGGTTCTCATACTAGTTGAATGCAAGTTTATGGCATGCATACTAGGGACAGCAATTTCAATAGATTTCATGTAAAATGATGTTGAGTATGTCAAACTCTTGGTGTTGTGGTGTAAACCTATGACAGATGATGTGTGAATGTGTTTGAAACAGATCGACTAGAAATTATTATTATTTATTTTTTTAATTTATTTTATTTTTTAGTAACTTACCTTAGGGCGGGTACAAATGATAATGAAAAACAAAGAAGGGAGGGAAAATATTCGCCTCCTGTTGTTAATAAAATTTAGATTATTCAGTCACTAGGGCTAGAATAATCCCTAATTTTATGGCAAGACAGGAGGCTTCATATTTGCTGTTTTAACGCTCTTAAATGATAGAAGATGCAGCATGTGGCATAGGTTTGATATAGAATGTACGAAAGGTGGATTCACTGGTCCAATCTGCAGACGACAATGTCTGAGAGGGAACTACCCGCACGAAAGGCTGAGGATGCGGCTGCTCCTCTGACTGAATGCGTTCCAAAAGAGGAGTCAATACCTGCTTGGGCTAGTATCCATCTGATCCGCGCGACGGTGGGAGCGGACACCGGTTTGTGTGGTCTGACATAGGAAACGAGAAGGGGTCCTGTAGGGGAACGCAGAGTGGTTGTGGCATCTATATAGTGCCTTACACAGAGCGCCACTCAAAGCGACTGTCTATTCGGAAAGTAAGGGTAGAATACAGAGGAGGAATTAGTCTTCGTTCGCCTGGTGATGTGAAATTTAACGCCCTCAGGCGAAAAAACTACAACGTGGAAATCAGATGCTCGAATGTCGGAGACCCTACGGAAGGATACCAGACATAGGAGTAAGGCCAGTTTGGCAGAGAGTTGACGTAACATCAAATTCTCATTAGAGGGCCAGGAGTCTAAAAGGGAAAAAACCTGAGTGGCGTCCCAGAAATTGGAATATCTTGGAAGAGGGGGTCTGGCTAGCCTGATCCCTCGTAAAAGTCTACAAACTGAAGGGTGTTTTCCTATTGATGCATTGTCAATAGGGTTGTGGGCCGCAGAAATAGCAGATCTAAAAACAATAATTGATCTATAGGACTTGCCTTGATCAAAGAGAGTAGATAGAAAATTTAGGATGATCGTCAGAGGTGCTGAAAAGGGTTCGGTATCCCTTACCAAACACCAGCTGACCCATGTCCGCCATGCAGCGAGGTAAACTCTTCTTTTGCCTGGGGCCCAGGAGTCCCATAGGAGGGCCTGAGCTGTCTCCGAATGTCCCGAGACATTCCAGGATCCCCTGAAACGGTCCAAGCTACAAGCTAGAGCTGCCCTTGAAGGGCGAGTGGGTGACAGCGCCCTGCTGGATTCTTGAGGATGTCGGGGGACTGAGGTAGTAGAATTGGACAATTCACAGACAGTTCTAGCAGGGTTGGAAACCAAGTCTGGGCTCTCCATAGCTGAGTGACAATAACTATCGTCACTACTAGGGCTTTGACCCGGTAAAGGGTGCGCTGGATCATGGAGAAAGGTGGTAACGCATAAGCTCCTGTCTCCGGTCAAGGGTGTAGGGAGGCATCGACTGCTCAGGACTGGGGATCTGGGAGCCAGCTGAAAAAGGCCTTCGTCTGGTGATTCAGCCGAGACACGATCAGGTCCAGTGTGAGGGGCCCGCGAAGACAATGAATTTGATTGAACAAGCGGGGATCCAATTGCCAGTCGCTTACGTCCCTCCAATGACGAGAGAGCCAATCTGCGACTAGGTTGTCCATGCCCGGAAGATATTCTGCTCTGATGGATAAATTCCACTCTAGGCAGAATTGGTAGAGTTCCTTGGTAAGGTCGGACAGTAATTTGGATCGCCTAACCGATTCACATAACGCACTGCAGAGACGTTGTCCATGCGCAGTACTAGTGAACAATTGAAGATCCTGCAATTAATTCTAGGCAATTGATGTGCAGTGCTTGTTCGGAGGGGGACCATAGTCCCCCGGTGGACCTTTCGGCGCACGTAGCGCCCCACCCCAAGAGACTGGCATCGAAGTCTGGTTGTGATCCGAAAATGGCTTTGCCATTCCAGGTTTCCATGTCGTGATGCCACCAATGAAGTTCTATACAGACTTCGTCTGTTAGGTAGATCATTTGGTCGTAGAAGGTGGACCGGTTTAGATAGTAAGTCTTGAGCCGTTGCATGGCTCTGTAATCTAGGGGTCCTGGATAAATGGCTCGGATAGAGGCAGACAGGCCTATGGTATGAGCCAGATCGCATAGGCGAATCTGGTGGGCTGATAGCAATTTGCAAATGTCTTTCTTTATAGCCTTGACCTTTGTAGAAGGTAGTTGTAAAATCGCCTGTATGGAGTCTTTTAGGAATCCGAGAAACTGAACTTTCTGAGAAGGTTCCAGGTCCGATTTTTGAAAGTTGATTACAAAACTTAGGTCATGTCCGTGTGTTGACGTAAAAGGTCTGGATCTTGAGCCATTATCAGGATGTCGTCCAAATATACAATCAGGGCCGGCCTTAGGGGTGTGCGAGCTGTGCGACCGCACAGGGCGCCATGGAACAGGGGGCGCCCTGTGGCCGACACAGCTCACTCATGGCCGGAGTGCAGGGGAGCTAAAAGAGGTACCTGGCTGGAGGATTAATTATTCTCCACCCGGGTCTATTTAAAAAAAAAAAAATCGCGGCAGAGGGGGCGGGGTTTACCGAGCGGCGGAGGCGGGGCTTATCGAGAGGCGGAGACGGGCTAATACCTCCCGAAGCCCCTGCTGTACAGGAAGAGGGAAAGATGCTTCCCCATCAGCCAACTGCATCCACTGGAAAGAGGTAAGTGTGTGTGTGTGACTGTTTGCCTGTTTGTGTGACTGTCTGTGTGTGTGTGTGACTGTCTGTGTGACTGCCTGCCTGTGTGCATGTGACTGTCTGTGTGTGTGTGTGTGACTGTCTGTGTGACTGCCTGTCCTGTGTGTGTGTGTGTGTGACTGTCTGTCTCTGTGTGTGTGTGTGACTGTCTCTGTGTGTGACTGCTGTGTGTGACTGCCTGTGTGTGACTGTCTGTGTGTGTGACTGTCTGTCTGTGTGTGTGACTGCCTGTGTGTGTGACTGCCTGTATGTGACTGCCTGCCTGTGTGTGTCTGTCTGTAACTATCTGTCTGTGTGTGACTGCCTGCCTGTGTGTGTGACTTTCTATCTGTGTGACTGCCTGCCTGTGTGTGTATAACTGTCTATGTGTGTGTTACTGTGTGTCTGTCTGTGTGTGTGACTGCCTATGTGACTGTCTGTCTGTGTGTGTCGCTGTAGCTGTGCCATTGTTTGTGCCTGTGCCTGTATGTGTGACTGCCTTTAACTGAGTGTGTGTGTACATGCCTGTAACCGAGTTTAAATTTCCCCCACCCCTTCCTGTCAAGGCCGCACTTTGACTGACAGACGCTCACTCACTGACAGACGCACACTCACTGACAGACACACACTCTCATATACACTGACAAACAATGACATACACACATACACTATTACTTGGACACACACTGACAGATGCACACTCTCACTGACAGACGCAAGCACTCACTGAAAGATGCACGACTCCACTGACCGACACATACACACTGACTGACACACACTCACTGACCGACACACACTCACTGACCGACACATACACACTCACTGACTTACACACTCACTGACTTACACACTCACTGACTTACACACTCACTGACCGACACACACTCACTGACGACACATACACACTCACTGACGACACATACACACTCACTGACTGACACATACACACTCACTGACTGACACATATACACTCACTGACCAACACACACATTCACTCACAGACACACACACATTCACTTACAGACACACACAATTACACACTTACAGACACACACAATTACACACTTACAGACACACACACACACACACACATTCACTTCAAAATAAACACTCACAGACACACACACAGACATTTCCACTAACACTCACAAACTAATATTTTTTACATTTATTTTAAATCCACCCAGCCTCCCTGGGAAAGCTGGAGTGGATTTCTTACCAGCAGTCCAGTGTGGCTGCTGGGCAGGCAGGCAGGGGGCGCACAGGCTGAGTAAGCAGCGCTTAGTGATGCCGGGAGCCGGACTGACGTCATATTCTGGCTCCCGGCTTCATTAAGCGGCGCAGAGGAAGCTGAGCAGGAAGAGCTCAGGTGAGTATGCTCCTTCGCTGCCCGCTGCCAGCCTTGGGGGGGCTCAAAAGTGGCCAGCCGGTCAGCTCTTGAGCCCCCCAGGATGCGAGGCAAGCAAGGGATCTGCCTGGGGGTTTGGAGGGATGCTTTTTTTTGCCGCCCCCTGCAAAGTGGCGCCCAAGGCAGATGCCTTGTTTGCCTCGTGATACACATGTCCCCGGTGCCTGTGTGTGTTACTGTATTCAGGCAACTTGGTGGGAGGTGGGGGGGCGCCGTGAAGACTTTTTGCACAGGGCGCCTAATTGCCTAAGGCCGGCCCTGTATACAATGGAACGAATCCCCTGTGATCAGAGTAGCGCCATCACTGGTTTCATCAGCTTTGTGAAACACCGTGGTGCGGAACAAAGACTGAACGGGAGGCATGTGAACTGCCAAATTTCCTCTTGCCAGAGGAATTGAAGAAACGCCCGATGGTTGCGGGCGACAGGGACAGTGAGATATGCGTCCTTGAGATCGGATCTGGATAACCAGTCTCCCACGCAAAGGAGGTCCCTGAAGAGATGGATGCCCTCCATTTTGAAATGATGATATCTGACATAGTGATTAAGGTCTTTCAAATTGATTATTGGACGCACGTCTCTTTTTTGTGGACCAGAAAAATATTGCTTAGAAAGGTATGTGGGAAGAGTGATCTTTCTATCGCCCCTTTTTCCACCAGTTTGTTCAATTCTGTGTGTAATGCCAGGTTGTCTGTTGCAGACATCCAAAATGGTGTAGGTGGTGTGTCCTGGAAGGGAGTGGAAAGGAAATCTATTTTGAATCTCTTGACTGTGTGTAGGATCCATAGATCCTGTGAAAGCAGTTCCCACTGTTGGAAAAAATGGGTTAGTCGACCTGCTATAGGTACATTGAAAAAAGGAAGGTTTATTACCTGGAGCAGTGCGTCCACGTAAGGAGGCAGATCCACGTCCCCGAATGGATCCTCTATTGGTGAATAACTGCCTGTGGTAGGGTCGACGGGGTCCCGAGTTCCAGTAGTTTTCTGAGGGACGAGGCCTGTAGCCTGTGAAGACAGCTCTGCTGTTCATTCGGCCTCTATAATGTCCAGTTCTCCCAGAAAAATGACCTGACTGGGATCGAAATACCCTGCATAGGAGGATTGGGCCTTGTTTAAGGTAGTAAATACCGCTGCACATTTGGACAGATCTCTCATGAAAGAGTCCCCAAATAACAAGCTTCTAAATGGCTTCTGGTCCCAGTTCTCGGGAGCTTAAGTCTGCTAATTTAGCATTGAGTTTATATAGTGCCGCCCTACTTCTCTCAGTGGATATAGCCACATTTGCATTGCCCAGGTATCATGGGGCTCTTTGGGCCCATTCTCGGACTGTGTGAGGGTCAAACTCCCCACTAGTTATAGCTTCGTCAGCTAGTATGAAAATTTGGATGATGGGACCAGCGATATCCAGGAGCTTGTCCTGGGCTGTCTTAAGACCTTGCTCAATACCCTTGCGAGGGTCTTTCCCTGTTTTAGTGAGGAAGGTCACAAATAGCGGGTCAAACTCTGGCGTGAGAGCCACTTTACTTGGTATAGTTGGCCGAGGGCATTCGGCTCTGAGTTTAGCCCTTATTTCTTTTTCAAGGGGCTTACGCAGCCACATCTTGCAAAAATTAGAGATGTGGTCAGGTGGGGCCCATTCGGCCGAATGTGGATGTCTAATGACCCTAGGGTCGAAAAAAGGGACACCCGAGGCATCCAGAAGGGTGTCTGAGTCGGGTCCCTTGGGCATAGAGATGTTTGCATCTGTGTCTTTTTGGTAATGAATGTCTCCTTGACAAATTCCGATGGGGGTATCCCCTAGCACATTCGCCGAGGGGTCCTCATTAGAATAGCCAAGGTAGTAATCCTCAACCCCATCGCCCATTTGAGAAGTGAAACCCTCCAAGGGGTCGAATATAGTTTGGGCGGGGCGAGTGACAGTTAATTTTTGGGACTTGGCAAGAGCCTTGCCCTTGCCCGCAGACACACTATTCCCTTTCCAAGGACGTGTGACCTCCTGATCCAAGGGCTGAGAGTCCTCTGAGTCAGAGAGTAAATGTGCGGTGGGATTGACTTCGCCAGGAGTCTTTTCATGGAAGGCTGCTAACGCCTTGGGGATGGATTCAGAAATGAGATTGCGGGCTCAGTATTGTCAGACATTTTAGTTAGCACTGTATTAATGATTCTGACAAATAGTCGTAAGACAAGAATGTTAAATGGGGTTCACCCAATTGTGCTTAGTAAAATTTCTAAGTAGGGGGTCACCCAAATAAGCGTAGTTTGATATATAAGGGCGGCACACAATATATAGTGGGATAGACCACTAAATTATATAAGTGGATTGTACCACTGTAACAATAAGAACTGGGGTTCACCACTCAGTAGTCAGACTTTTAAGAGTATGTCTGTAAAATATTTAATAAAGTGTGGGGTCACTTTAAATAATATATTATATTATTTGCAAAGGTGAGGGTCACTCACTTGTAGTAATGGTGTTGAGACACCTGTCATAAATTTATTAGAAAGTGAATAAGGTGGGGGTCACCCACAACAACATTCAATGAATCAAGTGACAAAGAAAAATGTGGGGGTCACCCTGTCAAGAAAAACAAATCGGTACAAAGAATAATTTGGAAAAAGGTGGTAGCCCTTTAAGGGTGCTATGAGCAACAAGTAAATAAGATACTTACCGGATCCCACGTGAGGTGAAGCGATGGTGCATAAATAACAAGGTAAACCGCGGTTTAAGATGGCCGCCGCCAGCAAAAGGGCGGGAGGAAGCGCGTCAGGTAATTGCAGGCGCGAGAAGGCGGGATCTGAGAAAGGGCGCAAAATTGAGCCGCGGACTCCTGGGAATTGGGAATCTGAATCGAAAGGAAACCGCGGCCACAAATGTGATAAAATCGCGGAGGCAAATCCCGCCGATTTTTAAAGGGGAACAATGGAGATAAAGTTTAAAAACTGTTCAGAGACGTAAATAAACCAACATGTTAGGTATAATTATATGTAGTAAGGGTATTGTGTACTGACAATAAATTGTGTGAGAAACTAGTGAAAATTAATGTTTGATAAACAAAACATTACCACAGAAAATTATTTAAAAATGATAATAGAGATGTGGGTGCTATAAAAATTAACAAATTAATGAGAAAATTAGTTCAAATATTGCATTAAAGGCAAAAAACATAAGGCAATATAATTGGAGCAGACTCACCTGGGAGGCAAGCAGCAAAGAAAGAGGACTTGGGAGGAGTTTGATGACATCATATAATACTGTTATACACTCTGGTTGAATTGTTTTTACACTATTGTTAACTATTTCTTTGCTGCTGGGAGGTTCAGTAAAGAAAGATAAGCAAATATGAAGCCTCCTGTCTTGCCATAAAATTAATATACCTGCAATGTTAGAAATGAAAACATTTGGGTTGTTCGTCTAACTCGGAGTTTAAGCAAATTAAACTCAAATGGCAAAATGTTTTTCTAAATCAACTATAATGGCCTCAATTTTGCCGCTCTGATTTAATCGGCTAAAATTCAACAACGTTGATTGTGTTAACACATTTGAATATAGGGCAACAGGGTATTTAATTTCAAGAGTTTGTTATAAATGCAGTGCATAACAGGGGATAGCCACTTCCATTTCTCTTGCATGCCAAGAACCTCCACTATAATTTTTTTTAAAGATAGCTTAATAGTAGATTAATAATGTTGTTGAATAACAATATTCAGGGCTTGCAAAGTTTTGCATAACTGATCAAATCATATTGGTGAATTATTTTATTAATATTTTTAAGCATTCTAATGCATTAACTTTGTTATAAAACATCCTTATTTTATATATTTTTCCCATTTCCCACATCCATATTTAAATTGAGGTTGCATTGCTAATTATTGTCTTAATTTTAGGGTTTGTTATATATTTCCAATATTAGAGTTAAAGCTGCAGTATGTTCATGTGCATATTATATATAATAATGATGTATTTTCTATTATCTGTCCAACCCAACATCACCATGGACAGCCAAATTACAGAATGTTAGCCACATTAAAAATAAATGTGTTAACCTATGTTCAGGTACTGACTGCATGCCAGCCACACAGAAGACCCACCCTATATATAAAGTAAATACACCAACGTTTAGTGCTGTGTTTTATTATTGATAATTGTCTTACCTTACGTTTAAAATGAAACTGCCGGAAGTGGCCTTTTAATGTCATAGAAAGAAGTATATGTGATGCTCATTTGGGGTATAGTGCCTGTTTTTATTTGACAGAATAATGATCCTAGTACCATTGTGTGCAGTTTAATATGAAAATGATGTACTTGTAGTCCATATTGGCATGCTTTCATGGACAATGTCTGTGGATATAATGAACATCTAATTCCATAGCTCCCAGCATGTCAAATGGGCAAAGACACTTCAATTTTAGGGGTGACTAAGGTGTGTGTGCCCAGGGATGGGACTGTTCTGAGAAACTATTAGTGACTCACTGATCATTTATGCAACTAAAATGTAATTTAGAACAAGAAGAATGCACCTTATTTACACAGATTGATTTGTGAACACATTTTAGTTATTTTAGTTGAAAGGCCCCTTACAGTGAGTATTATTGCTAAGGAGATCTGTAATACACTGAAACACGCAAACAACATGGAACTCCTGAAAAAGGCAGAAATTAGGATAGAAAATAGGGACAGTTGAGAAACATGTAATTCCTTTATTACAAAGAAAAATATGTTAATATTATGTAATGTAAATTATTTCCTGTTGTGATATGGTTTGGTTGAAAAGCACATGAAATAGCATTGGGGTAGCCGGGATGGCTTGTAGTTGCAGGATGCAGCCTGTAGGTGGTGCAGGTAGGCCGCAAAGCGCCTTGTCATGCCGGACTCGGACTCTAGAGGTCGCTCTGCCACCGCTGCCATCCATGTGCTCTCCACCCCTCCCCGAGCTCCAGTGAGGGAATGTGATGCGGGCTCCGTGTCAGCACTGTGGGCCAGGCTTCCTATTCATACCGGAGCTGTCAAACCAGCCCCTCTCACCGAAACCACCGCGCTCCCTACCGGAAAACCAGGGCGGCCGGGCCGGGGGCTGTGTGCTGTGCCATGCGAGCCGCTCCCGGGAGGACGAGGACGGGTGCCATGAACGAGGCCGGTTCTGCCTAGCTGGAGCTGCGGGGATGGAGCACACCGAGCTCCCGTGGGAGTCTGCACCGAGCGCACACTGACAGCCGTGATTACCGCAGGCCCCGGGACACTGCGCTTTACTCCTCCACCGGCACAGGTAGGAGCATCCTCCCCATCTCCCCAATCCGTGTACCATGAACAGAGCTCCCTCCCCATCTCCCCAATCCGTGTACCATGAACAGAGCTCCATCTCCCCATCTCCCCAATCCGTGTACCATGAACAGAGCTCCATCTCCCCAATCCGTGTACCATGAACAGAGCTCCATCTCCCCAATCCGTGTACCACGAACAGAGCTCCATCTCCCCAATCCGTGTACCATGAACAGAGCTCCATCTCCCCAATCCGTGTACCATGAACAGAGCTCCCTCCCCATCTCCCCAATCCGTGTAACATGAACGGGGCTCCCTCCCCATCTCCCCAATCCGTGTACCATGAACAGAGCTCCTTCCCCATCTCCCCAATCCGTGTACCATGAACAGAGCTCCATCTCCCCAATCCGTGTACCATGAACAGAGCTCCATCTCCCCAATCCGTGTACCATGAACAGAGCTCCATCTCCCCAATCCGTGTACCATGAACAGAGCTCCCTCCCCATCCCTGTGCTGGCCAGAGCTCCCTCTCCATCTCTGTGTTGGTCAGAGCTCCCTCTCCATCTCTGTGCTGGTCAGAGCTCCCTCTCCGTCTCTGTGCTGGTCAGAGCTCCCTCTCCATCTCTGTGCTGGCCAGAGCTCCCTCTCCATCTCTGTGCTGGCCAGAGCTCCCTCTCCATCTCTGTGCTAAGCAGAGCTCCATCCCTATCTCAGTATTGTGCTGGCCAGAGCTCCATCCCTATCTCTGTATTGTCCTGGCCAGAGCTCCCTCCCCATCTCTGTATTGTCCTGGCCAGAGCTCCCTTCTCACCTGAATATTGGGTTGCCCAAGGCTCCCTCCCGATCATAGCTCTCTGCTGCCCAGAGCTTCCTCCCCACCTGAATATTGGGCTGCCTAGGTCTCCCTCCCCATCATAGCTCTGTACTGCCCAGGGCTCCCTCCCCCTTTATCCATTATCCTTCACTGACAGCCTGCAGTCCTGTACTGTGTGCCTAGCAGGAGCAATGAATGGATACCAGTGACATAAGAGCTTTTTCTGCAATTTCTGTGATCTTCTTCCCTAGGGCTGGCTGGGCATCATGGGGAGTGTTGTTCAAACCATGTGGGATGATGCAATGGTTAGCCCTCATGTAGAATGCTCTGCCATCCCAGCATGATTGCTTTGTAATTAATGTTTGTGTACCCCATGGTAGCATGATTCATAGATGCTAGCTTGTCCAAGATGTGCTGCATTATTGACTTCACCTTATCATCATTATTATATGATGTGTTTTAATCTAAGACAATAAAGCGATATATAAACAAGCATTTCTTGGTGAAGACCAGAGAAATCATCTGTATGCAATGTAGACAGTCAGTCTTTCACTGTGTAATCTGATTACTCACTTTCTCTTTACAATGAGGCTTGCACATTTTTTCTCATTATAGCAGTGCTGGTTAACCTTCGGTTCCTCAGGTGTCAGTTCTGTTCAATATGATGCTCAGCCAGCCATTTGACTTAGATGCCAAAGGTTAACCATTTCTACATTCAAGCCTGTTGAAAAATGTCACACATGGCCCGCTGCCTGTCAGCAATAATCTAGCTGTGCCTGTTTTGTTGCTTCTTGCAACAGGTAAATACTGAGCCATATTTAAAATGTTTTGTCTTCCTGCATTATTACTGCAGTTATTTGACCACTATATTGCAGGAAGAATCCTTCACAAGGCCATCCTTGTTTTGGTAAATAATTGGTAATAGAGAGTGACCATTGCTTTATAAAGAGCAGTATTATGGAGTGGTTTTCCTTATTCGGGTACAATATCTACGCCATCAAATATTGATTAACAATGGGATGTTGATTTTAAGCTATAACATTTGCCCAAATCTGACCATCTTAAAGGGAAAAGCATTGCTCTGGGTGTCAAAAGCAGCAAATACAGCTGTGTACACCCAAAGTCAACAGTGCTGGGGATTAGATTTCTGTTTTGATTTATGGTTTTCATAATGGCGCCTTATACTTAACTAAGCCCTGACCATTTAGGAACTTGACAGCAGTTCACAGTGGTCATTAACATCAGCTGGTGTGCAAATATTTTCTATTAAAGAAAGTGTGCTGGGTTTACTAGATCTTGCTAGCTTATTTGTTTTATGTTGTTTCTTGCGCTTTGAGACTAGGGGTCAAAACACAACTTTGGTTCAGAAATACAGTATTTGTGAAATGTAGATGGGTAAAGGTTGGAAATAGACATATGTCTGCCAATCAGTTGTGCAAGCCATTGTTGCTCGCTGTGGCACCTAAAGATAGAATTTCAACATCTTTGTAAGTCAAGACTAAGATTGCAACACAGCTAAATGAAATTTCCAAAAGTATCCAAATATCCATCTTTTATAGAAAGTGTACCTCTAGAGGTAATTGCCACCTTGCTTATGAAATGAAGGGTGTATTGATAAATATAACTTAATCTTTTAAAGCCAGCAACACCACACTGAAAAGGAAACAGATCCCTAAAACATTCAAGATTTTTGCGTGTTTTAGGCTAATATAGCTGAGTTGGAAAAATAGAATAGCTGTTTTGGACTACAATTGCAACATGTCTAGTGAATTCTCCACAATTCATGGTTTAGTGTATAAGAGTGACATGTTGTTCCTGAATGTAACACAGGAACTGCACTCAGTCTTCCGACCTTCGAACCAGGGTGCAACCAGATCCGGGTTCAGCACTAAATCCCAAATATAATACTTCAAAAGAAAGGAAAGGGGCACTCCAAAGGTTCAATTTCAGGCAATTTATTGTCACCAGAATGTGCAAAGCAACGTTTCGACCAGTCTGGTCTTTATCAAGCTGACAAACACAATTGTATAGCACACATAATTACAACAATTAATCAATAATACTTAATACATCAATCAGAGTAATTAACAAATTAAATACATCCACCAATCACTGTATGGATTCAAAACATGTAGGAGACTTCATAGAGAATTAAAACCATAGATACAATGAAGCACATCTGATAAAAAGGGCAATTGTTTTCCAAACATACTTGATTAATTAAATACAATCAAGCATATCTGAAAAGGAAGGGGAGAAGAATCACCCACCAAACACACTTGGGATGATACACACATGAAAAGGGCTCTAAAGTAATACATGCTATAGCAATGCATATGTAAATAAAGAATTATTCGAGAATTTTATGGCACAAAAGTCTCCCACAATATATACAATGTTGTTCCTGTATAGCATGAAAAACAATGTGTTGAGCAAATTCTGCACATGCTTTAGCTGCACACACAGAGTGTTCTGTAAAACATTAAAGGCAATGTTTACAGCAGTTTCGAGGCTGTACAGGCCGCACATCTCATCACCCTAGCTGTGCTGCATGTTTATACTCTTAGCGACAGTGAAAATCCGTTCACTCCAATGGCAGGCAGATGTGTTTACTGTCAATATCCATGAACTATTGGTTTGTAGAGAAAGAAACCCATTTTAATGTTTTCAAATAAACATATGTGGGAAACAAATGTCTGTGTATGGCACTGGTGATAGTTTTTAGACAAAAAAACTAATAAAAGGTAAGTGTTTTAATTGCATACTTAATAAGAACCAAGAGTGCTAGCTTTATCCTATTATTGTATATTGTTCTTCTTATGTCTGTGAGTGCAAGTCTTTTGTCTTTTGTCTTTTGTGTGTGTGTGTGTGTATGTATGTGTGTGTGTATGTATATATATATATATATTGGAAAGACCGGCACTCAAGGAGTTTTAACAGCCTTTACTGTGTAAAGATAAATCAACGTTTCAGCTTTCATCAGGACAAGCAGGGGTTTGACATATTTTTTATATATATATATATATATATATATATATATATATATATACATACATACAATCAGCTAAAATTCGTATCTTGTGATACCTTTTTTTTATTGGACTAACAGTATTTTTTAGTTAGATTATTAATAATTGTCAGGTGCTTAAATTTTGTTGAAGAGTTGATAACAGGAAGAACTATGCTCATACACTTTTTTTCTCAAAAAGAATAGTTTAATTTTCCTGCTGTTTCCTTTGAATACTCTTACTGCCTCAGAGGTTCAGAGTTGCTATGTACTGTAAGTTGTGGAAAATTCATTGCAGACACAGTTTCGTGAGAGACAGCAGAACAATGAGATATTATCTGTATCACACTCCTATCTCTGCTTATCTTCAAACTTACATTTGACTCTCCCAGTCTCTGCAGTCCTTCAAAAATCCTTAAAGGACCACTCTAGGCACCCAGACCACTTCAGCTTAATGAAGTAGTCCGGGTGCCAGGTCCAGCTAGGGTTAACCCATTTTTTTTTATAAACATAGCAATTTCAGAGAAACTGCTATGTTTATAAATGGGTTAAGCCTTCCCCCAAAGCCTCTAGTGGCTGTCTCATTGACAGCCGGTAGAGGCGCTTGCGTGCTTCTCACTGTGATTTTCACAGTGAGAGCACGCAAGCGTCCATAGGAAAGCATTGATAATGCTTTCCTATGCGACCGGCTGAATGCGCGCGCATTCAGCCGAAGGGGAGGATTGGAGGAGTATCGGAGGAGAAGAGATCCCCGCCCAGCGCTGGAAAAAGGTAAGTTTTACCCCTTTTCCCCTTTCCAGAGCCGGGCAGGAGGGGGACCCTGAGGGTGGGGGCACCCTCAGGGCACTATAGTGCCAGGAAAACGAGTATGTTTTCCTGGCACTATAGTGGTCCTTTAAAACACTCCTTTAAACACTCCTTTAAATCAGCTCTCCCCTGAATTCCTCATCCCTTGCAATCATTCTCTGCCATTTCCCATGTACTGTGCCCTGCTCCCTCATCTCTCAGGTACATACAGATCATCTAAAGGGTTACTCCAGACACCTAAACTACTTTAGCTTGCTATATGTGCTTTAAGTGTGAAGAGTGTGGTTTGTTTGTTTTTTTGGGGTTTTTTTCATTTTACAAAATATGCAGATTTCAATAGAAATTGATACTTTTATAAATTTGGTTACACCCCTTTGGCTTTCAAGCAGTCAACAGGTAATGTTACTTCCTGGTTATGTTGGCTTAATGCACTCAACCTCAAGAGGCAGCAGTTACCCAGAGCACCTGACTTACAAAGAATTCTCATTAAGCTGTATTGTGCGCCAGTTAGTATCCATAAAGGTATAAATTATTTTACTCAGTACAATGACATGTGCTATGAGTAGAAAAATATTTACAGTTTGGATTATCAATGTTCTTCTGGAAAGTGAGCTCCCATCTTTATTACAGTATTGGAGGACTATAAGTCAATGTGTTTGTGGCACGCTTTGCGGTGGTTTGCCATGTAGTTGAAAACTGCAACGCTACATAAGAAAACTGGAAAAGGCAATATTTGGTTATTCCAAATAGTGTAGTCTGTGTCTGAGAGACAATGTGAGGTTTACTGTGCTTTACTACTAGTTTTATAGAAATTATTTTTACTGCCCGTTTAAGGTACTCCTTGCATTACATTATTTGGTCTGGAAAATGTATGGGACACATGAAGGGGAGGGGAGAGGGAGGAATGGACACGGAGGGGGAGAGGGATAAATGGGACACATGGAAGGGCTGAGGGGGGAGAGGGAATGGGACACATGGAGGGGCTGAGGGGGGGAGAGGGAATGGGACACATGAAGGGTCTGAGGGGGGAGAGGGAATGGGACACATGGAAGGGCTGAGGGGAGAGGGAATGACACATGGAAGGGCTGAGGGGGAGAGGAATGGGACACATGGAAGGCTGAGGGGGGAGAGGGAATGGGACACATGGAAGGGCTGGGTGAGAGGGAATGGGACACACATGGAAGGGCTGGAAGGGGGGAGAGGGAATGGGACACATGAAGGGCAGAGGGGAGAGTGGAATGGGACACATGGAGGGGGCTGAGGGGGGAGAGGGAATGGGACACATGGAGGGACTGGCTGAGGGAATGGGACACATGGAGGGGCTGAGGGGGAGAGGAATGGGACATGGAGAGGGGCTGAGGGGGGAGAGGGAATGGACACATGGAGGGGCTGAGGGGAGAGGGATGGCATACGGGAGGGGCTGAGGGGGGGAGGGAATGGCATACATGGAGGGGCTGAGGGGGAGAGGAATGGCATACATGGAGGGGGCTGAGGGGGAGAGGAATGGCATACATGGAGGGGCTGAGGGGAGAGGGAATGGCATACATGGAGGGGCTGAGGGGGGAGAGGGAATGGCATACATGGAGAGGCTGAGGAGGGAAAGGGAATGGCATACATGGAGGGGCTTTGTGGTCGAGGGAATGAGACACCGGGTGGATTCTAGTTACGCCTTTGATTGTCATTATGCCACATCACAAACCATTATGTAAAATACATCACTTCAGCACAGGGGATAAGTTTTGAGAATTCATTTAGAGATTTGTAGAAAAGTTTCCTGAAACATACATATTGTGCAAATAAATTGTAGAAATTAAAATGCCTTAATAATTTGGGATTCCAATATCATACCAAAAAGGATTGTAATTTTTTTTCTGAAGTTGGTGATAAGGCACAAGTTTCTCGGTAGAAAAATCCAAACCATACTAGTTAGGAGGAGAAGTTACTAGCACAGACAGAATAGCCCTTTTGTAAAAAAAACAAAAAAAAACGCAACCCTCCCCCCCCAAAAAAAAAAACCTCTATTGAGTTTGAATGCATGTCTTGTGCCTTAAAGATCGAACATCCATTGCAAGTGGTCCCCTAGCTAAATCTATCTTCTATCATTAAAAACTGCCACATACAGTGCTTTGAAAACAAAACAATTAATTGACTTTTTAATTAAAAGCTTACATAATTGGGTTTCAGTTAAAGGTAAATTATACCCTTAGGATTTATGCGTTTAGTTTGTCATCGGTTGTGACTTTGAGTTTAAGCAACTATCCTTCTGTCTGTCTTAACCTAGAAATGGGCCACCTTTGCAATCCAAGGATAAAGCTCATGGTCTATAAGTCTTACGGCTTAAGACACGTTTTCCAGAAAAGTCTATGTTGCTAAGCTCGGCCAACATTGAGCTTTTCTGATGTTTTTCATTACATAGGTATGTAATAGTTTTTGTCATAGTTGTCATAATTTTTTGGGGATTTAAGGATATAAGTGAATCACGTAGTTTGGGAATAGTCCATCTCTGAGTAGAATTTAGTCTTTGCCCCAATGATGTCTCTTTTAACTAACATATGATTTGGAGATAATGAATATCAATCCAATTGAATTTAAAAGTAAAATTTTAAATCTCACTGTTTCTACTGCCTTTGGCTTCAAAGGCTTATTGAAGTGTAGTTTCCTTACATTTTAGTTATAAATAAACACAAATACATTCTTATTCTCTCTATCCTTACAATTTAAAGGGGTACTCCAAGAATCATCTTATTTCATATTTTAAGCCCTGACTACTGTTCCAGACGAATTATCGTTGAATGGATAGATACATACTGTATCATGATAGTAACTCACAACTAATTGCCCCAGTACTCAATCTAGTCTGTTCATTATAAGGTGCCACGTTTGTTTTATAATCTTCTTTAAGTTTGCAGTGGTGCACCAAAGGGGATCAAACCCTATAAAATAAGCATAGGTTGTTATGGTGCTTAGAGTGACCCTTTCAATTTTCTGTCGTTTTTATATCTTTAGTCCAGTGTGAAATTGGCTGATATATATATAAAATAATGGTATCAAAACCCCATGCAACACTGTTTTTACACACTGCGCAAAATTCTAGTAATCCTTCACTGTCACTGTGCATGGAATCTTTCTCCCTAGCACGATGGTCCCTGACGATGGACCACTAGGCATCTCTAGACCACTGTGTGAACCAATACCTCGATTACACAAAGATTAAAGCCTGCGTGCATGCTTGTTACCCAATTTAACACTGCAGAAGTACCTTTATTTCTTCCATTCTCCATCTCTGAGGATGGGGAAATCACACTGCGCCTATCCAGCACTAATAATAAAGCACTAAAAATAAATAAGTTAATAAACATTACTGTGTGACATATTGTCAGACCTTCCATACTTCCTTGATCTATTGCATGGTTTTCCTAATAAAACTTGGAAAATATCCCATACGAAGGATTCTGCTATTATTCTGTATAGTGTTGACTCAGCCAAGAGTTCTCTGGCAGAGATTCTCCCCAGCAAGATTAGCAAATATATCAGGGCAATTTGGCTGCTTTTTGCATACACTGGCAGGCTTGCAGTATGTGTTGGGAAACAGGAGTCACTGGATGGAAGACACGGAGCAAACCAAACTTAAATGATCAAACCATAGCACCTTATGCACCTAATCATTTGTTTAATTATAAGTGGCTCCTTATTGTAAGCATGTTTGCTGCAGGCTTCTCTGTGCCTTGTTTCTGAAAATCTAATGTTATTTGTCATCCTTTTGTTGCTGTTATGTTCACAGTAGAGCCTCTGGTACATTATATGTTTGTGCTATAGCTGTAATTATAATATAAAAGGGGGTGCTGGTTGATGTAAAATCGAATGCAAAATAAAGAAAAAGAGGTAAATGTCTACAACAAATATAAAATGTGTAAGTATCTCAGTGCAGTTTCATTACTTGTATATTGTTTAGATCTGCTAAGGGATTGGAGCTGAAATTATGTTATTGAATGTTAAAGTATTTTAAATGCTGAGAAAGGGTTTAAAGGAACATTCTAATGTTAAAAATAAATATGCACCGCCTTTCGTCTATCAACCTGTCTCTGGGCCAACGGAATACTGCAGACACGCTGGTTGGTAGATGCGATTGCTGCTTGCTGTTGGCAAGCAGCAACAGCATATGCTGCTAACTGATTGGGGCTGCATTGTTTTGGCGCATATTCGCGTCATCATGTTGTTGCCGGCGGAAATCTAGCTATCTGATTGGAGTGGGGCTCCTTTTTCCACTAAACAGCTCCATAGAAGTACAGAGCTCAGTCACTCGTTCTACTCTCCCTATTTTAGTCATGGTATTTTTTGTTGTTAGTCATTAGAGGGGATAGATATTTTCAGATGATTTTAATAGGCATTCGGGCTATTTTCATTTATGTCGGACTGGCTTTGGTTCTGTTATTAATACTAGTTATTTGAACGGTTTTAATTTAAAGTTATTTATAAGTATATATGGTAAGATTTACACCATCCCAAATTTTATTTTTTAATAATTTGGTTGTTGTAATTTTTATCATGGCCCAAAACTAGTCATTGTGCATGGCCTAACCTTTAATGCCACAAATAAAATGCTGCAGCTTTACCGTGTTAAAACACTTTTTGTATACATGCATTGCCAAATTCACCCGCAGTTAGATCAACAGTCTGGTAAAATCAGATAATGCTTGGGATGCATTGCAAATTTATTGTTTACATTATCTGAGAACAGCATTAACATCGTTAATTGCCCATGACTGACCAGAGGCTGGCCCTTCCTCCATGGCTGAGATCATGGGAGGCCTTTGTACATCCGTGGCAAAATGCCACACTGCACCAATCAGCATGTACTCATAGAGATGCATTGAATCAATGCATATTTATGGGGAATGTTTAGCGCCTCCATGCAGAGCACTGCACACTGGGAAGCACTGGAATAGGAAGTACCTCTAGTGGCCATCTGAGTGACTGCCACTAGAGGTGTTACAAGGCTGTGTTTACATTGAAATGTCTGCAGGCACAGGCTATAGACACAAGAAACACTACATTAACCCCTTAACGCCGTTACGGCATTCTATGCCGTCGCGGCTTTAAAGGGCTTTAACCCCTTAAGGCCCAAACTTCTGGAATAAAAGGGAATCATGACATGTCACACATGTCATGTGTCCTTAAGGGGTTAAAGCCGCTGCGGCGGCATAGAACGCCGTATCGGCTTAAGCCCCCAGGATCTCGGCGGTACTCCCCCGGCGAATGAGGCCCCCGGGGGCCATGTGATCGCTCTCAAATAGCTGGCTGTGGATCTGCCAGCAGGGGGACTGTCTGAAATGTCAGACAGTCCCCCTGCTGGTGGGAAAGTAATAATAAAATAAAAATAAAATTAAACATGTTTAAAAATAAATAAATATATATGTGTGTGTGAAACGTCATACGTAATGTATTTTAATATTAATATAAGTATATATATATATATATATATATATATATATATATATTAATATTTAAATATACTTAGAATGACGTTATATATATATATATATGTATATATAATAGATATATATACATACGTATAATTACAATAATAAATTAAATAATAAAATAAATAAAATATTGAAACAAAATTTTACTATAAATTATATATTCATATGTAATTTCATTCTAACTGTATTTTGTTATTAATATATATATATATATATATGTGTGTGTAACAAAATACACTTAGAATGACATTCTCTCTCTCTCTCTCTCTCTCTCTCTCTATATCTATATCTATACACACACATATAATTACATAAAAGATTACATTAGTATACACGTAGAATTTAGATACCTATAAATGCATATATATTAAAATTCTACGTGTATATTTAAGTAATCTTTTAACATAATTGTGATTTAATTATTTTCATTTATGTCATAATTGACTATAATTGACACTATAGTCACCAGACCACTACAGCCTAACCCCTTCAGGACGGAGTAAGTAGTGCACGTTCTGATCAAAACAAAACGTAAACAAAAACTGGAATTTGCGCTATATGTCTGATCAACTGTTATTCGCCTCTTTCATATTAAATGCACCCACACTTATTATATATCATTTATCAAAACAAAACGTAAACAAAAACTGGAATTTGCGCTATATGTCTGATCAACCGTTATTCGCCTCTTTCATATTAAATGCACCCACACTTATTATATATCATTTACAAAATGAACAAAATGATATATAATAAGTGTGGGTGCATTTAATATGAAAGAGGCGAATAACGGTTGATCAGACATATAGCGCAAATTCCAGTTTTTGTTTACGTTTTGTTTTGATCAGAACGTGCACTACTTACTCCGTCCTGAAGGGGTTAGGCTGTAGTGGTCTGGTGACTATAGTGTCAATTTAAAGTCTGTTATTTTTGTTGTTAAAAATAAAGCTTTGTTAGTTTAAAAAAATAATAAAAAAGAAAAGGCTCCTAACTTCTTTAGCTGGCTCCTAGATTCAAAACAAATTTATCAAGCCCTGCTTGTTATTTTATATCCCCTCTATACATTTTTGTAAAGCATTACAGAATATGCTAGTACTATATAAATTATATGTAAAGATGTAGCATGTTCTTTTTATTTTTATTAACCTTCAATGTCCATGAGTGATTTTGTAAATTTGAAGCAGTATTATACATACAAAATTATTCATATTGACCTTAAATAAAACACTGCATTCACATACTTGCACGTATTTCCCCTTTTGTACACCATATTAACATATTGGCTTTTACATACTATTTTCTGTGGCTGTCCAAAAGATTTGAAATTTAATGCCAGTCAGAAGATATAGACACTAAATCACTGAACATTTACCCCCCAAAATAATAGTTTACTTTGTCAATTGCATGCTTATAGTTCTTTCCCAAAGCATGTGCTCATATTCCTATATTTAACCACATCTGACAATGAGCGCTTTCTCTAACTGAGATGGACTTTTGGTTTGACAGATGCACGCTTTCCCTGTTTTACAGTTTATTGTGACCTATGTTTATACTATAAAGGCTTCAGTTATTCTACTGCAACATTTTAATCTGTTTACAATTGTGAACAAAATACTTTCTTTCTCTTAATTGTTGAACTTAAATGTTATAATGTCTATACAGAAAGAAAATATATATTTTTTTATTAATGTTTTGAAAGAAGCAACTGTCTGCTAAAAAACTGCCCCATGCTTATTGACTTATGGGTTGGCACGGAACATATTTATCGGCCCCTGTAGCTGTTCTGTACTTGGGCAATGATTCAGAACGGAATACAATTGTGCAGAATTGTAATTGTGTAATTAAAAGTAATTTTGGGTTGATGATCTGCGTGGCTCTTGAAACATGGTTTAAAGGCTTAATAAGTTTAGGAGAGGTGCTTTGTGGAACTCTGGATCTTGCAGGTATAACGTGTTCGATTCCGTAGCTTTACCTGGTTAAAGGATGTTTTTTTTTTTTTTTTTTTAAATGGACATGTTTTGTAGTGGACAAAGTACTCATCATTAAAATTCTAAATAGGTAATATGACAACAGCTGCCACTAATTGCCGGTTCCAGTATTTTCCTCTCTCTGGAGTGGCCGATGAACATTATTATAATTATTGATGTACGTAGACCATTCTGCTAAAAGCATATCTCATTACATTTTAATTTTCATGTATTGGGTTTCCTGGAGTATTATATTCAATGTTTGTATGTATATCTTTTCTAGCTAATTATAGATTTCTTTTCCATTTTCTGTCTCATGTTTTCAGTTATTTTTATATATTTTAAGTATCTCCGATTTTTATTTTATTTTTTTATTTTTTTTTTGGACTCTGCAATGGTTAAAAATTATTTCATATTGTACTGCCTAAATATTTATATTTCCCTATTAGTGGTTACAGAAGGCATGTTTGGTATCAGTTGGTGGATTTGTGTGATTGAAGATGTATACATTGTGCCCTTATGTCTGTAAATATCTTTATCAGGGCTCGACAGATCCCAGGTAGAAATTTTGTCCTGGCACCTGAGATTTTGTCCTAGTAGCCCTTTAGCGATGGCCGTCCACCCACACAAGGCAAAATTTTGGGGGAATCTAGGATTGTTCCGCATTGTTCCCCCATCCTGCCTTTAGCTAAAGGGCTTCAAATCCCAGGCGCCAGGACAAAATTTCTAGTCGCCATGGTCACCTGGCGCCTGGGATTTGTTGAACCCTGACTTAACACACCTTTAACATCTCTTTATTTAGACAAGTGTGTATTTGTTAACTGTTTTGAGACACTAAATAAACCGCTTTTCTACTCATGGACTTCTAACTATATTTAGCAGATTAACTCCAATATTTCTCCTTTGTGTTTTTTTTTGTAGATTGGAAACATATCTTTGATCCTTTTTTCCTGTTCCAAATAAAGTTTCTAATTTTAATATTTTCTCATTCTTCGCATAAAGCATCAGAGTTGAAAAAGATTCCAGTTTTAGCTTGCATATCAAAATAATTTGCTAGTTCTATGCAATTAATATTTCAGTGAATAAACTGCTTTCTGATATCAGGCTATAGGGTGTTTTAAGACCTATTCCTACCCAAGCTCAAGATTTAGCCTTGATAACATACTATCCTTTAGAATTACTGACATGTTAGCTGCTGCCAATAAGTCTACACTATCACAGTCACACTGTTCTGATATTTGTCAACAGCACTTTTGACATTATTAGTTCAACAACAAAGTCACCACATTCTAAATTAAGCCGCTCAGCTTAAACGTTCCCAATCACTCTGAAGAATTTATCAACACATTAATAGAACCATATTTTCTTTATAGAATTCAGCAGCCAAAATGACTCATGTCACTGAAAAATATTTTTGTTAAAGGGATCCTATAGTACCAGGAAAACAAAGCAGTTTCTGGCACTATAGGTTTTTAAGTTCCACCCCTCCTTTCCCTGCTTACCTGAATCCAGCGCCAATGTCCCTCGGTGCTGGGTCAGGCTCCGCCCACGTTCCTCCCCTTCCAACGTCAACTGTCAGACATGGTGCCTGGAGTCTGTATGTGCAAAGATTAGGCCCTCTGCTGCCAGAAGTGTAACTGCTCCTTAGCAGTATCATTAGTCAGCCTGGAAATAGAGTTCCTGGCTGGCTAATGTTAATTCTGTGCTTATTTCTGTGCACTGAATTTCATTCATCGGCTGAGAGTGGTCAGCTTGTGCTCGTAGCCAATAAATGGCCAACATAATTGGCATCTGGATTCAGCAGCTCCTTAAAGGAGACTAGGCCCCTGGCAGATCCAAGTAAGAAGGCAAACCAGTGCGTAACAAATTGCCTCCTTACTGGGAAATGTGGCCAGGGTATTCATTTTATTATAATTACTACAATGGGCGTAGTGATTATGATGCTTGGAATAACCCTATAACTGACACCTTGATTAGTTTGGCAAATGGTTTTGCGCATTCGCGCAGAACAAGCATCAAAAATCCATTATGTTAACATGAAGAATGCCACCAGTTTCTAAAAAAAATAATAATCCTGGTTGATCAATTAAAGCAAACGAAGCACAAATAAGTGCTGTTTCATTAACATAGCATTGCAAAACCGATGACACAACAAATGCACATGTACACTAAAATATTCAGTTTGAGCATGCTTAAACATACACGCACATTAGTGTTGATTTTGAAAACGCCAAAAGCTTATTAACATCTATAACACCTGTCATCTATCATCATTGCCGCTGCACTACAAAAGTAGCCAAACAGATAGGTCAGATTTTGCCTGTTAAGTTAATAATGCATTTTAATGTTACTTTCAGAAAAGATTGTGACTTTATTGAAATGTGATCACATTGAAAACACACACTAGTTTCTGCTAGTTATCGGAACTAGATTGTGAGCAAGCCATTTTTAGGCCATCTACGTTATGCTGAATAACACACTGTTGCATGATTTTATTTAAAAGCTATCTTAAATAATGAGGTGGCAGTACGTTTATAAGTTGATTTGCAGTCTTCCAAGACATTCTTCATTTTTCGTTATACATGTAAAAAAGGTCACAGAGCACTATGCTATTATGCTCATTGCATAGTTCATGGTTCACAGAGGGTCCTTGCTGCTCTCTGAATGCATATGGTTGCTTAGAACTGAAGCAATTTGCAGAACTCACTGCAGCTATAAGCTTGCCCCTTTGGTCTTGTAGCGCTATAATGCTTCTAATGTACAACTCCATTTACAAAATAAAGAGCTGTTGGTAATCCGATAGCAGCCTTAGTGTAGCATATTCAGCAGTCCCACTCATCTCATTTTATTAAGGATACTGCTTCTGGGATCTGATCGACATATCCCATCTACCTCTGCTGGTTCAGGTGGTTATCAAATAAGTTCAGATCTCATAGACCAGAGTAAGAGTATCCTGATTGCAGGTCATGCTGTTTACAAGCAATTGAAGGAACTTTTTATTTTATTTTTTTCAGCTAAACGTTTATTGAAGAAATTTTCTTCTTTAGTTAAGCAATACCTGAAAAATATGATGTATACACACAAAGCTCACAAATTCTACAATATGTATACAAGGAAATCTGAAAATATCTCTGAATTGGAACCATGAATCCACTCTGCCAGGCATCATATAATTGTAGAAATAAAAATTACAAATGGAGAAAATCCCAAAATAGGGAATTAAAAGAAAATGGACAATATTAAAGGATTGTAACAAGAAATGAGATGAAACTGAAGAAAGGATAGTAGAGGAAGTTGTTGGGTAGTAAAGACACTAAACATTGAGATCTTTTGCAGCCTAGAGTTTCCCTGTAATTATTTAAAAACTTGTTTTAGTTAGTTAGTGAGATTCCATCATTTCGGTGTAAACCGTCCACAGCTCAATAAACTGAAATTCTCAGCATTTCTTCACGGATTACATTTAGGAGCAGCAACCATTTTCATTTGAAATAATTTAATCTGTAATGCTTTCTTTGTAGATCTCATGCTTTTCCTGTCCAAGGATGATGAAATAGTTAACATGTTATCAATCTTCTTCTGCTTATCAGCTTTTTAATACAGTGGGTTGGTCCATAAAGTTTTATGCCTGCATTAGTGTGAATGCTTACTGCTATCTTATCTGGATTTAATTGCCCTGGCTAGCTCCTGTACAGCCAGTTATCTGTCACCAAATAGCAATGTCTGCCATGACAGAGTGGCACTAAATAAATCATTAGGCCTTATTCATTAAACAGTAGATGGAGGTGAGTTGAAAAACACTTGGCCCTATGGCTATCTAGTAATGCATTTTCAGTTCTTATCAAGTGTGTGAATTTAAGACACTGCCAAGGTATGGCAGAGACACCTCTTTATGGAAGCCACATGCTCCCAAATCACAGATTACAAGTAGTAGGTGTGTTCACTCTGGATATATTCATTTACTAGTTAACGCTGCAAACTATGCATCCCAGTATAAATGCTGTAGTTGGTATTTATCTTACTCATTAAAAGTTGCTGTTTTCCAGATAATGCTTTCCATTAGAATTTAGGTCAGGCTTGGAACCGAACCACTAGGCCTGACTGAAAGGAGTGGTACTTTATTGATAGTAACACAGTCAGCCTTATTTGATAAAGTGAAAATTTAAAGTCAATTTTATGGCCAGAGTAAACAAAGTGGGAGCATAGCTGATTTTTCCAGTTTTGGTTATTTTGACCTTATGCTTTAAATTCACTTTGAATTCTCACTTTAGTAACTACGTCTCAATATATTTCTGCACTACTTGCCGCAAAATAAAGACTACACTTTTTTTCCCGAAATGTTGGTCATCTTTGAGAAAATTAAATGTAAATCATATGAGCTGTTCTCCATGGATTGTATCCTTAGTAATTTGGAGAACCTTCAGATATCTCAACCCATGAGGACATATATAAGTACTTACTGGGTTATTCACTAAAGTGTGCATTGTTTTTAAAGCCAAAATAGCTGATTTTTTTTATAGTTTGGCCAAAATTTGAAATTTCTTTTGAAGTTCTGTTTATTAGTGGATAGCCCTGATTAATCTCAATGAATAACCCTATTTAAAAAACAAAACAAAACAGATTTTGCAAACATTTTGAATAAACATTTCATTTGAATAAACATTCATAAACCGTTCATTTGACTGTGGTTGCTTAATTTAGAACTGATTGATGTAGTTGTAAATTAGTGTATGTAGGTCAGTAAAATCTACAGCAGGTGTTTGGTAGGGTGAAGGTCGAAGAAACTTCGGTTAATTGAGCTGTATTGAAAACGGAATCCAGCATTAATGATTGGTGTGTGATAGCAATAGACCAGCACTCCATGCCTCACATTATCTACTTATATCCATAGCTGCCCTAAGCACATCCTTTGTGCATCCTTGTACAATTTCAATAATACCTATTAGTTGTATTTCCTGCCTTACAGGAAGGATATCCTATATTGTGTTTCCTGTTTAGCCAGACACTGCAGTAGTCCGTTTAAATTTCAGTTTTAACCTTTTCAGTGCCACAGAATATAGGATGGTTTCCTTTTTTTCTTTTCATATGTATGAAAACATATCTTTGCATTTATTTTTAAAATTCTATTTTTTTTCTTTCTTGGAAAAATATCCCATATAAAAGAACAGCCAATTGATTCTTGTTGAACTAGTTGCCCGAATGAGAGTATCTCATTTGTCCGCCCCAGTATAAGACACTGTATGATTTTCTTTTTTTTATTTTTATTATTCTTTATTTTTGTTGTGCACAAATAATCAGTCTTACGCTGTCACAACAGCAGGAGCAAGAGTATAAACACATATAGTATAACCGTGGCATTAGATATAACTGCACATTTTAAGTAGAGATGCTCAGTGCATACAAAAGCATGTCGTACAGTGTTCTGCCTTACAGTAGTTGTACAGTGCTTTGTCAAATTTTATGTTTTATACAAAAAATGAAAAGTTAACGAGGGTATTAAAGCATAATAAATCGTGTCTTTGCTTTTTATATCCATTAGTAGAGCATGGTTGTGGTCAGTATGTTTTTTTTTTTTAGTAAAAAGATGCAGATTATTGTTGTGAAGGTGAATGTCTGTACCCCAGCCGGTGTGGTGGACACTGTATGATTTTTGATTCTACTCTCTTACCTGTGTTATTTCCGATGATCTGGTCTTAAAGGGAAAGTGTCCCTTCTGAAATTGACACTATTGAGGAAAACATTGAAAATCCACCAGTAATTTGTATTAACTGTTTTTATGGTATACTCTAGTTTCTTTTAAATGTATATTTAAGATTTAAGCACAGGGATAAGTAAAGCCAATATTGAAATTCCTAGGAAGGAAAAGTTCACCTTTAAGGACAGAACGGAATAACAGAAGGCAGTTGTATTTTATTTCCTCCCCCAGACTCCTGTATCAATCTATGGTTTATTTTAAAGATACAGTCTAAGAATCATCATCACTTTGTCTTAAGCTTAAGAAGGTAGTGGTTTTGGTTTATAGATGAATTTTCTCACTGCAGGTGCCTTTTTTTATTTATTTTTACTAATGCCTGCCTCCCTCCCCCCCCCTCCCCCATTAAAATGTTTCCTATAACATATCAAGTAGCAGCTTGACATACCTGTCTGTAACCCGAAGGTTAGTGGTTCAAATCCCAACATCTAGCTGGTATTTTGTTAACCCTCGTCACTCAAAGGGTTGAACAAAGTACCGCAGAAAAGCTGATGCTTTATTTTTAACTGGCAGTATCAGTAGGTCAGATTCTGTCGTAGCAGGATTTCTATTCCCACGAGTGTGTCTTAATTCCAGAACAGACGCAAAAGTCATGTAGCAAATATTGGTGTCTGGCTATATATAGATTCTGTGTCTATTGCTGGAAAAGGAGCCATGGGGGGGGGAAACATCTATCTTGTTTGTGTTATGAGGTCAGTCCCATTGGGTTACCATCGCTCTGGAGATATATCCACGGAGACTCTGCTTAAAATAATTCTCCGCTCTCTCTAACCTACAGTTCTGTTTTCTGAATAGCATCCTTGTCAAAAAAACGGCGGCATCTAATATTAGCAATCTGTCCTTTTTGTGCATTTTTACTAATATTATTTATTTTTATTAACATAAACGCAAAACATACGCAGATGAAAAAAGAAAACACAGATTAAAAAAAATCAAGTATTTTTACTTCTTGAGCGCAGGCTGCCAGATGGCTCTGAGTTTTGGCATTAGAGCAGAGCTAGAAGGAATGAGAAGGCAGCTCATTCAAATCAGCCTGTGGGCTGCCTCAACAGATGTTCATTCAAATTAGGGTCAAGAGAAAAGAGAGATTAATTTCTGTTACCAGGTAGGAAGGCTAACTTGGCTGCCATCATTAAAAAAAAATAAAAAAATTAAAGGAACACTGTATTGTTAGGATGCATAGCTATATTCATAACACTACAGTCCAGATCTTATTGTTTAGCTTATGACCCCCCCCAGGTATTAAATAAATTAATAATTAAAACAACCAACCTCCTACTCGAGGAACGCCAGGAGGAGCATTGAGGACATTTAGGGCATGCACGGTGCTCACCACATTACGCCTAAAATTCTGCTATAGAGAATTATTGAATATAATTATTCTCTATTGCAGATAAATATGGCACTGCGCATGCACGTGACAATTAGGTAAGAAATCTACAAAGTAAGATGCCGGTTCTGATACCGAGAGAGCTTGGATGTGTGGCTTGAAGCTGCATTTCCAAGCCTTCTAATTAAAGTGTTTTGGCGCTAGGACAGGGGGAGCAACACAATACGAATAAGTTGCTAAAGTGCCTACAATGTTCCTTTAAATAGAAAAGGTGTAACTTGTATGATATAGGTGTATAATTACATATTTTAAAGTAGTGGTATGAATGTATTTCCGGGTGGGAAGAGGTTTTGTTCTGTTTCCTTTTAAGTGAATTGGTACAGGGCTGAGTAAATTTCTAGAATTGGAATCTTCGTGTGGCTGGTTAGGTGAGGGGAAGGCAAACAAGTCTGACTTTAAGAGATCAATTTCACTGCTTTTAAATCCTATTCACTCAAAGAAGACATATAGTTGTCAAAAACATGCTTGGAATTAAACCATTTACCTCCAGAGTTCAGGCATCTCTGTCAAGCTGCTGCTAAGTATGTTATGTTATTTTTAAGTGTAGGAACCAAGTTGTTGTTTGTTGGTATTTTTGTTTTTATTTTGCATTTTAAGAGGGGGTTGCGGCAGTTTGGGGCATTTATTTAAAGGGACCATATAGGTATATTCAGGGCATGAATGATCAGATAGAGCATTGAGCGAAAAAAAGTCACTTCCCAGTAAAAAAAAAGAAAAGAAATGTAGTAATCCACATCTCTTTATCCTAGTAACTGGGTACTTCCATCTTCGCTCTCTGTGAATCATTGTTACATACTCTATCATTTGCACCTGGCAGTGTTTCCATTTCTCCTCTTCATTTGTAATGTTTGACTTTTCTGAACTGGATTTTTATGTATTTTACAAAATCTTTTTTTAACAATTTAAGAGAAAACTATGCATTAGATTAGGTGAAAAAAAGTTACAAACATAAAGAGGGGGGGGAAAGCCAGGTCTCTGTGAGCGAGTTTGAGATAAAAAGGTTGTGTATGGCTGTTTATTTCAGATATTTCTGCAGACAGGGCAGGCGTTCCAGAGTGCACACTGAATATTGTCAAATGAGTGTAAAGGGCAAGGTATTGCGATGAGGTTTGTGTGGTTTCTGGTTCTCCTAGTGTGTGCAGAGGAGGTGAAGGGCCCTAGGTTTGGAGAGACTTCGCCAGCTGCTAGAAGAAGGAGATAGTGACAGGAGGTGTGAGGTGGTTTTATGTGCATGGGGCTAGGATGAGATCGATTTGTCGGTAGGAGAAAGTGAGCGCAGGGCATGAGTTGAGAGAAGGGGGGCGTGTAGCAGAGAGGGGGAAATGTAAAGGTTGTTGGGGGAATGAGGAAAGTGGTTGTAAGAAGAGATTTTGATACTGAGGGAGAAGGAGGAAATGAAGAGGAGGAGAAGACAGAGGAGCATTGCTAAACTGGGAAAAAGTCATTTGGAGAAAAAAAAAATCCCTGCCCCCTTGTGTTCTGTACGTATCTTCTGAAATACCATCCCACAAACTACCCAGGTGTAGGACATTGATGTCAGTCTACAGGAAAGTATTTTACCAAGATCTTACAAAGATCTTGTGGTTTGCCGTATTATTCAATTATCAAGTAACATTTGTTAGCACACTGAGTGTGGCAAAATATGGCATAATACACTAGGGAGCACATTGCTGACAGATAAAGCAATATTAATATATACCTATGATTAAAAAGAGATATGGGAAACATTCAAATGCATTGGTAAATGTTTATTCCTTTTTAATCAAAGGAAAGATGGAGGATTGTAGAATATTGCATATTCTATGTTTCCATTGATTATGAAGGATACAAAAAATGGGAAATTAAGAAGTGATAGACATATCCCGAGAGGGAACATGAAAGCAGTAAAATGGAAACAGTGCATTATTGATGACTTTGCTTTAAATTAATTGATAAATGAAATATCTGATTTTCAACAGAAACAGCTAAATTGTGGCTTATAAATGTAGGACTAAAAAGCTTAAAGGGACACTATAGTCACCTGAACAACTTTAGCTTAATGAAGCAGTTTTGGTGTATAGAACATGCCCCTGCAGCCTCACTGCTCAATCCTCTGCCATTTAGGAGTTAAATCCCTTTGTTTATGAACCCTAGTCACACCTCCCTGCATGTGACTTGCACAGCCTTCCATAAACACTTCCTGTAAAGAGAGCCCTATTTAGGCTTTCTTTATTGCAAGTTCTGTTTAATTAAGATTTTCTTATCCCCTGCTACGTTAATAGCTTGCTAGACCCTGCAAGAGTCTCCTGTATGTGATTAAAGTTCAATTTAGAGAATGAGATACAATTATTTAAGGTAAATTACATCTGTTTGAAAGTGAAACCAGTTTTTGTTTTTTCATGCAGGCTCTGTCCATCATAGCCAGGGAAGGTGTGGCTAGGGCTGCATAAACAGAAACAAAGTGATTTAACTCCTAAATGACGGTGACTTGAGCAGTGAAATTGCAGGGGAATGATCTATACACTAAAACTGCTTTATTTAGCTAAAGTAATTTAGGTGACTATAGTGTTCCTTTAAAACGTACTAATATATTTAGGGGATATATTGACATATTTTAGGAAGAGGATTGGGGATCCACAAATATGGACCTTAAACTGGGCATATCCTGAGCCTTGATTAATGGGGCATTTTAGGGGCAAAGGAGACTGGACATCTTTAGGTCACCAATCAATGGGGCATATTCATGGGACCATGAGACTGGACACCAGCTGGGCCCTGTTTAGTAGGGCACTTGAGAAATCCAGGAGACTTGCCATCTCCTAGGCCATGATAAGTGGGCCGCTTTAGAGGGCCAGGAGACTTGGCGCTTCTAGAGTTCTGAATAGTGGGGCACTTTGGGGATCATTGCCCTGGATTTTGTTTAGTGTTTTGTGTCTGGCTCAAGTTATATAGAAGCCCCAAATCTGAACTGGACTTTTAGGAGGTATGGCTAACTGTATATTTTGCTCTTAATACATCTATAATAATTATCTCATTAAAGTGGTTATAGTGCCTGGAGTCTTTTAGCCTTGTCTGTCCATTCATTGTGAAACAGGTTTTGAGTGGTTTAATGCCAAGCAAAAGGCATCAACATTATGGCTCCTGTATGGCTGTGGGTGACCAGTGACCCTTATCTAGTAAAATGTTCAAAGATTGTTTAGCAGTGCATGGAGGGATACCACCAGGGGACTCTAGGAACTATAACAAATTAAATGAGAGTAAGTGATTATAGTAACAGAAGTGTCCCTTTAATTTGTTAAAAATAAAATTAAAATAAAGATATAGTTTGTGCTATCAATAAACATTATTCTAGTTTTACTAAATAATAATGCAGTCTATTTATATTTCCTTTTCCACAGGATGAGCTATAATCCAGAACTGAGGTAGCTCTTATGTCAGTGATTCTCTTACATATCAAGTGAATCAACGTCTAGGAATCCATCAGGTAAATTCTCATTAAATCGCTCCTCTCTTTAACTAGCCTGTAAAGCGGTTAGTGTTCTATTCTGGAGAATGAAAGTGATCTCTGAACAATGAAAGTTTCCGCTTTCCTTTCTGTCTTTAAGCTCTATCTTACCCTTGCAGCTGGGCATGTACTTTAACCAGATTATATCTATTTTGTGTGCTATTTCCAGACATCCCTCTGCTGCCAACCGCTGAGTTTATTTGTCATTCACGCTCTGTTTATTTTCAGTGAATTTCACAATAATTATATTTAATCTAATTTCTCTTGTGTAGAAATCTATTTTGGATTGTAACATTCGCATTAGCAAGGATGCTCTATTGCTCTTTAGTTATTTTTATTTTCTCTTCATGGTCCTGAGTTAATGTCGTGCTATTTGGGTTGCTAAGCATAATGGAAATGCCATCACTCCAGAGCATAGAGTGACAGTACTGGTCTAAGGAAGCCATGTTTAATCCTGGTAATGTTGACAGGTGCGGCATTTCCTTTTGATTATTAGTGGAAAGTGATTTTCCTCTCAGGCACAAATTAATTAAAGGGAATGTGATGTGCCTCCTTATACGGAGTTTGTTCTTTAAAGGAGTTTCAGGCTAGCAAACCATCAGTCACACAGTCCAGAGGGTTATAGAGTTATAACTAGGAGGAAAAAATAGATATTATCAGACATCTATATCTTTTGATGGTGTTGGATTATCAGTGATATGTGTTTTTCATAAAGGGACACTCCAGACCCCTAAAGAAATTCTGCTTGACTAAGTGCTTTTTGTGTAAATAGGCGTGGCCTCTTTATTTTACAAAAAGATTTATGTCCATTGAAGATTTCAATAGAACATTTATAAACTAATCTTGTTACACCCTACGGCTGTCTATAAGACAACTGGTTAGGCTCAAGAGGCAGGCAATTGCCCAGAGCACCTGCCTTGCAAAGACTTCTCATTGAGCTTCATCGGGAGGTCTGTGATTGGCGGGGTTAGAAAGGGAGGACTTACAAAGGCTTCAGACAAGAGATCTGCAACTTTTGCAAGCAGTTTTTTTTTTTTTTTTTTAATATGAACCCCAATGAAAAATGCATAATTAAATGTATACATGTTTTCATTGGTAGATCTAATAAACAGTGATTTATGGGTTGGTTTATTTATTTATTTATTTATTTTTTGCAGTGCAGGTTCCTTTTAACTGCAATGAGTG
Source organism: Pelobates cultripes (assembly GCA_933207985.1). NCBI lineage: Eukaryota > Metazoa > Chordata > Amphibia > Anura > Pelobatidae > Pelobates > Pelobates cultripes. The sequence continues at coordinate 218,480,292 of OW240916.1, read as the reverse complement.
TATGAAAGTGACTTAAACATGCAAATTATACATAGATGAACCTGTGTGTTTCAGATTACAAATTTTGGATCAAAAAAATTGTTCTAGTCTTGTGACCTATTACCTGCTTCATTTAATTGTCTTTTTTGTAGCAGTCCAGATGGTCTCACCAAAACAGTGGATTTTAGCTCTGCCTGGCAAAAACAAACAAACAAAAAAAAAAAACGGTTAGAGCGTCATGCTGTACTAGATGGTCATGTGGCTGGAGCTGGTTTTGCTGCAGGTTTGATGACCTGTCAAACGTAATACTCGTCTATTGTAGCAATGTGTTTGTTCTTTTGCTTTTGTCTGTGACAAGGAATCTGTACAGCCTGGTTCAATCTTCTAGTTTTTACTGATGTAAAATAATGGTCTCTGTGTGTAGGTATTTCTAAAGAATGTATTATATTTGCTGTTTTAATAATCTTATTATTTGTTTATATTTCTGAAGCAGGAAACACAAAGTTTATTAATGGAAAATATATTGTATCAGTGACATGTTAGTGTGTGTGTATGTGTGAATATATCTATCAGAAATGTTATGTGGTGAAAAAAATTGTGATTGAAAACCCCTTCCACCTGAAGTCTGTGGATAGTTAACACAATATTAAAGGGACACTGTAGTCACTAAAACAGCTTCAGCTTAATGAAACCGTTTCAGTGTATAGATCATGCCCCTGCATTCTCACTGCTCAATTGTCTGCCATTTAGGACTTAAATAACTTTGTTTATGCAGTCCTAGTCACACCTCCCTGCATGTGACTTACACACCCTTCCTAGACACTTCCTGTAAAATGTAATCTAATGTTTACACTTCATTTAGTGTAAATCTTGTTTAATTCAGAATTTCTTAACTCCTACTCTGTTAATACCTTGCTAGACCCTATGGGAGTCTCCTGTTTCTAATTAAAGTTCAGTTTACAGAGCAGGAGATAAAGTTTTAAAATAAGTCACATTTGGTTGTAAATGGTACCATTTGTTTTCATGCAGGCTATCTCAGTCACAGCCAGTGGAGGTGTGGCTAGGGCTGCATAAACAAAAACAAAAGTGATTTTACTCCTAAAAGGCAGTGAATTGAGTAGTGAAATTTCAGAGGCATGATCTGTACACCAAAACTGTTTCATTAAGGTAAAGTTGAGTTTGTGACTATAATGTCCCTTTAAACAATAATCTGCACACCAGTCAAACCATAAGACTTGCTTTTGCCACAGGAATCACACCTTTGCAGTGATGTTACTACCGCAAAGGATTCCGGGTGGGCAGGTTTTCAATCAATTTTTTTCCCCCACCATAACCTTTTTGGGTTTTGCTTCCAAAGCACAACCAAGCCTCAATAGCAAACCAGTAACCAACCTCATGCTGATGATTTGCATTAACAATGAAACAGCTGTCCTTGAGTGGTTCACTAGCTTTGCATCTTTTCCCAAGTTGTGTTTCAAAGCTGTTGTATACATCAAACACAGACTCAAAGGAATCCATGTTTAAAATGGAATGAGGGAAAAATGTGATTGATTCTTAAACTCATTTGCATATGCCCACCCAGAATCCTTTGCGGTAGTAACATCACTGCAAATTTGTGATTTCTGTGGGAAAAGCAAGTCTTACAGCTTGACTGGTGTGCACATTTTTGTTTAACATTGTATTAACTATATATAACTATAAATATTTATATATATCAGATAAACCACACTTGGCCCACACAAATGTTGGCTCAGTCCGTGTGTTTACAGTTGCAACAAAAAGTATGTGAACCCTTTGGAATGATATGGATTTCTGCACAAATTGGTCATAAAATGTGATCTGATCATCATCTAAGTCACAACAATAGACAATCACAGTCTGCTTAAACTAATAACACACAAAGAATGAAATGTTGCCATGTTTTTATTGAACACACCATGTAAACATTCACAGTGCAGGTGGAAAAAGTATGTGAACCCTTGGATTTAATAACTGGTTGAACCTCCTTTGGCAGCAATAACTTCAACCAAACGTTTCCTGTAGTTGCAGATCAGACGTGCACAACGGTCAGGAGTAATTCTTGACCATTCCTCTTTACAGAACTGTTTCAGTTCAGCAATATTCTTGGGATGTCTGGTGTGAATCGCTTTCTTGAGGTCATGCCACAGCATCTCAATCGGGTTGAGGTCAGGACTCTGACTGGGCCACTTCAGAAGGCGTATTTTCTTCTGTTTAAGCCATTCTGTTGTTGATTTACTTCTATGCTTTGGGTCATTGTCTTGTTGCAACACCCATCTTCTGTTGAGCTTCAGCTGGTAGACAGATGGCCTTAAGTTCTCCTGCAAAATGTCTTGATAAACTTGGGAATTAATTTTTCCTTCGATGATAGCAATCCGTCCAGGCCCTGACGCAGCAAAGCAGCCCCAAACCATGATGCCCCCACCACCATACTTCACAGTTGGGATGAGGTTTTGATGTTGGTGTGCTGTGCCTTTTTTTCGCCACACATAGTGTTGTGTGTTTCTTCCAAACAACTCAACTTTGGTTTCATCTGTCCACAGAATATTTTGCCAGTACTGCTGTGGAACATCCAGGTGCTCTTGTGCAAACTGTAAACGTGCAGCAATATTTTGTTTGGACAGCAGTGGCTTCCTCTGTGGTATCCTCCCATGAAATCCATTCTTGTTTAGTGTCTTACGTATTGTGAATGTTTACATGGTGTGTTCAATAAAAACATGGCAACATTTCATTCTTTGTGTGTTATTAGTTTAAGCAGACTGTGATTGTCTTTTGTTGTGACTTAGATGATGATCAGATCACATTTTATGACCAATTTGTGCAGAAATCCATATCATTCCAAAGGGTTCACAGACTTTTTCTTGCAACTGTATATGAGAAGCATTTGTGGCATTTGGCGTAAGGATGGCAAAAATTCAAGGTCTTTATTGAGGAAGCGCCTCTAGTGCCTGTCATTCTGACAGCCACAAGAAGTGTGGTTTAGCAAAATGTAACTATATCTTTATAAGTGTTTCTTTCTACATCAGTAAAAGGGGACTGGGTCTGCACCAAAAGCTTTTCATTAACCCCTTAAGGACACATGATGGAAATATTCCGTCATGATTCCCTTTTATTCCAGAAGTTGTGTCCTTAAGGGGTTAAGCAAAAGTGTTTTTTGTGCTTGGAATGTCCCTTTAAATTCTCTATCCTATCTAGTTTGCATGCATCGTATGGAAAAATATGTGTATGCGTGAGTGCTGATTTTGGTACCTATAAAATCATAGACAGATATATAGTTCAATTTCTTTTCACATCCTTTGTTGCCCTGAAAGAATCCTGTTGCTTCCATGTATTCCCAGTAGTAATTAGCACAAAGTAATATTTACTTGCAATAGAAAAGTGAAATAAAAAAAAAAAAAAAAAAAAGATTCTAAAAGCCTAAACCTCTAATTATACTCAGAAATGGGCCTGTAAAAAGGGGAATTGTTGATGTGTGTTTGCTCTAATTGACTGCTGAATAATTCACACGTACCTTTGTATCCCTGCTGTAAATTATCTATAAAGCTGTTGTTTTCTTCTGGTTCTCTACGCACATCATATTTCTCTGTGTGCTGGACCACGGAGAGCTGGCTGTTGTTGACACAGGTGCTTGTGTGTTTTTTTTTTTGTGTGTGTGAGAGATGAAAGAGGTGCATCACCCAAACAGCTTCTCCTATCAGAAGCCATCCTTTGTTCTACAAACTAAATCCTACAGTGAGTATTCATGCAGTTTGAAAATAGCACGATGTCAATGAAAAAATCTCGATCTTAGCTAACGGAGAAAGCGATATCAAAAATTCTAAGAATAATTGTGAAACTCTTCTAAATAGGAAACAAAACACTGAAGCATCAAATTTGGATATAAGGTTTATATTTGGAAAGGGATATATACATTATGAGGTTAATGCAAAATAACAAATTTAAAACTGAATTGCAAAATGAAGCAAATTTAGTGAAATTACCTCACCCATATATAACCAGCAGTGATTTACTGTGATTTTTGTTTTGTTTGCTGAAGCCACAAGGGACTAAGGGCTGTTTATTTTTAGCCATGTGTAATTGTATCAAATGCATATGTGTGTCTCCATCGTTCCATAGTTATTAAAAGTGATGTTATGCTAATATACCGTTTCTCAAGTTATGTTTTTTTTGTTTGTCAATCTTTGATTTATTGAGGCATGTTTACAGGCATTTAGAGTTCACAAAATAAGTTGACAAAAAACACAAATGTGTATTGACAATTTTAAGCATTCAACATTAGCATGCCTCTTTTACTTTTAAAAACACCCCCTCACCCCCCAGTGTGTATATCAGTTTTGGCTGTGCGTTATGATTCATATCTGTTATTCGTGTTAGGTGTGGATACCTCGTAGGTGGGTGGCATGATCAATTGATTGTGACGGGCTAGTCTGACACCGGGCCACCATGTACTAATAGTGTAGGCAAGTCGGCCGTTACTTTAAATGACACACTGTTGACATGTTGGGGTCCTGTCGTTTGTAACTGGTAGATGAATGACCCCTAACCAAGGGGGTGGGGGGATTAGTGAACCTTCTCATGGGTCTGGGTACTATCGTAGCTGTGATAGGCCGTCTTGGGGCATAACTTTGTGAATAGACTAGGCCTAGTTAGGCATAAAGTTACTTAACTTTGTGTTAAGGTATTAGAGAAAAGATAAAATTTACGGTTATAATACTGAACAAAAAATATAATTAAAGAATACAGCGTGAGACAGAGAGGGTGATTCAGGTCGCTGCACCCCGGCTTCTCTTCCCTTCCAGGTATGAACAGCCTCGTTCGGGCTGGATCCCAGGACTGGGTATTGGAGGAGGTATTGGGCTTGTCTGGATGTGGGCCTAGTCCCAGTGTTTGAAGGAATGTTGCAGCATCTGTTATGGAGGTGATTCTCAGCATTCTGTCATCCACGGTAGTGGATCTTGGTAGAGTCCAGCGGTATTCCACTTTGGCCTCTCTTAATTGACCCATCACTGTGCCGAGGGACTTCCGCCATTGTAGGGTATTCCAGCGTACGATTATGTCGTGGGTGGCATCGGATGGGGCCTGTCTGGATTTATTGATCCTGTAGCAGCCGTGAAACTGGAGCTTTTTAGCCTGAGGGTGAGGTAGGAATGTTTCGGTCAGATGCCTTAAGTAGTGTGGCAGTTCAGCCTGACCTATCGAGTCCGGGACGCCTCGAATTTTAATATTGGCGCATCTATTGCGTGACATGTCATGATTCCCTTTTATTCCAGAAGTTTGGTCCTTAAGGGGTTAAGAGCACTAAACGTTTCTGATTTGACCCAATGCACTGACTGTTCTATTATATTTCGGAACTGAACTGCTTCTCTTATTTCTATTTTTTTGTGGATAAAGTTCATTCTTTTTATTATCTAAGTTGCAAGAGCTATTGCTACATATGCAGTGTCACGATCCAAGGAGAAGTGATTGGGACAGACTTTGTTTCTGCTGTTTTTTGTAGTGTTTTTTTTTTTTTTTTTTAAGAACAGATTAATATACTGTATTTGCTCGATTCTAATGCGCACCTTTTTTTGAAAATAACATTTCCAGAATTTTAATGCATATTAGATCCAAAGGTGCATTACATTCGGGGCCATTTCAATCAATCAAAATGACCTGCCATAGTATGAATGAGCATTAACATCCATGCATACTTGCAACTCCACTGCCATCAATACCAATAGGCACATGTTATTAATGCCATGTCTCTCCAAGGATATCATAAATAATCACCTATCCAACCCCAGATACTGCAGTCTATTGGGCAATATCCAAGTAGGCCTTTTCAGGCCTGGAGAACACTGAACCTACAGATCATCAACATATTACAAACCCACACAATGTTACGATGGCAAAGGCCCTACACAAATCCTGCCTGCTGCCTCAGTCCTGCATTCCAAAAGGCATTAGTGCTGTTTTGAAAGTGGTATGAGGTTGCAGTCCATAACCCCTGCATGGAGGTGACCCTGCAGCATTGTTCCCTTTGCCAACCCTCCCATGCTGACCTACTGCTTTCTGTTATTTGGCTGCAAAACTATTTACAGCAAAGACTTACTCCATAGTACCCTTCAATACCATATTCTAGCACACTTTAGAATACAACCTCCTTGAAACCACTTCTCAGTCACCCTTGCAAAGAAACCCCCTTTTCTACGCTCATATGAAATCTCCCCATTTTTTCAACCTGTGTCATTAAGACATATCCCAATGTATTAAACAACTGTCATCATAAAATCTTCATGGGAATATGCAGTCATGATTCTCTTACACATAGAGGCCTTTTCCGATATTTGCTATTTAATTTTTTTTGTAGTTGAACCTCTCTTGAACAGCAGCAGTCTGTTGAAATTCACATGGTTAAAAAAATGCTATGCTTATTTACACTGTTGTACTCCCAAGAGATCTATCTCAGAATTCCCTATGACACTAGGTAAGATGTACGGGAGAAAGATGCCAAACTTTCCTCTTGCCTGACCCATAATGGCTTACAAGGCATTTCTAAGACTGTACCTCACACTCACACAGTTGCACCAAATGAAAATTAAAGGGACATTATAATCATCAGAACAACTACAGCTTAAAGGACCACTATAGTGCCAGGAAAACATACTCGTTTTCCTGGCACTATAGTGCCCTGAGGTTGCCCCCACCCTCAGGGACCCCCTCCCGCCCGGCTCTGGAAAGGGGAAAGGGGGAAAAACTTACCTCCGATCCTCCTCTTCTCCTCCCCGTCGGCTGAATGTGCACTCGCGGCAAGAGCTGCGCGCGCATTCAGCCGGTCACATAGGAAAGCATTCATAATGCTTTCCTATGGACGCTGGCGTGCTCTCACTGTGAAAATCACAGTGAGAAGCAGGCAAGCGCCTCTAGTGGCTGTCAATGAGACAGCCACTAGAGGAAATAGGGGAAGGCTTAACCCATTCATAAACATAGCAGTTTCTCTAGCTGGACCTGGCACCCAGACCACTTCATTAAGCTGAAGTGGTCTGGGTGCCTAGAGTGGTCCTTTAATGTAATTGTTCTGATATCTACGGCCTTCCCCTGCAGGCCTTTTAATGTAAACAGTGCCTGACCACGATGAGACCTGCACAGTGAGTTTTAGACCTTCTTAAAGTATAGAGAAAGTGTCTAGGGAACTAAACGACGATTTCAAAACTATAGTTTCATGAAAATATGTTTGTTTTTCTTACACTATAGTGTTCCTTTAACCTAGCTAATTTAATGCTAGAGAGGCTTGGTCAAATTGGAAACTATTATCACCAGTGAAGGTAATATCCAAAAGGACAGTCTTACTGGGAACAAATTGTACCATTGTTATCTTTAGCAATAGACAGGAAAGTCCATCCAAGCCTTGGTTATTTTTAGTTTTCCCAGCCTGCTGATGGCCTCAAAAATGTAACAAGAACAAGGGATAGCAAAGGTTGCATTAACCCCTTAAGGACACATGGCATGCGTGACATGTCAAGATTCCCTTTCATTCAGAAGTTTGGTCCTTAAGGCGTTAAAGGACAAAAAGAGCTCTTGCTCGATATTGGAGACACTCATTACAGCCAGCATGCTACATTTTCATCTCTTTTTCTCTTGTTTTCTTCTCTTGTTTTTTTTAAATAATCCCTATCGAACATTCTTAAACAGACATTCTAAGCACCAGAACCATTACAGCTTAATTTAGTTGTTCTGGTGCAAAGAGACTGTCCCTGCAGTCTCTGCAATGCAAACATTAACCTTTCACAGTGCCTGTTGCTAGTATGAATTGGTTTACTTGGAAAGAAGTATGTCATTTCTGCCTTTGTGGTCTCTCCAATGGGAGCGGGGCTATGTGATGTAGGGAGTCTCATTCAGTTTTGAAATGCTCAAAAATGGTTTCACAATAAGTGGAGGGACTGAAAAGTAACAAGGGGACTCCTCCAAGCACTATAACCAGTTCAATGAGATGAAATGGTTATAGTGCCTACAGCGTCTTTTTAATCTATATAGGCAATGTAACACTGTAATGGGAGGATTACGTTAGTGTTCCTTTCATATTGCAATGTTTGGCTTGTTTAAGTGTTAAATAACTTAATTGCTATTTTGCTTTTGCTGGAGTGTTTTGTTTTATATTAGCTTTATTGTCTCGGAAAATGTAATTAAAAAGTTATAAATAATTTATATTTAAAAAAATAAGTAGTATCCTTTCTAATGAAAATCTAAAAATATTTATTTTTTAATATAATTTTTCTTCTTCTAAGTATACAGCTGCAAGCTATACGCAGGCCTCTGCAAATTATCTACATGAAGTGACAGCTGCTGATTGAGAGACTGTATGCTGCAGTGCGATACCTGATTAGGAGCACATTCGAGCCTAGTAAATTAGTATATTGATCCAAGGCTGCGTCCAGAGAAGCAGCTTCTCTGTCTAGCAAGTTTGCTGCAAAGACTCTCGCTATAATTACATCAGAGCCTCTTCTAAGACGGCAGCAATTAAACACCCCAAATGTCATTCAATCAATTAATGCACCCAATTTGATTACACTAATGTTCCAACCTTTACAATACAGTGTGTAAGCGCACAGGCCTATCCTAAGATGTATAAAACTCAGTGGAAGGAGGATTGAATTGTCCTTCTTTGGGATCTGGTGATGTCATTGTATTCCAGACGTTTTATATCGTGGGGATGGTGTACTATGTACTAACTATGTACTGCACAAAAATCCTAACTTAAACCACTGTTACTGTGCTCTTGGTCTGTATGTCCATCCATTATAATTGTGTTTTTATGGCAAAATGTAAGCATTGCCATTTCTATGATTGCAGAAAAGGAATAGGGTCTATGCACCAAAACCACTTTATTAAGATGGATTGGTTTGGGTGTTTAGAGCGTCCCTTTAACCTTGGTAACAACTATACATGTTCTGAAGATTTTCACAAAACAGGTCTATTTTAGCGTGCCGTCTGTTTTGTCTGCTATGTCCTAGTTATAGCTGTTTATTCATTGAATATAGACGAGACTGGCAGTAGTGAAGGAGAGCAAAGGAATCCTATCTCCTAGTAATATTAATCTGATTGCAGTTCAAGTCATGTAGGCTGATGTATTTATTCCTGGGCTTAAAGCCCCATGAGCTTAATCATCACCCCAGGACTCAGCATTGACCTGAATGGGGTTGCACAGGACATGGACGTCTCCCGCAGTGTGAAACATGTAGTTATCCTAGTGCTGAAACAATATACTTTGACCTAAGGTTCCACACCATACCCATGAGGTCAAGAGGGAGTGCAAAATAGGTGCTGTGTAAGGAAACCCGCATAAAACGTAAAATAAAATTTCAGTATCTTGCAGTTGCCAACTTTTGTTTCCTTTGGATTAAACAAAGGGATGCACAGGATTATATGGATTATATCGTAAATGCTAGACGATAGCAAAACATTTTATCCAGTGTTCACCATCGCCATTTGTTTAGTGCCCATGTCATTGGAACCTCTACCTCTCATTGTAGTTTATAGAGATGATGGATCAAGTACCGTGGCTGCCGGAAAGATTTGTTTCTTATTTATTACGTTTGCTTAAGTTCAACCACATTGAGGAAGGAAGTTGCAGGGAAAACCTTTCTCATACACTCCTTCTTTCAACATGAGGTACACAGAAGCAGAAAGGTCAACTACTGACTCAATAAAACTGGCTTATTGTGTCAGTCTGAGAGTTAAATGAACAGTTTTTATTTTTTAAATTCTTTATTTAAATCTTGCATCCAAATACAATGATTCCAAAAGTACACCATATAATAAAGACAAGATTAATAACGGAAGCATCATATCACACAGTACAATGTCAGAGATAAAAGGTTGGGGCAAGGGTTTTGTGTTTAATGTAAAGATATATATGTATTAAGGCCGTTTGGCCTGTATTTGTGGGAGGGGCTTAAATTAATTCACTCCCCTATATAAGGGACACCCCTTACCTGACTCATATCGCTTGAGGTCAGCATCAGAATGATTTCCACTTCCGGGTCATCCAGATGCCATTTTACCTGATTACTCCATGAGGTTTTCTAAGCAGAGCTGTGTCAGGAATCCAGCCACAGGCTTTTCCGGCCTACCACCTTCTTTCTTCAATCCATCACCGTGGATGGTGTCCAAGTGACTCACAAACCGTAAGTCGACCTACCCGTTACGCCAGGCATCAGTCCCACGGCACCATGCACGGGTCAGGTCCTCACTTTACAGCTGCATTTTGTCTATGTCTGTTCTAAAACCATTGCATGTTCATGCATATCATTCGTTTAAACCCCCTACCGGTCTTTGGGTGTACTACAGGCTTCTTAGACATTATTGCATTTCATGTACAAACCAGCGAACCACTGCATTTTCGCCTACACACTGACCCCTACCGGTCTTTGGGTGTACTACAGGCTTCTTAGACATTATTGCATTTCATGTACAAACCAACGAACCACTGCATTTTCGCCTACACACTGACCCCTACCGGTCATTCGGTGTACTACCGGCTTCTCAGACATTATTGCATTTCATGTAAAAACCAACCAACCACCGCATTTTTCGCCTACACACTGACCCCTATCAGTCATTCGGTGTACTACAGGCATCTTAGACGTTTTTTGCATTTTCATGTACAAACCAATAAACCACCTCATTTTCACCTACACACTGACCCCTACCGGTTTTTGGTGTACTACAGGCTTCTTAGACATTATCGCATTTCATGTACAAATAAACGAATCACTGCATTTGCGCCTACACACTGACCCCTACTGGTCATTTGGTGTACTACAGGCTTCTCAGACATTATTGCATTTCATGTACAAATCAACGAATCACTGCATTTGCGCCTACACACTGACCCCTACTGGTCATTTAGTGTACTACAGGCTTCTTAGATATTATCGCATTTCATGTACAAATCAACGAACCACTGCATTTGCGCCTACAGACTGACCCCTACCGGTCATTCGGTGTACTACAGGCTTCTTAGACGTTTTTGCTTTTCATGTACAAAACAATAAACCACTGCATTTTCACCTACACACTGACCCCTACCAGTCATTCAGTGTACTACAGGCTTCTCAGACATTATTGCATTTCATGTACAAACCAACGAACCACTGCATTTGTGCCTGCACACTGACCCCTACCGGTCATTCAGTGTACTACAGGCTTCTCAGACATTATTGCATTTCATGTACAAACCAACTAACCACGGCATTTTCGCCTACATGCTGACCCCTACCAGTCAATCAGTATACTACAGGCTTCTCAGATTTTATTCCACTTCATAAGCAAACAAACTAACTACAGCATTTTCGCTTTTATACTCACTCCTATCTGTCAAATGGTAGCATTAACCCCTTAAGGACACATGACATGTGTGACATGTAATGATCCCCTTTTATTCCAGAAGTTTGGTCCTTAAGGGGTTAAAGGGTATTTTAACATACAATCAGCATTTCTGACCCCTACTGGTCAACAGCAAAACTGTCTTCACATGTCATATACAATTTACCAGCCAATATAAATTACACATAAGATTGTTTTAAACATAACTATAGACCATAAATTAAACTCCAGCACGGGCTCAACTTCAGGTTTAGTTCACAATAATTTACATTTCACATCAAGACCAACAGTGGTTCTATCAACACTGCCACGTACAGGTCTGTCAAGTACATTGACAATTTTCATGGGGTTTTACAAACACCAAAACACTGACACCTATAGGTTAACAGACAAACAGCATTTCACATACCAATCAGTATCCAACTACACTGCCACCCATAGGGCACTCGGCAGATCTCCAGTGCACTTGCATTTTGCAACACCATGTTCACTGACCCCTACCATTCAATAAGACATACAACAATTCACATAGCAAGCACTATATCAACATCTGGTATAAATACATATATTATTACACAGTATCAGACGCATCTGTATATATGTAACTGATAATATAGTTCACATACATTTTTCACAGCACGCTGCTCCCGCAACAGACTTCCCCTAGCAAGGGGACATACAAAATACAAGGTGGGGACAGACCACATTTTCACTTGTACATACGGCAGTTAATAGGTTAAGATTGATACATATTTAACCAGTATGGCTACGATGTTTAATATTTACACATCACGTCACTTTACTTTTCACATATACTGTACGTATTAAGATAAGCTTGGTCTATGCCATATTTCCTTATGCCATACGGTTTTATCCATTCAGGTTACAGTTACTACTAAAAAACCTATACGGATTGTCAGGTTCAATACCATACTACCAGGTACATACACCTGCTCACGTAGTTATCCATCTCTTACCTTCCCTGGAATAGTAATAGTGTACTGGCAATTAGGGTTCTAGGGCCCAATAGGTATTACCCCCTTTTTTCTCTGCATTATGCTTCGGTTAGTGGTCCCGCGAGGCCAACACCCCGCCTCACACTCGGAGGCATACACCCCTCGGGCCACTCGTGAGCTAGTCGCCTCGCATTGTATCATAGAGAGGACCTCACCTGTCACTCCCCTTCCTATTTTCTGGTTACTGTCACCGAGAGGCCAACATCCTGCCACAACGTTCGGTGGCCACACAAAATCCCCTCGCGCCAAGCATAGATAGAGCCTCTCAAGCCACTTGGCAACTAGCAGGGCCTCACCAGTCACCAAAAAACACCAAGTCTAATCGTTTCGCCTTACGGCTTAGCTAGCAAGCCAGTACAAGAACCCTGGGTACAAATAATAATTGCAATCTTTATTGTTATTTAAGTATTTCTCAAAAGATGGTGAAGAATCACCTCTTCCTAGCACCCCGGCTAGAATTGATACACCTTCAAGCAGAGGAGATGTTGCTAGTCCAGCAGCAATCAGATCCTGGACGATCCCACACATTACCACTGACCTAAGGAGGTGACAAATCCCCTACCCTGCCACAGCAAGGAAAGCAGAGTTATTCAAACTCCTCCATACATCAACGGACAACACGGAGGCAGGGGAAGGCCCAGCTACATCAACTCAGGTGACACCCAGGCTATGCTAGCTTCACTCAAACTCATGAGCCAAACAATTTATGACAGACTGGCAATCTCGAGTTGGTCCCCACAGCCCTCACAAGGCTGGGCCTCATGCTACTGTACAACCAGCACCAACCGAAACTCGGTTACCTGGTACAATCAATTCTTATGACACACAAGATGTTAAACCTGCACGTATGATCCCAGCACATTGGGGAAGCAAGGCATATATATGTATGATGATGTATCTGTGATGGTCAGATCCAGGGATTCCAGGTAAATCGGGAACTGACCATCCCTTGGTTCGGTTGGCATTTGGAATATGTGGAGATGTTTATTTGTGCAGGTACCCATACAGAACGGATTTTGTCCCAAACAAATGGATGAGCACTCTCAGGCTCCAGGTACCAGCACCTCTGAACTACCAGAGACCATTGATATGAGTAGTTGCATTGCATACAGACTGTCGCATATATGTTCAAATAGTTCAGGGCACATGACAAACCATGTGTCCCAATACAACTTACAAAGAACGTATTCACCATCTGTACACACCAATGCATTTTCAACACTACTGACTCATCACCCTTCCAGACTTGTAGTAGATTTACTAAAGCTCTGGAGCTTCAAAGGGCTCCCATACAGGTATCATAAACACACCTTCAAGGAATATAGCATGCCCTCACTTACAGTCAGCACAACAAAACCATTGGCTGTAAACACACTCATAGCCAAGATTTGCAGAGGGGTCTTCCAATCTCCACCATTTACAGCATGGCACCAAACACACACATTGGTATTGTCACAAGGAATCTTCCCTTAAACAAAGACTAACCATAGACTTATTGGCACCACACACCTCCGCTACCCCAAGTCTCAACTCCCTCACACCCTCTGAGGATTTTTCTTACTATACAACACCATTGATCTACCTTTACAGCTATCACTCAAGCATGGGTTGAAGCTTGATTAAGTAAGACCAATATCAACGCAGTAAACGGCTACCATCTACCCTACACACTGGCACTTACATGGCATAAATTGGGCAATCCTTTCCCCGCTCAACTTTCGAGCTACAGATTAGCCTACTATCGATATTCGCAGATACTCTGTGCTGGTTATGATAACATATCCAGAGGCCTTACAGTCATACACTATCTAGAAGACTTCTTGTTAATCAAAGAAAGCATATTTTTCACTAGAAGCCTCACGGCAGCTTAGTCTGGTTGACCACTTGGGCATCCCAGTACCCCATAAGGTCATGATATTTCTGGGGAACTCACTTGGTTGGCCACTTATCACATTTCACTTTCATGTACCAGACGGGGGTATACATCCCTGCCGACAACTGTCTCATTTATATTCCAGGCATGTTCATCATGCGCTTCCTACAGCCGCCCATACAGTCACGGCCACTCTTTCGTTCCAGAGACAAAATCATGGATTAGACATACTCATGCAGCATAGCATGCACTATCCCACCTAGCACTTTCGTCCCATACTTGTAGAACACATAACACAGCTTTTCACCTGGCTTAAAGAATCTCATTGGCACACGACATAGCTCAACCTGTGTCATAAAATTTCTCCTAGATTTTGCTTCTTTTTGCCACCTTAAACTTAAACTATCTCACACACCATTAATTATATATTTTACAGGCATTCAACAACACAGGATAACCTATGGCCAAAACTACCATAAACTTCATGCTATCATACCAGACAAGAATATACTCAGAGGTTTTCAGGAATCCATTCCCCCACGTTCCTCTCAGAGATTACCAATAGCCATCCAACTTTTCATCATTATCGGACCTATTAGATCTACAACCATTCAATTATACTACCAAGTCGGCCATTACCATCTATGCACATTGCCTTTTATGCCTTTCTCAGGCCAGAGAATCCACTACCATCACCACCACTCAGACAGATCATTGTTTTCAACGATCCCACGTACATAAACACATATATCATTACCTATTGGCTCTACCACATTCCGAAACGAGTCAACACGCACCAACAGTAGAGATAACATACTATCCTACCCACAACAAATGGTGTCCACTTTCGGTCCTAGATTCCTACCTTCAAAATCCTTTCAGGAATTAAATACTGTAATGCTTTTAAGGAAATGTCTGGTTAATTTGTATATATTTGTTGACTGTATTAAATCTTTGATTATTCATTTTTGCCCTCTTTATTTACAGGCCTACCGTATCGTCGGTCTCGGCACACCACAACCGACTTGCTCACTTTATACTATAGAAACATAGAAACATAGAATGTGACGGCAGATAAGAACCATTCGGCCCATCTAGTCTGCCCAATTTTCTAAAAACTTTCATTAGTCCCTAGCCTTATCTTATGGTTAGGATAGCCTTATGCCTATCCCATGCATGCTTAAACTCCTTTACTGTGTTAACCTCTACCACTTCAGCTGGAAGGCTATTCCATGCATCCACTACCCTCTCAGTAAAGTAATACTTCCTGATATTATTTTTAAACCTTTGTCCCTCTAATTTAAGACTATGTCCTCTTGTTGTGGTAGTTTTTCTTCTTTTAAATATAGTCTCCTCCTTTACTGTGTTGATTCCCTTTATATATTTAAATGTTTCTATCATATCCCCCCTGTCTCGTCTTTCCTCCAAGCTATACATGTTAAGATCCTTTAACCTTTCCTGGTAAGTTTTATCCCGCAATCCATGAACCAGTTTAGTAGCCCTTCTCTGAACCCTCTCTAAGGTATCAATATCCTTCTGAAGATACGGTCTCCAGTACTGTGTACAATACTCCAAGTGAGGTCTCACCAGTGTTCTGTACAATGGCATGAGCACTTCCCTCTTTCTACTGCTAATACCTCTCCCTATACAACCAAGCATTCTGCTAGCATTTCCTGCTGCTCTATTACATTGTCTGCCTACCTTTAAGTCATCAGAAATAATAACCCCTAAATCCCTTTCCTCATATGTTGAGGTTAGAACTCTATCAAATATTCTGTACTCTGCCCTATCCTACGCTTATGCTGGATCCTTACTCCATATACGGCTATTTGCCCCTTACACAAGTATTAAGGCCGTTTGGCCTGTATTTGTGGGAGGGGCTTAAATTAATTCACTCCCCTATATAAGGGACACCCCTTACCTGACTCATATCGCTTGAGGTCAGCATCAGAATGACCCTCCCACCCACTCCTCATTTCAACACTTTCTCTTTTCTTTCCATTTACTTTACTTTCTTACTCCTTGGTGGGCCCTCTTTATTTACAGGCCTACCGTATCGTCGGTCTCGGCACACCACAACCGACTTGCTCACTTTATACTATCCTACGCTTATGCTGGATCCTTACTCCATATACGGCTATTTGCCCCTTACACAAATATATATATATATATATATATATATAATATATATATATATTGATGTGGGGTAAGAAGGTATGCATGGCCATACCAGTCTTAGACGTGGGTAGTTAGCTACAGGCCCTCCGTATAGGAGTGGATTGTCTCTCTGTTAAGATTCTAGGGACCTGGGATGTCTTCATGTGCCAGACTGCTGGTATGTTACACCTTATGCAGTGTTAGTCGGCCATAGCTTGCATACTACTAGAACTAATAACGAGCGTTAGTATATGGGGTAATTAAAATCATACCATTAAGGTAACTAAGTGTGGGTGATAAACTGCTGTGATGACCCATGTGTATTAGCAATATGTTTGGTGCTCATTAACCCCTGGGCACCAAAAGAGGGGGAGAGGCATATACAGCTTTATTAGCAGGAAAAGTAATGCTTCTTTGCTAGAAGAGTGTTGTAACTTATATAAGTAACTCAGAACAATAACATAATAATAATATAAAGTTAAGATAAGATAAATGTGTGCCAGATGGGGTCTGGGAGTTTGGTGGCCTCAAAGCTTGATTCTGTCCAGGAGTGCCACTGTGGCCTCAGCCTGTGTCAGCAGCAGAGTGGGGCACAAAGGGTACGTCCCAGGATCAGCCAGGAGTGGGATTGTTGGAGTCTGGTTTATCCAGTCCGTGTCTGCTGAGGAAGGAGCCGGAGTCGTCTCTTAACGTCACTCGGACAGTGGTCGCTCCCTTCATGGCTCTAAGCATAGATTGGTATTTGATCCGAACTTCTCTGAGGGTTACGATTACGGTTACCTGCCGAACGGAGTGTCTATGGGTCAGAGTAGCCTGCAAAGGTCCTGCAGGAATGTGAGCTTCATACCCTTGGTAGGGATTCATATTGTTGAGCACTTCCATAACCAACAGCTTATCTCAGATTGATTGGAAGCGGAGGAGAACATCGCGGGAGGCTCCATCTGAGCTCTTGGGGTTTTGGGGAGTTTGTGGGGTATCTTCCACTTATGCATTCTTCACCTGCTTGGGATGGAGTAATGTGGTCAGTAGGCGTTGGATGAATTGAGGCAATTCATGTGTCGTCGATAGATTCGGCTATGCCTCTGATTTTGATGTTGGTGCAGCGTCTTCCGTCATCTAGGCCATCCATCCGGGCTTCTAATGTCTGGTGCAAGGACTGGAGGTGTTGTAGCTTCTCCCCCTTGACTTGTTGGCATGGTGCTATTGAGGTGATGTCCTCTTCGGTAGCCCTCACCCTGTCTGTGACAGTGGTCACCTCTTCCTGCAGTACTTCTATATCTTTACGGAACATGGTGCGCAGATTCTTCTGGATATCTCCTTTAGTATCCGAAGTTCCCAGGTCTCCAAGTGTCGATAAAGGGTCAGCAGTCTGTTGTATGGGGTCTGGAGCATCAAGTGCTTCCTCCTCCGAGGATGAGCTTTGAGGATCCGCAGTCTCCGCCATTTTAGGTTTAGGCTTTGACAGGAAAAGATCTCCAATCTTCTGGTTGAGTTTTTAGTTTCTTATTTCGTTTCCCCATATTGTTGCCGAGTTCAGGGACCAGAAAGTAGTTGGGTAGATCGGGCAACCTGCATTTATAACTGCTATAGCTCTGGAACACCGCAGACATGCAACTACTCCGTGAGATCCAAGCCACGCCCCCAAAATGAACAGTTTTAACCATGTGTCCTTTACTATTGTCATTACCAGTAAAAAGATCCCTTCCTGCTTTAATACTCAATTGTTTTAAAGAGATGTATTCATGCTAAAAAAGGGCCAAACATGCAAGAGAGTTGAAATGTGACTTAAAACACCCTTCCTATTGAAATGTTTGGATATCTTCTATAGTAAACCCCTTGCTCTATAAATTGGTTTACTTCCAGTATAGAACTGGATCCAGTGACCCAATAATGGACCAATTCTTTATCTCCTCTAATATTCTCCAGTTTAGTTTTCCACGTAGTCGATCTTGCTCCATTATAACACTCACTGAATATTGTTTGTCTTACTTACATATTCTATACATGAACAATTTTATATTTTTCCTGCAACTGCAATTTAATACAGTCACATAATTCCAAAGTTATATTGACTGTCATATCATAATAATAACTTTCACTGGAATTGTTCTTATTTAAAATACAAAAGTGTCTTATTGAATACCATTATTGCATGTCAAATTCTATAATGTTTTACTTGGAACAACACTACATAGAAACATAGAATGTGACGGCAGATAAGAACCATTCGGCCCATCTAGTCTGTCCAATTTTCTAAATACTTTCATTAGTCCCTGGCCTTATCTTATAGTTAGGATAGCCTTATGCCTATCCCATGCATGCTTAAACTCCTTCACTGTGTTAACCTCTACCACTTCAGATAAAAACATAGAATGTGACGGCAGATAAGAACCATTCGGCCCATCTAGTCTGCCCATTACATAGTTATAATACATAGTTATAAAAGTCAGTGAGTTTGTTCCTACGGAGATTGTTACAGCCAAAGGATTTTACTTTGTTTCTACCTTTCAGGCTAGACATGTTTTTTTTTTATGTTCCAATTTTATTATGGTTACTCTGGATTACTCTCAGTGAACCTTTTGCCCTTTACATAATTGCCACAGCAAAGTGACATGAAGTGCCAAGATGAGAACGCCCATCTGTCAATTATCCATAACTACCTGTTCATGGTGCAGTGTAGCTTGAAGCTAATACTTACACAACCAATCTAGATCTGGTGCCACTAGCGTAAAGCTCAGAATTACAGGTCATGGTATCATGTAGAAGCACACACTACTGTGCAAGAAGAAATTAGAAGAAACATTTTGTTACACAGATGAGCTCTCTCAGAATGACTTTTAAATTCTAAAGTCTATCTTCAAACATATATTATCACTTATAAAGCTCCAACAAGTTCCGTATTGCTGTACCATGGGTGGACTAACATATGTATTTGTAACCAGACGAGTTGGACACACAAGAAGACTGGAACAGCGGGATTGAGGGCCCTGCTTAATGAGTTTACATGCTAGAGGGAGTGGGGTATAGTGACCCAAAAGGTAAGGGTAGGGTAGAAAAGTAGGTTGCTTGGATAGTATTCACTGAGGGTTTAGTGTATATCAGGACGCCACAAATTCCATGCGCCACGGCGACCAGGAAATTTGTCCTGGTGCCAGGGATTTGTGAGCCTGTTCAGCCCCCGAGGTGACTGGCTGCCTGAGAACAGAGATGGGCAGTCGTTTAACTGAGGGTTGAGGCAGGGGGCTGAGTGAGGGAGAGGGGTGACCGGCTCATTGAAAGCTAAGGTAGGGAGTTGGGCGGCTGACCTGGGGAAGGAGGGGGCAGCCCAGTGGCTAATGGAGAGCTTAATATTTTCCTCTCACCCTATTTTTTTTTTTTTTTTTTTTTTACATGCTGAGTTCAGTTATTGACCTGCTTTGAACAGTCATTTTGCTTAAAGCAGTATGAAGGTGGAGAGCAGCCCCCAACAGTGAATTGACCTTATTCCTTGTGGTGAAGGAGTTAATGTTACTTATTTTATTACTTCGAGCAGGGCCGGTGGGCATTTCAGTACTAGTTTTGTTTCAGTTAATGGAATCTGGCTAAACATTGGCTGACTATATCATTATATAAAGCACTAACTTCGATCACTGTTCATATAACAGCTCTACAGGCAGTTCTGTAAAAAACAAACAAAAAAAAACAATTTGTTGCCTTCTTATTTAGCAAATACCATTATGTTAAAATATGTTGAACAAATACCTGAGGTCTGCAACCTGGGCACAAAAGTGATTGCGAGATAGGCAAAAAAAAAAAAGTTTAATGGGAACAAAGCACAAAAATAAAATATGGGGGGGATATCTAATTTTCCTTTTTACTATTATTAAAATGTGCTTTAATGTATTCATTTTGTTTCCAGCGGGACCAGATAGAGGTCTTGACATTTGTAGTTCAAAATAATTGCTAATGATAAATATTAATGAAGATACGTTTTTATTAATAATCCTATTTTTAAAGTAGGTATTTAAAACAAAATCTGAACCACTGACAGATTATTAGTCAAGTAATAAATAAGAATATTTGTTCTCTTTTCTTCTTTGGCAGTGTGCAGGTTAATTGTTTTGCAAGTTAGCCCACAGGCTGTTTTAAATATCTTCATGCTGGAAATGTGTCACCGTTGCAAATTTCATGCAAAATGGTCTATATTTGGTACTGTAACATTCAATCTTTCATTCCACAGTATGTCTTTGCTGATGAATTTCAGGCTTTTAAAGTATAAATTAATATTTCAACACCCATCCTCCTCCTTTCTTAGTGATCTTAACTACCGGCTTCGATCAATCGAATCTTTCCATTTCTGATGAAATTATGGCAGAGAAATAAACCTCTGAGCCACTGTCTTCATCATTAATATCCACTGGACTTATGGTTTGCAACTGTAGTCAGAAGCAAAAACTGCGAAGGGCAAAATTAACTCTTAGTATATTTTGGCTATTTAGAAAAACATTTGTTAGATGGAAAATGCTTACCAACATTGCCGAAGTTCTTCACTAAAGTTCACATGCAAGGCAAATTCAAAGTGAGTTTAAAATTTAAGGTGAAAATAGCCTAACTGGAAAAATTCTCTAAGTTAACTATGCTTTACTTTCAGCTACTTTGGCCTTAAATTCACTTTTAATTCTCATTTCGGTGAATAACCCTGTATCGGTCGGGCTGTGTATCTCTCATTTACAACTCCATTTGAATTATTTGTTGACTTTTTCTGTATAAACCATTTTGTAATTGTAAAGCTGTTGTAATTAAAGAAATATATCCCACAATATGCATACTTCTGTGTGATTTGAGGAACAATTATTATATCAGTTAAATTGGTTTACCAGTTGCAGAACCAAATATAGATTGTGCCGACCTTTTTCCAAGCTCTAATTATCCAAATGGTTTGTGGTGGTTCTTTAAGAAATGACATGCCAACAATGTGTAACAAGTGTACATTAAATCTAAACAATTTGCTGACAAGTGTACCGCTTAAGATATTTACTCTAAGATGGCTTAAGACTGTTGTAAGATGGTATGCTGGAATGGATGGGACAGCTGCCTGCAAAACGGATACACTACCTGATCTTACAAGTAACGTTTTACAGTACAGTACAGATCTAGGTTTTCTTGGGTAGAGGAACTGTGCGCAGAACTACTCACCCATGTACTCCATATTTCAACTAGAGGTATGTCTATTTTTAAAAATAGTTATTACAACAATGTATATATTATGAACAGAATTATCTTTTAACTTTGCTAGCATTTTGGCACAAACAATGTATACGTTTATTTTTGACAAATTGGCATAAAGTGATTATTTTTATTGAGATCAATAAGAAAAAAATAAGGTTTAAAAAAAAAAAAATACACCAAAACTATCTGACAGGCAAAACAAGTGACACAAATAGGTTTTATGTAAGCTATGGCCTCAAACGTACAATATAAAGTTATATATGAGTATATAGCAATAGCTGAATATATTAATGCAAGTTGCCGGGCTAGATTCAAAGGAAATTGATAAGCGTTTCTTACATCAGATAAGGTGGGCCAAACTGTTGACAAGAAAAGCTATATTTTAACGGGGTCTCAAACCAAAAACACTGTTTTAAGAAAACGCTGGTTTGGGCTAGAGTAACCCTTGCTGTGCTGGGATTACCCACCCACTTTCCAATCAAAGTTAAGAGGAAAAAAAATGGCAGTGCGCAGTCAAGTTCTCTCCTTGGCTCAACCCGCCTCCACATTCAGATTCCATGTCCCCTTCTACTCACTGAAGTGGTCGAAGTAACCCGTTAAGAGTAATGCTTACAAAATGAATAAAGTAAATACTTTTCTGGGAAGTTCCACTTATATAATTTACTCTCTTACCATTACCGTTTAAAGGGACACCATAGACAAACTGATTACATTCGTTGCCAGCGTGTAGTGTGTGCTGATGATGGACGTGAGAACTCGTCTTAGTCAATCTGGAACAGAGTTCTAGGTTGACTAGGATACATGTGACAGGGTTGTAATTACACCCCAGTACAAAATCACAGTAATCTGTATACGCAATAGTTCAAGTAGAAACGCTACACATAAGATTGCTTGTTCCATGACCACTTCTAAAAGCAAGAGTAACCCATAGGAGAGGAAACAGATCCCCCTAGATGATTTTAAGGAATTTGTTAGAACAGGGCTTAAAAATTCTACTCGCCCACTAACTATTGGCAAATGAAAATTGAATGCTTGTGAATAGAAATTCACGTCTAGTGAGTTTGCTTTGAACTCTTCAAGCTTGCATTGGGTAGTAACATTTAGGTCTGTCAAGCAGTGTAGGACATAAAATTTTGAGCCATATGTTAAAGGAACACTCCTTGACCTCTATGCCGCTTATAAAATTGTGGATTTCTATTGAATTGGGCCAACAATGACTGGATGTACTTGATTGAGAGTGTCAACAGATCACTTTCAGCCTTTCACTTCGCCATTGCTGATATGAATTGGTATATAGTTAGAAGGTAGTGTGCATTATCTACATTGGCCATACCTCCGATAGAGGCTGGGCTGTGGGTGTCCAGGGAATTTGAAAATGGTTGAATGTTGAATAGAAGGACAGCGCAAAGGGGCTTCAGTCACTTTAACCTTTTTCAATTATATGAAATAGTTATAGTGCCTACAGTATCCCTTTAAATTAAAGTGGGTTACAATGGCTGTAAGAAGGCTTGGATAGTTTTTCGGCAAATCTTTGCGTAGTGATTTGTAGGTAGTACAGAGGCAGTATAATTAAGACTGTATAGTGCACAATTGAAGCAAGATAATTTTTGTTTCAGCATTACTGTAGCCTTTTTTGGACAAAGAAAGAACTGTTCTTGTTGTGGTTTGTCTTTGTGAAAAAATGCATATTCATGCTCGTTGATAGGGCAAGGCCAGGTTGCTTACGAAAACGCTGGAAATATATTTCGGTTGATTTATTTTTTGCTTTTTTTTCTCTCTCTACTATTTCTAAATACTTTTTCTTAGAATAAACAACATAATAGCATATTTCGCAAACAAACATAAATATATTGAATTGTTCTTCTGGCACTTAACTTACTGGCTTAATCACTAAAGTGTAAGTTGTCAAATTTAAAGCCAAATTGTTTTCGTTTTAGCTATTTGTACCTTAAATTTGAAATGCACTTTAAATTCTGACATTTGTCAGTTTAAAGAACCCTGCAAGAATTCTACTTCCAACCTTCCCATTAACCCCTTAAGGACCAAACTTCTAGAATAAAAGGGAATCATGACATGTCACACATGTCGTGTCCTTAAGGGGTTAAACTATTTTATATTCTGGACATGTGGTTTTCTGTATGCTATTTTAGTATGGGAACATCAGATATTCATAGTAAAATGCAATGCCCCATTTTTAGGAGGTGTGTGTGGGGGTGGGGGGGGGGGCGGCTTCATTTTTCGCTTCTATGAAGGGTGCATGCATAAAGCTGTTTATTCGTGATGAGTGGCGTGGGCGAAATGAGATAAAATGACAAATCTCCATCCTAAGATATCCTGCTGTAAATGGAATGAAATAATCCCCTCATGCATTTAAAAATAATTTCAGATATTTTGGTTTGTTTATGAGTGCATGAATCACCGAAATGCTTATTTATTTATTTTTAAAGTCACACGACAAGCTCATTTTCTCTTCTGTTCCGTACATTGTGGTCCATCATTGATAGATAATCTTTTTTTTTTTTTCTGTTGCTTTACCCAAGAAATAATCACATTTAGCTTGTTTCACTGTGAAAAATGAGATACTAAATGATTATAGGTAAGTTTGGAATGGATTCGTTTAAAGTATTGATTACTTTATTGGTTAGTATTGTGGTGAATTTCTTATGTAATGTTAAAAAAAAAAAAAAAAAAAATACAGTATGAAATTATATCCAAACTCCTC
Source organism: Pelobates cultripes (assembly GCA_933207985.1). Classification (NCBI taxonomy): domain Eukaryota; kingdom Metazoa; phylum Chordata; class Amphibia; order Anura; family Pelobatidae; genus Pelobates; species Pelobates cultripes. The sequence continues at coordinate 218,455,955 of OW240916.1, read as the reverse complement.
AATGAGAAAATGCAAACACTAAAGTGCATAGTATCGGTTCAGTTCTAGAGGTTTATACAGTGAAGCTTTTCTGGAGAATGGCATGTACGTTGATAGAAACATGCCATTTTTTCCCTCACCAGAGGGAATCTGTGCTCGCTCGCTGCTTCCCACAGAGACATAGTCTCGTTTTAATACATAATAAATAGAGTGGACCATAGCTAGGTCAGTCTATGCCAAAATATCTACAAATTCGATTTTCTCATTGTAATGGTAGACTTTCAACCACCGATAGCCAGACCTTCTGACAACTATTAGCCATTTAGCAAGGTGCATGTTCCTCCAGCTGGATCTTCTAATCTAGGACATCCAACAAAAGTATGACAAATTGCTTTTGGCAGTGACAAAAGGTATGAAGACATTTGTGGTTGGCAAAAAGATGTTCACCTTGGTCAAAGTGCAAATAACCAGATTTGTTGCACAGAAATTATGCATTTCCTAAATCACCTTTGTGTATTTAGATATAATTTAATTTCTTTTCCTGGATGTCCCGGTTTCCAGTGTGCTGTACAGGAACCCAAATTGTGTTCTAATCGTAAAGGCACAAGGCTTAATGACACAATGTCACGGCATGTATCTAGCCATGTGTTTACTGTAAAGTATCCATGTGCTGCACCATTTAGAGAGCTATTTGTTTCTTAAAGGGCCACTGGTTAGTTTCAGTAGTCCAGCTCTTTAAAGAAAAACCTGTTGACTAATTTAGCAGCAGCTCTATTCAGTCTGAGTTATAAGACCAGGCCCTGAGTAGGGCTGTGAAAATGGAATGCACTGCATTTAACATCAAGTAAAATGTTTATGAAAGCTAATAAAGATACATATACCAACTTCTTCTTAGATTCACTTTGCACCACTTCAACCCTAAACCTATCCGAGCACTATGGTGATTGTTCTCATAAACATATCGCATATAAGCTGATATTTCAGATCATAGATTTTTTTATGGTTAACCTTTTTACTATGCAGGATCTAAAGTGAAATGTAACCAAGCCAGGAAGTAACTAATGCTGATTTAAGATGATATAGCCGCTTTGACCTTAACACATAAGCAGCGATTTTTAAAAATGTTTTTTTTTAATTCTTTATTTTGGTGGTGCGTTTCAGTGAGTACGTGCTCTTGCAATGCCACAACAGCAGTAACAAGAAGGGTGAATAACATAGGTTAAACAGACATATGGCATAGATAGTTATTGCACACATTTTTTAAAGGTAAATAACATAGTTTCAGGCTTTCCAACGTGTCTATAGTGTGTGTAAAGCGTTTTCATAGTTATTTAGACAGATTGGTGAACATGCTTGGATGTGGTATATAGCTAACCCACGACTAGCAGGTGGATAAACTAAGGTGGCGCTTATGGGTGCGATACTACAGGCGTGTCGTCAGCCTCTTAAGTAAGATCAGAGGGTCGTTTCCCGGTTATAGTAGGCAAACATACAAGTACATAGCTAACTGGCTATCAATGAAGGCGTCAACTTTAATATTACAGGCATCAGTGCAGAGTTCTGTCCTGGCCTAAACTAGATTTTATCGAGACTGTAAGACATTGTTTAAAAAAAGTTTAGTTAAGGGCTTATTAGGCGTAAATGTATGTTTTGAGTGACTAGTAGCAAACTCATAAACCATTAAGATTAACAGATAAACATTATATGCAGACTGTAACATCACTTTTGTGTAAGAGATATCTCTATACTGCCCACTGCAAGCGCCCAATTTCAGGAGGGGGCAAGTCCCAAAGAGTCCCGCACAGCTTCTTCTTTCAGCCTATGCCTTCCAGTGTCCTAGCCTCCATTTGTAGTCCATCGCGGGACTCCGGAATCGTATATATCTCCGATCCGAGGACCCTGGTGCCAGGTTCATCTGCTCTTGTAAGTGGAGGTATTCCGGAGAGTGGTCGTGGTGCAACCTGCCCCTTTAGGGGGGGGGGCCGGGGGGGGGCCCTTGTTCGAAGTTGCTGTCAGTGATGGCGGCAGGGGAGCGTCCGTCTCCCTCGTGCCGACCATGCTTGAAGGCAGCGAGCTGTGTTCCGGCTTTTTATGCTGGGTATGTGGCATATTTGGTGTCTGCTTGTTTCTCTTGGTGTGACCACTCTGTTGGTGTCCCCTGCAAGTCGCTTGGGTTTGTTGAGCCTCTATTTTTGGGTAAAATTGGTCTAAAGGAACAGGAGCAGCTCTATCTTGCATCCGCTCAGCTCAGCGGTCAGGCCCTGCCCCCCTATAAGCAGCGATTTTTGTTCATGTAAAAACAGATTCTGGGAGTTGTAGTTCAGGTGGTAAGCTTTCTAAATTAGAAAGCCAACAATTGAACTACAATTCCCAGAGACCTAAGATCTTGTGAGCAGCAGTACTTTTGGGGCAATGCCTTTCTTGATGATTGTGACCAATTGCTTTTCTTCTTTTCTGCATTAAACATACTTAGATTTTAATGTATAGAAGTAGAAAGTTTTTAACCTTCAGTTATTGTCCTTTATTACTAATTGCAGCTACTCAGCCATATTCACCTAAATAGAATATGTAAGAAATGTATATTGTCTATAAAAAGAAAAATAGTTGACTCATTGTTTATTTTTTTAAAGCCGCTATAAGGAAATATTTGAATTATTTAATTTCTTATTTAAACAATAAAGTTTTTATTTTTATTATTAATAGGTTGCTTTTTAATGATATAAATATCAGTCCAAATGAGCTTGTTCCAAGTGCGCTTCTGCACTTTTATGCCAAGCAGTTGCTATGTATTTAGCAAACACAGCTGGTGAAATGCATTTAAAAGACTGAAATAAAATTCACATGGTTGAGAAAATAATTGGGAGGGATCCGCGTTGTATCTTTGTCTCTCCTCCTGTCGTGGCCTGGCCATCAGGGCTCAGAGGTACTGTAATTGCTTGAACTTACCAGCTACAATATAAATATCACAGAGCTGCATGTAATCAACTTAGGTGCGTAGGTAGAGAAGAATGGAGAATATCAGGAACGGAGACAGAACGTTTAAAGGGAACTTAAGCCAATTGATAAGCGTAGCCGTGCATATATGGATATGCCGTGCAGAAAAAGCGCTTTCCTGCAGTATATTGAATTTAAATGCAGCATCAACATGAATTGTGCTTTCTGCAGGGTAACACTTTTCAGGTGCTGCCCTTTAACATGAAAAAGTGGTGTGTGTCCAGGGAAACTTTGCAAACTTTTTAACTCCTTGAAATTAGGAGAACTAGGACACTCTTGGCACTACATCGACCTGTAGTGGTTGTGGTGCTTGGAGTATTACAGATGCTTCTCAGAAATTAGATACTGTGTTTTCATAGGGAAATACAGACATGGATTTACTGTAAAGAGTAAAATGGGCATGCAGTGATTAATATACCCTGATCTGTACTTTTTTTTAAGAGAGGCTGTGTACTCTTATGGATGCATTAGAATGCTCTTGGGGGAATAAGAAAAAATGGTTATGCTCTAGAACTAAACAATGTGTCCGAACAGGAGACATTAACTGCAGCAGTTTTAAATATTGCATTATAAGCGTTGTGCTTGCCAAATGGATAGCATAGAAATAAACAATGAGTGTTGCTTGTCTTTTAAATATAAGTTATACACTAAGCATATTAGGCTTTATAACCGGTTTAGGGTTGTTTTTTTTAATTTTTTTTTTTATCCAGTACAAATTGTAGCAGTTTTAGAGAGTTGTTTATGTGAGATTCACAGACTTTCTCAAATCCAACTCTCTGCTTGACCCACTTCAGTCTGGATTCCGCGCTCGTCACTCTGTTGAAACAGCTGTGACCAAAGTATCCAATGATTTAATTGCTGCTAAATCTCGTGGCCATTACTCTATCCTAATTCTCCTTGATCTTTCTGCTGCCTTTGACACTGTTGATCATCAACAGCTTCTTCTCATTCTCCGTAATCTCGGTCTATGAGATTCTGCTCTCTCCTGGTGCTCCTCCTACCTCTCCCAGCGCCTTTTCAGTGTTTCTTTCTCTCTGTTGGTGTCCCCCAAGATTCAGTCCCCTACTGTTCTCCATCTATACTGCCTCCCTTGGTAAACTCATTAGCTCCCTTGGCTTCCATTATCATTTATATGCAGATGACACGCAAATTTATGTGCTCTTTAGATGTATCTCCGCCCATCTTGACTCGTGTCTGACTGCCTCGATTTCCAATTGAATGGCTGCTCACTTCCTTAAACTTAACATGTCCAAAACAGAACTTCTGGTCTTTCCTCCCTCAAGTGTTGCTACTCCCGTGTCTGTCTCCCTCCAAGTCAACGGTGCCACCATCACCTTTACCTTGCAGGCTCACTGCCTAGGTGTTCTTTTTTACTCCGACCTCTCCTTCACCCCTCATGTCCAGTCGATTGCCAAATCCTTCCGCTTCCATCTCAAGAACATAGCTCGCATCCGCCCCTATTTAACACCGGACACGGCTAAGGTGCTGGTCCATGCCGTTGTTCTTTCTCGTCTTGACTACTGCAATCCCCTTCTCAGTGGTCTTATGTGTTCCCAGATTGCACCGCTGCAATCTGTTATAAACGTGGCGGCAAGGCTCATTTTCCTACGCTCTGCCAAAGACCTATGTCTATCCTATGTCCGTACTCCCACATTTTCATCCCACTCCACCCCCATGATTCCTCTCCTGCAACTGTCAGAATAACCTACTAAGTTCCCAGTGAATACTTTTCTAGCAACCTATTTCATTACCCCTACTTATACCCTTTGTGTCACTATACCTCACTCCCTCTAGCATGTAAGCTCATTGAGCAGAGCCCTCAACCCCTCTGTTCCTGTATGCCCATTTGTCTGGTTACAATTACGTGTCTGTTAGTCCACCCATTTTACAGCGCTACGGAATTTTGCTGGCGCTATATAAATAATAAAATAATCATAATAATAGGTGCATTCCTGGTTTAGTGTGTCTGATTTGATTGTCCACAGGTATACTACAGTCATACTCTAAGATGTAATGTCTTAACAGTTCCTTGGCAAGACATAGATCTTTAATATGAACTATAAATTGATTTGCGTGTCAATGAGTGAAATACGTATTTGACCCCTTCGACTAAGTACTTTGTGGCAAAACCCTTGTTGGCAATCACAGAGGTCAGACATTTCTTTTAGTTGACCACCAGGTTTGCACACATCTCAGGAAGGATTTTGTCCCACTCCTCTTTGCAGATCATCTCCAAGTCATTAAGGTTTCGAGGCTGATGTTTGGCAACTTGAACCTTCAGCTCCCTCCACAGATTTTCTATGTGATTAAAGTCTGGCACCTTAATGTGCTTCTTCTTGAGCCACCCCTTTGTGGCCTTGGCTGTGTGTTTTGGTTCATTGTCATGCTGGAATACCCATCCACGACCCATTTCCAATGCCCCGTCCATCGTCCTTTTGATGCGGTGTAGTGGTCCTGTGCCCTTAGCAGAAAAACACCCCCAAAGCACAATGTTTCCACCTCCATGTTTGACGGTGGGGATGGTGTTGTTGTGGTCTTGGGAAGCATTCCTCCTCCTCCAAACACGGCGAGTTGAGTTGATGCTAAAGAGCTCGATTTTGGTCTCATCTGACCACAACACTGTCATCCAGTTCTCCTCTGAATCATTCATATGTTCATTGGCAAACTTCAGACGGGCCTGTACATGTGCTTTCTTGAGCGGGGGGACCTTGCGGGCTCTGCAGGATTTCAGTCCTTCACGGCGTAGTGTGTTACCAATTCTTTTCTTGGGGTTTATGGTCCCAACTGCCTTGAGATCCTCCCGTGTTGCTCTGGGCTGGTTCCTCACCGTTCTCAATATCACTGAAACTCCACGAGGTGAGATCTTGAATGGAGCACCAGACCGAGGGAGACTGACCGTTATTTTGTGTTTCATCCATTTGCGAATAATTGCACCAACTGTTGTCACCTTCTCACTAAGCTGCTTTTCAATGGTCTTGTAGCCCATTCAAGAGAGTGCTCCTAATCTCAGCTTGTTATCTGTATAAAAGACACCTGGGAGCCAGAAATCTTGCTGATTGATAGGGGATCAAATACTTATTTTACTCATTGACATGCAAATCAATTTATAACTTTTCTGACATGGATTTTTCTGGATTATTTGTTTTTTATTCTGTCTCTCACTGTTAAAATACACCTACCATTAAAATTATAGACTGGGCAAAAGTTCAAAATCAGCAGGGGTTTAAATACTTTTTTTCCCTCACTGTATATGATGCATTTTGGAATATTTTTTTTAATGTTAAATATTTTTAACGTTTATCCAAAAATATTAAATTATTTGAAAAATGTATTCAGAAATATTAAATTGAGATCTAGATTTGATTTGTGTCATTGACACTCTTAAATAATGCTAGAATTCTGGATTCAATCTGAAACCATTCTGGGAACAGGTTATAATAAAGATTATTAATCAGAAATATGCAGGCATGTGGAAGCAGGATTTAATAATCATATTATGTGTGTCTTAGAAGTATCCCATTATTTGGACACACGTCTCCTGGTATCTCTCTTATTCACTGGCATTGTGTGGCTGTTAGGCCTAGTATATTTTTGTATTTATCTCCTTGTGTTAGCGTGGTGTGTGTTTCAGAGGATTGCTTTGGATCTTTCTGACCAATCAAGCTGTGCAGAAAAGGTGTTACCTCTGTGATGGTTTGACGGTCTCTCCTCTCCAGTAGAGCGTAAAAAAAGCAACCTTCCACATTCATACGTGATTAGTTACTGTGTGTCCACAAACCCTGCAGTTTTACATCTTGCTACTGAGTATGCCTGATGGCTGTTATGTGACTCTCACATCCCTGCATCTTCCTCATCATCATCTCTTTTCTCCATGGCAACTTAGCTCAGTGGTTTTCAGAACAGAAGAGTGGAGAATCAATTCGCCCCCCACCCCCCGTCCTCCTTGTCTTCCTATCTCTCTCTCGGAGCTTGATTCTTGAGTCCTCAGTGCTACACACAGCACATTATGAATCTCATACTTAGTGATAGGGAAATTCAAGATTTGCAAACAATGGCAGTGTGCCTGGGAGCAATGGGTGCACGTCATGCTGTACGTTAGCCAGAAAAATCTGAGGTAATTCTTTGTAAGCAGTAGACAATGTATGTACGTGGCTTTGTGATATTTTAACAGCCTTAAATCTGCTTCCTACATTGTATAGCCACTCTTTTTTTAGTCACAGCGTAGGTGTATCTATTTGTGTGTATACTTCGAAAGTAAGGTTGCAAGGAGATCTTAAATAATCCGATAGATGTGTAGCTCTGTGTTAAACTGGGGATTGTGTGATTTACAATCATAAAGCATCCACAGCTTTCTTCACCAACTTTCTTGATGCCGTGGCACAGCTAATTATTTTGTGTAATGAATTTCCCCAGGCCTTGTAGTCCAGGCAGTGAATGATCATTGAGTTAGACGTGGTTGGCTGCTTTGAAAAGGCTATGTAAAGCCTTGTCTTCTGTCAGAGCGGCCCAATTAGGGCTATACCAGTTCCAGCACCAGTTTAAAGGCCTTCATTTGCTAGGCACAGGAAAATGATGGCGTTATTAAGTGAATTTAATGCCTTGTCTTTGTAATCGTTGAGCTAAAAATAACTACTTATGTACTAGGAATTCATCTGGAAAGCAGGTTTTTTTAATAAAAATTCCTTTCTAGTGAATGATCTTTTTTCATTATTCTAAATGACTTGTCTTTTATGATTCTTTTTCGAATGCGTCTTTTTTAAAGGAACACTCCAAGCACCAAAACAACTTTAGCGGTTTGTAGTGGTTATAGTGTCAGGAGTGCCTTACCCCTCACCTCCAATGTAAAAAGTCAAAACATTTGCTAAGGTAGGGTCAACAAGGAGCCCCTTCATGCCTCTGCTGGAGCCAGAAGGTCTGTGTTTGAGCTATGCCTGGTGGCACACTGCAGTGCTTATGGTACTTGGAGTATTCCTTTAAAGCAAACTTTTTATTTTAGGTTTACATTAAATGTAATCATTGTGTGATCGCTAAAACAAACAATGTAATCTACCCTTTGTGGTTTGATATATTTATTTTTTAAGCAATATGATAGCACTGCATCTTTTCAAGTACTTTGAAAGGAATTCTGTTTGGTTTTAACATTGCCATTATTATTATGAGACACTTATGGCATTAACAGGATTTATTCATAGAATATTAGGGTAAATCAATAGCGTTTAAGTGTTCTAAAATCTGGAAAATACTCTAATTTGACTCAAATTACCTCTCATATATTCATTAAAAGCAGATTGAAACAAAATAGGTAATTAGTCTGACAGGTACGTACCTTTTTGTATGAATAGGGAGCTACTGATTGGTTTAGAGCGTCAGCAGTCCAATCTAACCAACCAGCAGAGGTGGGCAACCTTTGGGGTTAAACTATTTGAGTGGTTTAACCCCTTGAAGGGGCACTATGGTCACCAGAACAATTACAGCTGAATGCAGTCATTCTGGTGTCTATAGCCTGTCACTGCAGGCTGAGCACAGTAAACGGTGCATTTTCAGAGAAAAAGCAATGTTTATTTACATTGTTGCCTAGTAACACCTCTAGTGGCAGTAATTCAGAAGGCCACTAGAGGTGCTTTCTAGGCCAGTGCTGCCCAGTGTATTACATTGGTGTTCAACGTCTCCACGCCCTGCTTGGAGGCGCTGAATGTTCTACATATATATTCAATGCATCTCTATGAGGAGATGCTGATTGGTGCATGCGCAAACACTACTCATGGCTTTCCTATGGGATAGCTTTGGATTGCTTGAGATCATTGAAAATCACCTTTTTAATGAGATTGGGAGGCGGGGACCTAATTAGTTTAACACTATAGTATTAGGAATAGTTGTTTGTTTTAATGACACAATAGTGTTTCTTTAAGGTAATTAAGCACTTAAGGGCCTCCTGGTATCATAACAATTTCATTTAGGGGAAGTTGCCACGGTGACCAGAGTGTTCCTTTACGTTTTTCAGCAATTTGAGCTACAGTAGCCTTTCTGTTCGCCCATGAACCCTTCTTGGCACTTTTGGTAGGTACTAACCACTGCGTACCTGGAACACCCCACAAGACTTGCGATTTTGATGATGCTCTGACCCAGTCATATAGCCATCACTTTTCGCTTGCCCATTTTCCTGCTTCCAACATTCAAGAACTGACTGTTCACTTGCAGCCTAACATATCCCACCCCTTCACAGGTGCCATTGCAATGAAATAACCAATGCTTTTCACTTTACCTGTCAGTGGTTTTAATGTTGTGACTGGTCACTGTATAAAATAAATTTTAAAAACACCACAAGGGTCTGCTGGAGAAAGAAGAGCCGTTTATTGTAGTTTATTGGACAATCAATTTGAGCATGGTGATGATGAATGTATCTGTTGGAGACAATGGGGCCAAAATTGCCAATCAACTCCTTTCCATTGATAGTGTAGTGCAGGGATAGGCAACCTATGGCACTAGTGCCATACACGGCACTCAAGGTGTCTTTTCACGGCACTCAAGGCTGCTAGAGCCAAACAGGCATGGCCTATCAGGAGTCCCAATAAAACTTCAGATATCTGCTAATACGGACAGGTGGTGAAGGACAATCCTGAATTTATGCATTGCAGCACATAGAGGAAGTGATCTCAGATCACTTCCTCCCAGCACTGGTGAATGGGAATCCAGACTGTAATAGAGCAGCCTGCAGCTGCTGTTACTGTTCCTGTCCTTGACCTGGAACCCAGGGAAGCCACCCACTAGATATACATGGAAATGCAGAATAACCCTCCCCTCATACAAATACGAACAGCCCACACACAAACATACACACAATCCGCACATAACCCGCTAACAATCCACATACATGCACACAACCCCACATTCAGCATCTCACATGCAATACCCCAAACAGCCCCCACACACTAACAAACACACAATGTGACATATCATCCACACACAATTTCACAAGCAGCCCTCATACACAGCCCACATTCATATGTATCATACACAATACCATAAACTACTAATGAACATATTCAATCTAATAGCTCATATACGCACAAATACAACGATACAAAGCAATTACAGTAAAAATAACACAAGTAGAATACGGCAGCAAACACACTTCAATTTAAAGAAATTGGATCGGCATGCTACGGGACATCACAATCCTATATCGGCACAGTGCTGCTAAAAGGTTGCCTACCCCTGGTGTAGTGAATAAGGTTACTACTAGCCATGGATAAACATTCTCAAACATGCCTGATTCTTTTTTTTTTTTTTTTGTCTTGTCCACACAAAAACAAAGCATTGGTGAAACACAATGTCTCCAGGACATGACAGTCACAACTAGTTAAACTTAATTCCTTCTGTTTAGTGAAACAGTTGTGTTTTCAGATGTGAATAAATATGGCTACAGTAATTTCCATGTGGTACTGGTCACCCCCTTTACCTGTTCCCCCCAGGGTCAGGCATTCTTTGGCCAGTTAAAGGAGAAATGTTGCAGTAATTCAATCTTTTAATATAATGACCCTTTCTTCAGGTCATGAATGAAAATAGATTTTTTTTTTTTTTTTAAATGAAGAATATGTAAAACAAAAATGAGAAGAAAAAAAAAACACCCCTAACCTTTAGTACATGACTGGATCCTTCGGCCATGGTGGATCAGACAGTCTCTGCAAACCTCTATATAGTCTTATGGTCTTTCCTGCACAGTGCATTGACGGAATAGGACCAACTAACTGTCACATTCAAACACTGTATGACATAAGGTGCATGTATATGGCTGAATGATCCTGTTCTATACTAAAGGTAGAAATTATTTTTTCCTAACTTTTGTTTTTCACACAATTCATTTAACATTGAGTCTGTTTCCTTTCAAAATTTCATGAAAGGATCATTATATAAAAAATTATTGTTGAGGTGCCAGTTGTCCTTTAAGACTTGGCTTCAAATTCCATGGATATCCCATTTGAATGGCTACATTTTTTAAATTCATTTATTTATTTTTACAATCTTTGTTCTAGATTTTCAGAACAGTTTTAACAGCGAACGACAGAATAATGGACATATTGTGGAACTTAGTCCACATATTTGTTTGGTGAGAGAGGTGATTTTAGGTAGCCTTATAAGATTTAAAAATTTATTTTTATGTGTACGCTGTTCCTCAATCTGTATTATGTATGAATTTTGGTCACTACAGCGCACCATTCCTGCAAAATGCATGTTCCGGGTGTGCCCCCAAACCCCTTTGCTCTCTATTTTTAGTCTTGTGATCGCCAGAGAGTGAAGGGAATTAATAATTCAAAAAAAAAAAAACAAACAGGGAATGCATTAGACAATTTTCCAATTAAAAAAAGAGTAACAATAATCATTAATATTTTCATTTTATATAAATAATCATTATGATTTAAAGGGACACCAACAGCACAGGAGACCACTTCATCTCAATGTCTGTTCAAGCGTGCAGTGAAAAACATAGCCGTTCTATTGCAATGGCAATATTTCATTGCCTCTAGTGGTTATCCTACTGACTGCCACTAGAGGCATTTTCCCTGCTGAGGAAATTAAATTATTTTATAGATCAAATGCTGCTCATAGAATAAGCAGTACTCGTCTTTCAAACCTTCAAACAGTGCGGGTGGGTGGGTCACCTAGATAGGTAGCAGGGCACTAAAATACATGTTTGTATTTTAGACTGTAAGATCGTTTTAGCAGGGCCCTCATCTACCTATTGTTCCTGTGTAATTGTCTCATTTATTGTAAACCCCTTTCATAATATTGTAAAGGTATAGTGTTCCTTTAAGCAAGGAAAATCAAATTAATTACACTAATTGGCCATAAGGTTGAGAAAAATGTGTGCAGAAAATATTACTCAAAACAGAAAAAATGTAAAAGTACATTATAGTGTGCTTTTAGCTCACTGTCAGCCAATGTGCTCCAATAGTTATAGTTTCTGAATATATTTGCACAGTTAAATTCACAGGTAATAAATTGTGATATTTACAAACAACTCTTTATTTGAGTAATAAATTACTAGTGGACCTAAAATAATAATAATAATAATAAAAAATAATATATATATTTCTTCATTTCCTTTATAAATATGTGAAAGAACTTGAAGCCTTACACTCTACACAGTATTGTCATCCTTTATATCAAGCGACAAACTCCCTTATGAACGGGTCATGTTAGTATTTATTATTTAGGTTTTATTTATGTGAAAGTATTTTATTAATTTTTATTCTTATTATTCATTTTCTTCTTTTAATTGTTATATAGTGGGGATTTCCTCTTTTCTTTTTTGCTTTATTGCTTCCAAGGTGTATTTTTAGCTATCGTGGTTTTATTTTTTTTTACGGAGTTTCTGAAAGACTTAAAGAACAATCACTGGCATCCAATGGGCGGCTCACACCTTCTCCTGGGGGCATTTGGTCTTACAACTTCTCACTTCTGTCACTTTAACTCATGAAGCCTTGTATTTTCTCACATGCAGGGAGAGAAAGAAAAACAGGAGCGAGATTATCTAGGATGTATCATTTGCTTCTTTGGTGTGTTAGTACGTTATCCCAACTACCCCTTTGAGGGTTTATAAGGTAAGGGCAGGTTTCTGTTATGCATTAGTTATTAAGTGCTTTATACCCTATGCAAAAATTGAGCTAGAGCAAGTTGAAAGGTGGGATTTGGCTAAACACTCTTTCGATCATGGAGTTTTTTGGCGTAGTGTTATGATGGACATTGTCGACATACAGGAATATAAATTTAGTTTTAGCTTAAAACTTAACAGAGAAGGGTACAAAAGACCCCCCAAAAAGAGCATGGTGAATGTATCTGTGCCTTTTATTCTTAGCTTTTTTTTTTTTTTTTTCTTGCTACCTGTATTGTGTTGTGTTATTTCATTGTCATGTAACATGTAAGCTTTGCTAGTTTGTATTAATTTAATTGGACATCAAATGTGCATGGCGCATGTTTGAAAGCAAGGGAAGGGAAAGGGGTTCAGTGTTCATTGGTGTGTGTTTTATTTATATATATATATATATATATATATATACACACACACACAGTATCTATATATAAACTTCTTCCCAACTCTGTATTGGTTTAACGTTTGTAAAATTGGCTATCCCCTCTGTTTATTGAATAAGCCCCAACCTGCATGTCTATTCTTACCAAGATCCCACAGCAGGCTCCATCTAACATAAACAAGTCTATTACCCCATTACTCCAGTATTAACTCATTGATTATTGAGTAAGCTTCTGTGTATCGCTGTTTTCCTTTATTAAATGCATTGTCCCTAGCTCATTGTCATGCAGCCTGCAGATATTTGAGTCTTTAATTACAGACTCATTCACCCATTGTCAGTTCGTGGTGAGCCGCTTGTTTCTGTATCATTTCTGGCTGATATATTTTAGGTGGATAATGCATTCATAGGTTTGCTGGTAGATCAGACCTGTTCATAGAGTTGTCCAGACAGAATTCTTTATTCACTGCCTTCAGCAGTATTTGCACTGTATACAGGTTTTATTTTGCTGTGTAAAGCACCAGGAATTTAACCATAATTCCATGTTGAACCTATACATTGGGTTATATTGGTAATACTTTAATTGATCATTTTATAATTTTTATTTTTTGGGGGAAATCAGATATTGTTATAACGAAAGATTTAAGCTACCGTAATTCAGACCATGGGCAATAATGTTAGTTGTCTTGTCCGAGTAAGGCGACTGTTTTTTGGCAGTGTTGTAGTTATATGGAAGGAAGATGCCTAGACCATGGGGAATCACATGTATGCCGTAACACTTTACAGTGGTTTAAGAGACTGCAGCACAGTACCAGCTGGTGATCAATATTTGATTACTATTGGACTAAGCATTGTAGCAGATGTGTACAAAGCGTAGATGTCCAGATGTTGAAGAAACACAACTCATGCCAACCATAAAGTGGCAAAGCATCATGGAAGTTGTAGTTTTAAATCATCTGTTTACCTTTTTGGCACCTCAGCTGTGATGTTGTTATGTAAGCTGTACACGCTGTTATAAGGTACATAAATACGAACGCCAGTGAGAAAGTAAATCAGAGCGCTCTTGTGGTGGTAAAAATAATGGCATGGTTAAAGGACCTTATGGATCAAAGGATTGCAGTTTGCTGGTGGAATTGCTTGCAGGACAATATCATGGCATAGTGTTAAAGGAAAGCAAAAGCGGTGATCCCATTGGAAGAACTAAGATTGATAAATGGATTTTTTATTTTTTTTTCTGACCACACTGTTTCTGTACCTCCCAATAGCATGTGGAGCTTAGAGATGTTCGGTGAAAAATTATCAATTGTAACCCCTACTGTTTGGTGAGCACTCCGAGGAAACTTAGTAGGAAACACAGAAGCAGAGGTGTTTTGTTACTGATACATGAATTTTTTTGCATCCGAAAACTGACTCACAAACAGCTTAATCATATTAAAGGGACACTGTAGGCGCCCAGAACACTTCAGCTAATTGAAGTGGTCTTGGTGCTGTGACCCTTTTGCACTTAGTGCTGCAGTGTAAAACATTGCAGTTCCAGAGAACTGCAATGTTTACATTGTAGCTCTAAGTGTGCCCTCTGTGGCTGTCTACAAGACTGCCACTTGAGGGCTTCCGGAATTCAAACAAACTTTTGGTCCATTATTCGACGTTGGACGTCCTCATGGACATCCAGCGTCAGATTTTCCCCCTTAGGAAAGCATTGAATTATGCTTTGCTATGGGAAGATCTAATGCGCGCGTGCGCATTATGGCTCCCCCGCCGGCTGATGTCGGCGGGGGAGGAGCGTGGGCGGAGCGTGACCCATCGCCAAGGGACAGCGGTGCTGGATTCGGGTAAGTGACTGAAGGTGTGGGAGGTGGGGGACTTATTGACCCTGTAGTACCAGGAAAACGGCTTTGTTTTCCTGGCACTATAGGATCTCTTTATTATGCTAAAACTGGTAGATTCATAGGCCCTGATACATGAGTACCAAGATTTTCAAATAACATTTTCATACTGAATGGTATAAAAACCCTGAACCTATGACAATTACTGCCCTAAATGCCCCCCCACTCCTTTTAAAAAATGTTTTTTTGCCAAACCTGTTTGACTATGCAAAGGATTCTGCTTTTGTTCAGGCCTAGACACATGTAGCTGTTTTTAATTATTATGCTGAGCTCCCTTAGGGAATCCACTCTGGGTTTACCCTTTGCCCTGAGCAAGTGACTGTCTTCACATGTCAGGCCAAATCTAGAAAATCTTAAATGCTCTGCATGTTTCTGCTTTGAAACATTTGCCCTTTTTCCCAGTTTCCCTGCTTGCGGCTAAGGCATTGTGATGTAGGTGGTTAAAAAATTCTTCAAACCTTGGCAGTGCCCCCAGAACACTAATGTTAAATAAGCCCTCTGTTGTGTCCTAAATAGAGTATTATGTCAAAAGACAGTATGTGTAAACAGTGAAGATTGGCCACCCTGTTTTCTGACAATTAACCCCTTGATTTCAACGCTGTGTGGTAGGGGGTGCCCACTGGTGCCCATGTATTACTGGTAAAAGGAGTTCCCTCTAATCGCTATTTAGACTTGTGCGGTTTAATATGCTGACCGCAGCATTGGACTGTGCATGCTTACCTGGACATTTGTCATATCTGTGCTCTGATGGGAAGCACATGAAAAGTGCTGCTGTGCAGTATGTTCCTTTCACATGCTCCATAAAGCGAATTGATTAATTAAAATGGTATCTCAATGGAGCTACATTGATTTTATGGCTTTTCCTCCTGCAGTATGTAAATGCTACATATTATGGGTAACGTGTTTTATGTGTTGCCTTTCAGCACGAAGAAGAGTCAAATGTCCATGAAAACATTGCAGCTCTAATTCTGCTGGGGCTTTTGTTGGCACAAATCCTGGATAAGTGAACACGTTCTAGTTCTGCCCAGCCAAGGTCTACCTTGCAGGATCATTAAAGGACCACTATAGTGCCAGGAAAACATACTAGTTTTCCTGGCACTATAGTGCCCGCACCCTCAGGGACCCCCTCCCGCCCGGCTCTGGGGAAAGGAAAGGGTTAAAACTTACCTTTTCTCCAGCTCCGAGCAGGGAACTCTCCTTCTCCTCTCCTCCCCTTCGGCTGAATGCGCACGCATGATTTTCACACTGAGAAGCATGCAAGCGCCTCTAGCGGCTGTCGATGAGACAGCCACTAGAGGATTTGGAGGCTCAATTAACCCATTTATAAACATAGCAGTTTCTCTGAAACTGCTATGTTTATAAAACAATGGGTTAAGCCTAGCTGGACCTGGCACCCAGACCACTTCATTAAGCTGAAGTGGTCTGGGTGCCTAGAGTGGTCCTTTAACTGTGTGAATGCCAAATCCTGTCCACGTGGTGATAATGGCACCATCAATGATAAGACTATTTAAGCAGGTATATGATCTGTTATATCTGCACTTGAAAAATGTTTACTGTTCTAGGTTTGGGATGCTAAAATGTTTTTGGTTTAGAGAATCTTTTCTAGATATAACCAACAGTTCATTAAAGAATACACGTTGTGCTTGATATCTAGGTCACCCTCCAAAGACCACATAAATAAATTTCCAAATGCTAAATGATACCCCACTCAAATAACAAAAATGTAGTAGAAAAACTATAAATGTATTCGCATAACATTGCCACTATTGGTCAAGTCTGCAAACAGACATAATAGAAGATAAGGGTATACATTAAAACAAACATATATGCCTCAGTACCCTATAGGTGAAGATACATAACCCATTATAGAGTGTCAAGTGCCAAATACCAGGTGCAAACATCGTACCAAGTAGCACTTTATGCACAATATATGCCACTTGGTATTTGGCACTTGACACTCTATAATGGGTTATGCATCTTCACCTGTAGGGTACTGAGTCATATATGTTTGTTTTAATGCATACCCTTATCTTCTATTATGTCTATTTGCAGACTTGACCAATAGTTGGCAATGTTATGCGAATACATTTACATTTTGTTCTACTACATTTTTCTTATTTGAGTGCGATATTATTTGGTCATTTTGAACAGTTCATTAAAGGCCTGGCTGTACTAACTTCCTAAACTAGTTCTACATGCACTTTCTTTCCTTTAACGCGTGTCTCCGTCTTTACGATGCTTATACAACACATGCACTCGCTTCTCCAGTAACAGTGTGTCAGGTTATAAGAAATCCTTGCGTAGTATATTTAATGTTAGTTTGGATTATAATATCCCCAGCTATGTCCTAAATCATGGAAGTGGCCTATACAACACACTTAGATTATGCATATATCTCTGCAGATGTGTGTTTATGGTCTGTGATCACTGGGAACCAGGTAGTTTTGCATGTGTTTTTATTTGCTCAGGATCTTATTAGTGAAGATCCATTTAGATCATGTCCCGTATAAGGTGGCTGGAAATAAGAAGTGCACGCCATAGTGATGCAATTTAAATACCCTACTGGCATAGAAAAGGGTCAATAGGAATATTATTAGACTAACGATCGCGTTGTGCAGTGTGATAAAGCTAACAGTGTGGGGCGCGTATGTGACCAGAATCTTACTGATGCCTCTGAGTCAGGAGGATTAAAACCTGGGTGACTCATAAGCTGACCTCAATCTATCAAGAATGGAGAGGAGGCCCTCTGGAAAACGTTAGTGACAAACTCTTACTGTACACTAGCTTCTACGCATGCCTCAAACCCTTCATGCGCTGTGTGTGGGCCTAATGACAGTGTTGCCTCTAAGGTGAGCAATGTGAATAACGCAGCATAGAGACCGTTTTTATGAAAAGTGTTACCTCTGTCAAGCAATGAATCCAGCATTTAAATGATTAAGAGTACTATTGAAAATGCAAGCTTTAGGTTTTATTAAATGCCTTTTCGTAACACTTGTGCTCTGTACTCCCCTATCTGTCGGAAATATTGATAGTACCATAAATGAAAGGAGACATGTACAAGTTATTTAGCAGAATTTCACGTCACTTATTCCATCACACATTGTCAGTGTACGTAAATGGAATAATTTGACATATTTCATGTTAAACGTTTTTAAAACTTTTAAAATGCAGGTCTCACTTCCTGCACCTTTGTGATTATAATACATAGGCATAGACTGCTTGCTTCTATGCAGAACATGTGATTTATAACCTAGATAATTCACAATTACTTAAGTTTCCATTTGTACATCAGCAGGTCAGTAGATGCTTTTACTATTTTTGTAAATGAGCTGGTGAGCTCGCTGGTTAGTGCTCCAGCTGCAGTACCTGTTCAAACAGCAGGTTTGATTTCTGTCAAGTCAGCCTTTTGTACTACCCGGGTTGATAAATTGAGTACTGTTAAAGTAGCTATTAAAAAGATCTGTACCTAGGATGTACGTGAAAACTAGCATAAAGCTAAATATATCCTTCCTGGCTAAATCATTTGATATTATTATTAATAATCGTGATATTTAGTTCACAAAAAGAGGCTAGTCATTGTGCACATAGCAAAGGGGCAATGCACGCAGCTTAGTGATCCAATCTCCGTCTGTGCTGCAGATTATTTACGCCTGAACTGGTGCTCCAAATGGTTACTATAGCAACCTGGGTGTATTTGGAACCCCTCAACGCAAGGCTTCAAAGGTCATTCGACAAGGGTGTCTAAACAGTCCCGATAAATTTAACACATGCCTCGGAAATTTTTTCCAGTGATAATCTGAGCTAGGTTAATGAGGAGATAACTAGATGAACTCTGAAAATGTTCACCCTGAGTACCGTGTTCTTAGAGAATAAGCAAAAGCATCAGTTGCTAGGACTAGGTCGAAGATCACAGAGCATTTTCCATACACTGAAAATTCACAGTCCACAAGACAGAGAGATGTTTTAATGGACATAGGCTTGTCAGCACTGCTCCAAGACCCAAGTGATGTGTATCTATAGCACAGTAGACTAGCAAATGCGGTGGGTGTTGTTGTATATGTATAAATGTAATATAGATACATCTTTTCAAACATAAAATGTAGTCTAAGCTGCTATAATAAATCAAAGGGCTGGATAAAACTCCAGGAGCCAGCACATATAAATATTATGCTGAGAAAAAAGTGCCGTATTTTAAAGGATATTCTATTTAAACTGCTATGGATGTACCTTTTTCATGACTTGTAAATGTATCAAGGGGTAATTTATTATGTAAGTATGGCTCCTAAATTACACGAGCATTAGTCAGACTATGCAAACATATTTATAAATTCTACAGCTGATAGGAAAATTTCATGTGTGGGTCATGTAATATATTATAGATTATGAATATATATATATATATATATATATATATTTTTAATTCTGTCAGAGGTCGTCTTGTCTGCCTTTTACTTATCGAGTCACAATCAGTCTGTACAGAGATGTAAAGCAAACTGTGTACAAAATGCTTTGTTTATTTCAGTATGTGGCAACAGCAGTCTCCTTGTGCCCAATGCATAAGAGCAAGGAGCAATGTTCGAAGCAGGTATTCCCATTAAAAATGTGCTACGTCGCTACTGGAGGAGGAGAGGCTCAGGAGCAATGGGGGAATAGACATTCGTCACAATACTACCAACACTTTATAAGACTAATTAATCAAGTTGTTACATTAATTAATTTGTGGCGCAGGAAAAAGAGAAGCTCTTTATCATAATGCAAAGAAAACCGTGAAGAGCAAGAATGTAAATATACAGATGTGAAGCTAGAGGGTGACAGGCTATGGGGGGGAGTGCTATGAATTACTGTGTATTTTCTTTGTGGCACAGACTCCTGTACTGAAGGTACTAACCAGTCTAAAATAAACATTAAAACATGTAGTATAATATTTACAGTATGTAACATAAAGGCTACCAACTGTTTTCAGACCACAACTACCATATTTCTTAGCCAACTTACGGATATCAACAGTTGATCAATCCTGTATTAAACCCAACATGTTCTATATGCAGTATTTTAAAAGAAAACTTTATTCCTAATAATATGGTGTCCCTCTGCCCCTGCTCCCCTTCCCCCATGGTTTTGTAAGTGTTAAAAACCCTCTAAAACACTAACCTGATTCCAGCTCCGAAGTCAATAGGTGCTGGCTCTGTCTTGGCCTCCTCTGACATGAATCAATGCTTTCCAATGTTGTTTTACAAGATACTGGATGTCCTCAGGCCAAGGGGACAGGTTCACTGCACCCAGACCACTTCAATGAGATAACGTGATCTGGGTGCCTATAGTGTCCCTTTAACTAACTCATATGATCTTTTTGTCCCCCATTTTTTATTCCAGTATTCCACTTTTCTAGGAACTCCATATTGTTAGTGTGTCTGAGTGTACAGCAGAACTACACAGCAATCCTATCAGTAATATCAATAACATCCGTTACTTTTCTGGCTGAATGCTAATAACCTGTCTATTTTCTGTACATTTAAATTCTAAACGAGCAACACAATTTCTACACAAATCTGGCATTAACTGAACATGCACTCGTACATTACAGTAGATTATTCACGGTCTCCCCTTCCTGCCTTTAACTGAGCTCTGCATGCATGGACTCATGGGGATGGGTGACATGAGTTTGCATCATGGTGCCTTGTTGTCTGGTGGCTGGAATTTTCAGATACAGAAAACGACTTGTGGTAACGGGGAGAGGTCAATAAGTTATCGGTAAATTATAAGACCAATATGCCGAATAATGCTCTGCTTTAATAATCGACTGAACCGATAATTGATCTATTCCTGGTTTTAATAGTAGCCTTAAAGCAATAAAGGGTAGACGTTCACGTTAATCATATGATGCACTATGTTCTGCACATAAATGTGCACCGTGTTTCTGTTATTACTGTTGACCAAAGTATTTAAATTGGGCAGTTTTTGTGCTTGCCGCTCTCAAAGACTTTTATTTATTTATAAAATATTTTACCAGGAAAGCTACATTGAGATTTCTCTCGTTTTCAAGTATGTCCTGGGTCCACAAATCATTGCATTGTTACAATAGGGTACAATAAAATACAAAAACAATATTAATACACAATAAATACAATATGTAACATAGAACAGGCAGGAAATATACAATCAACCATGACAGGTGCATTCTGTTTTGAGGTATGTAGAGAGGGATCTCTTAAAGGACTTTAGGCTTAGGGAAGATTTTAAATTGTGCGGGAGGTCGTTCCACAATTGCGGTGCTCTGTAGGAGGAGGATCGGGCCGCTTTCTTTTTGTATTGAGGTAGACTAAGTAAAGTGTAGGTACTGGATCGGAGCTTATAGAAAGTGGGAACAGCTGGGGAAAGCATTTTGTTCAGGTAGAGTGGGAGTTTCCCAGAAAAGCTCTTAAACACAAGGCTGGAAAGATGAAGGGTGCGTCTGGATTCCAGCGACAGCCAGTTTAGTTCTTTTAGCATTTCATTCCAGATTGCATGGAAATCCTGAAAATCCAGAAAAACGAATGACTTTTAGTTTGAATATAGCCCAAGATGTATTTAATGAGGGACTCTGTATTGGTGTTCTTTTGAAACAGGCATATCAGTTGGGGGTGCTTGATGTTTGAAGGTATTCCGGTTTTATCCGCATGCTTTTACTTAAACGTCTTTTTGACTGATAGGGGTTCGTAGAAGTTGTAATTTTACCGCCTTCCGCAGGTCCAGTATTCCCTACCTCAAGTATGTAAACAAATTAGTCGTTCCTTGTTTTTCATCTATTTACTAAGAAACCTAAAGTGCAGGCGGAAACTAAACTCTAAATAGCATAATTCAGTGACATATTTAGCCAGATCTCAAATGCAAATCAGCTTCTGCACTGGGATGGCATTCATTTACCTTGGTTGTCACATCATGCTTATATTGTCACAAACAGTGAAGAAGATAAATCAATGTAAAAGTATTTTCTTATATCCCCACATTTGCTTCAATTTTACTGTTACCATGTTTTTTTCTTGCACTGTACATTCATTCAGATTTGTTATAAATGTCCGTCTTCAAACACTAGAAAATCTACCAAACCAATATTGCCAATGTTTATGTAGTGTTTTGTCGGCCCAAACACCAAGGTCACACATTGTCCCAGCACTTGTTTCTCTGTTTATGTTTTCCATAGCATAGAAGTATTAGTTTGCCCTCGGCAGGTTTGAGAATGAAAATACAGGGATGTTTTTTGTAACATTTTATCTCTACCTCTGCTGGCATACTCAGTGGGGATGTGTGAGTTTTTGCTATGTATTATATACATGGGAACTTGTTGAGTGAAACATAAAAGGGACACTTATGTGGACATTTACTAATAACTTATATAATTTTGAGATTTTTTCCCCCCAGGAATACAATTGTTTTAACAGGTAATTCTGTCTCATGTCAGGCTGCATCATGAGGGGAACAATATTGTATTGGAACATTGAATTATATTTACCCATATAAGTTCCCTTATTTTATTTAAAGATAATGCAGTAACAGCTAACTATATATTAATTAAGAAACAACCAATATAATTTTTCCAGAGCGGATACTGATTATCCGTTGCATTTTGTGTCTATTATGGCAGGGCTTGACAAATCCCAGGTGCCATGAAGAACTTTGTCCTGGCGCCTGGGATTGGTCAGCCTGTTCCTCACTCCTCCTGTCACAGTCCCGCAGGGGAATTGCAAGCTGGCAGGGCAACAAGTAAAAACCTCCTGCTTGCCGCCCGCCGTCCCCGTCAGCGCCTACTGCTTGCCCCCATTCCTCATAGCCTGCCCCCATTCCTCATAGCTGGCATCTAGCCCGCCCCATTACACAGAGCCGGCTGCCTGCCCGCCCCACTAACCTTATGTCCCTTGCTGTTTCCCAGCCCCACTGGACACCAGGGAAGCCACCCTTCTAAGCCCAAAAGGTAGGACACACAAGGGTGGCTAAAAATATGTATTTATTTTTTTCTGTATGTGTGTATGTTTATCTATTAATCTTTGTGTGTGTGTGTGTGTGTGTGTATATATCTATTAGTGTATCAAATAATAATAAATACACCTTGACTGTGTAAGAGAATGTGTGTGTATCTATCTGTGTGTGTCTGTCTGTCAGGGTATGTGTGTCTTTGTCTGATTGCATGTGAATGGTGTTCATGCGCACATTTTTTCCAACGCCGTGACGGTCTCGCTGCTGCTGGTCCGCCTCCATAACTGAGATTATCAATTCCCAATCAGCATCTCTATGGGGAACTCCATGCAGAACTGAGATAGGAGAAACTTTAGTGGCTGTTCGAGTGGCTGTCACTAGAGGTGTTACTAGGCAGCAATGTAAACTTGTCTTTGAAAAGGAAGAGTTTACATTGAAAAGCCTGCAAGGGCAATCTATAGACACCAGAGCCACTGCATTAAGCTGTAGTAGTTCTGTATTTTTGTCGTTGGGGGCAAAAAAACTGTCTCCTAACTTTTTTAGCTGGCTCCTATATTGAAAGCAAAATTGTCAAGCCCTGAATTATGGATAATTGATATTATGCTGCACATTTAAAGTTTTTTTTAAAGTACCGTCTATACTCGTGCATAAGTCGTTCTTGTGTATAAGTAGAGTGCAGTTTTTTGACCAACAATTGTGAAATGTGCTATAATTCGTGGATAAGTAGAGGGTAAATCTTGGGGCTATGAAATTCTGTGATTTTTATAATTTTGTCAGATTTTACCTAGGTAAAGATCCTGGAACCATTTAAACATGTCGGCTAAAAACTGGATTTAAAAATGAGCAATCATGAACAGGAACATTTCAGTTATTAACTATAACTGATTCCTTAAACGCATTACGGGGAGTTCTTATTAACTCCAACTCGTCATCATCAGAATGTCCGAATAAATCATGACACTGTTCTTCAGTGGTGCCATCAGTGTAAACGTCGTCTTCGCTGTCATCTGTTGAATCGGTATGTGAAGCTGATTCGTCTTTCTCTTCATAGATGGCGTCGTCCTCTGATCCATCCATAGCATTACTAATTCCACATTTCAGGAACGACTTCTTGATCATTTCTGGTGATATTGAATCCCAAGCATCCTTTACCAATTTTATTACTAGATCAATGTCTGATTTCTTCAAGTTCCCTCCTTTCGTTAACTTTAAATGACCAGAACACATTCATTGTTGCCAGATATTGCGAAATCGGTTATTGAAAGGCTTGTTGAGACAGACATCCAATGGCTGGAGCATTGATGTTAGACCGCTTGCAATCACTGCTAATGTGGTCACCATTTTCTTTGCTTCGTCCTTCACATCCTCTGTTATATGTGCGCGGAACATATCCCACACCAATAATGACTGACATTTTCTTAGCGCTGCGCCTGGTCGCCTGCCCCACACATTGAACAGCCACAACTTCGTATCCTCCTCATCCATCTAACCTTTAGGGTGAACACAAACAGTTACTCCTTCCAGAATTTTTAGGTTCTTTGGCATTGTTTTCCTCTTGAATATTATCACCGTGTGCAGTTTAGTGCCATCTGCCAGGCAAGACAGGACAACAGTGAAATGTGTCTTTTCATGACCGATTGTTTTCATAAGTACAGTACAGTTTTCTCCAACGCGTACTACAGTTCAATTGCCTGGCATATCAAATGTCATTGGCGTTTGGTCCATATTACCAATGTTATTCAGAGCGAAACCATTCTTTTTTTTTCTCTCTGTTTGATAATGAATGTATGGAATGACATGACCTTTTCGTCAAGCTCTTTAGGCAGCTTCTGAGCGATGTTTGTTCGCTGAAGAAGACACGGTTAATGAAGAGTGCGCACCAACCAGATGATGCTCTAAATTGTACCATACCTTCAGTTGCCGTATATTTTTCTTTTGCCATCTGAAGTGCTCGTATTGGAATGCTCCAGCGAGTCACAGCATATCTATTTTGTCTGCAATCCATTATCCAGTCATTCAAATCCTTTTCTATTCCATCAAATGGTGTTGCTTGAAACGTAATGCATTCTTTGACTTCGTCAGGGCTGGCAATTTAGCCTTGTTTTTTTCTCCAATCTCTTAAGAGTTTTTCGCTGATGCTAAACTCTTTTTTTTTGCAGATACACTATTATTGGCTGCCTTTGCACGTTCAATAACCTTCAGTTTAAGCAAAGCAGTGTAAGAAGCTCTTGTTTTCTTTGCAAAACTAATTTTTCTGAAGATTTTACCGACATTATTATTCTGTTTTTATTAATGTAATCTTAATAATCATTCGACAACAAACAAGAGTCAGCAGTCAATCGAGTTCCCTTATATGGTGTTTGTTTCTTTCTCCCCCTCACTGCTCTTCTGTTTCCATGTCTCCCCTCTCCTCCCCAGTCTCTATCTTCCCCGTCTCTTTTTTCCCCTCCCCCTGTGTGTCTCTCTTCTCCCTGTTTCCTTATCTCCCCACCCGCTGTGTGTTTCTCTGTTCCCCTCTTTTCATTATCCCCCTCCCTTTGTGTGTCTCTTTCCCTCTCTCTATGTGTCTCTCTTCCCCCACTGTCTTTTCCCTCAATTTTGCCTTCCCCACCTGTCTTTCTCCCCCTTTCCCTGTGTCTCTCTTCCCCCCCACATCTCTCTTCCCCTTCTGTCTTTCTCCCCCCCGTGTGTCTCTCTTCCCACATCTCTTTTCACCCCCTTTCCTGTGTCTCCCAAAAACCTCTATACCCCCTCTGTCTCTTTCTACCCCCTCTCCTTGTGTGTCTCTATTCTCTTTATCCACTTCACTAGCCCCTGAGGCTGACCTTGCCTGGGGCTGTGGGTGACTGAAAATAACACAAATGTCTCTCTATCATGCTCCCTCACGGTTCCCACAATTCCCCGCACGGACACATCATAGAGTAATCACTATTCTATGATGTGGCTGTGCTGGGAATTGTGGGAGCCGCGAGGAAGCATGATAGTTAGGTCTGCTCCCTCCTTCAGTTCGTGCTTTTTGACAGCTGCACTGCTGTCAGTATTACTGTAGTGAGTATGCCGCTGGGGCAGCGGCACCACCATGATGCAGCCACCCCCCTCAGTGTGCCACCGGACCGGTCACCGAGCAGGACTTACGGTACATGTGGCCGCGGTGTTTCTAAAGCTTGTTACTTTTCCCCACCGGGAATTCTATAGGAAATAGCAGTGACCCATGTATGGTGCTGTTAGTGATATGAGTGTGATTGTTCACTGTAATCATACTTCACTGTCTCAGCTGCGTGCCGCATGTGGGGACACTCTGAAAAGGGTGTCGTGAGGTCACAATGTGGCACCTCATTGGCTGTCGGCTGGAGTTTCCAGATCCAGAAGACAGCTTGTGGTGACAGGGAGAAGTGAGTTCGTTATCGGTAATATGGTTACAAATAGTGAATATCTGCTTTAATAAGCAACAGAACCGATAATTGGTCTTTCCTTAATATTGACATTGAAGATCTAAGGGCGATAGAGCTGTCTTTTGCGTACCAGAGTAAAACCCTTTTGGAATGTGGCCATGCTAGTCCTGTGCTGTGTGTTATGGAATGTTGTACCTATCCTCCGTAAAAAGCTGCTTGCAATTCTGTGATGAAGGGGGTGGCTGTCTAGTTCATAGTATGCTCTCCAGAACGTGGATGTGGGGTATAACTGGTTATCTGAAATGTTTATTTTATTTTATTTTTTTTTTAAATTTATATTTAGTTTTTATTGATTTAAATCCATAAATACAATTTTTTTTTTTTTTTTTTTTGTAATGTTTATATGATCACACAGAACAATCAGTAAGTGACAAGACAAGGTAGCTAGCTCTCCATACATCTGCAAAATTCACAATAAATGAGTCGACAGACACTACTCAGGTACAAATCTGATCTAGAAAATAGGATGATTGAATGCAGGTTTTGTGTTCTTTGCCTTAGGTTATGGTTATTTTAAATGACAAACCTACTGGAAATTTTCAAATGACAATCCTACTGGAAAGTTTTGTGCCACTTGCTACGTGGTTTTGTTGAGCAGACTTAATCACATATAATTCCCCCCCCCCCCAACTCCCCAATTTCGAGTTTGTTTTCTAATCGGTTGCACATTGGTAGTTGGCAGCTATCCTGTGAAATACCTGTCTCTCACTGTCACTAGGCCTTGAGCTGCAAAACACTAATTGTTCGTAGCACAGTTTGGCTATCTAGATTAACAGTCATTTCTGAGACTCTTTCCCCTTGACACATAAATTTCTTCAATCCAGCACCAACTATTTTGCCTCTTTGAAATTTTGTTGCCTCATGTTTCTTCAAAAATGCTGATATCAGAGTGCTAATTGGCAGACCTCTTTTGTAACTGACACATCATACTAATTGGCAATTAACCTTAAAAGTGTCTCATTTTTGCAACTGCATTTATCATAGTGATTTAGTTGCTTTAGTGTTACTTGTTTAAGTGTCGGTTCTGCAATATTATCACCCTTTTTATTTTAATATCTGTGTATCATACAAGTGATTGAGTTAAGGATTGCAGTCACACAATCATTGGAAAGGCTCTTTAAATGGACTCTGCTCACTAATACACTTTAATACATTTGATAGGTTTTGGCTTAATTAATATGCTTTGTTTTGTTGCATTCTCAAATATTTTTATTTTTTGCGTAAAATAAATCAATGGTTTTGCAGAATGCTTCACCATAAGCCTGCCTCCATATCCACGCCCCCTCACTCCAGAAAAAGACTTCCCTATCAAAAGGTATGCACACAGCTCAGCCAATGACTGTACTGAATGTTCTGAACAACAAAACAACCTGCATTAGGAGAGGAAACCCAGGGAGACATATAGGATATATATAAGGATATGTTCTGCAAGTCAGGTTGTGAATTAAAATTAAGCTCACTCAGTGCGGACGGAGACTGTGTGCATCCATTTGATAAGGAAGTCTTTCTGGTATGAGGGGCGTAGCTGAATAGTCAGGTTTATGGTTTAGCATTCTGCAAAACATTTGTAATTTCATGCAAAAAGTATAAAGATTTGAGCATACAAAAAAATGCAACAATGAGCCCAAAATCTATCGTTAAAGTTGTATTGGTACCCAGAGTGTCCCTGTAAATAAATATTTTTTTTTCTTTTTCTTTGCCGTAGGATATTTTACATCAGGGGTTCCCAAAAGCTGCCCAGGTGTTACAAAATTATATCTTCCATGATCCTTTGCCATTTTAAAGGATGAAAGAGCATCATAGAAATTAAAGTTCTAAGTTTAAGATGATTTCCCAAGGCTGCAAAAACCCTCATGCAGAGTCCAGTAGCGCAGGATACAGGGCTTAGTACTGTATAAGAATTGTGTAAAAAAAAAAATAAATAAAAAAAAAAAAAACCCCACAAACTAAAAACAGGGCACAATCTATTTGAGTTGTCTGCTCTCTGTATTCTCTTTTGCCCTGTTGTAGTTGTTTGCTCTCTCTGAGGTAAAAGGATAATCCAGACATAGGTTCGCTGTGCTTAGAGGGTTATCCGCTACAGTCCACTGACAAGGGCTAACAATGATCCGCGTTTTGGATTTGTACTGCCCTGTTAGGTGGGATCAGTCTGATATGCAAATTGTTGAGGTTTTTTCTGTAGTGGCACAAATTGAGCTGGGGCCCACCGAGCGGCAAACTGTTTCCCGTTTTCACTATTCTTTTGCTCCCTGTTTTTAGAATTGTGTAAGAAACAGACTACAGGCCACATTTATAAAGCGGAGAATAGTCTGTGAGGGGGAATAAAAAAGCAGTGATTTAGGAAAAAAGGGAGAAAAACATTATTTGATTTTTTTTTTTTTACATTTAAATATATATATTTTTTTAAAATGCATTTTAATAAAATGCTTTTGTAGGAAACATTTATCTAAATATAATTTTCTATTTAAGATACAATTACAGTCCAAATGTAATTCAGCATACAATTTGGATTAGTTATGTTTCATGAGGCTGCATATGCATGCTATATTAAAATTTTTGGTAAATTAATTACATTAATCCAAGTTAATTGGACATGTGTCTGCAAAGATAACATGCACTTTTTCACAGCCAAAATATTATAAAATAGTCAAAGCTCAGAAAAAACCTTAATCTCCTTGTTATTCTGCATAGCTATCTATCTGCACAGAATGAGCAAATTATTTTATAGGGTTACACCAAGCCTTATAACTTCAGTAATTTGAAGTGGCCATGGTGCTTGGAGTCGTACCTACAGCATTTCAATATGGAATTCTGCACATGCTGAGATATTTTGTATTGCTCCACCTCTGGCAGTGTCGTTAGTACACCTCATTAGCCAGCCCAGAACGAGATCCAGGCTGGCCCTTGTCATTGCTAGGCGCATTCTTTGCACAGAGGGCTGTTCAGAGCTGACACTCTCAGCCAGTGAGGGACAAGCAGAAGCCAGATGCACATCACTCGGCATCAGAGAAGGCTTGGTGCCTGTCTCCCATGTACTTTGTAGCCTGCTCCAGTTATATATAGGCATTCTACTCCATAGTACCACTGCAGATTGACATCACATATTCTTATTTGTTTTATTACTTAAAGGACCACTATAGTGCCCTGAGGGTGCCCCCACCCTCGGGGACCCCCTCCCGCCCGGCTCTGGAAGGGGGAAAGGGGTTTAAACTTACCTTTTTCCAGCGCTGGGCGGAGAGCTCTCCTCCTCCGATCCTCCTCTTCTCCTCCCCGTCGGCTGAATGCGCACGCGCGGCAAGAGCTGTGCGCGCATTCAGCCGGTCGCATAGGAAAGCATTTACAATGCTTTCCTATGGATGCTGGCGTGCTCTCACTGTGAAAAGCACGCAAGCGCCTCTAGCGGCTGTCAATGAGACAGCCACTAGAGGAAATAGGGGAAGGCTTAACCCATTGATAAACATAGCATTTTCTCTGAAACTGCTATGTTTATGAAAAAATGGGTTAACCCTAGCTGGACCTGGCACCCAGACCACTTCATTAAGCTGAAGTGGTCTGGGTGCCTAGAGTGGTCCTTTAAGCTACTTTCTATTCTGTTTTACTATCATACAATGATAATGCTGTATACTCGGTGTGCAAATTCTCATTTATAGCTTGTTTGTATTATATGTTTGTTTATATTTGTTCGTGCAGAGACTTGTCACAAAATCATTTATAATTTTATGTATTTTTTTTTCACCTAATGTACTATGTAAACATACATGTGTGTATAATAAAGTGTTTATAAAAATTTGTTCTCTTTGTGCTTGCTCAAATCGTATAATTTCATAAAACAATTGCCTCCATTTTTGGGCAGATTCAACACTAAAATTCTTTTCCTTCTAATAAGAACATATTTTTAAACATAATCTGAATTCTAGAACAATATTGGCCAACCTTGACCCGTCAGCTGTTCCCATATTTATGAAATGTTCCAATAACAACTGATGGAGTAAGTCTGAACAACTCTCTTCTAGGCCATATGATTTTAAAAAAACAACAAAATTTTTTATACCAATGTTGGAAACGCAGCTGCAACCACTTCGACTCAGATTATAAAGTGCTAGAAGCAATGGCAGCATCACACTATGACTCAGCTGGGTGACCTTGCAAGGGCTTTTGTTAACATACGTTTTTTGGGGGTCTTTGATCTCCTAAGCGTTATGTTTTGCTTGAAATATGATTAAAAAAAAAGAAAAAGCTAAATATAGCCCAGAAGCTGTGTCATTCGCCTTTGTCTTTGTGACTGGAGAGATCGGGGTCCTTAGAAAGCTCTTGTGTGAGCGTTCAGCTGCTTAAAATACTTACTATAATGCTAATTTGGTGCCTTTCAGGAAGGTCGCTGGCTGCTTTTATCTTTCCCCCTTGTAATTATTATGCTGATACTTCTTCTATAAGGATGGTTTATATCTGCCTCCTACCAGTGGGATTACGGCCTATTGTGTCGTTGTCTAGATTGTGCATCCGCTCTGAGCAGAATTAATCTGAACAGCTCAGCAAGCATGCCCCGGATATTAACTTGAAATTACTAATGGGACAATTGTGTTATTTCTAAAAGCTGTTCTGTCAGGCAGTTGTTAAAATAAACCTCACCTCATCCTCTTAAAGTACGGCCTTAACGTTAACTGTTTCCTTGTTAACATGTCAAAGGAATCCTGTCTGTAAGTAGATTTACATCCAAGCATTAGTTCATTTTAGTGTTTGAGCAATAACAAACTCTTAACTTGTATTTTCTTTGTTTTTGTTGTTGCTTGTTTTCGTGTTTGTAGATAAACCTGTACTGTTGTACTTGGAAACAACGGACAATAATACGTTAACATCAGGGCCGGACTGGGAATTAAAAGCAGCCCTGGAAAAAAAATATTTACCAGCCCCATAATGCATCGCACCAGCATAGTGTGCAGATACAGAGTTAGAACAGATAACTTAAAATTAACCCCTTAAGGACACAGCTTCAGAAGCTTGACTTACGCTTAATGACACAAGCAATTTTTGCATTTTCTTGCTGTTTGCGTTCAACTGCAATTTGCATCTCTCTCATTTATTGCACCGACACATATTATATACTGTTTTTTAAAGGACAGAAAGGGCTTTAATTTGATATAACATATATATATATATATATAAATGCTTACTTATTATAAAAAAAATACAGAAAAATGCAAAAAAAATGAAAAATATTGTTTTTTTTTACAGTTTTTGCAATAATAATGTGTGCATAATTAGTGCAGGTTAAGGAAAGTAATTAAAAATAAATTTATTTATTTGTTCTGATTTACAGAATATATAATGTGTCTGGGATTTTAAGTTTTTTTTGGTAGTTACAGGTCACAAAGCACAAGGAGTAAAATAAACTTTTAATGTGGAGCGATTTTAGAATTTGGTATGTTTGTCTTGTAAGCTTAATAGCCATAAAAGAAAACAAAATTGCCACACAAAAGTATATATTTATATAAAGTAGACATCACGGGCTATTTACCTAAGGTTGTTTTGACACTTTCTACGTAGCCATTTCACCGCCAACCTCTGCTAAATATTGGAGTAAAATTGTGTTCTTTTTGGTTTTTGGCACACAAACTTATAACAGAGAAATTCTCGTGTATATTTTGTAAAGTTGGTGTGTGCTATTCCTGTACAAAGTTTTATTTTGTGTTCAGTTACATCTGCTGAGTAAAATGACACCCCCATTGTATGTCTTTTGCACTATTTCGTGAAGTTACAGTGCCATACAGGATACCTGTCCTTTTCAGTATTCACAGTAGAATTTTGAGAGATGGATTTAATGAGCCTTAGCTTCCATTTTGGGGTATTATAACAGTTTGACTGTTCCAAAAACCCCCACAAAGGCCTACCATTTGTAAAAGTAGACACTCCAGGGTATCTTATAAGGTGCATATTGTGCTTTAACATGCCCCCATTTTTTCACCAATATATGCCAAAGTATGTGGTAAAAAATAATTTTGTGCATTTTTTACATACGGATTGCATTTTTGCTGGGCGTTTTGTATATTTCATATGTGCCACTAAGTTCAAACCCCCCAAATTATGCTCAGCTAAGTCTTCTGAGTAAAATGACACCCATATGAATGTCTTTGGCACTATTTCGTGAAGCTACAGTGCCATATAGGAGACCTGTCCTTTACAGTATTCACAGTAGAATTTTGAGAGATGGATTTAATGAGCCTTAGCTTCCATTTGGGGTATTATAACAGTTTGACTGTTCAAAAAAACCCCACAAAGGCCTACCATTTGTAAAAGTAGACACTCCAGGGTATCTTATAAGGTGCATATTGTGCCTTAACATGCCCCCATTTTTTCACCAATATATGCCAAAGTATGTGGTAAAAAATAATTTTGTGCATTTTTTACATACGGATTGCATTTTTGCTGGGCGTTTTGTATATTTCATATGTGCCACTAAGTTCAAACCCCCCAAATTATGCTCAGCTAAGTCTTCTGAGTAAAATGACACCCCATATGAATGTCTTTGGCACTATTTCGTGAAGCTACAGTGCCATATAGGAGACCAAGCCATATCCGTTTTTACCAAACTTTGAATTTTGACGCTGGGCCTATGTGCAATTTCCAAGCATCTTCGCAGGTTTTAAATTCAAACTACCCCACAAAGGCCTACCATTTCTTAAAGTAGACACCCCAGGGTGTTTCAAAAGGTATAGTTTGAACCTTAGCGTGGGATCATTTTTCCGCTAGCTTGTACCAGATGTAGTGGTAATAAGCGTTTTTTCTGCCTTTTTGACATACAAAGTGAGTTTGCACAGTATATTTTGCAAACCTTATGTGTGCTACGACTGTATAATACTTCATATGTTGCTCAGCTATGTCGGCTGAGTACAGCAATACCCCCGTATGTACCTTTGCCAGGTATGTGTGGACATCGGAGGGGCACATTTGGGACACAGCCATTCCAGTTTTTTTCAAACTTTTAATTTTTATGCTGTGCCTATGTCCCATTTTAGAGTATTTTACCAGGCTATATAATCCAAATTCCCCATAAAGCCATACCATTTCTTAAAGAAGACATCCCAGGGTATTTCAAAAGGCATATTTTGAACCTTAGCGTGGGATCATTTTTCCGCTAGCTTGTACCAAGTGTAGTGGTAATAAGCATTTTTCTGCCTTTTTGACATACAAAGTGAGTTTGCGCAGCATATTTTGCAAACCTTATGTGTGCTATGACTGTATAATACTTCATATGTTGCTCAGCTATGTCGGCTGAGTACAGCAATACCCCCGTATGTACCTTTGCCAGGTATATGTGGATGTTGAAGGGGCGCATTTGAGACGCAGCCATTCAGTTTTTTTCTAACTTTGAAGTTTTACGCTGTGTCCATGTTCCAATTTGGAGTAGTTTAGACGGTTGGTTATTGAAACTTCCCCACAAACACATACTATTTATTAAAGAATACACCCTGGGGTAATTCAAAAGGCATATTTTGAACCTTGGCGTGGGATAATTTTTTCTCTAGTTTGCTCCAGGTGTAGTGGTAATGAGCGTTTTTAAAATGTATTTTTTTACTTTTTATAACTTTTTTACTTTTAAAAACTAGTTTTTAAACTTTTGTTTTGCTTATAAATTTTTTTTAAACTTTCCTAAACTTTCTTAAAACTTTTTTACAGATTTAACATTTTTCTAAGCTTTTTTTTTACCGTTAACCCCTAACTAGCAGTACGCAGCAGTAACAGTAAATTCCCCATTTTCCCATAACTCCCACCCACCCCAGCTAGCAAAATATATAGTTATAAAATATTTAAATTAATTAATTAAATAAATTGAACCCCTGAGGGTTAAAAAAAATAAATAAAAGTTAATCCTCAGGGGTTAAAAAAAATTAGATCACAGTATAATACTGTGATCTCTATTTGATCGCTGTAGGCAGTGATCGACTGGCAGGGAAGGGGTTAATTTTTATTTGGACTAGGTAAAGTGTGTTTTTTTTGTTTTTTTTACTTAAATGTTATTAAAACATTTTTTTAAGCTTAATTTTTAACTTTTTAAAGTTTCTTTTAAAACTTTTTTTAACGTTAACCCCTAGTTAGCCTAACGCCAAATCCCCCAATTCCCCACTAACTTCCACCTACCCCAGCTATCTAAATATATAATTAAAAATAATTTAATTAATTAATTTAATTAATTTAACCCCTGAGGGTTAAAAAAAAAAAGAATTAACCCTCAGGGGTTAAAAAAAAAAATCAGATCATAGTAAAATGTAATCCCTGCCAATTGATCACTGTAGTCAGTGATCAATTGGCAGGGAAGGGGTTAATTTTTTATTAAAATGGGTAAGGGGGGGGGGACTTTAAATAAACTTTATTTTTTTTTTACAGCAGGGGGCAGGATCAGCACTGATCCGGCTCCCTGCACTTCACACAGAACCCGGAAGTGCAGGGAGCCGGTAGGTGAGTATAGTTGCGGTCAGAGAGCACATGTGCTGGGCAGACTGACCGGGTGCTCCCGGTATGCCTCTAATGCAGAGGCATACCGGAAGCACCATTAACCCCGCGATCGCCGCGATAGCGGCGATCCGGGGTTAATTTTACCGCGTGACGGACGAGGTCCGTCACCCGTCGTTAAGGGTCTCCCCTCGACCGATATTGATTTTTTAGAGCCGATACCGATACCGATATTCTGTGAACTTTCAGGCCGATAGCCGATATAATTTCAAAATAAACAAAACATGCACCACGTTTTGCATGATGTTTCCCCCCCCTTCCCTGTGTCTCTCCCCCCTATCTCTCTCCCTCCCCCCTTTCTCCCTCCTCCCCAATCCCAAAAACTTTATCTCTCTAAAGGTAAATGCACAAGTCAATA
Organism: Pelobates cultripes; assembly: GCA_933207985.1. Lineage (NCBI taxonomy): Eukaryota > Metazoa > Chordata > Amphibia > Anura > Pelobatidae > Pelobates > Pelobates cultripes. The sequence goes on along the minus strand of OW240916.1, from coordinate 218,420,800 downwards.
TGGTACAGAGACATGCTCCTCCATCAGCCACAGCAGTGAGCAGGGGAGGGCTGGCAGCCTTAGGCCTGGGGGGCAAAACCAGTCAAGTGGCCCATTGCACCACCAAATCAGTTCACCATCCATGCCCACCTTTTCCTGGTTTTATAGCGGATATTGATGTTATGCTAATCAGTAGCTCTTTGCCATACCCGCTCCTTCACGGCTCCAGGCACTGCTTTTTGTGAGTGTGAGCCACTGTAAATTAGGGGCAGAGGGCACTTGCACTGCGGTAAAGATGGGGCTGGGCAGGAGGAGAGTGCAGTGCAATCAGTGCACTCCCCTCCTGTGGGTCACCAGTAGACTGGTGCACCTGCCCAGGATCAGAGCCGGTGCAAGGATTTTTGCCGCCCTAGACAAAATAAAAATTTGCTGCCCCCCCCCATGTGACATCACAATGCCCCACCCATATGAACTAACGCCAGTGCTGCACACAGTGTGTGTTTACATTAAAAAGCCTGCAGGGACCAGCTATAGACACCAGAACCACTTCGTTAAGCTATAGTGTCCCTTTAATGTGAGGTACATTATAGATTAGTGTCACTAATAATATACTAGATTGCCTACTTACAAGCAGATGAGGATGATGATGGGCTGCAGTTTGGCTCCACTGGTCTGGTGTAGAACAGGATCTCTGGAGGCTGTTTGCAACTGTGGTCACAAAATTCAATGTTCTGGGAGAATTGGAAGCAGCTCCATTTTTTTTGGGGCCCCTTACACAGCTCAAGGTCTGGGCCCCAGGGCCTGACGGTGAGTATGCCCATAAGGCCCACTCATAAGTTCCACCCACCCATGAGTTCGCTCACAGGGAGTGGAGTGTGTAGGGGATGTGTTATGTGTTATTGTAGAGGATCTAATATGTGTGCTTATAGTATGTAGTGTATAGGGTTACCAGTTTGTGCAGGTGATGTAGTGTGTTTGTGTGTAGTTGAAGCAGTGTGTATTTGTGTATAAGGGATGTATTATGTGTTTCTGGTTGTGTGTAAGGGATGCATTGTGTGAATCTGTGTTTGTATGCATAAGGGATGCAAAGGTGTGTGTCTGTATGTGTGTGCATGAGATGCATTGTGTTTCTGTGTGTATGTAAGAAAAGAAGTGTGTGTGTTTGCATGCGTGTGTATGGGTTTGCATTGTCTATTTCTGTGTATGTGTGCAAAGGATGCATTGTCTTTGTGTGTAAGGGTTGCATTGTGTGTGTGTGTGTGTGTGTGTAATGGATGCATTGTGTGTTTCTCTGTGTGTAATGGAAGCATGTTGTGTTTCTGTGTATGTATAGGGATGCATTGTGTGTGTGTGTGTGTGTGTGTGCGCACGCACGTGCGTAGTGTGAAAGAGCTCCCTGTCTTGGCCTCTGTCCTATAGAGCTGCCCCTTCTGTCCCGTAGAGCTCTCCCCTGCACCTTAGTGGTCTCTTCTCTCCCCCACCCTCCCCTAGCGGTCTCTTCTCACACTCACCCACCCTCCCTGTGCTCTTCTCATCCCCCCCTCCACCCTCCCTGTGTTCTTCTCACTCCTCCCTCTATGTGTTCTCCTCACACCCCCTGTGTTCGTCTTACCCCCCCTCCTCCCTGTGTTCTTCATACTTCCCCCCTTGGTCGTCTTACTCCCCCACCTGTTCTTCTTAACCCCCCTTCTTCTTATTGCTCCCCCTTCTTCTTCTTACCCCCCCTTCTTCTTCTTCCTCTTCCTCCCCCTTCTTCTTCTTACTCCCCCCATTTCTTCATACTCACCCTTCTTCTTACCCCCTCTTCTTCTTCTTACTCCCCACTCTTCTTCTTCTTACTCCCCACTCTTTTTCTTACTCACCTTCTTCTTCTTCTTCTTCTTACCCCCCTCTTCTTATCGCCCTCCTTCTTACTCCCCCCTCTCCCTCTTCTTACTCTCCCCTCTTTTTCTTACTCCTCCTCTTCTTCTTCTTACTCAATCTTTTTCGCCTCACTTCTTCTTCTTCCCCCCTCTTTTCTTATCTCCTCAGCTGCCTCCCCCCTCCCTCTTCTTATTCCCCCCTCCTCTTCTTATTCCCCTCCTCTTATTCCCCCTCCTCTTCTTATTCCCCTCCTCCCTCTTTTTGTTCCCCCTCCCTCCCATCTTTTTTATTCCCCCCCTCCTCCCGTCTTTTTATTCCCCCTCCTCCCTCTTCTTATTCCCTCCTTTGCTTCTTATTCCCCTTCTTATTCCCCCCTCTTCTTGTTCCCCCTCCCTTATTCCCCCCTCCCCTCTTCTTATTCCCCCCCCTCCCCTCTTCTTACCCCCCCTCCTCCCTCTCTTCTTACCCCCTCCCCTGTAGCGTGGCCGAGCTGCACTCCGGTCCGCAGTGGCCGGCCGGAGTGATAGGAAGGTGCACACTGAGTGTGCACTTCCTGTCAGTCCGGCCGGTTACAGGAAACAGAAACTCAGCGCGGAACAGGAGTTTCTGTTTCCTGTCACCGGCCGGACTGACAGGAAGTGCACACTCAGTGTGCACCTTCCTATCACTCCGGCCGGCCGGCCACCGCGGACCGGAGTGCAGCTCGGCCACGCTACAGGGGAGGGGAGAAGCTGCAGCCGCCTGAGGCTCTTAACAGAGCGCTCGGGCGGCTGCAGTATTTAAAGGGCCGGCCCAGGAATTTCCCGGTATCCCGGTGGGCCAGTCCGGCCCTGGTTACCATCCAATGTAGGACTCAAGGAACTGTGGGCTTTACGAAGGGGCTGTATTTGTTTTAGATACCCATTCCCAATCTTTCTGTCGTAAATACAGTGACCTCTATGCTTTTTAGCTCGGTTTACTTGGTATACTTTGTGTCTGATTTATCCACTATTGATATTGGATGAAGAAACACTAATATATGCATGACACCGATATTCTTTTACAGTAAAATTACGTTGCATGGTGGTGTATCTTTATGCCCACCACATATTTGGGCAGCGGGAGTGAGTGGTACAATTACCTTGGAAGAATAAAGACCTCATGACTTGAACAAAAAGACATGCTATGGTTTTTTTATTGTGAAGCGTCAAATCACTATAGCTATTGTTGAGGTTATGGCAAAGGAAATTTTTAGGTGCAGTCCTTCTTGATTTTATCAAACTATTTAAATTTTGCATTATCTTTACAAATTCTTTTAAATTTAAAATGTAAGGAAAGGCTTTGAGTGCATGGCGACAGCAGACGTGGTGAGCTTTGGCTTCTAGGATACATCCATTTTTTTTTTTTGTCAAACTGCTAAAAATAGCTGTAGTAGTAATTGTGCTTGGGTTGTCTTAGAATGGTTTATTAGCCACTGAACTAAATCGGCCTAAGGCAGGGTTCGACAAATCCCAGGCGCCAGGTCGCCATTGCGACTAGACATTTTGCCCTAATGCTTTTAGCTAAAGGAAGGATGAGCCGGCTGGTTGCCATGAGGAGCGTGGACGGCTGGCTAAGGAGCCATGAAGATCGTGGAGGCGGAATCGCGCTGTTTAATGATGCTGGGATCCGGAATATGATGTTGTTCCGGCTCCCGGCATCACTACAGGGAGCCGAGAGGTGCCGCATGAAAATCACTGCTCCTTCACATGCAGGATGAATGAGCAGCTCCACTGAACCCCAAGGAAAGTCCACTCAGCTCTCCCAAAGGTAGGGAGGCAGGGTGGATTCAAATAATGGAAAATGTGTGTGTGTGTGTGTGTGTGTCTCTCTCTGTCAGAATGTGTGTGTGTGTGTGTCTCTTTCTGTCAGAATGTGTGTGTGTGTGTGTCTCTTTCTGTCAGAATGTGTGTGTGTGTGTCTCTCTCTCTGTCAGAATGTGTGTGTGTGTGTGTGTTTCTCTCTGTCAGAATGTGTGTGTGTGTGTGTCTCTGTCAGAATGTGTGTGTGTCTCTCTCTATTAGTATGTGTGTGTTTCTGTCTCTCTGTCATTATGTGTGCACGTCTCTGCGTCAGTGTGTGTGTGTGTCAGTGTCAGAGAGTGGGTCTTCTTGTGTCTGTTTAGGTACTTGCACCCATCCGATCATGAGAGAGGTGTTTTTACTCCCCTTCTTTTCCACGCAATGCCAGTTTTCCACGGCTTGTCCTGCCTTCATGGGTAAGATAAGTAATCTTCAAGATCTAAGCTAAACCAATGCTTTCCTATAGGAAAGCATTAGGAGGACATTGCGCATGTTTTCTATATGTAACATTCAACATGGAGACGCCGAACAAAGGTGCTGCACACTGTGCAGCACTGACACAGGACTCTCCAGTGGCGTCTGAGTGACTGTCACTAGATGTGTTTCTAGGCAGCAATGTAAACACTGCTTTTTCTTTGAAAAGGCAGTGTTTACATTGAAAAGGCTACAAGGACAGGCTACAGGCACCAGAACAACTACATTAAGCTGTAGTGATTCTGGTGACTTTAGTGTCCCTTTAAGAATTGTATATTTCTTGTAAATTAAACTTAGCTAGTTTTAAAAAAACTAGCTCCTATCCCTTTTAATCTAATAATACAAAATATACCGCACTCAAGTTAATGCAAATTTTTTTTTTTTTATATTTTTGAATGTTGATAAAAAAGAAAAGAAAAAAAAAGACATTTGTAGGGGGGGAAAAAAGAGGCTACCATATGTATAGAGCCCATAGATCACCTGATCCTATGACTATTTGTTAAAGGGACACTATAGTCACCCAGACCACTTCAGTTTGATGAATCGGTCTGGGTGCCAGGTCCCTCAAGTTTTAACCCTTCAGATGCAAACATAGCAGTTTACATTTGGGGTTAAGCCAGCCTCTAGTGTCTGTCTTCCGGACAGCCACTAGAGGCTCTTCTGCGACGCTGGAGGCATATTATGCCTCCATCGCGCAGAGCATCCATTGGAAAGCATTGAGAAATAAGGTAAGTGGCACTGGGCACTGGAATAAGGTAAGTGGCTGAAGGGGTTTTAACTATAGTGTCAGGAAAACGAGTTTATAGTGATCTTTTAAGGTATACAGCAACAGTTATGTAAAGATGAATCTGTACACATATAACATGTACATATTAACACAAGATGATCCCAATGGATTCACCCCCTGACTGGAGCAGTAATATCCGCTTAAACTGTCATTGGCGGGGGGCGTGGCTACCGGCGGAGCAAGATGGACGTGTAATCTTTAGCTCCTGCACATGGGCTCCGACAAAGGCGTCTCAAAACCCGCAATAGACGACCCTGACAAGCAAACAACCAACATGTCACAACCCAAGCAGAAACGGCAAGCCTCCAAAACCGAAAGACAAAATTTTTTTGGTCAAAACGCCGCGCAAAACAAATATACAAACCAGCAGCACCAACAAGATGGCGGGGAGGAAACACACGACAGCAACCTCCTTACAGACCCTGCCGACCAGACTATGGAGGAGCCGGTCACCAAGCAATTTCTTTTGGAACAGCTGGGAGCGTTCTCCAGCAAAATGATGGCTGGCTGGGAAAAAGGCCTATCAAGCCTGAAGAAAGACATAGGGGAGCTGGGAGCGAGAACCTCCCGCGTGGAGGAGAAAATGGAGGAAACACAAGAGGCACACAACCACCTAATAGACCAGGTGAATGCACTACAAGACACAGTATCCGCAATGGAGAACAAGCTCATGGATATTGAAGATAGGGCGAGGAGGAATAATCTACGACTGCGGGGCATACCAGAAACGGTGGCCCCTGCAGACCTCCAGGCCTACGTGCATGAATTTTTCCATGTGCTCTCGCCAGACACACCATCAGACATGCTCCTCTTGGATAGAATACACAGAATACCCAAACCTTCACACCTACCACCCTCAGTCCCAAGGGATGTCATCCTGTGCGCTCACTACCATCATATTAAAGAAATAATCTTAAAACAGAGCAGAACAAACAAGAACGCACCTAGCAAATACGCTGATATCAAGATATTCCCGGACCTATCTGCGGCAACGCTGAGAAGGAGGAAAGCCTTCCAACCCATTACTATCATACTCAGGCAGCACCAAATAGCTTACCGGTGGGGTTACCCCCTCAAGCTTCTCATCTCCAAAGATGGCGCAACGAAGATACTGACCTCGCCAGAAGATGGTGAAAAGCTCCTCAAGGAATGGAACCTACCCACACCAAGCAAGCCGAACAGAGAATCTGCCATGCTGCATCGCGAATGGCGCAAAATATAGTATCAATGGACTTATACCAGCCATTCTGGACTGCTAATAAGATATAACGAGTAGAGGCTGGTAATGTATATAAGGAACCAACTGTTTATGTTTGCATACGTTAATTATGTTAATTTTGTTAACTTTGTAACACCTCAACCCGCACATTTCACCTGCACAGACAACACCTACATGCACGCCAACGCACACTTGAACCCCGAAGGCCAAAAGTTGGCCAAATCTAGCTCAGATCTATCCCCTATCTAATTGAATAAGCACACCCACCAACCTACACCTAAGACAAAAAGGTTCTGGATAACCTACTAACCCTAACCGGCTGGAATTGCAGTGAAACTAAACTGCAGACGCAGTCGGCTACACCACAACCTGAATGTCTATCTAAGATTGTAAAACTAAAAAAAAAAAAAAAAAGTTAATATTATTATTAATCTATTACTGTATATTGGATTTAAAAGGAACACGAGGCCGGGGGGAAAGGAGGGGACACGATAACCAAAATACCCCAACACGGAATACAGCACAGACGCACTAGCATTTTTGGTACAAGAAGCTGTGACAGCTTTCCCCAACACACTGTAGCAACTGCCGGGACAATATAAAAAAAAATAAAAAAATGGCGCTTCCACTCCCTCTGGCCTCAGTACCTCCACTAAGATAAGGCACCAAACCAACAATCAGGGATACTAGTTTGACATGAATTTCGGGGCAGATGAAAATACCTAAACAATGAAGGAGCCCAGGTAGCCTCCTTCGTGAGCAGGAAGTACATGCTCACCACACCCCAGGTACTATCAAGGAGTACCGAGCCCTACATCTGGGCATTGTTGTATATAGTTGAGCTCTCCTCGAGACTCAGGTTTATACCCCACCTATCCTTACCCCCAGTTGCAAACCATGAGAGGGATCAAGAACCCATTACACCCAAACCTAGGCATATCAAGCAAACAGTCAGCAAGTCGCTTATCACCTGGCACCCACCATGGCTGGCATACCGAGGCAGACTATCACTAAACATTATATTGAAATACTCAACAACAGGAGAAGAATCCCACCCTACCCAACCCCATAATGAAAATATATTCACATAATGTAAGGGGCCTAAACACCCCTCAAAAACGCCAAACATTGCGCACAGAACTGAAAAACCATAATGCGGATGTGATCTGCCTCCAAGAAACTCACTTCAAAAGGCAGACATCTCCTTCCTTAGACCCTTCACAATTCCCGAACCAATACCACTCCACACATAGCCACAAGTCTAGAGGAGTTAGCATTCTAATACACAAATCAGTCGCATTTGATCCACTCAAAATAGTTAAAGACGCCAATGGGAGATACCTTATCCTAATATGCAACCTTAATGATGTCACATACACCATAGTTAATATCTACGCACCAAACGACAATCAATGGCACTTCCTACATAAAATACTGACTAAAGTGAGCAACATACAACAAGGCATAGTAATATACTGCGGAGACCTCAACCACACCCTAGACCCAGAAATGGACACTACACTTGACGCAAAAAAACCCAGACTGGCATCTCTTAGACCGGCCTGCGCCAAACTTAATAAACTGCTAATTCAATTTAACTTATACGATGTGTGGCGCACACTACATCCAGGAGATAAGGACTACACCTACTACTCCCAAGTGCACAAGACCCACTCTAGGATAGATCATTTTTTCACGACCAGCACAGGACTATCACATACGCATCAATGTATATATGGAGATATCACATGGTCAGACCATGCCCCAGTGATACTGACACTCATTGACGCATTCACATACAAAGGCAAAGGTTCATGGAGACTAAACGACTCACTGCTTCACGACCAAGACTTCACCCTCACGCTAGAACAAGAACTTAAACACTACTTTACTACTAACGAGAACCCCCAGACCACGGCCCCGATTCTGTGGCAAGCACACAAATCAGTCATACGAGGACTGTTGATCCGCAGAGCATCATATCTCAATAAACAAAGACGAGCAACACTTATGAAACTGCTCATACAACTAAGGGATACGACCCAAACTTATTATCAAACAAAACAACAGGATCTCCTACTGGAAATCCAAAACATCACCTCCAAAATTAATGACCACCAATTCCAAAAAACGGCATACATTCTGAAAAAATTCAAAATGAACCACTATGCGAAAGGGAACAAGGCCAGCAAATTGCTGGCCAACATGTTACGCAAAAAACAATCTAACTCTAAGATCCCATACATTCTCTCAAAAAACAACCAAAAACTATGGAACCCACAAGACATGAATAGGGAACTAGTGACTTTTTATAACACCCTCTATAATTTAAAAGCAGACGACACCCTATATCAGCCAACTGTCGCAGACATTGAGGGATACCTACAACACATACCGCTGCCAACATTGACAGAAGAACAAAAACACAAACTGTCGGAACAGATCTCGATAACGGAACTGACGGATGTAATTGCTAGACTACCTACAGGGAAATCCCCAGGCCCAGACGGATTCACGAATCAATATTACAAAACTTTCGCAACTACACTCATTCCCTACATGAAACAAACCTTTCAATCCATAATACACACAGGGACGATCCCACAGGAAATGCTCATAGCCCATGTAGCCACACTACCCAAACCAGGGAAAATGCCAGACAAAGGACAGAACTTACGCCCAATCTCACTTCTTAACACAGATCTTAAATTGCTGGCGAAAATATACTCGAATAGACTAGCTGCAATTCTTCCAGAATTGGTCCATGAAGACCAAGTTGGCTTTATAAAGGGAAGGCAAGGCACTGACGGTACTAGGAAAGTCTTAGACATACTATACAGCATACACAAACGGAAAACGGGATGCCTATTCCTGTCGCTAGATGCCGAAAAGGCTTTTGATAGGCTGAATTGGGACTTTCTCAAAGCGACATTAACGAAGTTCGAATTCCCACCAGAGTTCATGAACACAATACAAGCTTTATATAGCAAACCCACTGCTAGACTCATTAACGCAGGGTTCCTCTCGGACCCATTTGAGATCACAAATGGGACCAGACAGGGATGCCCCCTTTCACCCCTATTATACGTACTAGCGCTAGAACCTCTCACGACTCTCATTAGACAACACCCATTAATCCTAGGCGTCAAAACACAAAACAAAGAACATAAACTCACACTATTCGCGGATGACGTACTACTGACGATACAAGACCCCGAAGCCTCTCTACCACATTTCCATTCTACACTAGAAAACTATAGCAAAATGTCCTATTACAAACTAAATATTTCAAAGACGCAAGCCCTTTACAAAGGTCTCCCCCCAGAGGTCACTTATAAACTAAAAAACACCTACACATACGACTGGAGAACTGACTACATTACATTTCTAGGTATACGGTTTACAAAAGCACATACCGCATTATTTAACGCCAACTATGGCAAACTCAGTATAGAGAGAAAAAAACAACTACAAGAATGGAAAACATCATTCATATCCTGGTCGGGACGCATGGTAGCGATCAAGATGATAATCCTCCCTAAGTTGTTATACCTTTTCAGATCACTTATGATTCATATACCCGCCACTTACTTTACCACAGTCCAACGCTGGATAACCAGATTTGTTTGGAATGACAAAAGGGCACGTATAGCCCTAAAGGTACTGCAGTTACCGCTCAAAGAAGGGGGTATGAATTTGCCAAACCTCAAACAGTACTATCATGCAACTGTACTTAGCAGCATTATCCAAACACGACCAGGCGCACAAGCACCTCAATGGAAGCACATAGAAGCAGAATGGGCCAATAATATTAGCACTGACAACTTAGTATGGATACCGAAACTTAACCGGCCGCACCTACAAGATTGCCTACCAACCACAACATTATCACTAAAAATATGGGATGGGGTCCGTCCCCTCCTAACAAATAACTCAATCCTTTCCAAAGCCATGCCACTTAAATCAATAGCACACATTATCCCAGATTTTAACTACAGAATATGGGAAAGACACGGCATACAATTTCTACACCAGATACTCACCAACACAGGACTAGCAACCTTCGCCTCACTACAGAACTCACATAAGCTCCCAACGATAGCACATTATTCCTACCGCCAACTAGACTCATGGTTGCGCATACAAATTCAGGAGCAAACAATTAACATTCAAGCACAAAAGATGACAGAATTTGAGGAAATGTATATTAGCCCCACACCGTCCCAGAAAATCATATCCTCTATCTACACAACACTACCCACAAAATGCAAATTGCACGAACACAGATTTATCAAAGCGTGGGAAACAGAAACCCACAAAAAATTTACTGAGCCGGAATGGGAACGTATGATCCTAACCCCCAAATCCTTCACGTTATGCTCAAAACACATAGAGCTTGCCAAAAAACTCCTGTATAGATGGTACCTCACGCCCATACGGCTACACAAATATAATCAATCCCTTCCAATACAATGCTGGAGATGCAAATCAGACACAGGAACAATGGCACACATATGGTGGACCTGCCCATACTTGCAACAATACTGGAAAGACATATCCAAAATTATCACACACAGTACAGGATGCACCCTACCTCACAATTTGGACAACTATGTGCTCTTCAATATCCCAGAATCGCTACCTAAACCAGATAGGTACCTCATCTTCCATATAAATATAGTAGCCCTAGGCGCCCTAGCACAAAACTGGCTATCACAAACCATACCCTCCATCCCCATGTGCATACAACAAATAAGCCACGCGGGCCACTTTGAATCCACAATGAGAAGGCAAACCACCTCTCCCAACAAACCACACAAACAGCACCGAAGATACTGGGAAATAGCATGGGATAAGTGGGAAACATACAAAGTGACACAACAGGGAACCTCCCACTATGAGCTGACGTCATGCTGACCTCAACCCACACGAAGCCAGAAGACTTACCAAAGCATACCCCACCAGACGGGATTGCCAAAGTAAATGATCACAAGGAGTAAGACCACTCCACACAACACTAGAGGTCAAAAGCAAAATTGAAGAGCAATCTGAATAACCCTCAAATGACCCCAAGCACATATCAAGCCCCCAGGGGAAATTATGGCAATCGATACCACTGAAACATAAGGTCAGGCCCGAGTTCTCTCCCTCTAATCTACTCCAAAGGTACGGGAAAAGTATACATCCCAAAGGTCAATGCACGAATGCCACTGCCTTGTACGGTTTAACAGTTATTATGTGTACTCCAATAAATGTGATTATAGAGAATGTATGTGACGACTAATCTGTACACACCCTTTATGGAATTGTAACTACCCCCTTCCCCACCCCTTCCCTTCTTTTTTCTGTATCCTCACCCTCACGAAATGACAAAACAATAAAAATTGTCAAATTTGAAAAAAAAATAAACTGTCATTGGCTATCAAAAATGACAAAATATGTATCTCAATGTTCAGTTCACTAACAAAAGTGTATATGTGTTATCCGTGTATATATTTACGTGTTATATGTTTACAGATTCATCTTTACATAAGTTGTTGTATACCTTAACAAATAAGCATAGGATCAGGTGATCTATGGGCTTTATACATATGGTATATATATATATATAGTTGAAAGTTGCTCTTATTTCTATACCATTGCAGCACAGTTCTGTTTCCATCTAGTGTTCTAGAGGAGTCATTCTGACCTATCCTAAATTCTTTCTGGAATTACATCTATCTCTATGCATAGAAGGGTTTGTTGTCTCTAAAGGTCACATCCTTTTTTTAGTTGTTCCAGTGTTTGCTTCTATTGTGGGACCCTGCTGTGAGATGCCACCTGACTGCCTCATTCTTATTTTTACAAATTTATTTATTTTGTGGAGACTCATTCCAGCCTACAGTGGGCACTTGAGTTACCCACTCCCTTCTGGTCCATGATTTTTAAGAATTCTTCCAGTTTTATCGTGGCATCTCTTTCAAACAGAATCCTTCACTGCTGACTACTCAACCTTTGGTACTATAGCGTGACTTTATCAATGCAAGTATTGCCACAAATATTTCCCTCATTTAAAATCTTTTAGTTTTAAGAATCGTAATACTGCTAAGTAAATCTCCTTTTTTTTTTTTTTTTCTTCAATGTACAAGACTCACCCACACAGAGTTCTGCAGGCAGGGACACTAACTGCATTACACAAGACAGATTTTGTGTTGAGCGTTTGCAATTACAGTAACTGTATTTATGACTGTGTCCATTATCATAATTAATAGTTCTTTTAGGTTAATTCTTTTGCAGGCATTGTTTCATTTTCGATGTGTATTTAATGCATAGCCGATTTACACAGCTAGAACGCTCTAAGCTGCCACCTGAAGATTGACCCATAAATATTAGGGTGCATTTGCAATAACAGTAACAACTGGAAATTTTAACTAAAAGTTGTTTATTTGATTAATTAACGGATTAAGACACATTTTTTCTATCACACCCCTGCAATGCATATTTCTCATTGGCTTCTTTGCATGTTTATCGAACAAAATATTTCCATAACATTTTTTATTTTTTATTTCTTCTTCTTTTTTCATTACTATTTTTTCTTCTTCTTCTTCTTCTTCTTCTTTTTTTTAATGTGTGTTTGTTAGAATACATTTCACCACAATTACAGCTCTCTGGTCTCGGCCTGGCATAGAGTATGGGTGTTGTAATCCAATAGCAGCTTTAGGTTACGGGATAGACACTTTGAAGACTGCGAGCGTTGGCTTGCTATGTCTACACTTGTATTGTCACCTATAACTTGTATGTCTTGCCAGGCCTATACATGGAGTTATGGGGGATGGTGTAACTTTTTAAATAAAACTCGGGCAATATTAAGAAAACTTTCCCTGCACTGTACATTGGGTGCCATGAATTCTATCCATAGTGGTGTAATAAAAGACTCCGATAAAATGTTAAAGAGAAGAAGATGGGAACAAATGTTGCATTTGATACCAGGCTGCACCGGCAATGTGAACTCCCTCTTATCATACCTGGGATCAGTACATTTGGGTTCTCCCTAGGGGAGAACACCATAAGGTGCCCAAATGCCTTATAGTGTTGTTTCTAGAAGCCGTCTCTGAGGTCTCTCCTCCATGTCTGAGATATAGATGTTGCACTGTTCGGAGGTATGCCTTCAGGGGTTTTAATGTGGCTCCATGTTTTTACTTCTTACTGGCTCTAAATATCAGAGGAAGGAATCGGCATTGTTCCCCTTTATTCATTGTATTGAAATTAAACTGCTATGCTGCTCTCTCTTCTTCCACCACATACGTTGGGTCAAGTTCCAGACTCCCAGTTATTTAGCAGAGGATCTCCTCATACAATAAAGCTGAAGATGGTGTGGTAGTGGTGCGACAAGTGTATTACAGATATTCTTTTAGCACCATAACCACCCAATACCAACATCCACTACTTGGAACATTATAACAAGAAAGTTTTATTTGTTCCTTATCAAATGTTTGTATGGGATAGCCTGATTTGTCAATGCCAAATATCCATGTAAAATACCCTTTAAACACCATAACCACTACAACTAATTTTAGTGTTTAATGTGTCATTGGACAACATCCCCACTATGGTAAACCATTTTCAATATTTTTCCAAAACATGCAGCAAATTCACTTGAAAACGTGACACTTTTCCTCATAAATACCACAATGAGCTGTAGTGGTTATAGAAACATAGAATGTGACGGCAGATAAGAACCATTCGGCCCATCTAGTCTGCCCAATTTTTTAAAATACTTTCATTAGTCCCTGGCTTTATCTTATAGTTAGGATAGCCTTATGCCTATCCCACGCATGCTTAAACTCCTTTACTGTGTTAACCTCTACCACTTCAGCTGGAAGGCTATTCCATGCATCCACTACCCTCTCAGTAAAGTAATACTTCCTGATATTATTTTTTTTTTTTTATAAATTCTTTATTTTGAGAATTTTAGCATTGTATATGAGGTACAGAAAGAAGAAAATATGGGAAGGGGGTACAACATTATGAAAAGAATAGCATCGTCCCGTGGACCTCATTCCCAGGCTATCTTTATCCCCCTAAGCTGTAGTCTCTCTGCTCTTGTTTGGACCGTCGAGGGAGGCGACTGTCTCGTCCCCTCTAGAGGGAGTAGGTGCGGTAAAAGTTTTGAGCTGCGTCTCTGGGCTTGTACAGCCTATGGCCTAAGTCAGTGTCGTTACTGGAAATTGAGGTCATCGGAGACTTATCGTGTCTGAACATTAAGGGTAAAGCTCAACTGGAGCTAACATGGGATATAAGGCCTATCCTCGCCTAGACATAGCCAAAACACAAAAAAAAACAAAAAAAAAAAAAACACGGGGGGTACGTGGGATTCTACATATCAGTGTAACATCTCCCCTGTACTAGGTGCGTGTAATCTATCAGCGTGTGTGTAGGAGGCGTGTCTATTATGTGGGGCCGTGCTCAAAAATTCTTGCGTCGAGAAGGAACCCTCCTCCGTCCTCTCTCCCCTCCCTCTCCTGCGCTACACATTGCCCCAGGGGCTCCAGACCTTCCCTACCGATGCTGTCGTCTCATGGACCAGGGCAGATAGCTCATCCATCTCCTTGGACTCCTCTATTTTCCGTCGTACCTCTGATAGAGTTGGGATTTCCATCCTCCCCCAGTGTGCTGCAATGGCCCGTCGTGTAGCGAGGGCTATTTTTGCCACTAGTTTATTCTGTGCCCTATGTAGTGCATCTAGGGGTTTGGACAGCAACCATATCCACGGATCCAGTGGGAGAGCCGTTTGTAAGGCTCTGGAGGCGACGTCAGCTACCCCCTTCCACAGTGCTGAAATATGCTCGCATTCCCACCACATGTGGAAGTACGTACCCTGGGCCCCACAACCTTTCCAGCACCGGTCGGAGGTCGATTGTCGCATCTGTTTGAGCTTGAGGGGGGTAACATACCATCTGAGCAGGGTCTTATACGCCTGCTCCTTGTGGTTCACACAGATCGTAACTGATGCCGTTGCCTCCCAAATTTCTGCCCAGTCTGATGGATCAGCCGGTGGGCCCATGTCCCTCTCCCACTCCCTCACGTAAGAAAAGGCCTCCGGAGGGGTGTTTCTGGCAAAGATATCGTAAAGAATGGATATCTGACCTCTCCTTACCGGTGTGTGCATACTCATTTTCTCGAAAGGTGTAAGCTGTTTTGTGGCTGCCATTCTGATGTCCGGAATGGACAAAAAGCTCCGTAACTGGAGATAGCGGAAATAATCAAAAGAGTTGAGAGGGGTAGATTGCGGTAGGTCTGCAAATAGGAGCAGGCGATCACCCTGGAAGAAATGGCAAAGTCTGATGAGGTTATTATCTTCGAAGCGGGCAAAATGTTGAGGTGTCATACCTGGGGGAAATTGCGGGTTCCGCAGAACTGGGGTGAGCGGTGAGGGCGTATTGATAAGGGAGTTTTTACCGTTGACTCTATCCCACACCTGCAAAGACGTCCGCAGGGCCGGCGTGGTGTGGGGTAACTCCGATCGGTGAGGTTTCGGCACCCAAAAATATAACGATGGGTGGTCTCTCCCAAAGAGGTCATGTTCCAGATCGACCCAGATCTTGATCCCCACCGGTGCGTGAAGCATCAGGACTTGCGCTAACTGGGCAGCCTGGTGGTAATCCCACAGATTCGGTAAGCCTAGGCCCCCCCTCCTGTGTGGGATATAAAGAGTGGTTCTTTTGATCCGGATCCTCTTCCCCCCCCAAATAAACCTATCTATCTGTGTTTGCAAAGCTTTAAAATCGGGTCTCGAGATCGGAATTGGCAGTGTTTGGAACAAATATAGAAAACGAGGGAGAAGGGTCATTTTAACCGAGGCTATTCTACCCAGCCAGGAAATGGACAGTTTTTGCCAGTCCGTCAGGTCTTTCTTAGTCTGGTCTATTAGCGGGTGGTAATTCAGTCGATAAGTCAAGTTCAGGTCCGCAGGAAGAAACACCCCCAGATACTTGATGCAATCCGGCCGGAAGTGGAACGGATACCGGGCCCGCAAGGTTCCCTCCAGAGCTTGCGGGAGCTGGATCCCCAGCGCCTCTGTCTTTTCTAGATTCAGTTTATATCCCGAAATCTCAGCGTACTCTGCCATGAGGTCCAGCAGAGGGGGCAGGGATGCCTCCGGGTCCGTCAGGGTCAATAACAGATCGGCATAAGCCGCGACCTTGTACTCTTCTTTGCGTATCCGAATACCCTTTATGGCCGGGTTAAGCCTAATCTGTTGGAGAAGAGGCTCAAGGGAGAGGGCGAACAGTAGAGGGGACAGAGGGCATCCCTGCCGCGTACCGTTGTGTATGGCAAAGGAGGGTGGCGAGGTGTTCGGTAGCAATACTCGCGCGGTCGGGTGGGAGTACAAATTACGAATCGTCGTCAAGAACCGGTCAGGAAATCCAAATTTTGCTAGCGTTGCAAATAGGTAGGGCCATAAAATGCGGTCAAACGCCTTTTCGGCGTCCAGGGAAAGCAGTAACGTGGGGGACCCTTTCCGTGTGGCTGCCCAGATCAGGTCATATGTACGTCTGGTATTGTCACTGGCCTGTCTATGTTGGATGAAACCCACCTGGTCTGGGTGGATCAACCTCGGAAGGTGGGGTTGTAGCCGATTTGCGAGAAGCTAAGTGAATAGTTTGATATCCACATTGAGAAGCGAAATGGGCCGAAAATGTCCCGGGCTCTGGTGGGCCTGATTCGGTTTTGGTATCAGACTTATATTTGCCTGCAACAAGTCTGGGGGCAGGGCTTCCCCCCTCCCAATTGAGGTGAACAGATCCTTAAGGTGCGGGAGGAGGTCTGCCGAGAACGTTTTATAGTATAAGCCCGAAAACCCATCCGGGCCCGGGCATTTATTGGGGCGTAGGGACTTAAGCGTCTCTGCTATCTCCTCTATGGAAACGGGGGCGTCAAGCGCCTCCCTGGCAGTAGCCGTGAGCTGTGGGAGGGGTATATCACTCAAAAAGCGTGCCGCGGTTAGTTCAGAAGCATGGGGGTCCTGTCCAATCCTAGGGCTATGGTCATAGAGGTGAGCATAAAACCGATTGAATATCTCCGCTATCTGAGTTGGGTCGTCATGTTGGTGTCCGTCCGGGGCCTTAATCGAGGCTATGCGTTTGCGTAACGATTTACGCCGCAGACAGTGCGCCAACAGAGAATCCGCTTTATTGGATTTCTCATAGAACAATTGTTTGGTCCATAGGAGCGCTTTCTTTGAGTCCCGGGCCATGAATGCTTGTATGGCTTGTCTATGGGTCTGGAGCTGAGTAGTGAGGTCCGGGGTGGGAGTAAGTTTATGTAAGTGTTCTAAGCGTCTAAGTTCGGAAAGGTGAAATGACAACTGCGTCAGCTTCCGTTTCTTGTGTGCTGTCCCCTCCGCAATTAGCGTGCCTCGGATTACCGCCTTATGGGCCGCCCACAACGTGCCATCCGAGTCTACCGACCCTTTATTGGTGGCGAAGAAAGACTGTATGGATTGCCGGACACTATCTTGTATGTGGGGAACATGGAGGAGTGTGGGGTTTAACCTCCAGTGCCACTGTCTGCTCGCCTGGGGAAGTTGGACCGAAAGGGTGATATCTGCATGATCCGACCATGTGATCTGCCCGATGGAGGTTTTGTGTACCAGCGGGATTAGGGACGGGGATGTCAGGAACATATCTATTCGTGAGTACGAGTTGTGGGGGTGAGAAAAAAAAGTGAAATCTACTGTGAGGGGGTGTTGTAGTCGCCAGACGTCTACCAACCCCGATCTCGCCAGGAAGGACTGCAGGAGTTTATCTGATTTCGCCACCGGTGGGTGGAGAGAGTCCCTCTGGGCTTGTTTCTTCCTGTCTTGATCTGGGGCCGAGACCGCATTAAAGTCCCCACCCAGGATAATGTGGTGAGATGGGAAGAGGTTCAGGTGAGCCTGTAGGGTTTCCCAGAACTGAGTTGATGGGGTCGTGGGGGCATAAACCGACGTGATGGCGTATTTATGTGAGCCCAGGTGACCCGCTACTGTCAGATATCTCCCAAGGGGGTCTGCAACTGTGTTCGTCAAGTGAATGGGGCATGACCCACGGATTAGAACAGCAACCCCATTTTGCTTGCACAAGGGCGAGTTCGCTAAGTGGTACTCTGTGAAGTGTCGATTGCGTAAGGGGAACGCCCTGGATTGCTCGAAATGAGTCTCCTGGAGGAGGACGACATCTGCCCCGGTCCTGCTGGCCCACCGAAGGACCCGATGCCGCTTAGCTGGGTTATTCAAACCCTTACAGTTTATTGAGACACAGTTAAGTCGAAGCGGGGCCCTCTCTGCAGTAGGTCCCCAATTGTTCGGATTGTCCTGGACCCCCAGGGGCATGACGCAAACCAGCCGGCAAGCGAGGGGGGGATGAACCAATGCCACCCGCCTGGGTCAGTAGAAGGGGGGAGAGGCGAGCTAGGGAGAAAAAATAAAAATAAAAAAAAGGGTGGGGAATAAGGAGAGGCCTGGGCTTAACAGAGGAATGCCAGGCCACAGAGGCGGAAGGGCCTAGTGGGGATATGTGGTGTGTAACTGCCCCGAGTTGGGGTCTCGAAGAATGTGAGTGTGAGTGTGGGGGGAAAGATGTACCGCTACCATCGGCCTCTTCCCCCCTGTAAGGCGCCTACTGGAAGTGCCTGGCACGAGTTTATATGGTATGGAGAACATTTGGTAACGCTATCTATTGCAGTATGTAGTGCTGCGTGTCCAGGACCGGCACCCTAGGTGCCGGGTAATCCAAGGAAGGTCACCCTAAAGCTGTCAGGAGTTCTATGCTGCGCTTCGTCAGTCCCAAACTGTGTGCCTCTTCTAGGATCTTTTCAGAAAGGCCTGTTTTCCCTGCGTGCGCACTAGGGCCAAGTCCAGTGGGTCTTGGGGGATGTTCCCGTCTTCCCGTGGGGGACCTCTACCGTACCCGGCCAGTCGGCTACATGACCCGTCCATCCCTCCCTCCCCCCCCCTCTAGCCCCCCCGTAGTCCAACATCCTGCTAACCCCGTAGTTGACTCCCCCCCCCAGAGTTCACTCTTCTTTTGCCATGCAGAGAAGTTCATTTGCATGAGTCCGTGAGTCCACTTTTCCCACCCTCCCCCTCCTCTTCCTCCCCCTCTTACATTCTGTTCCTTTCCTTCCCGTATCTGTTTTCCCCCCTTCTGTCTGTTCGTGAATGTGAAGACCCCTATGCACTCCCGTGTCCCCCTATGTGTCCCCGTCTTGGGATCTGCTCATACCTGTCTCATAGGTCGGTTCCCCTCAATCCCGATGGTGCTCCCAACCCCCTAGGTTCTGTCTCTGTGTGATGTCCATCCCGTACCCTCCCATTCCGTTACTCCTATGGTGTGTGTGGTGGGATGAGAAGAGTGCCCCGCATATCCTACCCATGTGGTTATAGTTTGAAGCTGCCCCCCTACCCCCCCCCAAACACTAAACAATGTACTCTAACCTCTCCTCCCTCCAGGACTCCCCCGTCGCTGCAACCCTCTCCTAGCCTATCTCTCTATTCCTTCCGTTATTGCGCCCACTGAGCATGGTTTCTAGGCTTTCTTCTCTCACCCGCAGTCTGCCGGCCGTACCCCTCTTATCCCGCCCGAGGCCCCCCTGACAGGCCCCCTCTCCACTCCTCTGCAAGGTAAGTCCCCCTATCCCTACCAGCCCCCGTGCCCTTCACCTGGCCGTCTACCTAGTGCTCCTGTTACCTATAACCCACCCTACCCCCCATCCCCCCCCCAACCCTCCCCAGGTGCTCACAGTTTGTACAGATTGATCAAAAGAGCAGCAGAGTCCCAACGTGTCGCGCCGACTGCGCGACCCTCCAGGGTGAAACTCCCTCCTTCTAATTCTGCATTTGCCGTGGTTGTCTTCTGGGGCTCCGCTCCACCTCCGACATCCTCTTCCTCGGTGTGCGTCGCGGCCCGTTGTCTGCTCCGTCTGCCGCAGATCCCGGTCCTCTCCCCATTCCCGCCATCCTCTGCACTGGTGGTGGTAAAAGCTCTAGACCCAGGGAAGCCGCGAAGGGGGCCATCTCCGAAGCGCTGCTCAATATGAAGGTCTGATCTTCTTTACGGACCACCAACTTGAACGGATGACCCCACATGTATTTAATGCCATAATGGGCAAGTGTGGTTGTGAGTTGCCGGAGGTCTCTCCTCTTCTTAAGGGTCGAGGGTGCCAAGTCGTGAAAGAAGGCCAGATTTCGGTTCCGGTATGATGGCGGATGTTGCCGCGCTTTTTGCAAGAGCTGTTCCTTTATAGGGAACCGGTGCATGCGGGCAATGACGTCTCTCGGGGTATCCGGATTCAAGGTTGGTGCTCTGAGAGCCCGGTGCACTCGGTCCATTGCCAGGTCCCCCTCCGATGCCTCAGGTAGCAGGGAGCGGAAAAGGTCGGTGATGGTGCTGTGTAGGGCTTCGTGTGTCACCGTCTCTGGGAGCCCCCGGACCCGAATATTGTTGCGCTGTGAACGGTTATTCAGATCCTCCAGCTCCTCCTCCAGAGTCGCGATTTTACCGTGCAGGTAAGTGAGATCTTGGGAGTGAGAGCTGGAGGTCTCCGCTAGGGCTGTCAGACGGGTCTCCGCCTGATGAGTGCGGCGGGACAGGGCCTCTATGTCGGTCTTCAAAGCACGGACGTGCCTCTCCAGCTCAGTCGCCGTGTGGGCTTTGATGTCCGCTGTGGCATCCAACAGGAGTGCCTGCAGGTCTCGCTTGGTCAGCGGATTGTCGTCTGGTTCAGGGGGTGAATCAGGGCCAGAGCCCTCCATGCTCCCGCGACAAGATGGCCGCCGGGGAGTATTTTGTGAGCTGAACAACGAGGCCACCGATGGATTGTTCTCCTTCTTTTTCTTGGGGCCACCCATGCCCAAGTGGTTCACTAGCGTCAGGCAAGTTGGGTGAGCCGTGTTGTGCGAAAAGGGGGTGCCTAAGGCCGCTGATGTTGGCGGATTCTATTACAGGGGAGAGAGAGCCACAGAGCTAAGCAGCCATCTCGTACCAAGGCCAGGCTCCGCCCCAGCCTGATATTATTTTTAAACGTTTGTCCCTCTAATTTAAGACTATGTCCTCTTGTTGTGGTAGTTTTTCTTCTTTTAAATATAGTCTCCTCCTTTACTGTGTTGATTCACTTTATATATTTAAATGTTTCTATCATATCCCTCCTGTCTCGTCTTTCCTCCAAATAATCACCCCTAAATCCCTTTCCTCATATGTTGAGGTTAGGACTCTATCAAATATTCTGTACTCTGCCCTTGGTTTTTTTACGTCCAAGATGCATTTATCCACATTAAATGTCAGTTGCCACAATTCTGACCATTTTTCTAGTTTACCTAAATAATTTGCCATTTGGCTTATCCCTCCTGGAACATCAACCCTGTTACATATCTTAGTATCATCAGCAAAAAGACATACCTTACCATCAAGACCTTCTGCAATATCACTAATAAAAATATTAAAGAGAATGGGTCCAAGTACAGATCCCTGAGGTACCCCACTGGTGACAAGTTTTTTGACAATCTTTATTTTCATTTTATCATTTTGTCACAGAAAAGTTTAAATGCTGTAAAACATCAATTGTAACATCATATTTCTGAATAGCATAACAACATTTGTAGCCTTTTTACTAACATTCTCCAATCAGGCTTCTCCAACAGTATTTCAATAGTTTCCATCACATGCATTAGGCAGTGTAACTTATGATCAGGTTTCGAGGCTCATAACTCCTCTTGCCTACATTGCGCAGTTTGCTGCACTTATGGTGTGCGCTCTATGTTTAGGGTGTGAACCGGTATCTGGTCTAGTAGCTGTAGGGGATATTGACCTGGTTTCAAGTGGGTAGCTGTGATGGGTCGCTGGGCTCCAGGGCTTAGTGTCGAATGTTGTCGCGTTCGGGCTGCTGTGTCTGTTGTCCCCGGCCCACCCCCCACCCCCAATGCGTCCCTTTTAAGTTATCGGTTGGCTGAGTGTCAGTCTGGGGTGCAGCAAGACCCATTGTGCCTCCTGTTCCCTATCTGTTCTTAGGTTGTGTGTCGTCATCAGTGCACCCGTGTGCCAGGCCGTCGACCCTTAGCTAGCCCGGCGCTCGACTCGGGCCTATCCGTGTTCCCAGTATCTCTGCATCCGCGTAGGTGCAGCTGCTAGGAAAAGAGATCGGTTTTCTTTGGAGAGGGGGCTACAGGCATGGGGGGGGTGGTGTACTGGTTGAGTGCCAGTGACAGGGGAGGTGGAGGGGCGTCCGGGTAGGTAGGGGTTAAGTATGGGGGGGGGAGGGGGTAAAACCGGTGTGGATAGAGGGGGATGGGCCCCAAGGCACCTCCCCGGGCGGAGGAGCGTGCCCCCCGCATCCCTGGCGGCCGCCAGCGTCTCTTCTCTTCAGTCACCCTAGTTTCCCTTCCAGGGGCCATGCGCGAGCTCCCTTTTTCCTATAACACCTCAAGGAATCAACTTGGCCATAATATTTGGCTTTTGTTCTTATTCAGCCATACCAATGGTCATACCAGATATTTAATACTAATGAATTGTTTCATTATCTTAATTTTTCAAGATAGCCATATTCACCAGCAGTTTAAAACTTTGTGCACATTTTAATCTCTTAAAGGAAAGCTTGGGTTGGTCATACTTCAAGGAACACTATAGTGTTAGGAATACAGTTTTGCATTCCTAACACTACTGTGTCCCTCTGACTCCTTGACCCCCTCCACCCCCCCATGAAAATGTTAAAACAATTTTTATTGGACCAGCATGCAGGGCCGGCACTTCCTATAAGGCAGCCTAGGCAGGGAGGGAGGGTGAAAGAGTCCACTAAGGAACGGGGGCACCGGCCATGGCAGCCAGACATGCTGAATGTGAGCTCCTCACAATAAGCCTTCAAAATCAACTTTTGTAGTTGGATTAACTTTTCAAACAACTCCTAAACACTTTCTAACCTGTTACTGTATGCAATGGAGCTTTGATGTGTCTGTTTGGAGCCTCACTTCCTGATATATATGGCTCAAAACTTTACTGCGGCCTACAAATGGTCCCTGGAGGAGAGAAATGGCCGATCTCCCAGCCTAGACCTGCTGGCAAATACGAAGCGTGAATTGCCTGCCCCGCTTCCCCCCCTCTGCACCCTCTGGACTGGTGGGGGTTATCCCGGTCAACATCAAGGGTGCAACCACTGTGGACTCTGAATAATTGCTACAACTTGTGCCGACTAATTCTGCAAAACCTGGTGGCGCAGTTAAAATGGCTGCCACAACGAATATTCTCCCCACGGGCAACTGGTAGCCAGATTCCAAGCAATATTTAATGCGGTTTGTGCAGCTTTCTGGAGCCAATTGGAGTCCTGTCAGGAAGCACAGTTACTCACCTTACCTTCGGCACAGCGCTGCCTTTCTGTGATGAGAGCCACGATGGACACACCACCCATCAGCTGTCAACACCCTGGGGAAGCCAAATGAAGAACCCTTGGGAAGCCAACCCTGCCACAGAAGCTGGAGGTTTCAGTGGCTACCAGGCATCGGCTCGTCAGTCGGCATTGGCATGGGAAGCAGAGGGGCTGGAACATTACTTCATAGATCTTCGTGGTCTGACGGGTCTCTTAAAATCGAGAGTATACTGGAGCAGTGACACCGGGCACCTCGTGGAGATCTGCAGTACCGGTTCCCAGTTGAAGCATGCTTGCGGCATCGGATGAACGGTTGACGTTATTTACCATTAAGCATGTGCCCAACAGTGGTTCTATGCTAGAGTGTTAGTTTTCATTTACCGTTTGCTATCAGTTGCCTACCTTTTTGTTTTTATCATTTAGCTAACACACCATATTTTTGTAGTCTCACGATTTAACACTGGCATATATTTTAGATGTCTACCTGGTGGATTCCCTTAAGTTGTTTAGCAATGCATAGCTGAGAAGTCATAGTTTATGTTGCACCTTTCTTATATACCGTTAACCAGCTGTGATAACACACTTGACAGTGTAGTATAGCTCGACGCTTATGTAAGAATACATTGTGGCTATGACATGCAATATAACATCATTTACCATTTTCTACAGTTGTGCAGTATTCTAGCCTAAATGTTTATTTATTTTTTTATTATTTTTTTATTTGTGCTATTTTAATGCCATGCTTATGTCTAGCTCTGTTGATCTTATTGTGCTTGCTCCTGCTGTCGTAGCAACGCAAGAATTTTTGTTATATTATGCACCACAAAAATTATGAATAATAAAAAAAATGAATAAAAACAAATTGTATTCACTTACATGATTCCAGCGCCAATAACTCTCAACTCTGGATTGAACTATTTCTACATAAATGCGATCTGTTCTAATTTGCATGTGCAGCAAATGCTGTACGCGTGTTAAGCCTTCCCCATAGGAAAGCATTGACTTAATGCTTTAATATGTTTTTTTGTTTTTTTTTCAAGACACTGGACGTCCTCATGCAAAGCATGAGGATGACCTGCGTCGTATGTGAAACTGCAGGATGCGCCTCTAGTGGATGTCTGGGAGACAGCCACTAGAGGCATTCTTAACACTGCAACGTTTTACATTGTCAGGTTAAGGGGACAGTGTCACTGCACCCAGACCACTTCAATGAGATGAAGTGGTCGGGGTGCCTATAGTGTTCCTTTTATGCAAATTAGATGGTCATTTCTAGGGACTAGGGACCCGTTCCGTGGCGAATAAAGGGTTAATTAACCATTTATTTGCTTACCATAATCCAGCGCCGGGCTCCCGCGGCACTGGCGACCTCTCCTCCTCCATCGACGTCCACTTCCAAGTGGAGCTTTCGTATGAGGATCTTTTTTGACACTGGACTCCGTGAGGACGTAAAGCGTCAAATAAGTGTGATTTACTCCATGTAAATCGTGGAAGGGACCTGACAACCACTAGAGGCTGGATTAACCCTGCATTGTAAACATAGCAGTTTCTCTGAAACTATGTTTTCAGCTGCAGGGTTAAAACTGGGGGGCCTGTTACCCAGACCACTTCATTGAGTTTAAGTGGTCTCTGTGCCTATAGTGATCCTTTAAGGTTTATGTGTGTATTTTCACATATATTTTAGTAAAGATTAATATTTATTATTATTCCATTGTTTGGTAGTGTAATTCAATAAGAACATTCCTTTTCTGATGTTCTGTCTTTTACCTGTTCTTTTAATAAATAAGCATATCTCTGAGAAGCTAAATATTCCTATTACTGAAAGTCCAATATTAATTGCACCTTATCTATGATGTAAACCGCAGGTCAGGAATATATGATGTACAAAGAGAGGTTATTACAGAAAATAATTAATCATTTTTAAATATGATAAAATTTTTATCTCACATGCATTGGTGTGAACATTGCTACCTTCTTGCAGAAGAAAAAAAAAACCTTTAAAGAAGTATGTTGTTGTTAGTACATTCCACTGCACAATGGGTTAATTGAAACAAGTTTAGCCTAAAGGAGAAATAGGTGAGGAGGGCCCTGTTTAAATGAGCTTGCAGACTAAAGGAAATGAGTTCTAATTACAGGTAAAGGTAAACGTGCAATGTATACAGAGGGAGAATTGATTGCTCAGTGTACTAATAATATAGGGTATGTAAACATTATGTGACATATATTTAAAAGAAAGGTGGAACTGAGTTATTGGAGACAATAGAAAGGTGAGACAGAGGTGGAATACTATAGGTAGATTATATGCCAGACTTCTCCAACGAAGTGATATTTTGTGGATTTAGCAGGAGAATAGAGTCTTAGAGGAAAATCTAATAGACAATCAAGGGCATTCCATACGATGATTGTAGAAAATTGCTGTAGAAGAGATATGGGTGTCAGAGTACAAAGAAAGTTGATGCTTGCAGGGTGTACTGCTAAGTAGTGTACAAGTTGATCAACTGTTTAGGAGAGCTTTGTAAGTTACTGTTAGAGGCACTGTCACCAAATAGTTAACTTAAAGTTAGCCTAAGTTGTGCTCATTTTTATTTATTTAAATCAGAATATTTTTACTGTAATTTACATGCTTTGCTAAGCACTCTAAACAATGCATTTAAACTAGCAGTACCATATGCTTCTCCGTAGATGCCTCAGTGCGGCCGATGTATCATGGGACATCTTTGTCTCTCACAATGCTTACGTGCAGCATTGGCAAGTAGGCTCCCCCCCCTCCCCCCCATTAACTTACCTCCATTGCTTCATTTACAGGGGTAGGCAACTAGGATTTGCCAGTTGATAGTTCTGGTTTAAATGAAATTAAAAAATATATTGGAAACAAATGTAAGGATTGACAATTTCTAAACATGAAAAGGTACTAAAGGTTACAGAGGCAGTGATTTTTACATAATAAGGAGGTGATATGGGAATACATTGCAGTAATCAAGATGGGAGTTACTTGCAGGAAATGGTACTTTGGATGCATCTGATGTCAGAAAGGTAGCTAAGTGTATTGTCCAGGGAAGGATGCTAAGGTAACCCAAATGTATCAAGATTTCTAGATACCGTTTCTTTCCATACCTGTGGATCAGTAAAACACGTTTATGTATAAACTGCAGTTGGTAGACACCTAACACTCCAAGGCCATTTTGGAAATATGTAATTGTAAAGGGTTCGTGTGGTGATTGTCCCTGCGTTCCTATTCAAGGACAAGCACGTGTTTAAGACAGAGTGGTATGAAGCAGTACCCCATATCTTTATCAGTAGCCAAGTCCCTCTGGTGTACAAGGCAAAGTGCATATGTCTGATCCAGTGTGAATGATCCCATAGAGAAACAATTTAGCATATTATCCTGTAATTACTCTTTAGTTCTGTATTTATTAGACATTTATGACTAGAATCCAGTGCACAGAATGGATGTCTCCTTAAGTATTATAGAGAACACAGAACACACACATATATCAAATATTAACTTCTTCAGTGCTGGCCTTGCAAGATTTTGGCCATGTAGTCATCTTCATAGTAACTTTCGTTGGGAAAATGACGTAGACAGTTTGACAGTTAAAAAGAACAGTCTGGCACGGTACAGAAATAGTGATTCATTATGTGCATAATATATTTTTTAACTTTTTGAGCAGGAAATCCCATTCCAGAATGATACAGATTACATTAGTTTTTGATAGGAGGAAAAGTACATTGTAATGTTTTTATACTACTGAGCCTTAATCCCAGTGCTGACATCTGGCAGTGCAATGCTAGACATACTAGCATCAGTTTACAGTGATCTGTAATACAAAACACTCATAAATGGCACAGCATTTTAAGTGTTTAGTCCTTGTCATAGTGATAGTGTGTCACCTTGGAAAAACATACCTTTTTTTTGTCTAAAACAAAAATAAAAAAAACATACAAAATATATACAGTTTTGTTTCTTAGAGATTTCCTACAGTTTGTCCCTCACATTTTAAATTCTGACACAGTCACATTTCAGTAGAGGACTTTTGCTATTCTAACTATTCGTTCTGATATATATATATATATATATATAAATATATATATATATATATACACACCCAGGACATACATGAAAATTAGAGAAATCTCAATGTATCCATCCTGGTAAATTATTTTATAAATAAATAAAAAATTGCCAGTATAATTTTTATTGAGCGAATGAAAATAAAAAATACAAACATTAGTATTAGGCAGGGCTAGATTTACCACCAGACAGAGTAGTCTGAGGCTTAAGTACAGACGCCTGTCCTGTAGTGGTTGCCTATTTTCAGCACTTATAATGTGCCTTTAGAAAGCTCAAGTGGGCTGATGGGAAAAGATAAGTACCAGGAGCCTTGGTTAATGTTCTCTGTAGTCTAGTCAGCCTCCTATGCTTGATAGCAGAGCTGGTTATAGGGGGTGTAACACACAACCCTGCCCCTATGTGTAAGGCTGGACAGGAAGCTGAAGGGATCACTTCCCATCTGCCCACTAACTGCCTCTCACACAGGAAATGTTCATTTCAGCACATAGGGATTTTTGATGCTTCTAGATTATACCACTAGATTGAATGGTATGGTAAGTGAATGTACTGTCCACTCTGACTCATCGAGTTAACAGAGAAGGGGTACTGTTTAGTTAGACACTCTGTAGGCACATAATTTACAAGAAATATATATATTTTCAAAGTGGCACTGTCACGCCAAACTTGCCTTTCTCCTATTGTTTCCTATATCATCTGTTCTCCTTTTCTTTATTTCTGATATAGTTTTTTAAAAAACATAAAATAAAGTAGGGACTACTTTGTCTTATGTATGTTTTCTACGCTTGATTTTTGTTCGACTGAGTTTAAGTCAGCCACATTTCCTGTGTCAAGGAGGAGGTTGGGTACTTTCTCTGACACAGGAAATGGAGCTGGCTTAAACTCTTCCTTTGGTCAAAGAAAGCCAAACATAGGAAAAATACATAAGACAAAG
Source organism: Pelobates cultripes (assembly GCA_933207985.1). Classification (NCBI taxonomy): domain Eukaryota; kingdom Metazoa; phylum Chordata; class Amphibia; order Anura; family Pelobatidae; genus Pelobates; species Pelobates cultripes. The sequence continues at coordinate 218,392,285 of OW240916.1, read as the reverse complement.
TAGTCCCTACTTTATCTTATGTTTTAAAGAAATCTAGATCAGAAATAGAGAAAAGAACAGATTCTGAGAGAGGAAGAGAAGAGGAAACAATAGGACGACAAAGGTACGTTAGGCATGACAGGGCTTAGTAGCATAGTAGTATGATGAATACTTTGCAATTTATATTATATATATATATATATATATTTAGAGAGAGAGAGACAGACAGACATACTTGCATGTGTCCTGAGTCAGTACAGGTGTAGACCATTCCTGTTTCACTTGCATGCCAAGAGTTGTCCCTGGAAGGTTTTAGAAAGTACCCCACATTTGCAATAAATGAATGCTTACTCTATATGTGATGAGTGTGTCCCCCCCACACCCTCCCCCCCCCCTTTTTTTAAATTTTTACAAAAAGTGCAGATTTCAATGGAAAATAGAAGTGTTTCACATGTGGATTAAAACAGTGTTGTCACCTTCTGAGGTCTTTGCCTATTTTGCAAAGATTCTGTGATGCTTCTTGAACATTCTATTTCTTACCAGACATATCTAAGACTCTGACTGAGCTTCATCACAAGTCCACCTCCATGGCACCTCCAGTTGCAATATACCGTAACTGGAGGTGTCTGAAGACTTGGTTCTTGCCAACCCTTAATCTGTCCTTGAGCTTTGGAGGTCCTAGCTGGGGTTGTTTTAGTTTTCACTAAACTACCACCACCAAAGAAGGGAGGGGGAGAAAGAAGGCAGAAATTCCCTCCCTGTGTCCCGAACTTCCTCTGGTGACAACATTTGCACTCACTGCAGGGGGGATGTCCTAGACCTAGAGGATGGCCTGGGTGGAGGACCAGATCAGCACCTTGCAGTGGTGCAGGGTAGTGTGCCACCATTGCTCGTCTGTCACACAGTGTTAACAATACCCTACCCTGGAATTCTTGTGGAATTACAATACCTTTGCTTTAACTTTTTTCTACTTTAACACTGCACATACAGACTCCAGCCACTATAACCACTTCAAATCACTGAAGTGGTCATGGTTTATGGAGTCAACCTTTAAGAATCACAGTGAATGGCACATTTTTGTTATTTTGTTTAGTTTATTTTGTCTGCATGAAACTAGTGCTCATCACATATTTATTAAACTCTTGACCAATTGACATGTTAATCTCTTTTATATGTCATGTTGCCCTATTTATTCTTGAAAATATTTAAAATAAAGAACTGGTAAAAATGTTTTTTTTTTCCTCATTGCTATGGTTGTTTTTCATTGCTTAATATTAGCAGTCTCTTTCAAACATTGGCAAACACTAAATGCCATTACAGAGGCCTATGAGAGCCAGAAAATGGTTTTACCATGACCGCTTAACCTTTTTTTTTTTTTTTTACTCTCTTTAGGATTTTATTAAAGTTTAACGAGATACAATGAGGGTAGAACAAAAATAAGGCTTGTTGTTTACATCACAAGTGAGACAAAAAAAACAACATATTATAAAATTGTACCATATCAAGTAATATAAGATGCATGAGCGGAGATAAATTATTTATACTGGTAATGATGTGCATATGAATTGCACCACTTTCAACAGATCACTTTGTGTATGTTATGTAAAGCTCAGGCAAACCGGGCTAAAGCATTTGGTCAGTATGTCTCCCAGAGAGACTTTTTATTTTTTATTTTTTTTCAACTGGTGCCAGACGGCCGTCAGTCTATGAAACATTCATAATATTATGTCGATAGTGGAATAATTTATAAAATGCTGTCTGAACCCAGTAGTTAGATGACACCATAGCTTTGTGTTAAGGCTATTTTAGAAATCTTTTTCCACATTTACCTCTACTGCAAATAAGATTTCAGACGTTCAAGACCCTCTGCTTCAGCTTCCCTTCCACCCTCAACGCCGCTTGGCTTTTGTGCATGTGACGTCAAATCATATCTATTAATGGAAAAAAAGATTAAGTATCATAATCTCTGCCCTCCTTCATTTTTTTTTAATTAAATTCATTTCCATGACATTATTTTAGGTGCTTGGAAACAGTATTTCAAATCAGAAAAACAGATTCATTTCCAGAGACTTCTATAAAACCACTTTATTCCATGTTGGCAGCACTAGGGTTAATAAGCTAGACTGCATTGTTTATATACCTACCTTGATACTATAGCATTTCTTGTCTACAACTATTATTCTGATCCAACAATCTGTCTCTTTACTGGTGGTAGTTTCATTATTGGGTATGGAATTGTTGCAATGAAAAAAAATGTTCTCTGCATAAACCACAATAACTTGTTACAGCTAAATAAATTGTATTTTAGACTTCTGTGTGTTCCTTGCTAGTATTCTGTCTGCATATTTTGAAATATAGTTTAGAAATATTGGTAAACTGTTCATTATTACTGAAGACGCTGCTGAAGTGGCATTTGAAGGGTGTGTAAAAAAAACTCCCAAATTGAAAGGCAGGCTTCAATCATTAGATGCACTTCAACCTATTGTTCCTGTAAGTTTATTTGTAATTGTCCTATCTATAGTTAAATCCCCTCTCATAATATTGTAAAGCGCTACGGAATCTGTTGGCGCTATATAAATGGCAATAATAATAATAATAATTTGTGATAATGATGGGGCATGTGACTGTCCGCATGACCGTTTATCTCACATTAAATCGAACATCCTCTTCAGTACAATGTGCATTTAAACTAGCAAAGTTAGAATAAGTAGCCTTTATGGGTTAAAGGGAAAATGGTTGTCATTTTAAGGAAGGGATGGGGCTATTTGCAACTATTTTACTTAAAATGCTTTAAAAACTTTCAAGTGGTTTGTCAAAAACCTGCTCTTGTAGCCCACCCACCTAGCCTTGACATGATAATGAGAAATTTTGCTTACTCAATATATATCTAAATATTTTGATTATTTGCATGCCTTCCAAAGATTGCTTCTTATTGCTGTGTTATAGCAGGATTCTACCTACAATTTTTTTGGCACTCAAATGACTGCAAGGATTTAACGTGCCTTCCCCAAACCGGTACATTTTGGTAGGTTTGAAGTTTCCTGTAGTATAGGATGGTCTTGCTCCCTCCTCTTGGAGTAGTCTAAGACTACCATTGACCCTGAATAGACTTCATTGAGATAATGCTTATTCAGCAGTTTAGATCCGTTAAATGAACCAGAGATTAGCCCTAGTCTTCTTTTTGTATTCTTGATAACGTTTAGAAATTTGAGAGATTTATCATGCCAAAAACAGGTGCTGTTCTGTGGGTAATAGCGGACTACTGAGTAATTGCTTTAAGAACCCATAGAATGTTTCGCAATATTTAGGACTTTACACTCAAAAAATATATATATATTTTGTCTTCATAAACACCCCCATAGGAATATAAATAACTGGACCATTCCTCAGTTGGCCCAGCATTTATTTATGTGTTTCTCAATAATTTATTGGCTAATACTGTTTAACCCCTTAAGGACCAAACTTCTGGAATAAAAGGGAATCATGACCTGTCACACATGTCATGTGTCCTTAAGGGGTTAAAAGTAAACATGGAAAATGACAGGTTTTCAACATTAACTCTAACAAATTGTATCATCCTTCCCTTCACAGACTTTATTAAATAACACATTTTCGGTTTTTCTAATGAATTATTGATGAAAAGTGGAATGATGTATTCTGTGTTGTATAGACATGATATGGAGTGCAAATACTAGGTAGCAACACTAAAGGGGATTTGTGTGTCATTGCAGAGACTAGTTATGGCAATGCTTTTATCACTACCTCATGCGGCCGGTTCCCTCCTGCTGAGCAGAGCCAGATGCTGAGAAAGGAATGGGGGTGGAGGGGAGAGAGGGGAGGATACACAACAAAGTCTCCAGCCTGTGTATTGATTGCAAAGGGATGAAAGCTTCTACTTCAGAGATTGTGGTCCATGAGTTTATAATAGCAGGACCAGGAATACATGAGGCTCCGTAATATTGATTAGCAGCTGGTGTTTCTCTGTGAAACGTCAGTTAGGGTACCATTAATGTACTTTTACTTTAGGAACAGGTAGTATATGCCATATTGGTGGAAGTAGAATGCAAATTTAACAGAACTCAATGTATAGAAGTTGGGATATATAACTGTACTGGCTAGTTGTAGCACCAGCAATTTTATGTCATAAGGTCTTTATCTTTACCATGAGATAGAATAAGCATAAATCCAATACCTGCTAGCAGTCTGTTGCATTACTTCTCCTGTGTTATAGTACAGGAGGTTCATAATCAGAATTATTTAGATTATTGTTATCATCGTATAACTGTTTGTTATTGGTGAATTGTGAATTTACTACTTTTTTCAAAAAAATGTGACAAGATTTTAATAACCTCCCTCTATAATAATCATGGTGCATCTAGGGTAGCAAGATATACCATGTTTTACTGGTACATCTTTGAATACATTAAATGTTACGCTGTGCTTTGTACATGGAACATTTATATACCACAGGAAGAAACTCATTAAATAATGAATGTTCTTTTAATAGTTTTTCTTCCTGCAACAATTCTTTTTACCTAAAGTCAGCACTTTTCATGTAGAGGAGATAATACTAAACAAAAATGCAGTGACCATATTAACTCATGTTGTGTAAAAAATTGTGAAATTATGTTAACTTTATGGGAAAAATAAAACACAAGAAATTAAATATTGTATAATGTAGGTAATATGTAGAATATCTTCTAGGAGTACATATTTTAGTTTCCTCTTAAAGGAAATTTCCAAGCACCATAACCACTACAGCACATTGTAGTGGTGCTAGGAGTGTCCTCACACACCCATTGTCTCACGTGTGCTTGAGTCATATAAAGAAACCATTGCACATTGAATATTTCTCGTGGAGGTACTACTATATTATGGTGAATATTTACAGTCATGTACCTAGTACCTCTAATTTATACTGCTGCTGATTCCTGTTTACACAGAGCAAAACTCAAAATATCAGTTTTTAAAGGACCCCTATAGTGCCAGGAAAATGTACTAGTTTTCCTGGCACTATAGTGCCCTCAGGGTCCCCCTCCCGCCGGGCTCTAGGGTGAGGAAGGGGTTAAACTTACCTCTTTCTCCAGCGCCAGGCAGGGAGCTCTCCTCCCTCCTCTCCTCCCTCTTCTCCTCCTCTTAGGCTGAATGCGCATGCGCGGCAGGAGCCGCACGCGCTTTCAGCCAGTCCATAGGAAAGCATTCACAATGCATTCCTATGGACGCTGGCGTCTTCTCACTCAATGAGACAGCCACTAGAGGCTGGATTAACCCTAACATAAACATAGCAGTTTCTCTGAAACTGCTATTTTATAGAAAAAAGGGTTAACCCTAGATGGACCAGGCACCCAGACCACCTCATTAAGCTTAAGTGGTCTGGGTGCCTATAGTGATCCTTTAAGATGGGGAAGCCATGACTTATAACAATGAAACAGTTTTATTAACAAATATAATGAATGTAGCAGCATTATTTATAACCTGCAGTATTAAGATATTCCTGGAATCCTAGCCACATTTTGCCAGCTCTCTTGTGAGATAAGTACCAAATACATTTAGCCAGGACATGATTAAAGTGAAAGTTCCTTGTTTAATATAGAAATCTGCCTTTCACTTAACCCCTTAAGGACACATGACATGTGTGACATGTCATGATTCCCTTTTATTCCAGAAGTTTGGTCCTTAAGGGGTTACTATAGTGCTAGGAATACAAATCTGCCTTCCTGGCACTATAGCCCCCTCTGTCATCCCTCTGCCACGGTCAATAAAGAGTTAAAACAACTTTAACTATTTACCTGATCTCACCGCCGATGTCCCTTTGCGCTGGGTCGTGGCTCTGCTTTTCTGATATTACTGACGAGGGGGCGCTAATGCACATGCAGGGCAAGTGCCGCACATGCATTAGGCCCATTTCCATAGGGAAGTATTGAAGGTACTTCCTGGATGTTAACAGACTTTTGGTCCAGTGACTGACGCTGGATGTCCTCACGCTTTGAATATGGACATCCAGCGTCAGTCACTGGACCAAAAGTCTGTTAACATCCAGGAAGTACCTTCTGTGGCTATCTGGTAGACAGCCACTGGATGCAGACTTAGTGCTACAATGTAAACATTGCATTTTCTCTGTATCTAGACCACTTCAATAAGCATTCTAATTGCTTTCTTTTTCGTTGTAAATTGTTTTTATTGAACATTTTGAATAGAACAAATCGAACATCCCACATTCATGTGATTGCGTCATAGTATTAAAATAAATACATGGTCTAATTGCCTTATTACCTTTATCTGCCTCTAATTGGATTTCAAGAATAACATCTACTTTACTGCTACCCCAGTTCTAAAGCATATCACACACTGAACCTTCCCTAATATCCGCCACACGTGTTGCAGGTTTTCTAATGTTGCACACCGTTCCAATTTTGCAGTCACACGTCCTTTGTGGTCAGAAGTATTTTGATTTTTGCATAATTTACTAATTTCCATTTTTCCATGTTTTCTCAATGTTTTCTTGATGATAAAGCTACCGGTCTGCTGTAGGCCCCCGTGGGTTGGCACAGATTTCTCTGAAACTGCTATGTTTATAAAAAAAAAAAAGGGTTAATCCTAGAGGGACCTGGCACCCAGACCACTTCATTAAGCTGAAGTGGTCTGGGTGCCTAGAGTGGTCCTTTAACTTTCACAGACATCGACCTTGTTAATTGTAGAGGGAAAGGGGAAATGCAGAAATGACCCAGCAGTCCTTAAAGGCTGCATAATGATGGTAGGTAGAGCTCCAGGGTGTGTAAGCAGAGTTCCCTACGCACCAGTTGTCGGGCAAAACTCCAAGAGACCAGGTTGCAGTCAAGGCAGAAATTTCTGATTATCTTTTATTTCATTTTTTATTTAAAAAAAATAAATAAAAATAAAATGTCTCCGGTTTTATACTGACAGGTAACACATATTGTTATATACATAGTTGTTTTTTTTGAGTAAAATTGATCTGAGGCTTAACAGCAAGTTTTTCGTATCTGCTGTGAGGGCCAGATCTCCTGTCATAAGGAGTCCTACTCGTTATCCTGACCTCTGTGTGTACCTACTCTGAACAATTTCTCCTGTGGCTAACCAAGTTATGTGCTTATTGCTGGTCTAAGGAACAAGTGGAATTTCTTGCATTTTCCCTCCTTGCCTTGGTGTAGGTTTCATTGGACCGTACCTTTTTAGTAGTACCCAATATATTACATCTTACTACAATAAGCAGATGTTTGCTCAAGATACCTTTTTAAAGATTTAAATTTAGTATCACTCTTTCATCAGGGCTTCTGGCATTTGGCACCTTTCTGCTGATAGAAAAGCTGTGATATAATGTGACCTACTAACTTGTTGTCAACCTTCATCAGTTTGTGTTGTTTTTGCTATTGACCCTGGCAAGTTAATGAGCTGATCACATCGAGTTTATTCTCTATCAGCAGGGTACAAGGAGGAGGGGTTGCACAGACCGAATATGTTTTCCCCACATGTTAGACGGAAAATTAACAGGCATGTGTGTCTCGTGTTGTTTCAGGTTTCCTCCAGATGACTTCTCTGGTAGTCTTTTAAAACTCTAAGTTGAATTCCTGCGGTGACTGATTCTGGCAGCTTTGGAGAAGCAACAATTTGGTCTTCAAGATGCTGATTAAGGAATATCGCATCCCACTTCCCATGACTGTGGAGGAATACCGCATCGCCCAGCTCTACATGATCCAGGTTTGGTCCTTCTCTATTTTGGTAGTTTTGAGAAATGTGGTTATATATTCCCTTTTAATTTATATTCAACAGCGAGACTGCCTGCAGCGTTGTATCACTCAACGTGGAGGACAGTTTTAACTATAGATGTTTGTATCACAGTAGGAAAGGTTACTGATAGGAACGTGTTATCACACCTGTAAATGTATGTAGTTACAATTATTGATACAGCACCAACATAGTCCATGCTGCTGTACAATAGCTAAACATATTTCTCATGGGTTGTGCTGCTGTCTCAGAAGTTAATCTTGTAGTTTAAATCTAGTGTATTCCTCGTTGGGGTACGTTGACTCGATTGGAATGGTGCTGTAAATTACAGAAAGAATACATTTTTGCATCAAAATACAACAGTAGTTTATTACTTGTCAAATGTGTATACAAAGATGTACTATGTTGGTGTAATAATGCATTCCTGAGGTAATTTACCAAGACAGTGCAGTATGTTATCGCTTGCAATGTGTGGTTACAAGGGCTGACCTAAAGGTTTGTTCATGTCATTGTGGGAACATTTGCTCAACACTGTGAAGAATGCCATACAACCAATACTTCCTTCTTTTACTGAAGCATTATCTGTAAGGGGTTCACAAAGTTAGGCAGTACTTTTCCGGAAGCCGTTTGCACAGCTCTAGTTATGACCAGAAATAAGATACACAGTTTATTACAGACAGTGTGTCCTTTACAGATCTTTAAGGAACACTATAGCATTAAGAATTGCAAACACAGATGCAAGACTATTTCCATCCTGTATAACTATGCAACTCTATAATGTATACACCTATACTCATGTATATACATGCTTGCCACTATACATGCATGGTAAGTCTATTGGCATTAGCGAAAGGGAGATGGGTAGATTGGCATTGAGGGAAAGGGCAATAGAGAGAAGGAAAGATTTTAAGAGGTCAGGACAAATAAGTTATCCAGAGAAAAAAACATTGAGGTACATAAAATGTGAAAAAGGTTAGATGAGCAAACCCCCCCCCCCCAAAAAAAAAAAACAAGGGAGTATGATGGGGTATTTGGAAATATTATTATGCCAGCTATGCTTAACTCAGTAAAACAGCCCAGTTTAATAAGGCACAATATGAGTTAGAAAATTTACTGTTTGCATTGCTGAATAAGCAATAAATGGTTAAAATGACACAAAGACCTTCCCTGTGTTACATAAAGCATGTATTGTTTGCAAACTGGATAAAGCATTGTCCTGGCTGGAGTCAATTGGATTTGTGCTCTTCTATAAATAGCCTGATTGTTGTCAAGTAGTGCAAATTGTATTATATAATAGACTTCTTACGTTTGTTAAAGTGCACTCCGTTGTGTTTTTTTTTTTTAACTGCCCATTTTATTATGTATACTGAATGTTAAAACCGTTAAATTTTACTTAAATTAAGCATTGATAATGTTTGCATGCATTTTTCATGCAGGGAGCTACATTAGTTATATTAGTTTTGTGGCTTTTTAAAACTTGATTTAACTGAGTTACTGTAGTCAACTTTGTGGATAGTTGTTCTGAGTGTGATGAATTTGAGTCTGTCCTAACCAAAATGAGAAACTACTAATTTCTTGTGTACCCAGCTTTTTGTTTTTCGATTTTGAATGTTTTAATGGGGTTTCTTACAACAGGAAAATAAAGGAGCTGCGCCCGCATTCAGCCTGTCTCATAGGAAAGCATTCATAATGCTTTCCTATGGACGCTGGTGTCTTCTCACTGTGATTTTCACAGTGAGAAGCACGCAAACGCCTCTAGCGGCTGTCAATGAGACAGCCACTAGAGGCTTTAGAGGCTGGATTAACCCATTTATAAACATAGCAGTTTCTCTGAAACTGCTATGTTTATAAAAAAAAAAAAGGGTTAATCCTAGAGGGACCTGGCACCCAGACCACTTCATTAAGCTGAAGTGGTCTGGGTGCCTAAACTGGTCCTTTATGTGAAAAAGAGGGTAAGTGGCCATTTAAATAACTCTAGCAGTGCAATGGTATATAACATGTAGATCATCATTAAAATAGAATAGAGAGGCCAGCCGGGGCACATCAGTGGTTAGTGATTAATAAGTTATGATTAGCATTTTAGGGTTAAATCCTTACCAAATATGGTACACCCTATTACCACACTAATTAGATTAAAATCGTCTTGTATCATGCATGAAGGATGCACATTATACTGGAAAGGGCAGGCGTGAGCCTCAGCTGTTTGGTCTATGGTAACGGCTGACATCAGCCTTGCACGGTGCAAGCAGTTGTGTGCAGGACACGCAGAAGGCTTTGTCCTAAGCTAAACCCAATAGATGCCTGATGCAGTCAGGTTTCCAGGGTAACAGATGTTGAACGCAGACTGTGATCTGTAAGTGTAAAATCTGTGGTTTGTGTAATGGGGTTTAAGGAAAATGAAGGGTTATCATCTGTTTCTTAAAGCTTGTAGTGCTGAAATGGGAGTCACGATCTCCTCCACAAATAGATCAGGGAGGGGCGAAAGGAGGGGTGCTTGTACGTGATTCTAGTGTCCGACAGCTGTGGGGAGATGTACTGATGTGGTAGGGCAGTTTCATGCAATTTAGATCCATCAGTTGCTTCCTACAAAGAGCAGTCATTTTCTAGATGAGACACATGGCCAAAGTGTAATCAGAATTCATGTAAGTTTAATGGACGTCAACAATGACACAGTAATATACCAAATGAGACCCAAAATGCACTTTCCTGGTTAAAGCATACAGAAAAGAATTATGGCAAACTCATTCAGCTGATTGTACAGAGTTGTAGAATATTTAGCTACTTCATCAATTCATTATTATATTTGCGGTAATCTAACCCTTTTAGTGTCTAAAGAAAAAAAAAGTTCATATGCAAAGGAATAATAGAGGATAAATAGTAATTCAACCAGATACCCTGTCTGGCCTATGCAATGAAGTTTAACTTGCTGGGAGTTCATAGGGAATTCTAACAGTGTTATCCTCCAAATGCCACATTTTTTTGTGAATTAAATCAAAGGGAGAATGTTTCCATATTAGCAATTTTCCCCTCAGCTTTTCCATGCAGATTTAATTGGTGATGGCAGAATATAAAGGGCATAGTTTAGAACGATTATTGGCATTGATGTAGGAGGTTAAAGGATACAATTTAATACAATGTATATTTCTACATTTCATTTTATTTTTCACACCTCTCAAAAGCAATTTTTTAAGTATAGAGGTTAATATAGCTTAATATTAAATCTCTTGGAAAATTACTGTTCCCCTTTAAGGAACATGGGTATATTGCCTATGCTTTAGGTTATTCATGGAGGTTTCAAAAAAGCCCAGTCACTATAAGTATGCCTGTGTTCTTAAAACACAGAATCCTCTTACTTGGCTAATATAATTTGGTTTACACATCTCCAACATTAAATAAACAGCTATAACCATTTGAACATGGCACCTTCTGATCTATATCTGCACGCACCAGAAAGCAGAACGAATTCACTGGCTTTGACGTCAGATCTAATGAACACAAAGTAGTAATTAACAGAAACCAGGCATTTAGATTATGGCTGCCGATCGAGTAGGCTGCTGCAGGCATATTTTAGTCTTCCCCATGATTTTTATTGGTTTAGGCCTTTTCCATCTGTATTGGCAGCTGATAGTATGTTACCCAAATATGTTATAAAACTGGAATATCTATGTAATGCTTTAGCATAGAATTTTTTTTATTTAATGGGTTCTGTAGAATAGGACATTGCGTTAAATGTGAATGCAGGCAAGTTAGAAAACATTAAATATATCAGTTATTTTTTAGTTCCCCTTCTGTTGAACTCTTTTAATCTTATAGCAGCCTTTTAATAGGACGCAAAACAAATTTATAAGGACATATACACTACCCATAGTAAGCTGTTTACTGTATTGGTGCTGCTTTCTCAATTACTTGGGGGCACTTAAATCTAGGAAGAATGTTAAGGTGTTTGCAAAAAGCTATCTTAATGTTAATTCTATTACACTTGAAAATAAGTCACTGAGCTATTTTTCCATGTTGTTAGTTGCCAAATTAATGCTAAATACATACATTGAGTCACTGACAGAAAAAAGATTAAGACCTGTTGCAGTATATAGAACTGTTTGGCATTGGTTTCTACATTGAGTTTGAAATGTCTGAACATGAAAAAGAAAGGGTTATTCATTAAAGGTGGTCGAATTTTCCAGGATTTTTTTTTTTTTTTTTAATATATTTTTTTGTTCTCCCTCGGTTATTATGACCTGAAATTTGCATTCTTTTCTACTTTTTCCACAATCTCCAGTTTCCATAAATGCTTCAATGTCATATTATGGTTTTATATATAAAATATTTTATTTCCACTCACAATGTTTTATTAATTTTCACATGTCGTATATTTGTAGAAGGCTAAAAAACGAAAGCAGGATATATCTAGAATGTGTTTGGGTGATGTGTCTATGCCAGGGGTGGGCAATCTGCGGCCCTCCAGATGTTTTGGACTACATCTCACTTGCTGCTTTGCTAGCATTATGGCCCTGAGAGCATTATGGGAGATATAGTCCAAAACATCTGGAGGGCCGCAGATTGCCCACCCCAGATCTAGGTGATTTTAAATCGAAAAGCTTCATAAAGGCTCAGTTAACATATTAATTCGCACAACATTTAAATGCTTCAAAAATCGCTGAATGATGGATTTCTTTCATTTTACGTGTTTTGGAGGGAGGACTTTTGTTTATATCTCGGTCTAGCCAGGGAACTAATGAACAGTTATTTGAGGACTGTTTATTTTAGTGAAGTTTATTAAATGTCTTGATCCGGTTATTACAAGGATTTACTGCAAGACAGGGCAGACTGGGTTATCTATTGATAAATCAGACCACACAGGAGATCATTTACCTAGTAGCTTCTGAAACTCCCTATTGTTTCTTTAGTGCAATGATCCTTAAGATCTGTGCTAGTTTGCTTTCATAGATTATCTTAATGGTTAGCATTGCTTACTGCACCTTTTTGTATTATACATTGAGAATCTGATTGAAGCATTATGGGTTTAGTATAAAGCAGTGCTTCTTAACCTTTTGGCCCAGACCCAAAATGTGATTCCCTATGATGTTTTCAGTGTTCCCTATTGAATGGGACAAGCACATCCTATTAATCAGACAGCAGGCAGCTGCTTGGAGTGGCTTACTACATCAACCTTGCCTTCTAATATGCAGAGCCACTGACACTGGGAAGACTCCAGTGAAGGTTTTTTTCCCTCAGATAAGAAGCGTATGAAGACTGGGTCATTTAGCTAATTTTACATTTGAAGAATGATTTGCCAATCTAATGCCATGGGACTAATTAAAGGGACACTCTAGGTATCATAACCATGTCAGTGCCAGGAAAACAATGTTGTTAACAAAAAAAAAACAAAAAAAAAACCTTCTGTCACGTACCTGATTCCAGCAGTGATGTTCCTCAGCGCTGGTTTAGACTCCGCCACTGCTCCTCCTCCGCCGGCGCGGGATACCTAATGAGCCTGTGCTGCGATGGCCACATTTGCATTAGTGCTTCCCTAATAGGAAAGCATGTATAATGCTTTCCTGTGGGGTTTTACATGAAGCGTAAGACCCTCTAGTGGCTGTCTTGCAGACAGCCACTAGACATGGAGTTAACCCTCAAAGGTAATTATTGCAGTTTATTAAAAGCTGCAATAATTACCTTTGCAGGATTAAGGGACCTGGGACTATGCACCGCGCGCGCATTCAGTCAGTCAATAGGAAAGCATTTTCAATGCTTTCCTATGGATGCTGGTGTCTTCTCACTGTGAAAATCACAGTGAGAAGCGCGGAAGCGCCTCTAGCGGCTGTCAATGAGACCGTCACTAGAGGCTGGATTAACCCTATTATAAACATAGGGTTAATCCTAGCTGGACCTGGCACCCAGACCACTTCATTAAGCTGAAGTGGTCTGGATGCCTATAGTGGTCCTTTAATTTGTCTAACACAAATGGCTTATAAAATGGACCTTTGAGCTCTACTCTTAAAACCTGTCAGCTGGGAATTATTGGCTCTCAGCGCATATGGCTTGCTCACTTAAGAGCGCCTTGGAAACAGTGCATCCGGAAGTGAGCTCTTGCACCAGCAGGAAAAGACTTTGAACTTGCAAGTACCTCCTCCATGGGATCATCGTTAACAAGTCATTCTGATGTCAGCATTTATTCATTAGGGTGGTAAGCAGGCCAATAAACATTGTTCCAGGTTTACTGACTGGCAGGGCTTATAGTCGGAGCAAAGAGTTCTCCTTTCAATCTATAATATTTTATCAGTTTAAGATCTTCGTCAAAGCATAGTCACTAATATTATTCAAACTGCAGAGATGGTCCCCTAGAACCATAACTACTTAAATAAGCTGAAATAGTTATGGTATTTAGCGAGTCCCTGTAAATGCAAAATTACCACTACAGCTTAGTATAATGGTAATGGTAGTATTTTTCAACTGTTTTCAGTTTGACAAAAAATGGGATATATTTAATATAAAAGCCCACTTGCAGGATATGTGGGTGTTCACTCCATCACTATCTATCTGAAATAATTTTTATGAACTCAGTGGTACAGAGCAATTTAGCGTTGTCCTTAAACCAGCTTTTCTCAATTGGTGTTCTTCAGAACACAAATGGGGTTTTCGCCAAAATTTCAAAAAACAAAATGGCCGCGGGTGGCGAGGGAGCAGTAGTGATGTCGCGAACTTGCTGCGAACGGTTCGCCACGAACCGTTCGTGGCGAACTCCAGTCAGCTGACACATCCCTGCCAATCTCCGGCAGACCCTCCCTCCCAGACCCTCCTACTTCCTGGACAGCATCCATGTTGAAGGCAGCTTCAACATGGATGCTGTCCAGGAGGTGGGAGGGTCTGGGAGGGAGGGTCTGCCGGAGATTGGCAGGGATGTGTCAGCTGACCGGAGTTCGCGGCGAACCGTTCGCGGCAAGTTCGCGAACGGTTCACGACATCACTAGGGAGCAGTGGGCAGTAATTTCCCTGCTCAGCTCCCTCGCTCACACAGCAGTGATGCTGGAGACGGAGTATGACGGTATCACTAAGAGGCGCGCGAGGGAGCTGAGCAGGGAGATTACAGCTCCCACGCCGCCCGCCAGCCGCTCAGCAGCCCCAGTGGACCGAGGGGCCACACACGCTCAGCCCAGCAGCCCTACTGGACCACAGGGACATAGAGACTCCATGCCAGCACTCTCAATGGTAGGGGTGCGGGGTGGAGTAAAATTTGGAAAAAATAATAAATTGTATGTGTGTCTTTTAGGAAGTTTGTATGTGTTTGTGTGTCTGTCAGTGGGTGTGTGTGTGTGTTTGTCAGTGAGAGTGTGTATGTGTGTCTGTCAAAGAGTGTGTCAGTGTGTGTATCCGTGTGTCAAGATTTGTGTATGTGTCACTGTGTGTGTATATGTGCCAGTGTATATTAGTGTGTGTGTGTGTATGTCAGTGTGTGTATATGACACTGTGTGCATCTGAGTGTATGTTTGTGCCAGTGTGTGTATGTCACTGTGTGTATCTGAGTATGTGCACATTTGTGAGTCAAGGTGTGTATGTGTATCTGTGTGTCAAGGTGTGTGTTTCTGTGTGTGTGTGTATATCTGTGTGTCAGATACATATACACACACAGATGCACACTGGCACATACAAACGCAGATACACACACCTTGACACACCGGCACATATATACACAGATACATACACACAATAAACATAGATGCACACTGTGTGTCAAGGTGTGTATATCTGTGTCAGTGTGTGTATCTGTGTGTCATATTCATACACACTGGCACATACAAACACAGATACACACACTTTGACACACAGATAGATACATACATACATACATACACACACACACACAGATACACACTGTGTGTCAAGGTGTGTATCTGTGTGCCACTATGTGCCTGTGTGTTTGTATTTGTGTGTCAGATACACATTGACACACACATACACACACCGGCACATACAAACACAGATATACACACCTTGGAGGGTTCCACGATGGTGATACACTATGTAAAAATTCATTGTGAACTCCTGTCTCCCTTATGGTTACCAGAGACATTGTGTCAATATGTGATCCCTGATGCACAATTTATAAAAAAAAAATGCTTAAGCAGCAGTAACTGCTAATATTAATTTATTTTATTTGTTTAATTGAATACGTGCTGCCAATTGCCAGGAGCCTGTAGTACTGTCATATTGACTTATGCAGTACCATTGAACCACTACTTCCTGCAAGCAATATAAACTTAGGAGAGTTTGAAACCTTGCCTTGATTTATCCAAGGTTCATTGCTTGAAGGTATATATGAAAATTAAGTGTTAAAATGCTCTCATTTTTGTTTTTATAGAGTACTCATTATATAAGTATGTCTCAACATGTATGCTGTTCAACATGGTAGATTTTATTTACAAAGGGCCCTTTTACATTGTTTGTGTGCGTGTAGTGTTTTGTGTAATCAGTTTTTAAAATTGTAGTGTGAGCATTTTTGTGGGGTGCTTTCAGCATAAATGTTTTATTCACTTTTGATATATATAATATTATACAAAATTCCAAAATACTTTCTAAAGGGGCACTCTATGTACCATAAACTCTAAAGCCAGTTGTAGTGGTAATAGGAGGCTGCGGGAGCAATCCAGCATGCACGGTGCTGGGCCGTGAGCATCTCAGGGGAACTTCAAATTGTGACAAGCCACTCATTCAATCTGTTTGACTCAGGTCTAGGGGAACCCACCACCAGTCTCCTAGTACTATAACTACTGCAACTGGGTACAGTGATTATGGTGAATTAATTTTTGTACTATTTTGTTGCCATCAGTGTTTTTTTTTTGATGGTATTGTTTAATTCATACATCACAATTTTGCACATGGCTGTAAATGGTTCATTTTTTTTTTTTTACGATTTGTTTGTTGTAATATGGTAACGTTAGCAATTAGGCAAATAAGCTGGTGCCTGTGAAAATGTGGAGTGAATAATTTATGGAATCATGACCAGAAACTTCTGTAAGACAGTAGGGGATTTATTCAAATTATTTGACAGTTTGTGAAGTTAAATTCCATCAGGCTTTCAATATTTATTTAACATAGCCTGCTGATCACAGCTTTTAATTTGATTGCCACTGACCAATAATGTAAATCTCACTAATACTTTCTTTCAGTGGTTTTTGTATTGTAATTTTTGTTCTCTTCCTTTCCTTTACGCAGTCTCTAAGATTTTCTTAATCACTCCTCTGTGTTAGGTTTCTTGCTGTTTTTAGTCAGTGGTCAAAATTGTAGTTGAAATATAATTGGTATTTTAAAAAAAATTGTGCTTGCCATTGGTAATTGAAAATTCAGCCCTCTGAGAAGAAGTTAAAGGGAAACTGTAGGCACCCAGACCACTTCAGCTCATTAAAGTGGTATGAATGCCAACTCCCATGACCCTTAACCCCGCAAGTGTAATTTATTTACCTTGCAGGGTTAAGTCTTCCACTAGTGGCTGTCTAGACAGCCACTAGAGGGGCTTTTTAGACAAATTTTGGTCTAAACAATGCTGGACTTTCTCACGCTATGCATGAGGACCTCCAGCGTCACCGTAATCCCCATGGGAAAGCATTGAATAATGCTTTCCTATAGGGAGGTGTAATGCGCGGGCGCAGCCATTGCCGCGCATGCGCATTAGGTCTACCTTACCGGCGGTTGTCGGCAATGGCGGAGCCTGTTTTAACCCCTTCAGCGACGTAGGGTCCCCAGGGGGAAACTCCCCGCAGCTAGTAACATTTATGCTTGTCTAGTAGGAAAGAACGTGAAGTTGAGCTTGCACAGACTGCAATGGAACCTCTGATTAGAACTTTGAAAGCATGTGCAGTGAAGCAAACCATTTTCATCTCTAATCCCTGTCCAGGAAACTGGGCTTTACTGCCTCTTTAAAGAATTCTATTATGTTTCACTCTACTCCATCCGAAATCCGTTTTCTAAGCCTTCGACTGCCATGGACAGGTGCGCCGCTGTTTGGCTTGGATTCAGTATCTCCCTTTCACAAAATGACTTGATAAAAATACATACATTTAAGTAGTTATTGTGCCCAGAGGGTACAAACCCAATCTATAGGATCATTAGGAAAATAATAATATTGCTCTAATAGACACTACTCTATCAGCTGTACTATTAACCTTAGAAGTGTCAGTCTGAGGTTTTCATGGTGTTTTCGAAAGTTACGTGGTCAAATATAAGACTTGCATTTCATTTTTTTCACATTTTCCAGATTGATTATGTTGTCTTTGAAACTATATGGTAGCCCAGGAATGAGAATTACCCCCACCATGGCATACCATTTACAAAAGTAGATATCCCAAGGTATTGCAAGTGGAATATGTCCAATCTTTTTTAGTAGCCACTTGGTCACAAACACTGGCCAAAATTAGTTTTCATATTTATATTTTGCATTTTTTTACACACAAACAAATATGAATGATGAATCTGGCCAGTGTTTATGACTAAGTGGCTACTAAAGACTGGACATGCCCCATTTGCAATACCTTGGGTTGTCTACATTTGCAAATGGTATGCCATCATGGGGGTAATTCTCATTCCTGGGCTACCATATGGTCTAAAGGGCAATATAAGTTGTCTGGCAAATTTAGATGTGTAGAAACTTAAAAATGTAACATGCTATATTTGACCCTGTAATTTTCCAAAACACCATAAAACCTGTACATGAAGGGTACTGTTGTACTCAATAGACATCAATGAATACAAATTTGTGTATTTAATTGCAGTAATAGCAAACATTATTATGATATTCATAGTTAAAATACAATGCAGAACAAAAAAAAATGGGAAACAAATCTTAATTTCTCACGTTTTCTTAGATTTTATTCATATTAAATTGTTACATATATAAATATTTAACATAAAATTAAAGCCCTGTTTCTCCTGAACAAAATGATATATAAGTATGGGTAAACTTTATATGAAATAGGTGAATTATGGTTGTATAGACATATAGGCAAATTCCAGGTTTTGTTTAAATTTAGTTTTGATCAGAACTTGTACAATTGCCTCCGTCGTTAAGGGGTTAACCCCTTAAGGACGGGTGACGGACAAGGTCCGTCACAGAGGGGAGACCCTTAGTGACGAGTGACGGACCTCGTCCGTCACACGGTAAAATTAACCCCGGATCGCCGCTATCGTGGCGATTGCGGGGTTAATAGTGCTCCGGTATGCCGCTGTATTAGAGGCATACCGGGAGCACCCGGTCAGGCTGCCCAGCACATGTGCTCGCTCTGACCGCAAGTCTCTGTATACTTACCTTCCGCCTCCCTGCACTTCCTGGTTCTGTGTGAAGTGCAGGGAGCCGGAACAGTGATGATCCTGCCCCCTGCTGTAAAAAAAATAGATAATTTAAAGTCCAATCCCCCTCCCCCCCCTACTCACTGTAATAAAAAATTAACCCCTTCCCTGCCAATTGATCACTGACTACAGTGATCAATTGGCAGGGATTTCATTTTACTATGATCTGATTTTTTTATTTTTTTTTAACCCTCAGGGGTTAAATTTATTTGATTAATTAAAATATTTTAAAATTATATATTTAGCTAGCTGGGATGGGTGGAAGTTAGTGGGGAATTGGGGGATTTGGCATTAGGCTAACTAGGGGTTAACGTTAAAATTTTTAAAATAAACTTTAAAAAGTAAAAAATTAAGCTTAAAAAAAAGTTTTAATAACGTTTAAGTAAAAAAAAAAAAAAAACCCTTTACCTAGTCCAAATAAAAATTAACCCCATTCCCTGCCAGTCGATCACTGCCTACAGCGATCAAATACAGATCACAGTATTATACTGTGATCTAATTTTTTTAACCCTTGAGGATTAACTTTTTTTAACCCTCAGGGGTTCAATTTATTTAATTAATTGAAATATTTTATAACTATATATTTTGCTAGCTGGGGTGGGTGGGAGTTATGGGAAAATGGGGAATTTACTGTTAGTGCTGCTTACTGCTAGTTAGGCGTTAACGGTAAAAAAAAAGCTTAGAAAAATGTTAAATCTGTAAAAAAAAGTTTTAAGAAAGTTTAGGAAAGTTTAAAAAAATTAATAAGCAAAACAAAAGTTTAAAAACTAGTTTTTAAAAGTAAAAAAATACATTTTAAAAACGCTCATTACCACAACACCTGGAACAAACTAGAGAAAAAAATGATCCCACGCCAAGGTTCAAAATATGCCTTTTGAATTACCCCAGGGTGTATTCTTTAATAAATAGTATGTGTTTGTGGGGAAGTTTCAATAACCAACCGTCTAAACTACTCCAAATTGGAACATGGACACAGCGTAAAACTTCAAAGTTAGAAAAAACTGAATGGCTGCGTCTCAAATGCGCCCCTTCAACATCCACATATACCTGGCAAAGGTACATACGGGGGTATTGCTGTACTCAGCCGACATAGCTGAGCAACATATGAAGTATTATACAGTCGTAGCACACATAAGGTTTGCAAAATATACTGTGCAAACTCACTTTGTATGTCAAAAAGGCAGAAAAAACGCTTATTACCACTACATCTGGTACAAGCTAGCGGAAAAATGATCCCACGCTAAGGTTCAAAATATACCTTTTGAAACACCCTGGGGTGTCTACTTTAAGAAATGGTAGGCCTTTGTGGGGTAGTTTGAATTTAAAACCTGCGAAGATGCTTGGAAATTGCACATAGGCCCAGCGTCAAAATTCAAAGTTTGGTAAAAACGGATATGGCTTGGTCTCCTATATGGCACTGTAGCTTCACGAAATAGTGCCAAAGACATTCATTGGGGGTGTCTTTTTACTCAGAAGACTTAGCTGAGCATAATTTGGGAGGTTTGAACTTAGTGGCACATATGAAATATACAAAACGCCCAGCAAAAATGCAATCCGTATGTAAAAAATGCACAAAATTATTTTTTACCACATACTTTGGCATATATTGGTGAAAAAATGGGGGTATGTTAAGGCACAATATGCACCTTATGAGATACCCTGGAGTGTCTACTTTTACAAATGGTAGGCCTTTGTGGGGTTTTTTTGAACAGTCAAACTGTTATAATACCCCAAATGGAAGCTAAGGCTCATTAAATCCATCTCTCAAAATTCTACTGTCGGGGGGGCGGGGCCAAGCCACCGATCAAACCGGTCGCACATGGAAAGAGCTCCAAGGAGAGACCTGCCAAAAGTCGACATATAGCTGACAAATGACAACAAAATAAAAAATCTTGACACAGCAGAGCATTGGGGATACCCCCGAGACTCAACTGGGTGGATTTCCGCGACCGGAGAAGCAGTCTCCAACCGTTGACAAATGGCGGCCTGTCAGCAGCTGCAAACCAGGCAGAGGCGGCCGATCTCCCTGCAAGCAGTATTGCAGGACAACATCAAAGCGTCTGGGACCCCTGTCTCCCCCCCCCAGCCGGTGAGGGTTATCCCAGCACAAGCATACAGGCTATACCCCCAGGCAAGCTGAGGCACCGAATAAACCCATCCATTTCTGTGGCCTGCGCCCAGCTCCACCGCTGAAATCAAGATGGAGGCAGAGGCACCTGTGACAGCAGCACAAGGCCCGCAAGCGACACTCGAGGAACGGCTAGATACGCTGTTCAGCAACTTCTGGCGGATGCTGCAGGACAGAGAGGCACAGGCTAACAGGGAGCAGAGGAGAGAAAGCAAACCTCTTGTCCCTCCTGCCTCCCTGGCAGACAAGCAGTGGCGAAAGCCCATGGTTCCCGGCACTGTGCAGCAGGGGAGACAGATGACCCACTCACCAGGTACCCGCTTATGTCCCAAATGGACCAGAGCTCGTTACAACCTTCCTGGGCAGAGGGCCCAAAGGAAACCTCCACTCCAAGGGAAACACATAATCTTCCGAGTTCCCGCTCGCGGCTGTGGGTCTGACCGGTGGGGTGAGAACCACACAAGGGTTCCTAGAAGGCTCTGGCGGGACGAGCAACCGAGGATTCTCACCTCTTCGGGTACTCCACCAAGCACACAGCTGCACCAGCCTCACGTTGCTCCACTGGACCGTAAACCAAGCTGCTGTCCATACCCATCAAACGGGCCCACACACCTATGTGCACACACGGAGAGGACGGTCCACACTGACGCGGTGAGCCGAAGAGGCATGCAGGAAGAAGCACACTACCCTGCAAATGGGTCTGGACTGTGCCAGACAGCTATGGGCATAGGCTGAGTGGGACAGGCACTGGGGGGGTCACTGGATACGCCAGAGCATTAGCCTGTCGTCCCCTCTCACACACAGCACTGCTCTCTAGCTACTGCATGTGATTTTAAAATCTGTTTTATGCCTATATTCATATTTCTCCAATTCCATCTGATCCCACTAACCCTCAGCGCCAGTAACTAAAATGTCTGATGGCCTCCTTTCCTTAAGCGATGTATAGTACCCATGTATAACTAGCAGTATTAGCATACAACTTTAATGATTGTGCAATTACTTCACCAAATACCTGCACCAGGTTACCATTTATAATTTACTTACTCTATACAACAGGTTAATTCGTACTCAATGGCTAACTAGTCTCATATCGCCTAACTGGTAGCGATAGTTTGCACGGGTAAAGCCTCACACCCTACTAAGCCTAACCTTGCTACAACAAGCATATACACTCATATGGACTACTAGACAACAACTGCATTAGGCTTAACCATCATATGTAATGCTTTCTGGGTCCACAAATAGTTAAGGTGCAGCAAGTTAGCATATTACTACATACTAAGCAGTTAAATAATCTAACTACACTAACTTGATCTAAGAATTAGCATTTTGCTACAATATTCACTGTTCTGTTATAAACGTGGCCTCACTGTTGAAATGATGATCTCAATTACTTAAAAATGTGCCTGACTAACAAATGCCACAACCTGTATTGCAAATGTATTTCAACTTACCCTGATGTCGCCGTTGTGGCGCACCAAGGCTATTTGTCACTTTTGTGCACAACAAAAATAAATAATTTAAAAAAAAAAAATTCTACTGTGGGAGGTTTGAACTTAGTGGCACATATGAAATATACAAAACGCCCAGCAAAAATGCAATCCGTATGTAAAAAAAAAAATGCACCAAATTATTTTTTACCACATACTTTGGCATATATTGGTGAAAAAATGGGGGTAATGTTAAGGCACAATATGCACCTTATGAGATACCCTGGAGTGTCTACTTTTACAAATGGTAGGCCTTTGTGGGGTTTTTTTGAACAGTCAAACTGTTATAATACCCCAAATGGAAGCTAAGGCTCATTAAATCCATCTCTCAAAATTCTACTGTGAATACTGAAAAGGACAGGTATCCTGTGTGGCACTGTAGCTTCACGAAATAGTGCCAAAGACATAAAATGGGGGTGTCATTTTACTCAGCAGATGTAACTGAACACAAAATAAAACTTTGTACAGGAATAGCACACAGCAACTTTACAAAATCTACATGAGAATTTCTTTGTTATAAGTTTGTGTGCCAAAAACCAAAAAAACCACACAATTTTACTCCAATATTTAGCAGAGGTTGGCGGTGAAATGGCTACGTAGAAAGTGTCAAAACAACCCTAGGTAAATAGACTGTGATGTCTACTTTATATAAATATATACTTTTGTGTGGCAATTTTGTTTTCTTTTATGGCTATTAAGCTTACAAGACAAACATACCAAATTCTAAGATCGCTCCACATTAAAAGTCTATTTTACTCCTTGTGCTTTGTGACCTGTAACTACCAAAAAAACCTTAAAATCCCAGTCACATTATATGTTCTGTAAATCAGAACAACTAAATTAATTTATTTTTAATTACTTTTCTTAACCTGCACTAATTATGCACACATTATTATTGCAAAAACTGTAAAAAAAAAAAAAAACATTTTAATTTTTTTTACATTTTTCTGTATTTTTTTTTTTATAATAAATAAGCATTTATATATATATGTGTGTTACATCAAATTAAAGCCCTTTCTGTCCTTTAAAAAACGATGTATAATATGTGTTGGTGCAACAAATTAGTAAAATGCAAATTGCAGTTGAACGCAAACAGCAAAAAAATGCTGTTGTCATTAAGTAAAAGACAAGCTTTTGAAGCTCTGTCCTTAAGGGGTTAAAGGAGCACTTTAGGCACTATAACAATTTCATATTTTGAAGTTGCTATAGTGTCTTTAGTCCCTGTGTCCTACCTCCCAAAAGTAACATTTTAATAGTTTAAAGGCTTGGAAGCATGGCTTCAAGCCCTCTGAGTAGAAGAGGCGTGACTGTTACTTATTTCATATATTTATGAAATGCTATTTTTTGGGAGTGGTATTGACTGAGCTGCTTTAAGTACTAAAATGGGAACATTGTATTGATGTTATGGAAATATTTATAATAAATTTCCAAAGTGATTTTAAAATTGTCTGAGCCCTAAATTATCTGTGTGTTTTCCATAGTTATTCCTGCATCACCTAGTGACAAGATCCCATTACTACTTTTGTACGGCTTCCAGGAAATAGTATACAGCTTCTTTGCAAACCATAGCTATTTCATTAATGATCTTATTATATATCCATGTGATGGAAACTTTAGAGGCAGGGAGATAAAATGCCAGGCATGTGCCCTTCTATTTAGCAGTAAAAAGGATTCCAACTATTTCAAGCTATCTGATAGTGACTTGTTAAAGGAAAAGTAAGATATTTGATCTTGTTTATTGGATTCATGCATCACCCATTATTTATAGGTCACTAAATGGATTTAAAAGTACACAATAATGGGGGCGGAACCTAGCTTCCTAGCAGAGTGGACGTGCTGCACGATAGCTCCTGCAAGCCAACCACTAAAACGGGATATACCCCAAATCATCGCACGCACACTGCCTGGAAGGTGACTACAGAGTGGGGGAGACCCGGGAAAATGTTTTGAAACCAAACTTGTACCCGCAACTCACTGGGTCCCCACGATTCCAACTTGAGGCCTAACTGCGATCGAGCCAGGGAGAGGCGGCCGCTCTCCTGGATGGTAACCTTGCAGATGGCAACCTCACCGTACTCGCCTCTAACCCCCCCCCTCCCCCCCCCCGGACCGGCGGGGGTTATCCCGGCTCTCGCTGGGTGCCACAGGCAGCCAGCCACCATTGCTTCCGATCACCATGATGCAGCAAGGTACACCCAAGATGGCGGAGGATGGCGGCCGGCACAAGCGAACGCAGACCCAATGCACCAAGCATCCCCAACACAGCATGGGGCCAAATAACGAACTAAACAGTAAGCAGCCCAGCCGCCAAGGTATGCAGAGGCCCGCACGGGTGAACGGTGCCGAAAGCGCAGGGAGACGGCGACAACGGCTTACCGTGACCTGCTGGAAGGCACACGCGACTACCCCACAGAGGGAATTGGCTGACGACAACGCGGCATGGCAGGGCTTGAGGCCACCGCTGGAACTGTGATTCTAAGCGAGCAGACGGCCACACACTGAGCCCTCCAAACCAGAGTGAACTCATACCTTATACGGAAGCACATGCCTAATAGTTATACTCTGCATCTGTGTCTTGTACTTTCCTTTTTGAGCCATACCACGCATAGCTTCACTATATCTGCACCAAGCGATACCGTAACCTAGCGTTGAATCACTAATTTGTCAAACCTACTTTATCAATATGCTGCCAGTTTCATAGCCTGTTGTAAAACATATACCTAAAGCCTGGCTAGTCAAACGTTTATCTGTTGCTCCACCCTATGCTTAACTCTCTTGTGGAATGTCTCTTCCTAAATGTGGCATAGGGATGTACCCGCTGTTTTCCTTATGTTCTCTATATTAAAAAATTATGCATGTCAAATCTACAGTAAAGCTCAGCCAGAGGACTGCCTTTGGAGCACCTCAGGCCTGTATGTCATTCTATATTGCACTGCAAAAAAAAAAAAGAAAAAAGAAAAAAGTACACAATAGTCACCCAAGCAACTTTAGCGTAATTAAGCAGTTTTGATGTATTGCTCATGTCACATGCAATCTCGCTGCTCAATTCTTTGTTATTTAGGAGTTAAACACATAAAAGTGATTTATCTCCTACATGGCAAAGTAATGGTGGAAGTTATCTTAATGGAGAATTGTGATCGAAATAGATTTACATAGGCTGAAAAGAGACTGTTTTTTGCTGTTGATCCAAAAGGTGGCAAAAAACAAAACAAAATGGCTTGAAGCATTTTCCAATTTCACAACAAACTAGGAAAAAATTCCTTCTTGACTCAGAATGGTAGTTAGATGTCTCCTTGGATCAAGAAGCTATTACCATGGTGATGGTATAAATAGTTCTCATTTAAAATATAGTAAACAGAAGACCTACTCTTGACACTTCTAATATAAATACAGTGTCAGTTCAAGTAAAAAAATAAATTAAGAAAAACACTATTTGACAGTTCACAAATACTTCGGTAACCTCATGGCAACTTAATTAGGGCATGTTTCCACCGTGAAAGCAGTATTTGACAAAGTGGACTATACGATTGGGCAGAAAGAGGCAAATTGTGTGATCTGTACTTGGACCCGTTCTCTTTAATATATTTATTAGTGATATTGCAGAAGGTCTTGATGGTAAGGTAAGGTATGTCTTTTGCTGATGATGCCTAAATTTGCAACAGGGTTGATGTTCCAAATGGCAAATGATTTAGGTAAATATGAAAAATGGTCAGAGCTGTGGTAGCTGACATTTAATGTGGATAAGTGCAAGATAATGCATCTTGGGCATAAAAACCCAAGGGCAGAGTACAGAATATTTGAAACCCTGCTAACCTCAACATCGGAGGAAAGGGATTTAGGGGTGATTATTTCTGATGACTTAAAGGTAGGCAGATAATGTAATAGAGCAGCAGGAAATGCTAGCAGAATTCTTGGTTGTATAGGTTGTTTTAAAAAAAATAATTTAAAAATCCCCTAGTGTACCCTCTCCCGTGCCTCGTGAGTTTGGGCTATTAAACTGAATCGCCTAGCGACCCCACGCATGGGGGGGAGGGGATGCTTTTGTTTCCCCCCACACAAGTAGCAGGTGGGTACCCTAAATGAAAATGTTGGGGGTTATTGTTCTATTGTTGTCCCTCTGGCCCCCATCCATGAGCGGTGGGTGGAGGCCCTAAATGAAAATGGGGGGGCGGGGTTACCTATTGTCCTCTCCCTGGCCCTCACCCATGAGCTGCGGCTGGGGGCTCTAAATGAAAATGTGGGAATACTGACAGGAAACATCGCGAGATACCGGTGGAAAGGTAAGAATTGTGGGAAATTTTCTCTGACCACAGAAAATGGAGCACACTTTGCTCCTCTGCTAGTCATACACGGGCAAGCGTAGAAAAACCTCCATAAGACAAAATAGTCCCTACTTTATCTTATGTTTTAAAGAAAACTAGAGTAGACAGGAAGAAATGAAGAACAGATCCTTAGAGAGGGAGAGAAGAGGAATCGATTGGGGAAAGGTAAGTTCGGCATGACAGTGCCGCTTTAATATATGCCCTGGTGGCTTGATATATATTGAGTAATGCCAACAATATGGAATATTGTCACACAAGGTACCGTGAAAAACAAAAACAGTAATAAAAAAGATATCAGTATTCCATAGCTCCTGTAAATGTGACCATGTTCACTTTTGACTTTTCTTTTTCCTATTCCTTTATAGAATTAAAAAGTCCCAGCTTTGCTATTTATATTGCAAATAGGTTTTGAGTTTGCTACAATTTGTTGTTTAGTGAATAAACCCCAGTATATATTTCAGCACGGTTTCTTATTGCTTTGTTATAATATTTTGCAGTGCACATTGAGGATTTTAATTAGTGTGTTCCTTTCTTGGAAGGAAGGACTTATATATGTAGTGAAGGCTTCAGTTGTAAAGCTGTTTTTAAATTAATTGTAGCCAGTGACTTCTAAGGCTTATAAAGCTTTATCCCACCTGACAGTAAATCTGGTTAATGAGTTGTCACAATGTCTCTCTGTCTCTCATTTATTTTTTTACTTAATTCTCACCTGTATTCTCATCAGTCCGAGCCAAAAATATGTCTTTATATATGCTGTGCCAAGTTAGAAGTGTATATTTTTCCGAATAGTAATAAATGGACAGATTCTTCCTTGGCTCTGTAGAATCCAGAATCTGCAACTGTACAAGTTTTGACAAGTTCTAATAGTCGTGATAAAAACAACCGTTAGCTGGAATGTTCCATATTAACATAGCATTATTGGTTAAGCTTCAAGCACTAATTGGTGACATGTTTTAAACCCCAGCACCTGGTGTCACAATTGACTTTCCGTGCTTGAATTTTACGACAGGAAATGTGGGCCAGGCATACAGTGCTTGGCTTCAGGCAAGCTGAAACACCTTCTTATTAATGATCCACATACCCATTCAGACTGCTTAAAACAACTCCTCTTTACCTCAGTTGACATAAAAACCACAAAACCACCTTAAACACAAGTATATGCACCAGCTCGTATTGTAATCACTAAAAAGAGTAAAACATCAGTTCTTAATACACTATATTTGCCATACAATAGTAAAAGAAACACACGAAGTACATGATTCACGTGCCACACATAATTCCTTTATCGGAATTTAGATCGCTATGTAACCTAAAGAATTTTCCATTCGCTATTTAAAATGTTTACAGCACTGACCTTATTTCACAAATGCTGTACCATGTGATGGCTTCTTCTTGATGAATACTGATGTACTTTACCATAGTCTCTTTATGTATCGTGACGTGTAATTTACCGGTTTTTTTTAAACTATTTTTTTTGTATTGTCAATTTTATTTGATATATGTGCTTTTTAAGCTTAAATAAAGAATGAAAGAAAAACATAAATAATAGAAACACACAGGTTACACCACAGTAATATTCTTCTTTAAAATCTGATAAGGACTTCAAGAACCCACATTATTATTATTATTATTGCCATTTATATAGCGTCTGTGACCAAAGTATCCAACGATTTAATTGCTGCTAAATCTTGCGGCCATTACTCTATCCTAATTCTCCTTGATCTTTCTGCTGCCTTCCGTAGCGCTTTACAATATTATAAGAGGGGGGATTTAACTATAAATAGGACAATTACAAAAAACTTACGGGAACAATAGGTTGAAGAGGACAGGGTCCTCAATCAAGCTTACATTCTATAGGAGGTGGGGTGTAAAACACATTAGGACAGGAATTGTTTTACCCCTTACACCATATCCTTGTTAGGACAAACCTCTAAGGTTCTGTGATTGTGAATATTATCTTCATGAGTAATTTGATATCTAACTGTGCCTTTATTCTCATGCTTAATCCATATACACCAGTAGTCCACATTGAAATGGTCTCGGGTCCTATAGTCCTCCTTTAATGCAGTGGTTCCCAACCCAGTCCTCAAGTACCCCCTAACAGTCCAGGATTTAGGGAATGCCCTGTTGTGTCTAAGCTGTTTTTAGAAAAGAGGAAAAAAATAACACGTTAGACACAACAGGGTAATCCCTAGATTCTGTACTGGTAGGGAGTACTTGAGGACTGGGTTGGGGACCCCTGCTTTAATGGAATGTGTGTTTTCTTCTCCTCAAATGGGAGTTGATCACAGTCTACCTGATTGATATTCATTTTTGCTTATTCCTAGTAATGAGGCACAGTGCAGGATCATTTGATTTGTGCAAATAATACTATATATCAGTTAATCCTGCCACATTTGCCTATTGTACCAGGCTAGTGAGTGGCACAATTTTGCTCTAGATATAAAAAATTGTTATTTGTGAGTAAATCCTATTTTGATTCTTAAAAAAATATATAATGTGTTGACACATTGTTGCCCCAGGCTGGAAACCTCTTAGAAACATGTTCATTTAAATTCCTGAACTACATTCATTTGTTTGACTGTTTTACATTGCAAAGAGTATCCCCACCATTTGAGTGCCAAGAAAAACAAATGCTTGCTCCCATCTTAGATGATTCCTGCACTGGATTCAAGCAGATGTGTGTACTTCCCAACACTGGGAGGAATGAAAGCAGGATGGGAGGGAGAAGGGGAAAAGTGTGTATGTACAAAAATACGAAAAGTGTGCATGTGGTGCATTGTGTAATGATGAGCACATTGGAAACACATGAACTAAAATTTTGTGTGATGGCCTTGTGCAATTGTGACACTTTTCTTCATGGCTACCCCACTTTCTCTCCTTTAGCACTCCCCCCTTCATACTTGGGGACTTTAACATCTCAATCAACAACCTCAACTGTCCTGATGCCTCCCGTCTGCTCTCTGTAACCTCCTCCTTTGGCCTCACTCAGTTGTCTACTTCAGCAACTCATACGGCTGACTTTCTCGAAACCAACTCTCTGCTTGACCCCCTTCAATCTGGATTCCGTGCTGGTCATTCTGTCGAAACGTCTGTGACCAAAGTATCCAACGATTTAATTGCTGCTAAATCTTGCGGCCATTACTCTATCCTAATTCTCCTTGATCTTTCTGCTGCCTTTGATACTGTTGATCATCAACAGCTTCTTCGCATTGTCCGTAATTTTGGTCTACGGGATACTGCTCTCTCCTGGTGCTCATCCTACCTCTCCCAGCGCTCTTTCAGTGTTTCTTTCTCTGACTATGCCTCCTCCCCCAACCACTCTCTGTTGGCGTCCCCCAAGGTTCTGTCCTTGGTCCCCTACTGTTTTCGATCTACACTGCCTCCCTTGGTAAACTCATCAGCTCGTTTGGCTTCCATTATCATTTCTATGCTGATGACACGCAAATTTACCTATCCTCTCCTGAACTCTCTCCGCCCATCTTGACTCGTGTCTCTGCTTGCCTCTCTTGGATTTACAAATGGGTGGCTGCTCACTTCCTTAAACTCAACCTGTCCAAAACAGAACTTCTGGTCTTTCCTCCCTCAAGTGTTATTACTGCCGTGTCTGTCTCCCTCCAAGTCAACGGCGCTACCATCACCTCTACCTCGCAGACTCGCTGCCTGGGTGTTCTTTTTGACTCCAACCTCTCCTTCACCCCTCACATCCAATCAATCGCCAAATCCTGTCGCTTCCATCTCAAAAACATAGTGCGCATCCGCCCCTATCTAACTCGGATGTGGCTAAGGTGTTGATCCATGCTCTTGTTCTCTCTCGCCTGGACTACTGCAATACTCTTCTCAGTGGTCTTACGTGTTCCCAGATTGCACCGTTGCAATCTATAATGAATGCAGCGACAAGGCTAATTTTCCTGTCCGCTCGCACCTCCCACGCCTCCCCGCTCTGTCAGTCCCTGCATTGGCTCCCACTTAGATATAGGGCTCAATTTAAAATTCTGGTGCTTGCTTACAAGTCCCTACACAATGCTGCTCCAACCTACCTATCCTCCCTAATTTCACCCAGTCTCCACTCATTCAAAAAATCATTGAAAACTCACTTCTTCAAGAAAGCATATCAATTAAACTGTTTTTATCCTCCACCCTCCATGACTCCTCTCCTGCAACTGTCAAAAATTTCCTACTAAGCCCTCAGCGTATATTTTTCTAACAACTTACTTCATACCCCTACTTTTACCCTTTGTGTCACTATACCCCACTCCCTCCAGAATGTAAGCTAATTGAGCAGTTCCCCTCCACCTCTCTGTTCCTGTACGTCGAGTTGTCTGGTTACAATTAAATGTCTGTTAGTCCACCCTTTGTACAGCGCTAAGGAATCCGATGGCGCTATATAAATAATAATAAATCATACTATTTATTTATTTTTTTTGGTGTGGGGGGACTTTTTTCTAATGTTCATAGAAGCGGGTGAGAAATAACAAGATTACGTAGCACTTGGGGTCACAATTTTAAATTTCCCCTGCTGGATTGCTGGTAGATAGGGATACATTTGTATCCCGGCTCCTAAAAATAATGATGCGTTTTAGGAATTAATTAGGAATTAACAGGTGTAGATTTATGTTGTAAAAACAATATTTTGCAATGCAATTTCATCTACACACATCGTAGCTAAAAGATAATATAAAGTTTAGGAGTCAAGTGCAACCATATATGAAATATAAATAAATGGTAATAATGTATATGGCAACACTAGAACGTTTGGATCCCCAGTTGAAATGTTATGTTTTAGCAACAGTCTTCCTTTAGACAGAATTAGGGATTATTCTAGTTTTCAGTGAACGAATAATCTAAATTTTATTAAAGACAGGAGGCTTCATATTTGCTTATCTTTCTTTACTGTAACTCCCAGCAGCAAAGAAACAGTTAACAATGTTGTATGGAAAATTCAACCAATCATAACACATTACAGGAACAATATAGTGTCATCAGACTCCTCCCACTTCCTCTTTCTTGGTGATGCCGGTCAGTAGCAGAGTCAACCATGTAAACTGGAACATTTTCCGAGGCTTTAACTCGAAATGAAGTCAACCATGCAAACGTGAAGTTGATCGAAATAACCTGAGATCTTCACACTAAAAGAGAAGGAGAGACTTCGTGAAAGTATGGTTTCTTGGACAAGAGAAAAAAATATAGTTATACCCCCAGTTCTAACTATAGCTCAGATTATCTGGCAGAGTTAAAAAGGACATGTCAGTACCATGTGATGTAGGTTCATATCTACTAGTCTAACAAATCGTATACCTGCAAATTTAGATGCAAGAGACGGTATCATACATTAAGCATGAATCAGAAGACTTACATTGAGGGTGGGTTCCAGAGTGAACGAAGGGAGGGAAAATATTCGCCTCCTGTCTTTAATAAAATTTAGATTATTCGTTCACTGAAAGGCTAGAATAATCCCTAATTTTATGACAAGACAGGAGGCTTCATATCTGCTGTTTTAACGCTCTTGAATAATGGAACAAGCCGCATGTGGTGTTGGTTTAAAATAAAAAGTTCGAAAAGGTAGATTCCCTTGACCAATCTGCGCAAGACAAAATATCCGCCAGTGAGCTGCCGGCGCGAAAGGCAGAGGATGCGGCTGCCCCCCTAACGGAGTGGGCTCCGAATGATCTATCAATTTCTGCCTGGGTAAGCAACCATCTTATCCAGCGAGCGATAGTGGGGAAAGAGACCGGTTTGTGAGGTCTAACGTAAGGGACGAAAAGGGTACCGGTAGGGGAACGTAGAGCGGCAGTGTTCTCAGTGTAACAACGGGTACACAGAGCCACACAGAGAGCCGGCCTATCGGGAAAGTACGGATAAAAAAAACGACAAGGAATTTGTCTTAGTGTGCCTAGTAATGGTAAATCTGACGAAGATGACTGCGAAGATGACAGCGTGAGTCAAAGGCTTGAACGTCAGAAACTCTGCGGAAGGACACCAGACACAGTAGCAGGGCCAGTTTCGCAGAGAGTTGGCGAAGGGATAAGGCCTCGTTAGGAGGCCAGGACTCCAACAGCGCGAAGACTCGAGATATATCCCAGAACTTAGAGTATTTGGCAGAGGGAGGCCTCGTCAAACGAATGCCCCGTAAAAGTCTGCACACGGAAGGGTGTTTCCCAACCAAGGAATTGTCAATAGTGTCATGACCTGCCGACATGGTGGAACGAAAAATATTAATCGATCGGTATGATTTACTCTGATCGAAAAGTGATGATAAAAAATTTAGAATGGATGAAAGAGATGCTGAAACGGGAACGGGATCGAGATCCCTCTCCAGACACCAGCTGACCCAAATTCGCCATGCGGAGAGGTAGGTTCGTCTGGTCCCTGGAGCCCATGAATCCCACAGGAGTGTTTGAGCAGTGCTTGAAAGTCCTGCGACATGCCAAGCTCCCCTGAAACTGTCCAGGCTACCAGTTGAAGATGGCCTTGTAAGGCGAGCGGGTGGTAATCGCCCGTTGGGTTCCTGAGGACCCGAAATGAGTGAGGTAGGAGGATGGGATAGTCTGTTGAAAGTTCCAGGAGAGTGGGGAACCACGTCTGGGCCCGCCATAGAGGAGTAATTATCACAATCCTGACCCTTTGTGACTTGACCCGGTGGAGGGTCCGTTGAATCATTGAGAAAGGAGGGAAGGCATAGGCTCCGCTCCGTGGCCAAGGTTGGAGAAAGGCGTCAACTGCCAGAGATAGAGGGTCTGGTAACCAGCTGAAAAAGTCGTCTGTCTGACGATTCAGCCGAGACGCGAAGAGGTCGAGTGTGAGGGGTCCCCGCAATAGGTGAATGTGGTGGAATAGGAGAGGGTCTAATTGCCAGTCGCTGGCATCCCTCCAGTGACCTGAAAACCAGTCCGCGACTAAGTTGTCGGGTCCTGGGAGATATTCTGCCCGAATGGACAGATTCCTGTCTAAGCAGAACTGATACAGATCCTTGGTGAGGTCTGACAGTAGTTTCGATTTGGAACCTCCGAGTCGGTTTACATACCGTACTGTGGAGATGTTGTCCATCCGAAGTACCAAGGAGCAGTTGGAGACTTCCTTGGCAAAGCTGCGGATCGCGAAGGATCCGGCAATGAGCTAGAGACAATTTATGTGAAGTGTCTGTTCTGATGGGGACCATTGACCCCCTGTGTATGTTTGGGCGCAAGTAGCACCCCAACCTAAGAGGCTGGCATCGGCTTCCAGAATAAAATCTGGTTGAGATCCGAAAATCGCTTTCCCATTCCAGGCTTCCATATTGCGAAGCCACCAGTGAAGTTCGATGAGAACTTTGTCCGTTAGGGAAATGAATTGATCGTAAGAGGTTGAGCGATGTAAGTAGGTGGTTTTCAGCCGTTGCATTGCTCTGTAGTGTAAGGGCCCTGGAAAAATAGCCTGAATTGATGCGGATAGGAGACCCAGAATGTGTGCTAGGTCGCGGAGCCGGGGTCGTTGTGAACTGAGTAATTTTTGAATCTCTTTCTCTATGTTTTTGATTTTGGAATAGGGCAACTGTAGAGTTGCCTGAACCGAATCTATTTGGAAACCCAGAAACTGGACTATCTGAGATGGTTCCAGATCTGATTTCTGGCAATTTATAACAAAACCCAGGTTTTGAAAGAGGGCAGAGGTCGTGTGTGTGTTTGGGAAGTAATTGTTAGTCTTGGGCCATAATCAGGATATCGTCTAAATATATAATGGAACGTATTCCCGAAGGAGTGCCCTGACCGGTTTCATTAACTTGGTGAAACACCAAGGGGCGGAGCAAAGTCCTAAAGGGAGGCAAGTGAACTGCCAAATGTTGCCTTGCCACAGGAATTGGAGGAAGGCACGATGACTTGGTGCGATTGGGACCATCAGGTAAGCATCCTTGAGGTTGAATCTGGAGAACCAGTCTCCCACGCAGAGAAGATGGATACCTTCCATCTTTAAATGACGGTATGTGATAAAGTGATTCAATGCTTTGAGGTTGATAATGGGACGGTGGTCTCCCGTCCTTTTCCGAACGAGAAATATGTTGCTGAGGAAGGTGCAAGGGAAAGGCGAAGGTTCGATCGCCCCTTTGTGTAATAGTTTGTTTACTTCTGTGTTTAAGGTTAGAGTGTCTGCTTTTGAGATCTCCAAAGATGTCGGAGGAGCGTGTTGCACTGGGTGTGTGAAAAAATCTATTTTGAAACCTCTGACTGTATGAAGGATCCATAGATCCTGGGAAAGTAGTTTCCACTGTTGGAAAAAGAATGTTAATCGACCTGCGATTGGTACATGTTTCAAATAAGCAAGATCCATTACCTGAAGCAGTGCGTCTGCGCTGGGATGCAGAGCCACGTCCTCGTATCGAGCCTCTGGTGCTGAATAGTTGTCTGTGGTAGGGTCGTGTATATCCTGTGGACCAATAATCTGTGGGTCGGGGTCTGTAGCCTGTAAAGGCTGCTCTACTGGTAGCGCGGCCCCTGGAGCGACCAGCTCTCCCAGAAAAACGATGAATTTGGGAGCGGAAAACCCTACGTAGGGAGGACTGGGCTTTATTGAGTGTGGTAAAGACCGAGACCTGCTTGGAGAGGTCTTGCATGAAACTGTTACCGAACAGTAGACCATCGGCCTCTGGGCCTAGTTCCTTAGTACTCGTCTACCAATTTGGCATCGATTTTATAAAGTGCCGCTTTGCGTCTCTCAATTGAAATAGCCACATTGGCGTTGCCCAATAAGCATAGGTCTCTCTGTGCCCATTCTCTGATAATGTGCGGATCAAGTTCACCGCTAGTGAGTGCCTCATCTACTAATATAAATATTTGAATTATAGGACCTGAAATGTCCAATAGTTTGTCTTGGGTCGCTTTCAAACCCTGCTCAATACCCTTACGAGGGTCTTTACCGGATTTCGTCAAGTAGGTGACAAGCATGGGGTCGAATTCAGGGGTAGATGCAACTTTGCCAGGAATAGTTGGTCTCGGGCATTCAGCCCTTAGTTTGTTTCTTATTTCCTTTTCGAGGGGCTTGCGAAGCCACATTTTACATAAATTAGCAATATGGTCCGGGGGAGCCCATTCTGCTGAGCGCGAGTGACGAATCACCCTTGGGTCAAAAAAGGGAAGGCTCGAGGCATCCAGGAGGGTGTCTGAGTCAGGCACTTTAGCTGGAGGGATACTCTTGGAATCCTGACCCAGGAAGGTTTCTTTTACGAACTCTGATGTTGAGGAATCCTGGGCCGCATTCACCATGGGATCCTCATCAGAGTAGTTGGAGTCATAATCACTTAAAATATGGCCAGTCAAACGTGACGTAGAACCCTCTAGAGGGTCTGCAGCATCCTGCATAATGTATGGGTGAGAATGTTTAATGACCTTTGCAGGAGCTTTGCCTTTGCCCGCAGTAGCGCTATTCCCTTTTCAGGGTCTCTTGCGTGGGGCGCTGTCTTGGTCGGAGATATGGGAATCTTCAGAATCAGAGGGTTGTCGTGTAGAGGGGTGCACCTCTGTGGTAAGTTCATGGTAGGCTGCCAAAGCCTTAGGAATGGACTCCGCGATAGTGGAGAAAAGCCATTCCTTAAGTTCAGCAGAGATGGCAGGGTCTAGGCAGTCTGACATAATGTGTCTCAGTAATATATGCAAACTGTGTAGATGAATTATAGACACAGAGTAGAAGTTTTAGGGTTGTCAATTAAAGATGAGGCCACTCAATTATAATATATGAAAGGTGGGGGTCACCCACGAGACGTCAAAAAACAGTGGGGGTCACCCCCACAAATGCTTGGCACAATTTTAAATATTAAAGGGCAATTAATAGAGGGTCACCCTATTAGACAGATGGTGGACAATATAGATATTATTATACGAGGAAAACAAAAAGAATTAACCTAGGGCCAAAATTTAGATATCACAAGGTAGAGGGCACAAAAAAAGGGGGGTAACCCCTAAATGGTGAATATCATAGAGAATAAACAAAAAAAGCTATCTATGCAGACACTTGGCCGATACTCACCCACAATAAAGAGGTGGCCAGTAATCTTTCTATATTCCCAAGTATCACAGCAAGACGAGCTAATAATCTGCGTGACCTGCTAGTTCATAGTCATCTTGAACCAAAACCATCACCTAAGACATGGCTACAAGAAACAAAGGGAATCTTTAGATGTGGGAAATGTAAGGCTATTATTAAACCTTCAAAATCAGTCTTATGCACCAATACGCAGAAAACATATCCGATTAATGATTTTGTTAATTGCAGCACCACAAAAGTAGTTTACATCATTACTTGTAGCTGTAAACTACAATATATAGGAAAAACCTTCCAAGAATTGAGAAGGAGAATCCTACAACATGTGAATTCAGTCTCAAATCTAAACATTTCCACTCCTGTCTCCAATCACATAAGGAACTTCCATAACTCGGATGCATCTCATTTTACGTTTCAGGTTTTAGAACGTATCCACCTGAACACTAGAAAGGGTAATTTTAATCTCACCCTATTAAGGAAAGAATCCAGATGGATACATGAATGTAAGACCTTATTCCCCTTAGGACTAAATGAAGAATTTAATTTTACCCCCTTCATTCACAAATAAATGCATAATTATTCATTATTCATTATCAATATTAATTTAGGTCTATTACAAACATTCTCTTCCCTAAAATCTTAAAATCCTAAAAACTTTCATTAATGTTACATTTTAGCCAACAAGTTTAGGAATCCACTAATATATTCTGCACTAATCAGTAAATAGTTTAGCAGATAAACGTTGCTATGTTCGTTCAACTAACTATGTCACTATTGTTAATCACATATAAGTTCAAATAATGACATTATTGTCATTTTGAGAATTACTGTTACTAACACTTTTCCTTTTTATAATCAATCTTTTTAACATTCAGTAAAAAATAAAAAATAAAAAAACCATAAGATTCAGGTCAACATAGGGTTAATTAGTCAATTATTTCTTAATGGTTTAGATTCCCTCCCCAAGCTACCATTGGTCAGAATCCTGAAAATCCTCCAATCAATTGAGAGCTTATGATTTAAATACTCCTATGTTTGCCAGCATCTGGTTCCCCTCTGATGAGCTTCACTGGCGAAACGTGCACGTCAGGGGCTCTAGACACTTACTGACACATTATTGGTGTCGGCACCTAACTCTGCTTATCTATTGCTAAATTACCGACATCAAGTTCATTCATGTCCAACATCTCAGGAGTGCATATTGGAGACTCTTAACACTAATTTTGTGTACTCTGTACATACTTTATTTCTCTTTCTTTTTCCTTTATTATGTTTATGGGGGGAGATTGATAAGACCAGGCATTTTATTAAGGGGTGCCCTCGAAGGCACAAGACTCAGGAATCTTTATTCTATATGCCTTCCTCTGTCACTGTCTGTATATTTTCTACTACCTAGGCAACCTGTTCAAAACTGTTTGTAAACCCTCTCTTTATACTTTGACCTATTATTTAGATGCAGCTAGCATTTAGGCAACTTGTGTGATTTTTAACTGGTTAACTGCTGCCTGTCAGCAGTCCTTCACAGGTGAGCTACTACTTTGTGCTCCACTGTGGTCAAGCATAAGTTAACATCATTCAGTGCAGGCAGCTGTTGTTACACTAGAATATACTGCTAGGTATCTTGCAGAAAAAACTGAGCCAGGTCAGCAACCCCTTATTTTATACTTTACTGCTTGACAGCAATCTTTAATTTATTATCAAAATGCAGCTATGATCTAGGCAGCTTTTGTGATATTTAACTGGCTAATCGCCGTCTGTCAGAAATCTGTCTTAGCTGAACCATTATCTTTGATCTTTCTGAGGTTAAGCACCATAGAACATTATCAATTATTGTATGTGGAGTTAACCCATGTGGTTAGTTGTACTATCATGTAGGGATTTACTTATCCATATCTTTTAACTATTGACAGCACTGGTTTAGCAGTTGTCTTATCTCCCCCCTCTTGTTACAGCTATTAGTGATATATAATATAGTATCACTTCTATTACTTGGGAATACACTGTTATATTGTAGCTAAACAGTATTGCTTTAGCATTAGTGTTATGTATACACTTTTACAGTTTGTATAAGTAGTCACAGAGTTTTACTCGCTGTATAGTCTCCATTTACTCCTGCTGTTCATATTATTTTTCTTTTTTATATTTTTATTTTAGATTTATTTATTAAAAGTTACTTTTTAATCTACAATCTTGTCAGTAAATCATACACAGGTAGAATGGCATTTGTTTCTTTTTTTGTTTATTCTCTACAATATAGATATTGTACAGTCAATGAGGTGGGGATCACCCACTAGAAAAACAGCAATAAAATATGTACAGTGAGAGAATGGGGGTCACCCACAAAATAAATCAGGTGGTGTCAGCCACACAGATATTTCACACAGTAGTGTGTTCAGTAGGTGGTGTCAGCCACATAGATATTTTACACAGTTTGTGTATTAAGTATGTAAGTGGGGTTCACCCACAACAGGGAAGAATGGTCAGCCACACAAAGTTTGGCAAATTATATTAGTAATACAATGTCAACCACACTACAAATCATACAAAATTAGGGAGAGGGGTTGACCCAGACTGTAGCAGCTTGGCCCTTTGTGTGGAGCAAAGCCTGCAAAAAACAGATGAGAAACAGATCAGTATACTGATCGTTTAAATGAGATGCGCATATGAAATGAGAAGGAGGCAGAAAGGCAGCAACCTACCTGTAACAAGCTAGGCAATAAATGTACCCACAAGTTTGAATGAAGTCTTTGAGGGATAGTGCTTACAGGATCCGCTGGATGAAACACTGGGGCTGAAAAAATGGCCGCTGCGAGATCGCCGCCGTTGAAAGGGCGGGAAAAAACATGTCACAAGGGAGACGCGAGTAGGCGGGAGGAGAGTAAGGCGGGAAACTTCAGCCGCAGGCTCCTGGGAAATGGAGTCCGCGGCCGATGAGATAGACGAGAATGGGCCGCGGCTCTGCCTCAGAGGAGAGAGCCACGGCCAGCTGACTGAAGCAGAAGATTTCAAAGAAAACTCTGTATATGCAAACACGGAGTGGCGCCAAAATTTAAAGGGGAAACCAAACTCAAAAACAAACGGTTAAGGATAGAGATGTGAAGAAAAACAAGTGAAGGAAATATTTAAAGGGGAAAAACACTAAACTGAATAAAGTATGCAAATAAATGAGAAATGAGGATGTGTGTAGGAAAAAAGGTGACATAAATTTAAAAACTAAGTTTGCTGAGGTGAAGTAGATGTATCAAAATATCAAAATATAAATAAAATATATAAAAAAACTTAAATTAGTAAAGCAATGTAATTGGAGTAGACTCACCTGGGAGGCAAGCAGCAAAGAAAGAGGAAGTGGGAGGAGTCTGATGACACTATATTGTTTCTGTAATGTGTTATGATTGGTTGAATTTTTCATACAACATTGTTAACTGTTTCTTTGCTGCTGGGAGTTACAGTAAAGAAAGATAAGCAAATATGAAGCCTCCTGTCTTGCCATAAAATTTGAATAGATATTTGAAATATTTTGGGTTCTATGCTGTGAATGTTCATAAAGCAAATGTAGGCAGTGTGTGTTTTGAAACAAAGTGGGCTGTGATATGTTAGCAAGGCAGTGACCGAAATCTGTTTACATAGGAGCAAGCCCTTCTGGGACTCTTGTAAGTGAAAGTACAGAAGTGAATAAGTCCAGATGGCATTCATCCAGGAATATAAAGCAGCTTAAGAGACGTGCTTGCTTTGCCTCCAACTAATCCATTAACCAGTTGCAAATGACATAAGTAATTCTCAAAATTGGAGAGATGCAAATTTAATCTTACTTCACAATACACAAGTACCGGTAGGTTAAAGACCTGTAACTGTAGGCCAGTGAGTCTAACATGTATGTGAACGATCGTGCAGATATATAGATTATGTATTTTTTCTTTATACACTTGACACATTGCAACAGTCATCTTCTAAAATGCTTTTTAAAACTTCTTTGCTTCAGAGCTGCACGTCTACAGTTTGTCTAGACGCTAAATGGATTGCCAAGGATTAGCTGTGCCAAGAACACCTCCACAGTGAGCAGGACAAAGAGCAGTAACCCAAGGAGATCCTCCTACTCTGTGTTACATTAGGTTAACCATCCTTGGGGTGTAATGTTTAGCCCCTGTGATTGCTTTCCACTGATCGTGTAATATACACCGAATTCATTAATCGCACACCCAAGCAGCAACAACATGTACATAGAGTGCCCATTTAAGTCACAGAGCAGATGAAAAATTTGAACTGTCACTTCTATTGGCAATTACAACATTACAAATATTTTGAGCCAACCAGTTTTTTTTCCTGTGATGCTCCATTTATTTGTAAAATAATATTTAATATTTAGCAAATAACACCCCAAGGCCAGAGCACACATTGCATTTGAGGAGGAGATATGAAATAATGTGTAATTTTTCCTCTTCTTTGTATGTTTTCTACATGCTGACTTCAAGGTGCGTAGGACGGAGCTTAGAACAATGACTGGCAGGGAGCTGAGGGATAGAAAAGATAGAAAGAGGTGTGAATTTCTACATTTAATCGTAGTTTTCACACTTAAAGGACCACTCTAGGCACCCAATGAAGCTTAATGAAGTGGTCTGGGTGCCAGGTCCAGCTAGGGTTAACCCATTTTTTAATAAACATAGCAGTTTCAGAGAAACTGCTATGTTTATTAATGGGTTACGCCTTCCCCCAAAGCCTCTAGTGGCTGTCTCATTGACAGCCACTGGAGGCGCTTGCGTGCTTCTCACTGTGATTTTCACAGTGAGAGCACGCCAGCGTCCATAGGAAAGTATTGTAAATGCTTTCCTATACGACCGGATGAATTCGCGCGCAGCTCTTGCCGTGCGTGCGCATTCAGCCGACGGGGCGGAACGGAGGAGGATCGGAGGAGGAGAGCTCCCCGCCCAGCGCTGGAAAAAGGTAAGTTTAAACCCCTTTCCCCTTTCCAGAGCTGGGCGGGAGGGGGTCCCTGAGGGTGGGGGCATCCTCAGGGCACTATAGTGCCAGGAAAACGAGTATGTTTTCCTGGCACTATAGTGGTCCTTTAATAAATATATGGATAAATATAATATTACAAATGCAGGGAAGTTACATATATCTTCCCTAATATATTTTTAGTGGGTAGTTGTGAATACGCGACGTGTGAGATGTTCTTGTGTCTCCAACAACCTCTTGGTTCTATACTGATACAGAATGTTAACATTTTCATCAAGAATTGTTTGACTCTGTGTAAACTATGTACTCCAACTTTGGGAACTATTTAGTCTACTCTAGGCAAACATTCTGAACTCCATACACTGTCTCCAAGTCTCCAATCAGTTGTAATGAGATCTTGACTCAAAAGTAAAAGTAAACATTGCAAGTAAACAGTTATACATTCATCCAAAGAGTCCGGAAGGCTTAGTTTCACACTTAGTAACCTGATAATGAAAACACATTTAACACACTTAGCAGCCACAATTGTAATCTTGCCATTTCAGCTTAATAAGTAACAGAACACATTAATGATATGTCATAAAAACGCTTGTATACTTATTCATTCCCCCACTGGAAGATATTCAGTTGGAGGAGGAAATAAAGGGACACTGTAGTCACCAAAACAACTTTAGCTTAGTGAAGCTGTTTGGGTATATAAATAATGCCCCTGCAGTCTCACTGCTCAATTCCTTCCCATTTAGGAGTTAAAGCAGCACTGTCATTCACCGAACGTACCTTTCTTTAATCGATTCCTATTCTCTCCTTCTCTCAGGATCTGTTCTTCATTTCTTCCTGTCTGCTCTAGTTTTCTTTAAACCATAAGACAAAGTAGGGACTATTTGTCTTATGCAGGTTTCCTACCCTGACCATCTCTGACCAGCGGAGGAGCAAAATGTGCTTAATTTCCGATGGTCAGAGCAATTTTCCCATAATTCTCACCTTTCCTCTGTGACCCATGAAGCTTCCTTTCACTTTTCCCGAACGTCCTGTCATTTAGACAGAATGCTGGCAAAACTACAGAATTACGTCCTAACAGAATGATAACCGTTTCTCCATTCGTGTTAGGACGCAATTCAGGACTTTATTCAGATTGGAATTTCATTTGAATAAATCTCCGATCTGATTCGTGCAATGGCTGCATCTTGCAGCCGCTTAGTAGACAACCTATTGTCCTCCCTCCCCCTGGCCACCACCCCTGAGCCCGGGTTTGGGCCCTAAATGAGAATGACGAGGGGAACCTATTGCCCCTCCCCATTTTACACAAATTACATACCTACACACACTCTGCATTATACACAAACACACTGCATTCACTATACACACACTACCCAAACACACACACACTCTGCATTCATTATATACACACTACCCAAACACACACACTACATGAACAAACCAGATTCACTATACACACACTACACAAACACACACTCTGCAATCATTATATACAAACACACTGCAATGCAATGTTTTGCAGCTCTAGAATAATCTGATCCTTAAGGAGTTAAATGCACTAAAACAAATAGAATTTCAATTACAATTCCACTTTAATTAAATTGACAAAAATATACTCTTATATACCATCATTATTTTTGGTAGGTGCCCAGACATGCTTATATCTAACCTTGGATTTTTATAAGAGAAATTACCAAAATAAGTCCAGGGGCTAAAGTCTCCCATGGTGACAGTTCTTCTACAGTGGGAATAATTGCTGTTCTGCCTGCCAAATCTTAATAAGAAACTTGGTGATTGCCTACATTCTTCATGACACCTTGGCGTTTTGCTCATAACTCCTGCTAGCATCACAGACTATTCATCCCAAGAGATTCCTCTCAGTGGCTTCATAGTTCTGACATATTTAAGAATTATGCTTCTTTACATATGTATATCAAATGTGTATTTTATGTCTTAGTGTTGTATAGATGCATTCCTTCTAGCTATATATTTTAACGTTGTAAATTATATTATTCATAAAATGAGTTGTATAGGGCGTATGACAATACTTCTGTTCCATATTTTAAGTCTGTTCCGTTTTCCTTTTGAAAGTACAAACCAGCCTACTGTCTTAAAGTACTCTCAACAGCTGTGCACTAAACATATTGTAATGATTTGTACAGGCCTTTAACTTATAAAATCTGATTAGATTTCTCTTCCAGTGTTGTCTGAGATTGTGAAACCACAAT
Source organism: Pelobates cultripes (assembly GCA_933207985.1). Lineage (NCBI taxonomy): Eukaryota > Metazoa > Chordata > Amphibia > Anura > Pelobatidae > Pelobates > Pelobates cultripes. Next base: position 218,348,097 of record OW240916.1, on the reverse strand, counting down.
AAGGTAGACACAACTTGCACGGATAAATTGAGTTTTTTTTCAACAGATTTGTTTCAAATTAAATATTGGATGGATGGAAAGGCAAAATGGTCTTTGCTCTTTTGCTCTGCTTTGAGGAGAATCTGAGACTGCATTTAAAGGACTGCAGATTTAAAATAAATAAAAAAAGAAAAAAAATCGAATTTACCTGTTTGTGTAATTTATTTTTGTATTCACATTCCACAAATAGTACACACAACATGTGCAGATTGCTGTAGTAATGGCATACAAAGCTGAACAAAAGCCAGTGAATAACCATAAGATTAGATAGTGATATTGAGTGTTCATTTTTCATGTATTTAATAGGAATCCAGTTAGGATTAAATCGGTCTTCAAAACTCAAAGGATTATTCAATATAAGAGGACTTGGGATGAGTAGGCATATAATAAGTCGCTAGTAAACAGAAACATAGATACGTATATCAAGAAGCAACCAGCTGTAATAGGGAAAACTCGAGCTGGAGTAGAGTTTTGTGGGTGGCTAATATCTGTGGTGAATAATAGTGCCATTCCCCCCACACAACCGTTTTAGCCCTGTAGCTAAAATCAATGCCTATCAGCTGGTATCAGAGAAATAATCTGATTGGTGCACCATAGCATATTCCCGTGCATGCACCTTAGTTTCTCAATGCTTTTCTATGAGAAATGTTTGGATTAGCTGATCTCTGCGTAAAAGGTAGAACAGGCGCTGCATGGGAGAAAGGACTACTAAAACTGCTTTATTTTTCCTCCAAAATGTGTATTGCCTCCCTGTAGGTAGGTGCTGGTTACCTATACGGCTACCATGGAACTATGTTAGGAATACACATTTGTATTTCTAACGCTACAGTGTTCCTTTATGTTAGGTAGAGCAGGGGCTGTGAAAGTTAATGTAATCGTGGTGAGATGGCAAAGTTTGCCCATGGAACAATGCTTGAACACTATGAAATAGAATTTTGCTGTTGATGGGAGCTCTAATGGTGTCTGTATCGATTATACTCTCCAAATCAAAAGTATCATTTTAGATTCCGGTATTTAAAAATATTTGTTGCCGGGATCTCCACATAAGTCGATTCTGATCATTAGTACCTGCAGTTATATTATTGAACATTCTGTCCTAAGTGTTTAATTACTCTCTAAGATAACTACTTTCTCCCAACATGTAAATGGATGCTTCTTTAATGTGTCTTTGCTCTGCGGGAGAAAAGATCAAGAATTAATTCCATGGTGCAAATACACACACATACATCCTTCTTAAAGTAGCCGCGGATTTTGCAACTGTCTACAATGAGAAGCGTTAATTATTGGTGTATTGGAACAATACAGATGGCTACATGATCGACATATAGCTGCATGCTCTTTCAATCTAAACACTAGAAAAGAGGGGAGAAAACAGGAATGAAAATAAAACATATTTAGGTTTGTTTACTAAAGAGAGATTTGTCGGGAACTCAAAATGAATGTCCAATTGAAAGTCAAAGTAGCTGTACTGGAGGCATTTGACTTGGAGAATTTTTACGGTTTGGCTATAATTTACTTTGAATTCACTACAATTCTCACTTTATTAAACAACTTGTGTATCTTTGAAGTGCTGTTCTATTATTTTTGTACCCCAATTTTTTTCATTTCAGGTTTTAAGGAATAAAATGCACGGTTTGCTTTATTTTAAGGAGCCAATAGTATCCATAGTATGTAGGCAACTGTGTAGTCCTACAGATATGTTTTAGTATATCCGAACTTAGCTATACATTCATTATTATTACCATCTTGTTTTCTTTTTCTTTTATTTAAAACATTATAAATATTTTATACACCACTCATAAATTGGCAGCTGTTCTCAGTATTAGTATGCAGCCTACCTTACTGTTGTCCCACTGGTTTCCTCTGGTGGAACTACCCCATACCTTTTCTGTTTCAGACATGAGCAGTACATCCATGATGAGCATGTATTGATATATTTTTCATGGCACAACATAGTGACTCATCAACCATGCCAATGAGATGGATCTAATTCATGGAAACTCAGAAACTCATTCTTGAGTATTAATGTTGAATGTGTTAGTCTGTCTGTTAAGTTTCTATTTACCAAAGAATGAGTTTTATTTTTGTTTTTGCTAAAAGTATTAACAGGCTATAGTGTAAGGAATACAAAATTATATTCCTTACACTATTCCTTACCCCCTCTCTCCACCATGGCATTGAAAGGGGTAAAACAAAACCTTTGTGTACTCACCTTAGCGCTAATCTTTCCCTCGGTGCTGGGTCGGTGCTCCACCTCCTCTGATGTCATCCAATGGGAGGGAGCTAATGCGCTCCCTCCCATTGCAAACTCATTAAGCCTTCCCCATAGGAAAACATTTCTTTAATGCTCTCCTATGGGAATTTTACTGATGATGGGTGTCTTCATGCAAAACATCCAGGGTCAGTTAGGTGACCAAAAGTTACATAGCAAGCAGGAAGTGCCTATGGTGCCTGTCTGATTGACTGTCACTAGAAGCTGTCTTACTGCTGCAATGTAAACATTGCAGTTTCTCAAAAACCACAATGATTTACATTGCAGGACTTATGGGTACAAGGACACTGCACCCACACCACTTGAATGAGATGAAGTGGTCTGGATGCCTATAGTGTCCCTTTAAGGTGATAGCGAAGCAGAGGGCATTGGTATCATGTGGATAAGAACATTAAAATATCTTGTATTTGTATTGTGTACAATGTTAATATCTTGTCAAGAAATCTGACATTTTACCAGCTTCTGCTGCAACACATTTAGTGAATGATCAAGGAAACAGGACCTATCTCTCTGGACAATATCGGATAATTCCATCTATGTGCCTGTCAGAAGTGCATCTTTTCTTCTACAGCTGGCCTATGTAAATCTTACTAATGTGTTTTCTTCTTTACCTTATCAGTGTGGCTGATAGCACTGAGTTGTCTTTACCCTAAAAAAAAAATATTTAGTTGCGTAAATACTAATCCACTTTAAAGTCATGCTTTTATTTAATTAGATGTATTAAAATATGTAAAATCACATCAGCTGTTTTTCAGGAGTTCCAAGTCCCAAATGAGCTTACATCGTGAATTTCAATGTGTATCAAATGATAGATTCTATACCTAGTTTCCAAACTTTCTTAGAATTCAAAATAAAATCTGTTTAAAGGTCCACTATATAATCCTTAGGGCCCCCCTTCAGCCACTTACCTTTATCCAGCGCCGGACTCACTCTGGGCTGGTGACCTCTCCTCCCCCTCCGACGTCAGCTCCTGAGTGGAGCCAAATGTGCATGCGCGGCCAGAGCCTTGCGTACATTAAAAATGCCCATAGGAAAGCATTTCTCAATGCTTTCCTGTGGACGTTCTGAGTGCTCAATGCGATTTTCGCATTGAGCGTCGGTGAAGCGCCTCTAGCGGCTGTCAGGAAGACAGCCACTAGAGGCTGGATTAACCCTGCAAAGTAAACATTTTCTCTGAAACTGCTATGTTTACATCTGAAGGGTTAAAACCTGGGGGACCTGGCACCCAGACCACTTCATTGAGCTGAAGTGGTCTCGGTGGCTATAGTGGTCCTTCAATTTTTATTGTACCTGACAAAGAATATATACATTTTAATTGTATTTATTTATAAAGGTAGTTGAAGTAAAGTACAATCCTCATTAGGAAGGGGAATATAATTAGCTCTATCATTGCTAAAACTGAGAATTTGACTCCGAATGTATTTATTACTTGGGTGCTTGGTCGGCATATTAATATGTGGAGGGTGGAAAGTAATTTTGCACATGCAATTCACCGTACAAACATCGATTTTCCACTCATCCTTATTCTTACTGGGTTTTTTTTTACCAGCTCATCCTAATTTGGAAGCAATATCACTATATGGGTTGGTGGAGGGGTGCCAGACCTAATGACATTTAAACAGGATGGGTATTATGTAATTGGGGCAACATTGTCTTAATCCCTTCTTTTCTAGGAGCTCCATTTTTGGTGTGTCTGAGTGTATACAGCAGTAATACTCACAATAAAGTGTCTTAAAGGAACACAACATGTATTCCTGACCCTATAGTGTTAAAACCACCATCTGGCCCCTCTTGCCTCCCTAAATATAGTAAAATCTTACTTGTATTCAAGTATGGAGCTGCTAGCTCTGGCTCTGACCTGCATCTGTTTGCTGACAACATCACAAGTGGTGGCCTGAGCCAATCACAATGCTTCCCCATAGGATTGACACTGTGAAGGAGGCAGATCAGGGGCAGAGCCAGCACAATTCAAAAAAGCCCTGTGTAGCGGAGCGGCAATAATAAATCCCACGATCTCCGCTGGTTCAGAAGGTAATCCACAGTCAAGCGCTGAAAAGCAAGGCAATCTCCCAAATCTCCCAGTAACCGGACGAAACACAGTTCTGAGTCTCTACTGAAGGCTTTATTCACAGGCTCCACAATTTATACAATTCCTCATGCAAGGGGTTTCCTGAGGTCTATCCCAGGGGTATTCCCAGAGTGGACTACGTGGGGAACTTACATTACAGAGTCTTTCCCCCATCAGGCACTGCTGCACGAGAGGGATCCTCCCACTGGAATGTGCCATTAAGTGGATTATCCCTCCGTGCAGCAGAACCGGCAATTTACTTTAAAATACACCGTTTTTCGAATGTTAGGTCTATTTGCACGAATGGACGTTCGGTAGATAGCTGCGGTCTGAGCGCATCATTCGTGAGATTACCGATCAGATCCCAGCTAAAACAACCGAACGCCGCACGAGAAACATATTCATTAAAACACACACTTAAAAGACCGATTGATGTATAGGGAATAAAATACCGAACGGCCCGGAACTCCCGAACGGCCTGGAAGTCCAGCGGTGTTCGCGCCGTTGAGTAGCCGTTTTTAGTACCACGCGCTCGACGACCAAACACCGCTGGGGAACAAAGGATCCAAGATGGCCGACCGCCGCATGGTCGGTAGCCAAACGACGGCCACCTTGGAGAGCCTCTAATTACCGATTGCAACATTGTTGCAATCGGTTAACGAGCGCCACACGTCTCTCAATGTGTGGGCTGTTACAGGATGGTTATTTCGTTTCACGAACGGCCCACAAAGGTGCCGTTCGTGAAACGAAAGGGAATCGGCTATCTGCTTTCGGCAGATAGCCAAGGCAGGCAATACAAAGCTACACAATCGTATTACATTATACCCAGAAACACACATAACACGAAAATCATACAGGCAACCCTTAAAGCGATAGTACTTAAATAATGTCCAAGTGGCTAGATTTGCCACAATGCTCCCCCAGAACCAAGCCGGCATACACAGTCTGATCCCAACGGATCGGCTTGGGGATGTCCGGAGGAGGGCTCACAGATCACTTTTCCAAGTCAGTCTGTCGAGATAACCCGTCGGCATTACCGTTTTATTTTCGGGGGCGATAATGAATAGTAAAGTCAAAAGGCTGCAGCGCCAAACTCCAGCGCAGCAGCCTGGCATTGTCTCCAGCCACACGGTTCAGCCACACCAACGGGTTGTGATCTGTGAGCAAGGAATAGGGTTGCCCATAGAGTTAAGGTTGCAACTTATTCAGGGCCCACACCATGGCCAGGCATTCTTTTTCAATGGCGGCGTAGCTCACTTCTCGGGGTAACAGTTTCCTGCTGAAATATGTTACGGGGTGTTCTCCGCCATCTGCTCCAACTGGCTCAGTACTGCTCCCAATCCAAACATTGAAGCGTCTGTGTGGACAAAAAAGCGTTTAGTTGGATCAGGAGCAGCAAGTACAGGAGCATTCGTCAGAGCCGTCTTAAGTTGGTTAAATGCCTGTTCACACTCTGGGGCCCAGATGACTTGTCTGGGTAGGTTCTTACGCGTCAGGTCGGTCAGGGCTTTGGCCAGGGCACTGTAGTTGGGCACTAACTTCCTATAGTACCCAGCGGTACCTAGGAAGGCGAGGACTTGAGTTTTAGTCCTAGGGGTGGGCCACTTAGCTACAGCTTCAATCTTTGCAGGCTCAGGCTTCTGTTGCCCACTTCCTACTCGGTGGCCCAAGTATTGCACCTCCGCCATCCCTATGTGGCACTTACTAGGCTTTAAGGTGAGCCCTGCCTCTCCAATCTGATCTATTACGGCCCCTATGTGTCGTAGGTGAGCTTCCCATGTCTGAATTGGTACAAGCCAAATGGGGTGACGAACGCCGACTTGGGGATGGCATCCTCGGCTAGTGGAATTTGCCAGTATCCCTTACAAAGATCTATTGTAGTGAGATACTGACCTCTGGACATCTTATCTAGCAGTTCGTCTATCCGGGGCATCGGGTAGGCGTCCGACACCGTTTTGTCGTTTAACCTCCGGTAGTCCACACAGAACCGGGTCGTCCCATCCTTTTTGGGGACCAGGACTACCGGCGATGCCCAGGGGCTATCGGAGTGCTCGATAACCCCTAACTGCAAATTCTCCTCAATCTCTTTCCTCATATGCTCCCGTACAGATTCGGGGATCCGATATGGGGAGCTGCCCAGAGGTTTCTACTCGGTGGGTGGCCAGCGGAGTGTACCCAGGCAAGTTAGAGAAGGTGGCGCCCTTCGCCGCTATCAGCTCTTGTACCTGGGTTCGCTCTTGAGGACTCAGCCGCTCCCCCAGTTGAACTCCCTGTGAAGGCTCCTTCTGATCTTCCTGCTCTAACAGATCCGGGAGAGGTAGGTTCTCCTGATCCTCCGAGGTGGGTGTGCATTTGGCAGCCACGTCCTCGGTTCTCTCGTGATAGGGTTTGAGCATGTTCACATGGAGCATGCGTCGTTTCCCTACCCCGGAGCACGGGCCGATCACATAGGTAGTATCGCATCTCTGTTCTACCACCTGGTATGGGCCCTGCCAGACGGCCTGTAGTTTGTCTGTGCAGACAGGTTTGAGAAACAGCACCTTCTGTCCTTCTTGAAAACTACGGTCTCTGGCCCCCCTGTCATACCAGCGGCGCTGGTACAACAGCTCAAACGGGGAGAATCCGGTCGATTCTTGGGGTACTACCCTATATGCAAACAACACATAGGGAAGGAATCGTTCCCAGTCCTTATGGGTCTCTCCGAACGTACGGAGCATCTGTTTTAAGGTACCGTTGAACCTTTCACATAATCCATTGGATTAGGGATGGTAGGCAGAGTTAACAATTGGCTTAATGCCGCATAGTTTCCACAGTTGCTGGGTGACTTCAGCTGTAAATTGGGTCCCCCTGTCGGAGATTATTTCTTGAGGGAACCCTACCCTAGAAAAGATTTTCATCAGAGCTTCCGCTACCGTCTGAATATTGGTTAGGGCAATAGCTTCAGGGTATCGGGTGGCGTAGTCCACCACGGTTAATATATACCGCTTCCCAGAGGGGCTAGGCTTAGGTAGTGGTCCCACTATATCCACGGCTAAATGGTTCCTCAATAATAGGCAGGGGGCACAGTTTCGCTTTGTGGCGATCCCCCCTCTTTCCTACCCGCTGACATACATCACAGGAGGTACAGTAGTGCCTCACATGTTTAGAAATCCCCTGCCAGAAAAAAGCGTGGGTTAGGCGGTAACGGGTACGGGTCATCCCCAAATGGCCAGAAAGAGGGATGTCATGAGCTATTCTCAGTAGCTCGGGTCTATATTTCTGGGGAACTACCAGCTGTTTGGTCTTTACTGTAACCGAGCTCCCTATTGTCCTTTCGGCTATCCGGTACAACAGTTTGTTTTCCCAAATATACCGCTCCCCCTCCCGTCTGGCCTGGTCAGTGTCTACCCTATCCCTGTACACCTGCAATGTGGGGTCTGTCTGGACCTCGGCTTCAAAGGTGGTCGGGGTGTTCCAGGTCATACGAGTCGAGGGTGAGTCATGGTCTCTTACCTGAGCCTCAGAGTGTGCTGGTGGAACTGTGGTGCGAGCCTGTTGCCGGGTAGTCACAGGATGTGCCTCTTGCGAAGGGGCCTGAGGTATAAATGCGGATGTCATCTGGCCCAAGTCATTCCCCAATACAACGTCTGCAGGCAACTTTTTAATCATAGCCACTTCCACGACCCCCAGTTCAAATGTACCTTAGCGGTGGATAGGCGGTACATGGCTCCCCCCGCCACTCGGACGGCCACAGATCCGCCAGTGTGTGCTGTATCTGGGACCAAATGAGGAGCGACCAGGGTTAAGGTGGCTCCCAAGTCCCGTAGCCCCTGTACTTCTTCCCCCCTCCCCCCCCCCTCCACAAACACAACTTGACGATGAAGCTGCCTGTTGTCAGTGGCTTGAACAGACATCACCTCATACAAAACACCCAGAGGTTCCTCGGTCTGCAAGCTCATCAGCTCTGGAGTGTCAGGTTCTACTTGATAATGGTGTGCGGCTGCCCTTGGGGTGGAATTCTGCCGCACTTGGTTCCACGCCTGTCTACTCCGGTTCTGCGTGCACTCTCGGGACATATTCCTCGCACTGACGGCAGGTATGGCATTGGATATTTGCCCTGCCATTGTAGCGAGAAGGTGGTGGGGGGTTCCCTTGTGCTGGCCTGAACGGAGTGGGGTTGACTGGTGCGGAGGTGGTCGGGTGGTGCTGTGCAGGTGGTCTCAGGTGGCTCTTGTTGCTGGACCCATGATGTCTCCTGGCATCGAAGTGTTGGTCTGCCAACCGGGCTGCTTCGGTTAGGGTGAGGGGTTTTCGGTCCCTCACCCATTCGTATGCTTCCAGTAGTAGTCCATTAAAGAACAGCTCCAGTATTATTAGTTGGCGCAGTTCCTCCATGGTGGTGGCTTGGCTTGACTGAATCCACCCTTGGGAGGCTTGGTCCAACTTGTGCGCCCACTCAGTGTGCAAATCTTTTTCGGGTTTTCGCAATCCCCGAAACTTGCGCCGATATGCCTCAGGCGTGATGGCATACCTCTCTAGGATAGCCCTTTTAACTTTAAAATAGTCTTTGCTGTCCTCTCTGGGGACAGCGCGATAAGCCTCTGCTGCCCGCCATGCCAACTTTCCTGCGAGCAGGGGCACCCATACTGCCTGCTCCAGGTCGTGCAGGTCACATAGCCGCTCTAAATCCTGCAGATATCCGTCGATTTCATCCTTCTCCTCGCAGAATGCTTTAAATGCATGGTACGATATCTTTGGTTTTACCGGACCGCAGAAGGAAGTAGTGATGGATTCTGCCCTGGACGGTGCTCCCTGGTGATGTTGTGCCATCATGTATTCCTGTACGTCCGCCATCAGGACCGTCAAGATATCCAGGGGTACTGGCTGTGGTACAAATTCCAGCCGGGTTCTCAGTTCCTTTTGGTACGGAGTTTCCTCCTTGGTTGGTGGAGGTGTGCTGCTGTGCGCTCGGTCGCCCTCCATCAGTTCAGCAATCAGCACGGCTTTAGATTTATTGCTAGCGCTCTTTCCTCTCGCTTCCAGCAGTTCCTTAAGTGTCTGCCTTTTCAATGTAGTGTAGTCAGTCTCCATTCACTGATCTCTTTCGTCGGTTTGCTGCATGCGAATTGCCATTCCCTTAGTTCGGCTGTTTCTTTTCATTCGAATGCACTTTTCGGCTGTAGAGTTGGATCCCGTCGCTTGCCACCAATTGTAGCGGAGCGGCAATAATAAATCCCACGATCTCCGCTGGTTCAGAAGGTAATCCACAGTCAAGCGCTGAAAAGCAAGGCAATCTCCCAAATCTCCCAGTAACCGGACGAAACACAGTTCTGAGAGTCAACTGAAGGCTTTATTCACAGGCTCCACAATTTATACAATTCCCCATGCAAGGGGTTTCCTGAGTCCTCTCCCAGGGGTATTCCCAGAGTGGACCAAGTGGGGAACTTACATTACAGAGCCTTTCCCCCATCAGGCACTGCTGCACAAGAGGGATCCTCCCACTGGAACGTGCCGTTAAGTGGATTATCCCTCCGTGTAGCAGAACCAGCAATTAACTTTAAAATACACCGTTTTTCGAATGTTAGGTCTATTTGCACGAATGGACGTTTGGTAGATAGCTGGGGTCTGAGCGCATCATTCGTGAGATTACCGCTCAGATCCCAGCTAAAACAACCGAACGCCGCACGAAAAACATATTCATTAAAACACACACTTAAAAGACCGATTGATGTATAGGGAATAAAATACCGAACGGCCCGGAACTCCCGAACGGCCTGGAAGTCCAGCGGTGTTCGCGCCGTCGAGTAGCCGTTTTTAGTACCACACGCTCGACGACCAAACACCGCTGGGGAACAAAGGATCCAAGATGGCCGACCGCCGTATGGTCGGTATCCGAACGACGGCCACCTTGGAGAGCCTCTAATTACTGATTTCAACATTGTTGGAATCCGTTAACGAAAGCCACACGTCTCTCCATGTGTGGGCTGTTACAGGGTGGTTATTTCGTTTCACGAATGGCCCGCAAAGGTGCCGTTCGTGAAACGAAAGGGAATCAGCTATCTGCTTTTGGCAGATAGCCAAGGCAGGCAATACAAAGCTACACAATCGTATTACATTATACCCAGAAACACACATAACACGAAAATCATACAGGCAACCCTTAAAGCGATAGTACTTAAATAATGTCCAAGTGGCTAGATTTTCCACACCCTGCCCTGTCAGCATTTGCTTATAGAGATTAATTGAATCAATGCATCTCTATGAGGAAAGTTCAGTGTCTGCATGCAGAGGGTGGAGACACGGTAGTGCTACACATTAGGCAGGACTGCTTAAAGAAGCACCTCTAGCAGCCTTTTAAGGAGTGGCCAGTGGAGTTCTCACTAGGCTGTAATATAAACACTGCATTTTCTCTGAAAAGACAGTGTTTACAGCAAAAAGCCTGAAGGTAATGATTCTACTCACCAGAACACATGCAATAAATTGTAGTTCTGGTGCCTATAGTGTCCCTTAAAAACTACAATAAATGTATAAATAAGACACATTGTTCTTGTTGTAAATTACATTTTAGCTACATAAAGTGTTACTAGCAAGTAAACTAAATACTGTATCTCAGAACAGCCCAACCCTAGCCACATCCCCACTCACACCCATAGATTAAAGTGTCCCTATTTGTCCATTTAAAAATGTTGGGAATGTGGGACATATGCAATGTTTATATTTTGTGTATTTTTAGAATATATTTTTGCAGAAATGATTACCTAGCATTATTTCCGTCTATTTTATATTTTTATTCTGATGCTACCGGTATTGTCGTCCATTTTATCTGCTAACAAACAACTCATTTGTTTTGAGATATTATCCACTAGCGCAGTTCAGATGTGATACCCTTTTCAATGAGTACAACTGAGCTCCCGAAAGCATATTTTAGCAAGAACAGTGTCAAAAGCCAATATATATTACCCAATAAAGAGCATGCGACTGGAGCCGTTTATCATTAGCATCGATAAAAACACAGTGAGTCACCCTAAGTACTTATTGTGCAGAAAATAAAGAAAAAATATTGTGCGGAACATCATGTAAAAGGCTAAATTAAAAACCAGACTGCTTTACTAACCACAAAAAGCTGTGAATGTGCTTTGTGCAATTATTGTACACGAGGTCAGTGTTTCTGCTTAATGTATATTATGTCCCATTGTACAGCGCTGTGGAATTTGTTGGTGCTATATGAATAATAATGTCCCCCTGTGCAGCCATTATATTTAGGGGCCACTGTTCTTTGCTGGATATTCCAAAAGACATTTTACCTGAAATATTATTTTTTTTTCTCTTATGGTATGCCCTCCTGCACAACATTCATCTCTACCAGCCCAGTCTCTGCAGTCCTTCAAAAAAATTCTTAAAATCAGCTGCTCACCTCTTAACTCCTTATCCCTGATAGCCTAACTCTGCTATACCCTTTCCACTGTGCTCTCTCCCCTCCACCTCCTCCCATACTGTCATTTGATTACCTCACTTTCCCTTCCTACTTTAACCTCAATATATATATTCTCCAATTTTTAGATTGTAAGCTTGTATGGGCAGAGTCCTCTTACCCTACTATTCTTTTATGTCAAATGCGTTTTGTTCAAATAGTTTGTCTTGTTTTACCTATTGTACTGCAGTGTGGAATATGTAGGTGCTTTATACATAATTGTAACCGGATGGCATGAGATCACAAGTCTTCACAAATGAAGTAAATCCTTCCTAACCAGAGGGACTTATCCTTTATGTGATTACTCGTAGGCTCTCAATATCTGGAAGGAAACCTATTTGTCCAGTTAGATGCAAGGTTTGTTTTTTTGTCATTATTGAATCTTTGAACATGGTTTTGTAATACCAAGTGTTCCCAATTTATGCTGGGATTTTCCTGCTTGTGTCCAAACATGTAGAAAAGGCACATCTGAGATATATACCGCATCTTGAGTGCAGGAAACCTCAAAAATAACATTAATAGCCCTTTAACCTGAACTATCTTTCAATCCTAACCATTATCTTCACAGTCCCCAAGTACAACCCGATCCTTTAAAAAATCAGCAATGTAATGCAGCAGTAGTCATATGAGTGCCAACTGCACTGTTGGGCTGAAAGGCCAATATCTTTGTCTTAAATTCACTTTATTAACATGGAGTGATTTAGGTGCGTATTGTCCCTGTAGCTTGCAATTAAATGCTCCCTTAATTTTAAAAAGGGCCATTCTTCTTTAAATCTCAGATCAACGGCGGAGCCAACTGAGGAACAGAGCGTACGCATCTCTCTGAGCTCCGAGCCCTAATCAACCAAAACCGATCAAAAATTGTCATTTACACTAAAAAACAACCCTACACTTCGCACCCAACCCAAGGGAGGACAGTGGGCAGGAAAGCTAAAAAGCCCCGAGCTGACAAGTGCCCTAACAGCAGGGATATTGGAGACTTGCTGAAGAGCTCACAGCAAGCCGTATGGGCAAAGATGGCGCTGAGGGATGATCTATCTTACTCCTCTGAAGAAGCCTCCATAGACCTTGAGGAGGGAGCCTCGTATGACCTGCCAACAGAGAGAGCTGTCAAGCCCCTAACGACTGGAGACCCGGTGACAGCGGACCTGCTTAAATCTTTGTTAGCAGATCTGCGCAAGGACCTGGCCTACTACAAGAACGCCATTGGAGGCGCAACAGTCTAAGGTTACACAACTTGAAGCCACCTCCAGCAACCATGACACCAGAATCACAACAGTGGAACAAACACTGGCAGACCAACAATGCAGGCAAATAGCCACAGAAAATCAAGTAAACACACAACAAGACCAGAGATGACGATTCAACTTAAATGTCAGAGGAATACCGGAGACCGTAGGTCTCAACGACTTACCCCACTTTATTAGACACCTGTTTGAAGCCATGCTACCGCCCAAGCAGGCCAAAGCCATAAAGATAGATGGGATGTTCCGTCTGCCCAAGCCTGCACAGGCACCACCATCTGCACCGGCAGATTTCATCCTCCACTTCCAGAACCTCCGAGATAAGAACTCCTTCACAGCCGCAATAAGGGGGAAAACCCCTCTATCCTTTGAGGGAGCCACGCTATTTGTCTTTCCGGACCTGCCTAAAAGCACTCTTTCCTGGCGGAAAACTTTACAGCCACCGCTCCAGCACTTGCTTGCCAAGAACATTCCATACAGATGGGGCACCCCACGGGCACTGCTCTTCACACATGAAGAAACTACATTCGAAGCACGGAGCCCTCAAGAACTGGAAGCATGCCTGCAAACTCTTAGCCTCATGGATCCCCCGAATGTGATGGGAAAGACCCTGCTTCACATAAATCCTGCAACCATAGCGGACTTCGCCCCCAGAATGGCTCTGTGTGCGTTGCCGGCCAGAGTGCCAACATGAAGAATGTCCCTGACTGGGTGAGACAGCTTACCCGCTTGGAGGATCTCGTATCCCATCACCATGCAAGATTTACCTATTATTTTTATATTAATGTTTAGCAATATTTTATATTAACGTCTAGCAATGTTTTACTTAAAGTTTCACACTACCAGTCTCATTGTCTCCACAGGTTAGCCACCCCACTTTAGCTATCAAGAGCGAGAAATACCGGTCCGCTCACACTCAGATTTGGTTTATACCTGTGGCCCACTAGAGAATACCCATCGGGCACCTCCACTCTCTTTCTGTCATCCTCCCCCACCCTCCCCATTCCTACCGACTTCCTAGGGGAACCACTCTGCAAACCTCTTTTTACTCATTTGGCAGGGAGCGAATCACTTAACAGGCGCAAGATTCCCAAGAGATAAACTTCCACCTGTTACTCCTAGTCCCAGAGGGGAAACTGCTAGAATGCCCTGTGGGGTCCTATGTCACTGCTGTTATACCAGAACGCGTACTCCACTGGAGCCTTAGTCATACTTCACTTTACTTACCCAGTGGTATAACTTTTCTCAGTCAATAGACACAGTCCTAGGATACAGAGTGTAGGACCCAATGTCTGACTACCCTCATAGAATAGCTTATGTGATAACTAATTATTTTTCTAAACAACTGCAGTGTCTCTCATCAAGTGCTATACCACTTCTGATAATCAACGTCACCGCCCATGCTCATGTTCATGCTCAACTGTCTTTTCATGTCTTTCAAAAACAATGTGCGATATCCTTCACTTTCCATGTTACTGTTTCCTAATGTATGATGGTTATAGGGCCTGTTCAAGCTGTTGTGGCAGTGCAAGTCAGTTTGTGATCCTATGCACAATACAAAATAAAGAATTTAATAATTTTTAAAAAAAAATCTCAGATCAACATTTGAACCAATTAAGAAGCCAGTAAAGGTCCATCCTCCACAATCGTTGTGTATATTTTGTGGTCTACGTGTTGCTTTCATAATTTGCCTCTTCCTGCATTCATTTATTGTTCTGTTACAATCTTTTTCCCAGTTTGCTTTCTGAACCCCTGCGTATCATACATTCTCTCTGAATACACAAACCAGATGCCTCAATGCTGTTGTCTTCTGTGTCACGGTTTACAATCCATCACAGCAAAATGAATGTGATCCAACTCGGAGACCTTTCTATGAAATTAGTTTTTTTTTCTTTTTTTTCCTATCTTTCTTATAGTATCATATTCTGCAGATTTATTGGAATGCTTACTCTCATAAATAGCTTTACACAATTTGATTGTTGCTTATAGAACCCATGACAAGCCCATAAATCATTCTAAAAGGCTATTGGATTCTTAATGAAGTACAATTAAAAGCTATATTTAAGCACCGCAGAAAGTACTGCTGTGCATAAACAAAGACATCTTGTTTTGTCGATATTTGAATACACTTTATTAATATTTTGCATGAGCGTTTTTGTCTTTGATGCTGTTGGATTTATGTTTTTAAATAGGTCAAGCCCTTTATCATGTCTTCTGAAATTGTAATGTGTAACTTATATACAAAAATACATACACATAAAACATCCAGTGCAAGCATGATAGTGTTTTCTTTTGGCGGGGGAGATGCTATTTTTTTTATTTCTATCTTTGTTTGAAGAGGTATTATGGCATGATAATTCATTTAAAAAATAATTCTAAAAAGTAAAAAACATACTATGTACATAAGAACATAAAATGCAGCCAGTTGAGCAAGTGTCTTTAGATATATTACCTGCTGAAGGACCTCGGTTGCCACCTAGTGAATGGGTACCAGGTTCTATTAAACTCTGAATTCAAATGGATCTATGGTATAGATACTATAATACTGGTTTCAGCCACTGGTGGTCCTGGATGCATATAACGAACGCTCTGTTGCATAAGAGTAGTCCCCAGGAGATGCAAAATTGTCATAATGATTCCCTTGCCGCAAATGTTTATTCCACTGAGAATTTTATATAAACTGTACTTCTGTACCACTTATCATCCAAAATTCTAGAAGCCTCTGTGAAATCCTTGACAACCTGTATCACCAATTAAATAATTGTGTTTTCTCTTGTAGAAAAAGAGCAGAGAGGAAACTTGTGGCGAGGGCAGTGGGGTGGAGATCCTGGAGAATCGACCTTACACAGATGGCCCTGGGGGCACCGGTCAGTACACACACAAGGTTTACCACATTGGAATGCACATACCCAGCTGGTTTCGCTCCATACTTCCCAAAGCTGCCTTGCGGGTGGAAGAGGAGTCATGGAATGCATATCCCTACACAAGAACCAGGTAACTTGGTTGGTTCTATATATTCGGGCTGATGTATACTGTTGTCATTGCTGCTATTCAGGAATAGCGGGAGCTTGAGCACAGGGTTTAATTTTGGGGTAGATTAGTAGACTGTTCATGTACATCTGTGAAAATGAACAAGTGTTTAAATACTGTAGTCTCACAGTGTACCTGCATATGAAACAATAATGGAAAATGAAACATTATCCATGGAGCGTTAATGAGTGGGCTGTAGCCCAAAAGAGGATAGCTATCCGGATAAAGATAATTGCTACACAAACAAACCATGCAAGACACAATGGTTGATATAGGGTCAGAATTACCCACAATCAATAAATATTAAACATAAAGGTTAGCAAGTGTAGAGAAAGGGGGAACTCCTCCAAGAGCCTGAAATTAAGCACTGGGATCTCTCCAAGTTTGAAATCCGCACCCAGTTTGCTCAAAAACACAATACCTTGTGATCTAGACATCAAATTAAATGGAGATGTGTATGGGATAACCTCTGCTACTGCTGTGTGCGGAGGTGGGGCGTTGGTTCTTAATTAGAATGAAAGAATTCTGGGGTTGTTGCCGCAAGAGAACCAGTGTATTAATATGAGATAACAATAAATCTCTTGGGTCTCAGGATCTAGACGCTGATGTGAGTGCTTCCAAACAGTAGGACTGTTAAAGGATCACTTTAGGGTCAAGAACAGAAACATGTATTCCTGACCCTATAGTGTTAACATCACCATCTAGCCCCCCTGGGCCCCTCATGCCTCCATAAATATAGCAAAATCTTACTGTATTCAAGGCTGAAGCTGTAACTCTGCATGCTTTAGACTCAGAAAAACAAGCAGTCTGCTGACATCATCAGAAGTGATGGCCTGATCCAATCACAATGCTTCCCCATAGGATTGGCTGAGACTGACAAAGAGGCAGATCAGGGGCAGAGTCAGCATGATTCAAACACAGCCCTGGCCAATCAGCATCTCTTCATAGAGATGAATTGAATCAGTGAATCTCTATGGGGAAAGTTCAGTGTCTGCATGCAGAAGGAGGAGACACTGAATGTTTGGATGCATTTTAGGCAGTCATGACCCATGAATGATCTCTGACAGCCATCTAAGGAGTGGCCAGTGAAGTTATCACTAGGCTGTAATGTAAAAACTGCATTTTCTCTGAAAAGACAGTGTTTACAGCAAAAAGCCTGAAGGGAATGATTCTACACACCAGAACAGATTCAATAAGCTGTAGTTGTTCTGGTGACTATAGTGTCCCTTTAAGCCATGCCCCTGAAGGGTATTCTTTCATGTAGGTTGAGAGTACATGATATAGCATTGTAAAGATTACAGGTATGATAAATTGTTTAAAGGTTGACTCTTCACAATGTGATTATTTGTCCTACAGATACACTTGCCCTTTTGTGGAGAAGTTTTCCATCGACATAGAAACTTTTTATAAATCTGACTCTGGTGAACATGCCAACGTGTTCAATCTTTCTCCTGCAGAAAAACGACAGACAACGCTTGGTAAGAGACAGTATCCCATCTACTTTCAACTGCTTTCACTCTGTTTGTTGCCAGTGACCATGAATTGATAACAGGGAATGTATCTTTTATTAATCTACATTTAGTTAAACTAGTGGTTCCTTAGCAAACATACAATGTCCATCATTACACAGGCTCCCCTCGCTGGGATTCTATTTGGGGCTAAATCTGATTGGCAAGTGCAATTGATGTAGCCATTCTTTCCTTAACTCGATGTAACTGTTTGTTATTGTGCAAGATATGGATTTCGTGAACAATTTTTAAAAAAATGGTTTTTTTTTTGTATTTCACCCTTGAAATGTATATAATAAGTTATGTTCCACATTGGGTCTACAGTCATTCCCCTCTCTTTGTGCAAGGAAGCCCTGCAGCCACCGAGTAATTACATTGCCCAACTTTCCCACTAGTATCTCCCAAAACTCCCCATAAAGCACATGGGCAGTCCTAGTGCTGATCAGCCTGGAGCTGGTTTACCCAGGGATGTCACACCACCTATTTCAATTTACATCACTCCCACACCCCTATAGTTGCATCCTATATGCATACCTTCCAATGTTGGGATATTTGTTACTATTGTCTATGTTGCTTCAACACTCAATCTACTACTATTATTTATAAGACTTCAACCTATTCTGCAGCACTGTATAATTGTTTTTAAAACATACATGTACGTGAAAACAAGAGGTTGTCTTTTCCCCCTCTAAATGCTGGCAGTACCTAGTAGTGAAGGTCCCAGCATTTTCTGAAATTGTAAAAGCGCTGTACATTATTTCAGCCTTGCTCTTCCTGTTTGTGTTTAATATTTTCTTATTCTGATAACATGTTCCTATGCATTTTTTACTGTGTACATGACATACTAAAGAAAGAAAGATTTCTTGTTAGAGCCTCCAGTATCAAGCTGCATTATTTTTTTTTTGTTGCCATCTGCAGCTGCACCAGGCCTCAGAGGACCAACTAATGACCATTTATCGACCTTTAGGGAAATGAGCCATTTTTATTGGCTAGATATCTTCATCGCTGAAACCGCCATTCAGATAGACACTAATTAGCACCCAGGCAGGCAGTCGTAAGAGAAACCTCTATTCCTTGTCCCTAAAGCTTGTTGCCATGGAAAAGAATAAATGCACGCTGACATAAAAGCGATGCATGACGTAGCCAGCTGAACCCAGTAGCACAATTTGGGAGAAGCATTCTGAATTATTCTCTCTTTAGGTGACACTAGAAAGAAGAATCTGTACCTCAGCCTGCTAATTTTAGCCCATGCTGCAGTACTGGTGGGTGAGCAGGTGAAGAGGAGGCACAACATAAAAGCAAAATAAATGAGGGGGAAAAAAAATCTCTGGAAGAAAAAAAAAGCATGTTAAAAATAAAACTGTCCTGATCCATTTGAAGTTGGCAACGTAAGCAGGGAATGCAGGCGGTTTCATGGAGATTTTTGTTCCACAGTAAATGTCACCATTTTATAAACAGTTTAAATATCAGATGCTGAAACTAAATAAAACAAGATGGAGTTCAAGTAATGTTTTCAGCAGTTGCTAAAGCAAAAATAAATACATTAAAATGTAGACTGTGGGGTTTCACAGAGCAGAGATTTCCACAAGTGTTAACACAGCAGCTATGTGGCCAGTCCATTATCACTCACGTTTATTCATTTTAATTGCAAAAAGAGAACGTCACCCCCTAAAGAGGGTCACCTGTGTAGTACGACAGTGTGTTTTACAGAATCCTGTGAATAATGGAAAAAAGTATCAAGGGATAATATATCTGATAATATTAGGTTAACTGTACCTTTAAGAATGTGTTGTGCTGCTCGGCAGTACAATATTTTGTGAATAGAATAGCAATAGTAACCTTGCCTCATGGCTGGTAAACCTTAGTAATATTTGACATGTTAGCAGAAAATAAACACTGACAGAAGAATACTGTTTTGTTTGCATGTTGGAACATATGCTTCTTTTCTAACACGAACAATACACAGAGCAACATTTCCAAATTTTTTCAGTAGCTCTTCAAATGGCATTTTTTTGTGGGAATAAAAGAAATGAGGAAATGATTGAATTAAATCTGTTTTTTACTATCCGAGACTAAGGGACAGTTGTAGAAAAAAGAAATGACTACTAATGGCATCCAGTATTGTAAGTGACACCCTGCCTCTTTCTAATATATGAGCTTGGGCTAGGGGTCTCTCAGGTGCAATCCTAATCACCTAACACCTACAATCAGGTTTGTGGCCTGGGTTCCCCAATCCCCTCTGCCTAGCAAATCTCTAGATATCATTTGGAAACCAAAGAGAAATAGAGAAGTTTATTTTTAGATCAGAAACAAACCTAGTTTGATTTTTAAAGGTATGTAATCTTCAGGCACATAGAATTAAAGCCACAGGCAGATTTATTGGATCAAAAAGGCAAAGCTACGTTTCGACCTACTAAGAGGTCTTCTGTTAAGCTTGATAATGACCTCAAAACGTTAAATCTGCCCATGACTTTAATTCAGTGCCTAAAGAATTGTCCTGTGTTCTGTTATGTGTTTTGGATTTGCTGGTCCTGCTTCAATGCACCTGGTTTTAAGTGGATTTGAGTGCAGTTCCTTTTTTCAGTTTCACATTAAAATATATTCACAGTGTATTTTTCTAGATCGTTAAGAGAGTGGTTTTTGTCGGTCTGGTTTGTCTGCACTTTTAGTAGTGGTTAATATCCTTCCATTGTGTTTTCCATCATGGCATAATTGTTTAACTGGGGTTTTATTCACTCTTTTCATTTCTTTGTCAGATCCCATTGATATCGTCATGGATCCGATCCCTCCACACGAATACAAGGCTGAAGAGGATCCCAAACTTTACAAGTCCTCTAAGACTAAAAGAGGTCCTTTGTCCGATGACTGGATTGAAGAGCAGAGGAATAACCTTGGAAGATATCCCATCATGTGCGCCTACAAACTTTGCAAAGTGGAGTTCCGCTACTGGGGCATGCAGTCCAAAATTGAGAGATTCATCCATGATGTTGGTGAGTTCTAGAATGGATATTAAATTAAGAATGGAGACTTCTGTTCACTGAGAAACAAAGAGCTGCCTGTTCTTTAACTGAAATGAGACCTCTTTCCCACATAAAACATAGGTATCTGTTCCAGTTTTTATATTTATGATGTAAATGTACACGGATATCAACATTCAAAACAAAAACATATTAAGCATATGTTATTTTTTTCAGTGCATTTATATCTTTTGTATTATCAGCAAATGAATGAATAATAAGTACCATGGGACTGACACTGCTTTAGTTGTAAATATACAGCTCCGTCTGTCACCATGGCCCCCTCTGTCTGTGGTAGTGAGTATTGCAGTCATTATGTTATGGAGAAGTTTGCATTGATTGGGAGGATCCCTCTGATTGCAGAATTCTTGCTTGTACATGCCCTAATGTGTTTACCCTAAGGTGCCTTGTTTTGTATACACGGGAATGACCATACTATATTGCATAATAAAATCCTTAAATGTTCAAAACACTCCCTTGATCGAGCAAGGCCTCTTAGCCTGTAAGAAACAAAACAGGGTAGTCAAGCTGTCCCCCTCCCACCCCCTTCTTGTTGGCATACAAATAACGTCAGCATTAATTTTATTTCTGCAGATCTGTGCTTTAGCACATTTTGTTTTAGAACACTTGTTTGACTGAAGTCATTTTTCCAATTTGTTCAAAAATTATTTTCAAAAGCTCTGAAAGATTGTAAGGGACAAACATTTTTAGGTTCCATTTGATACCATTGCTGGAAATAGATGTGCACTATATTAAATGCCAGGAGAAGTGTTATTTTTCAGACTGTTTGCTATGACACATTTTGTGTCTAGCACACTCACAGCTAAACATATTGGTAAACTGACCAGCATCCATAATGAAGAATATTATTTTTTGATGAACCCCTGACCCAGGAGTATAATCTGTTTTCATTTTACATATCGTTATACATACAAAACAAATGCTTGACCCCACTGTTGCATAAAGTGGATGTGTCTATGGCATTTATTAACGAAGTTACGCATTTGGAGCGTGCCTATACATGTTTTGTTGCCAGAACATTTCTGGAGTCATTTTCTGAACTTGCAAACAAATACTATTCACATACTCGTTGTTTTATTGGTTACATTTTACAGCCTCTCTCCTTTATTTTAATTTGTTTATGCTAAGTGGAGAGTTAAAGAATGATTTACTTCAATTCACTCGCATGTACACACATGAAAAATTTAACTAATACGTTATTGGTAAGTATATTTCGGACATTTTAGAATGATCATTTTACCACACTTTGATACAATATACTTTTTGTCTGACAAACACACCATATGACAATAAAGAATAATATTTTTTGTTCCCCTTTTTATGGAGAAAAGGCACGATGAAGCTTTATGGGGAAAAGGGCCAAGTATTGTTTCACTAGCAGAAACATTTGTACCACCGTGGTAAGCTTTAGTGGTTATTGTAGTTCCCCTTCAAAATTTGGCATTTTTTAATCAACATTTTTTTATTTTTTTTATTTGTGCACTGACGTCAGACAGAAGAGGCTCAGCGACAAGGGGGCTAATCTTTACATTGGCTTGTGTATTTTATAGCTGCACATAGTTTAGTTTGCAATTTAATTTACACATCGGTTGGACTTTGACATCCAGCCATTATTCCGTTTTACGTTAGGAGTGCTACTGTATTGCTGTCAATCCTTTTTGTGTTCAAAACAGACAAAAGTAGACACTTCTCCTTCCAGACACAGTTGCAAAAAGCTGTTGTTTGGCCATCAGCTGAGTGTCTGTTCTAGAGGATCATGCAACACTTACCTTCATTAGTTTGGCAAGACAGATGTCAGTAGTCTCCATGTCTCACCGCCACCTTACCAACAGAGTTATATTTTTTTTTGCACAGTACTGGTTGCACTCTCACCTTTCACTGAATTAGGAAAATGCATTTTGTGTGTGTGTATTTTCAATCTCTTATTTGCCTAAAATGACACGCAGCACTGTCAGTTCCTGTTAAGACAAAGATTGTTGTGCTAGTGAGTTCCTTCTGACAGGGCTGCCAATGGCTTACAGCCAAATTCCACAGAAATTACAGAATATTAAGCAGTCCAGAGGGATCTTTGGCTCTCTTTGAGCCTTTAGTTATATTTAATTCACACAGCAGATCTGTAGAAGTGGTGTATATGTCAAGGCTTGTGCAAATGTCTTTCTACTTCTATTCATAAATTTTTGTGTCGCATAATATAAGGTAGTGAATGTTCATGATGCAGAGATAGGAGGAATGTCCGTTTATTCCATGGAGCTAATTAAAGCAATACAGGCTATACAGCAAAATAAATAGCATATTTCTTAGCATTAATCTTTAACACACTGTGAACTCGACACCATACTCACTAGTTTTATAATATGATTCTGATGTCGGAACCAAAAGAGCAAACAAAACCTTGCTCAACAAATTACTCTGATAAATTTAAAGAATCGAATTGTTCAGAATGTTTCTTCTATACGGAATCTATTTGCTTGGAACCATGTTATATTGGAAGCAAAACACTCTGCCAATCCAGTCCATCAGATCTCGTAACTATTAAAAGTGCCTAAATAAAATGAAATAACGAGCAGAAAAATTAAGTATCCATCTGCTTAGGGGCAAATTTTGAAATACATGTATCCAAAGACACTGCCCGATGCTTGTCTGTGTGTGTGCTCACTCTCTCTCTCATTTCTTTCAATTTATTTTTGTTAAATACATGCAGGTGACATCTGTGATGAGAATTTACGACCTGAAAATCCAAATTAAAGTACACTTATGGAATTACTTGTCTCATTTTCCCCAGTTTTATTCCACTCAACTTCTGGCAGCCTCACATTTCAGATGTTCTCGCTGTCAAATCCATATGCATTCATGTTTGATAGCCGCAATCTTCTAAAACTTGCAATTTAGCATTATGTATGGTAGGCAATCTTCGTATAAATAAAACGAGACACACAATATCCACAGACAATGTTTAATTACTTTTCAATGTGCTTGGCCCTGGTGTTTATTCAGAGCCCAAGGTGCATACAACCATAATTTTGTAACCATATAACATATGGTTCACCAACTTTCAAAACTTGTAACTTTATTAACCACCAAATAGCCAGTCAGTCATAACTAACCTGACCGCCTTTTATTTAAAACCATTTACCACCATATCCTTACTCCGAACGTGACCCTGAGGATGACTTTTGCCCCAATGCTTCTTAACACCACGACAATACAATTAAATAAAAGTAAAAGTAGGGTCCGTCCGCACTGTTCCTGCTTAAGTCCATTCTGCCAGGATTAAACTTGTGCTGCTTCTTTTTATACTGTTTCAGTTTCCCGCCTTTTTTCTGACCTCAACTTTCAACCAATCCCATGCTAGCTCCAGGCCCTAGAAACAGCTGTGTAATCAATTCTGCTCAGATACCTGTCTAACTGACCAACTGCCACAAGATGTAAAATTCCTCACATTCAAATCCGAGACAAAAGAGATTAACTACTTCATTGCCACCATACATATATGCCACGGTGCTTAGTGCCTGTGGCTTCTTTTTTACATGTTCTATATGTGTTAAGCATGAGGATACCTCAGACAGCGTATGTAAATGATGGATAACAAGCCAGAAACACACATTAACACTTGTCCCTCATTATTATTGTATAATAAAATAAATAAATCATATTTATGTATAAAATATTTTACCAGGAAAGATACATTGGGATTTCTCTTGTTTTCAAGTATGTCCTGGGTCCACAAAACATTGCATTGATACAATAGGGTACAATAAAATACAAAAACAAAATTTACACACTATATACGAAATTTAACACAGAACATGTAGGTATGTAGAGAGGGATCTCTTAAAATACTTAAGGCTTAGGGAAGATTTGAAAGTGTGCAGGAGGTCTTTCCATAATTAAATAATAAACCAACGTCATAACTTTACTATAGTATAATGTAAAATATAGGTGTCTGCTTGTGTTTGTAGAGAATAATAGATGTGATTATTTTTTTTATTTTAAACTTAAGTCAATATAAAAGTTACACTGTTCCTATGGCAACCCAGGAAATGAAAGCCATGTGTATGCTCAGTTTTCTTTTTTTAAAACATTTAATTACTGAAACTGAGGGAGCTGTGGGTATTTTCTTCTATCCTAGAGGGCTTGGTATTAGCGGAGTTCAGTTGGGGGCTTACTGTGCGCTATGCCATTGTGTCTTCATTTACCCAGCAAGAGGGCTGATTAAACAGTCAGGATACAGATAGGCCTCGTTGAGCAAACACTTAACATTCCTTTTAGTCCACGCTTCAGGAATGGGTATTCCTAAGATATCTTTAGGATGAGAGCTATATCCTAAACGTGAATCAAAATATACAATGCAGCTTTTGGAAAAATTGTAGAGCAAACCAAGCAGATCAGTTTATATACCATCTGTTCTGGCAGTGATACAGACTATTAAGTTAACATCTTGCCATAAAGCAAATGTCAAGTCTAGAATTTGCCCATTCTATTTTACTGCTTTATATGTGGGCTGCAAATCATCAGTAATTTTCACCTTCTTCAGTGAAATTTGACCAGACCAGGAAGTGACTCAGCCATACCCCAATAGTGCTACTGAAGTATGGGAGCATTTTGTACCATAATCTACACTGATCAGTCACAATATTAAAACCACCTGCCTAATTTTGTGCTGCCAAAACAGCTGTGGTGCATCGAGGCATAGACTCCACAACACCTCCGAACTTCTCCTGTGGTATCTCTCACCAGGACATTAGCAGCAGATCCTTATCAAAGTAACATTCATACAAATGCCAGTACCAAAGGTCTACCAGCAGAATATTACACAGCCTCGGCTGGCCTACCTTCTTCCCATACTGCATCCTGCTGCCATCTCTTCCACAGGTAAACAACAGACACGCACCCGGCTATCCACCTGATCTAAAAAAACAGCGTGATTAATGACACCAGGCAACCTTCTTTTATTGCTCCGTGGTTTAGTTCTGACTCTCACGTGCGCATTAAAGGCTCTTCTGGTGGTGGCCGGGTTTTATCATGGCCACTCTGATTGGTTATGCGGCTATGTGGCCCCAAATGCAGCAAACTATGATACACTGTGTATGCTATCACCTTCCTATCATGGGCAGTGTTAAGTTTTTCAGCAATTTGAGCTGCAGTACTCTTGTTTGTGATCGCACAAGACAGGCTAGCCTTTTCTCCCCACGTACATCAATGAGCCTTAAATTCAAGAACTGACCATCTGCTGCATAATATATTCTACCCCTTGACTGGTGCCATTGTAACAATATAATCAATGTTATTCACTTCCCCTTTCAGCGGTTTTAATGTTTTAGCTGATCAGTGTATGCATGGAACGCTGTAACAAGTTACAATGCTTGTAATGTTTATTGATCGTCTTACAAATGACAGTTTTAAAAAATTTGTGCTTGGCTACTGGCTTGGAAAGAGACATTGTTTTTCCAAACTTGTTTTGTGAATGGGGAGTCACTGGTTGGCATCAGTTGACCGCTCTCAGCCAATCAGCAGCTCCCCTGCCCAGCGGCACTCCGTGCTTTCTGAAACTGATATTTCAGAAGCCAGACGCCACCTTGGGAGGAGTTGAAATTTACGCTGGAAGCAACTTTTCGGTTAAACCGTTCGAGAATGGTTTAACTCCTGAAGGTAAGGGTGCGTCTGGGGTGCACTTAGATGAAGTTGTTATGGTGCCTTATGCTGCTTAATCTTTAATGGCTTATATGGAATCATCTGTTAGATACTTACTTGAGGATTACCAACTAAAAACATTAATTTACAATTCTCTAATACAACAATGATGCTGCATCATCCTTTGGATACTTACGAAATATGAATATTACATTTACAAGTACCATTTAATACAGAAAGCCTTTGTTATGCCGTTTTGACCAGGTGCTTATGTGATTATGATGGTGGTTTGCTAAATAGGATAACTGCTCCAGGACATTATACCAACAACAATTTATATATGACTGTGCTACAGAATGGTTTTGTAATAAGACATTTAGATGAGTGCAGTTCTACTACTAAGCTGTTCACTAGGCAATAGTAAGAGACTGAGATTGTATATATACAAGACTGGAATAATCTCCAAGTTTTGCCTTACTTACTCATCCTCTCACCATATCTGATTTAATTCTGAGAAAAAGGGGTTGGAATTTTCTCTCTTTTTCACAAGTAGCTTTTGTTAGTGAAGAGTAAAGGAGCACTATAGTGCCCAGAAAACAAACTTGTTTTCTTGGCACTATAGGGTTATTAGGTCCCCCTCCCGCTGGGCTGAAGGGGTTAAAAACCCTTCAGCCACTTACCTTCATCCAGCGCCGGGCTCCCTCTGCGCTGGTGACCTCTCTTCCCCCTGCCGACATTGGCTCCGAATGCACATGCACAGCAAGAGCCACGCGTGCATTCAATCCGCCCATAGGAAAGCATTACTCACTGCTTTCCCATGGACGTCAACTGTCATCTCAGTGTGATTTTTGACAGCCACTAGAGACTGGATTAACCCTCAATTTAAACATAGCAGTTTCTATGAAACTGCTATGTTTACAGCTGCAGGGTTAAAACCAGGGGGACCTGGCACCCAGACCACTTAATTGAGCTGAAGTGGTCTGGGTTCCTACAGCGGTCCTTTAATCTCTAGCTAGATGTTGTGTCACACCTTTATAGACACAAGGTTTTACATTTTTGTACTTTGTTACTAAAATTCCATCTCTACCTAGATATTGTGTTATATTCTAACAGATATAAAATCTGCATTTATAGCTAAATATGGCTAACTATATAGCAGCTATATTCTATTTAAATGAACCCTTAAGTGAGAGACTGAGATTTGTGTGTGTGTATATGTATATATATATATGTAACGGATCACATTCAGGTAGAGAAACCTCCTTTGGTTGACTATTTTACCTTTCTCATCTATCCTCTCATTCTATTCCAGATACTCTAGAGCAGCGTATTGTGCTCAATCTGGCTTTGCATAGGAGGGAAATTATTTTCTTAATTGTGCTAACCATTATATCAGTGGTTCCCAACCCAGTCCTCAAGTACCCTTTTCAGTTCAGGATTTAGGGATTACCCAGTTGTGTCTAAGGTGTTTTCAGAAAGAAAAAAAAAAACCAACACTTTAAACAAAACATTGTAATCCCTAAATCCTGGACTGGTAGTGAGTACTTGAGGACTGGGTTGGGAACCCCTGCATTAGCTTAAAGCCCAGTGTGGCATCTAAGGATAGCTTGTTGTTGATTTTTTTTGTTTTGTTTTAGTTTTTTTGGGTTTTGTTAGATTGTGCTGCTGAAAATCTTTTTCTCTAATTTACTTGGGTTGGGGGTTTTTTTTTTGTTTAAAAAATAAATAAATATTATTCTCCTAAATTCTACGATATGTTTACTATATGTAGAAATCGGTGTATAAATATCAAGAAATAAATACAATTGCTTCTCTTTCAATAGTACAAGCTGAAGTTTTGTTATACAACAACAGTGCATGCTTGCTGAGAACATAACCCCATCCTTTGTAGTCAGGGGGGGAATTCTGTATTTTTCCAGGTTAGAGAAGTGTTCTTTTTACTCCAAGACTAAACAAACAGGCTGCTTAATTTACTTGCTTGCTATGAGTTGAGAATTAAACCAGGTATTAGAAGAATTTGCCAAAAACATTACACTTGGCTTATAAAAAGGTTTATGCTTTTTTGGGGGGTTCCACCATATGGATACACTATATCAAAGGGTTCCACGTGAAAATTTATTAGAAAGCACTGCTCTAGAGAACCAGGATTTGATAGTATATTCTTTCTGTGCAACCATCGTATTAAAGGACCACTATAGGCACCCAGATCACTTCAGTTTTAACCCTGCAGCTGAAACTGCTATGTTTCACTGAGGGTTAATCCAGCCTCTAGTGGCTGTCTCACTGATTGAGTAATGCTTTCATGTGGGCTGTTTGAATGCGCGTGCGGCTCTTGCCGCGCATTCGGATATGACGTCGGCAGGGGGTGGAAAGTTCCCCAGCACAGAGGGAGCCCGGCGCTAGAGAAAGGTAAGTGGCTGAAGGGGTTTTAACCCCTTCAGCCAGCGGGAGGGGGGCCTTGAGGGTGGGGGGGACCTAATGACCCTATAGTGCCAGGAAAAGGAATTTGTTTTCCTGGCACTATAGTGCTCCTTTAACTTCATTGGAGATTCCTCAGTAACTAGATACTGAACTAGACAGACAGAAGGTTGAACATCTTGATACTTTAGTTACATTGCCTCAATATATAGCTTGTATTTTCCATAATGGCTAAACTATGTTAGCCTGGTAGTATCTATATTCAAATTGAATCAACCCTCTATTAATTTCAATATTTAGAGATCATTACCCACCTTGTTATATAGTGTTACACATCTCACTTATCCCTACACATTTCTGTTTTTCTTTCTTTTTTTGTTTACTGATTGATGACTTTTAGGAGTTAAATTTAAAGAGATGTTTTTAAACATTGAAATAGATTATATCCATTTAACCGTATAACTATACATAGCACACAAGGTCATGCATTTAGACTGGAAGAAAGGAGAGTAAGTCTAAGGCAAAGAAAAGGGTTTTTTTTACAATAAGAAGAATAAGGATGTGGAATTCTCTGCCTTAAAAGTTGGTTTTATCAGAGCCTGTACAGATGTTTAAATAGCAATTGGATAAATAGGTTTCAGGAATATCATTTTTATTAGTGGTAATGGCTTCTTGATTGAAGGAGATATTTGACCTCCATTCTGGGGTCAAGAAGGATCCCCCCCCCCCCCATGTTTTTGCAAAATCGGAAGCGCTTCAAACTGGGTTGTTTCTTTCTTTTGGATCAAAAACAAAAAGAAACGTAAAAAGAAAAGGCTGAACGTGATGTATCTGTCTCTTTTCAGCTATGTTCTGTAGTTTCCTGTAAAACAAGTTCTGCATACTTTTTGCAGTAATGCGGATGTTGTCATTCTCCTCCTTTACCAGGGCAGAGCCATTTGCAAGCAGAATTGCTATGTCATGTCTCTCTGTAAAGTAGTTTATATTTATTTGATTACTTTCATTCTGAAATATTGCTACTAAAACAACAGCTTTTGGACTGGAATACACTTTATTTTTGCACTTAAAACACACACACATGTATTCCTGACTCTATAGTGTTAAAGAACAATCTAGCACCCTCTGTCCCCTATATATAGTAAAATCATACCCTTACTCCAGTCTGCTGCTGCTGGATCGGCCCCTGAATTGCCTGCTTAACATAAGAAAGCATAGGATTGGCTGAGACTGTCAAGGAGGCAGATCAAGGACAGAGCCACCTCAAGCAAAACATAGCCCTGGCCAATCAGCATCTCCTCATAGAGATGCATTTTATCAATGCATCTTCATGAGGAAAGTTCAGTGTCTGCATGCAGAGAGTAGAGACACTGAATGGCAGTGCTGCACACTATGCAGCACTGCCCTAGGAAGCACCTCTGAGGAGTGGCCAGTGAAGTTATTCATAGGCTGTAATGTAAAGCCTGCAGGGACTGACTATACTCACCAGAACGAATGCAGTAAGCTGTAGTTGTTCTGGTGACTATAGTGTCCCTTTTAAGTTTACACATTTTCACTTTTTACAATTTTTCTGAAGAAAATATGCTAACCATATATTGAGAAAACAGCTGACGGTCTAACAGCTTCTTTGCATGTGTGAAAAAATAATAATCCTGTTTGTGGAACATTTTCTCACCTTGATGACTGTTCTTCTACATTATGACTTGCGCTTTACTCTATGCAGCAGAACATGCTGATCATGCTCTCTCTACTGGCATTTAGCACATCAGAGCTACAGTATAGGCTAATCAATCAGGACTGTAGAACTATCACAGTACAATGGCGAGAGGGAATTAATAAAATACATTTATTAGTGCTAAATAAATAACTGTGTGACCTATTCTGTCTGCTTATTATTTTCTTGTTCACAACTGCCTTACATTTTATATTTACATGCTAGCCAAGATCATGAGTAGTTACATCTAACAGCAGAATTTTCTTCTTCATACACCTGTATCAGCTGTAGTTAAGGAAGAACTGCCACTGGAAATCTCTGAATAAAAATAGAACAACTCTTATTGCTTGAGGTTACCTATTTTCATGTAAAGATTTAGCAATTGTCATCACAGTCTAGTCCAGGCACAGCCTTGGGTACACAATGCATTGGAAAAGGAGAAACAAAAACATTTCACTATACTCTGGTTTTATTATTATCACATAGCACCAACATGTTCAGCAGCGCTTTACAATTGTAGAATGGATATATTTAACAAATCATTGACTTGTAGAATAAAATCGAAACGAGGTGAAGAAGGCACTTAGAAGCTTATCGTATAGGAAGAAGGGAGAAAGAGATAAAAGAGAAAGAACAGCATGTCAGAGAAGAGGAGGCATTGATGGATAAGAACCCACTGTCAGATTCAGCTAGTAAAAGTGTTGTGGGAAGGAACTAAACAATGGAAGGAAAGTGAGTGTGTGGGCTGTGGAGGTGAGGAGATTGAGGAGGGCAATTGTAATGAAAGAAATGTCACCCAGCAAGATAGTACGTTATCCTAAAGAGATGTGTTTTCAGTGACTTTTATTTATGCTGACTGACACAAATAACAGAAGGTAGATTTACATGGAAAGTCTTTCCCACGTTTCAGTAATAACGAACTTTGGCTGTCTGTTAACTTCTACATCTAGAGCTTGTTTTTAATTGAAACATAGGGCATTTCCAGGTATTCATTATCTGCATTATGCTGTGAGAATAGCGACCATGACAGATCCACTGTACTATTGCTTATAAGTGGTCTAAACCTACGTGATCACTTTCTGGAAGCATGTCATCCACTACCAGAATAATTTCCTCACTGAAAAGCTTTAAACTTCTACTGTACAATTAAATTAAACTGTGTCCACAGCATCTTGTCCTGTAATGTCTTCTATACCACTTTGTAAGGTTATAACCAATGACAGATGGCAATTTCAGATGTCATAAAATCTGCATTTGGTTTCAAGAATACATGGCATCTTTAAGACCTCTCATTAATTTGGTTTTATTTCTTCAAACCTCTACAAACGAATTGGAAAGAGAACTGGTGTATCCAGTGATAGGATTCCTCAAGGAATGTTGACAGACCCTGGTTGTCTTGTTATGTCAAGACTAAGTTTAGACTTGTGTGAGTTACCTAACATAAAACCTCTGCGATAAACGATGGTCTTTAACCTTCAGGGCGGAAACCGTGATATCACAGAGAGTTAATGTACCGTCTTAGACAAAATTGCAGGGTTCCTCTATTATTGGCTGTGAGAGTCAAGCAATATGTTCAGTGATTAATTATTGTCAGATGGGTTCTTCATGAGATGTGTCAGGTTCTCAAGTTAAATTTAGGAAAGTCATAAATTCTAGTTGTCAAAACAATATAAAGTCTATGCCCAAAGTACAAGAAAGATCAAAAAAAAACATTGTTGGGTATTTTTCTAATGTAGCTCTGAAGTCGTAAAAAGGTTGCGTGGGTTGGAACTGTGAACTGAGAGACTTGGAATTTTATTTTATTTTTTACAGTTGGTGTCTAAAAAAGGGCTTATGGCATGGATCTATATAGCTGCTAATTCTGAAAATCTAGGATGTTAAATGTAATGGGGGAAAAATGTATAATATGGGGATTAATTTGTAGGTTTGTGTATTTGAATCTCCATTTTAAAAAATGACTTGTAGAGTGTAATGGAAAAATGTTAAAGGAGAGAAATAAGAACTGGCTAAAGTGTCCTTTAATAATGAATGTATGTTTATAGAAGTAGAAGAAGATTGTTGCATATACCAGGAGATGATCTAAAGTGCAAATGCTTTCAAGTGACTTTAAAGATACTGGTTAGGAACAATTTATGTGAAAATGTCACATATCCTGTACGTAGCTATCCTAAATACAGATCAAGGATTTAGACTCACTTCAAGCAAATGTTTTCTTTTTTTTTCTTTTCACATTTCTTATTGTAAACCAGTGCACAATGATCTAGAAAATGCTATATATGGATGGTATGTGGTATATCAACTGGTATACATGGAAATATATACTGTGAGCAGCAGTTCATCTGCTCTAATGAAAGGCTTTAGCTTCATCCTTGGGCAGTTCATCTGCTCTAATGAAAGGTCCTTCTCTTCTAGATTGTAGGTCAGAACCAGATTACTGCCAGAGGGCCAATGGTTTTCTTTTTTTTTGGTCAATCTTTATTTTATTTGCACATACTAGTACAATGTAGTACAGGCGTGCAATGCCACAGCAGCAATATCACGCATATCAATAACAGACATTGTAAAAGAAGCACTATTGTGGCATGTGATTGAGCTGCACTGTTTTTCATAACTGACAAATCCTACATGTGTTATTCAGATGGTTAACTGAAGGAGTAACATGCATGGGTAGAAGTAGAGGAACAAGAAGGTATACCACCCAGCCTATCCCTCTCATAGGGGATTTACAGTCCCATACCACACAGCATGTGTCCAAGGGTACTGAACTGGAGATGTCCGTTGCAAATCTGGTACCTGCAGTAGCTTCCTTTCCGATACGCCATCTCATAGAAACATAGAAACATAGAATGTGACGGCCGATAAGAACCATTCGGCCCATCTAGTCTGCCCAATTTTCTAAATACTTTCATTACTCCCTAGTCTTATTTTATAGTTAGGATAGCCTTATGCCTAATCTCCCTTGCTTGCCTTGGAGCTGTACAACTGAAGAGCACACCGGCTCTCTGCTTGTCTGGTAGAGAATCGAGATACATCTAGATGCCTTTATGGTCAGGCCCCGCCCCTCATAGTTTGCTATTTAATCAACATACTATGTCTAGTCTCTGCCAAACATTGGTAGTATGTGAAAAAAATTGTCTGAGGAAGTTCTAAAAGTAGAGAATGCTTCAAAGAAAGTAGAATGTACTTGCTAAGTGCAACTCTTTACAATTTTGACCCACAATACTGTCCTTCTCCCAGGATACTGCACAACTTTGTTTTCTATCTTGCTTTTATGAAAACAAAAATGATCTCTCTCATGATCTCTTCCAGGAGCTGAATACTTTTCAGAAAACAGTACTGAGTTTTTATTGATCCTTCCTCTAAATCTGCATATTTTACCATTGTAAATTAGTAGTCATTTTATTTTTCTGCCACCTTTTTTATAAATCTGTATAAATGGTTTTGAAGTCATGGTCTTTCGCGTACAAAAATATGTTTGAGTATAATTATTTCTCAATAATATAGAAAGATAAATAAACTTAACATAATTTTTTAATGTGTTACTAGTACACTTTATTTAATTTTATTTAATATTAAATATTTGAATATTTGATATGAATAACCAATACATCCTCTTGCTGAAACAAAGTAAATGTAAATTAGTCAATCAGATGGAAGCAACACATTCAAATATTATTTTTGCATGAATGTAATCATTATTTGGAGTACTTGCTTATTAGTGCTTCTGGAGCCTCCATGTTTTGTTACAATGCTCATGACACCAATCTCTGCAATATGTGCATTTATGTTCTAGGTCTTCGGAAAGTTATGGTCAGAGCTCACAGGCAGGCATGGTGCTGGCAAGATGAATGGTACGGCCTTACCATAGAGGATATCAGACAGCTGGAAAAGGAAACCCAGTTAATGCTTGCTCAGAAAATGGCACAGTTTAGCCTTAGTGAGAATGAAGGCGAACAGCATGGAGCAAAAGAGTCCCCTAGTGAGAAGGATTCCGAGAACAAGGCCATTACATCTATAGAAACCACAGATGAGCCTAGTGGCATGACCGAGTCGTTGTCAGGAAGAGGGCTAACCAAGCAATGGTCAACATCATCTAGGTCATCAAGGTCTTCAAAGAGAGGAGGTAAGAGCACATAGGGCTATTGCATTTCATGTGCTATACAGAATAGTTTTCCAAAAATAGTGCTTAAACCTCATATAAATGTTTATCCAACTTACATCAATTTGTGTTTGTATTTACATTGCATAAAACTAAACAGAATGCATAGAGTGACCAAGAAAAATTGCTTGAATGCATTCTGTAATATCTCCACATTTTCTGGGGCACCATCCAGAACAGAGATCAGAATCTTCTATTAAATGGCTTCTGTTAATAAAATTATGACTATCTTAATGTAAATATTTATAGCGTTACGTGAAATTCTCCCCAGTCTGTAAATTGCTTATCTGTTGGTCGGAGTACCTGCCAATCTAATTGCTTTCACACAATATTCTTATAAATTGCAAGAGTTTAAACCATACATAGAGGTGAAACCAAACAGTAATTAAGCTTGAATTGAAAAGCTTCCTTGCAGTGTATAATAATCCTGCAACACCTGACCTGGATTGTACAGGCCACATCTGAAAGATGAATTATGATTCAGAATTGATATGCATGAGTGGAGAACTGGAGTACGCTGCCTGCTTCCTGCTGCCTTTCTTCTAAAGAATAAACAGTGAGGATGTGGGAGCAGAGCAGCATGAGGCTTATGCAGATAACAGGGACAGCTTAATGATAACCTGTTCACTGCTGGGAGCCCTGATACACACTGCACATTGGTTCATGAAAAGTCGGTATCACCTTAAGAACAGGAAATGAATGTTCTGTCCCTCTTCCAACCTTTATTTATATGCGTGGAAGATTATGTACAGTAGGCAACAATGCTGAAATATGCATGTGTATCTGTGAGATTTGTATGCCTTGTGTGTGTGTATGTATATGTTTTGTTAAGCAGGGGCTTTGCACTAAATTCAATTGCACCCTGTTCCAAATTATTATGCAAATTATATTTTTCTCATTTACCTAAATAATTGAAGTAAATAACAGCATAATTCTCATGTTATCAACTATTAAGAGTACAATTCAAATTTTATTGAACAAACCTCCTAATGATTACAGTATTTTTTTTTAAACATAAAAAACTTACAATGCACTGTTCCAAATTATTACGCACAGTAAGTTTCAAAACACATTATAGGTTGTAACTTAAAATTGTCATTTGGTGTGTTTGCAGCATATTTACTGAAATCAAAAGCTATTTCAATCAAACTTGTAACAACATTTTAATTTTTTAAACATTTTAACAGGTCACGTTACATTTTAACATAGGACCCCTTATTTGATAGCAGCTTCACAAGTCTTGCATCCATTGAACTTGTGAGTTTTTTGGACAGTTTCAGCTTGAATTTGTTTGCAAGATGTCAGAATAGCCTCCCAGAGCTGCTGTTTGGATGTAAACGGCATCCCACCCTCATAGATCTTTTGCTTGAGGATTCTCCAAAGGTTCTCAATAGGATTGAGGTCAGGGGAGGATGGAGGCCACACCATGACTTTCTCTCCTTTTATCCCCATAGCAGCTATTGATGCAGAGGTATTCTTTTTTTGTTTGGAAAAAGAATATTTTCCGGTATGTCAAATCTTGTACAAGTATCTACAAAAAATAATTAAACCTAGTATAGATCAAACATAACACAGTAATATGTTCTTTTCTGATGTATATGCACTCACAAACGGAGAGCTATGGACCCAGCTCTGGTTTGAATTTTTCTGGGTCCGTATAGGCGACCCACCCCTATTACCGATATGGATCTTGTTCTATGGGAAAGATAGAGACACAAACGATTGCGCAGTATTGGTGACTCTAATTCGAAATGAAATAAAGAATCTCAAATGGGTACTTACAAATATAGAGTCATAAAATAATGACTCAATTCTTAAGCATTGTGCAGATTCAGGACTGCACTCCCTACTGTGAATGATGAAATGCTGGGAACCAGCATCGGTGAAGAAAAGTAGAAAAGATTTTATTACCACAATTTAAAATAATAAATAAAAAGCATCAATATGCTATCTCCGGAACACGTTTCACCACTGACAGCGTGGCTTCCTCAACCGGATAAATCAGTTCTATATCCTTGAATTCCCAGTCCGTGTTTAAATACCGTAAAAACGGCGGGCAGAGAGCCGGTGTATGTGTGCCGTCACACGCCAGTACCAACCACAGGTACGGCATGTGCGGTCCATGCCTCCCTCTCATGCCGCCGTTCAGGGAGAGTCGAGAATTGTGTGTTCATGATTCTTTCGGCTTCGTTCCTCTCATGTACGGTTTGGCGGCAGTTCGATGCAGTTAAAATGTGAATCCATACATATTCCTTATAGTCTGTTCTCTGGCGATTGTGTCCACTCTCTTATGAGAGTATCTTCAAAAGATTCCGTTTTCGAAAGTCCATATTGGTCCGTATACATATAAACAAAATAACAAACGAAAAACAAAGTATCAGCCCATGATAATATTGTCACAAGCTTGTATGTTAAACCTTTGTTTCTTGCCTGTGTAGTGATACATTTTATTTCGTAAGATACAATTTTACAATAACTTAATTATTATTATTATTATTTTATTATTTATATAGCGCCAACAAATTCCGTAGCGCTGTACAATGGGTGGACTAACAGACACATAATTAACATCAGACCACTGACGTACGAGAACAGAGGGGGTTGAGGACCCTGCTCGATGAGCTTACATGCCAGAGGGAGTGGGGTATAGTGACACAAAGGGTTAATGTATTGGAATTCAATAGTTTGTTACAGAAGGGTTTATTGAGTGCTTGGTAGGTCATTTTTGACAGGTGCAGGAACGGAGTCATGGGGTGGGGGATGAGAAACCTGCTGATAATTTAATTGATACGCTTTAATGAAGAAATTAGTTTTCAAAGATTTTTTTGAAGGAGTGGAGGCTGGGTGAAAGTCTGATTGAGGAGGGAAGGAAGTTCCACAGAATAGGTGCAGCCCTGGAGAAGTCTTGAAGGCGAGCATCAGAGCTGGGGATCCGGGCAGAGGATAGGCGTAGGTCTTGGGCTGAGCGCAGGGGTCTCAACGGGACATACTTGTGTATGAGGGAGGGTAGGTATGTTGGAGCAGCATTATGTAGGGATTTGTAAGCAAGCGCCAGAATTTTGAATTGGGCCCTATATCTAACTGGAAGCCAATGCAGGGACTGACAGAGCGTGGAGGCGTGGGAGGTGCGACCGGACAGGAAAATAAGCCTCGCAGCCGCATTCATTATTGCATCATAGATTGCAGCGGTGCAAGCTGGGAACATGTAAGACCGGTGAGAAGGGGATTGCAATAGTCAAGGCGAGAGAGAACAATAGCATGAACCAGTACCTTAGCCGCGTCCGGCATTAGATATGGGCGGATGCGCGCTATGTTCTTGAGTTGGAAGCGACAGGATTTGGCTATCGATTGAACATGGGGAGTAAAAGAGAGATCAGAATCAAAAAGAACCTCTAGGTAGCGAGCCTGGGAGGTAGAGGTGATAGTAGCGCCGTCGACTTGGATGGAGACAGACACAGGAGTAGCAGCACTTGAGGGAGGAAAAACTAGAAGTTCTGTTTTGGACAGGTTGAGTTTAAGGAAGTGAGCAGCCATCCAGTTGGAAATAGCAGAGAGGCAGTCAGAAACACGAGTCAAGGTGGACGGAGAGAGATCAGGGGAGGACAGGTAGATTTGCATGTCATCTGCACATAAATGGTATTGGACACCAAAGGAGCTGATGAGTTTACCAAGGGAGGCAGTATAGATAGAGAACAGTAGGGGGCCGAGGACAGAACCTTGGGGGACGCCGACAGGGAGGGGTTGGTGAGAAGAGGCAGAGGCAGAGCCAGAGAAAGAAACACTGAAAGAGCGCTGGGAGAGGTAGGAGAAGCACCAGGAGAGAGCAGTATCCCGTAGACCAAAGTTACGGAGAATGTGAAGAAGCTGTTGATGATCAACAGTGTCAAAGGCGGCAGAAAGATCAAGGATGATTAGGATAGAGTATTGGCCGCGAGATTTAGCAGCAATTAAATCGTTGGCTACTTTGGTCACAGCAGTTTCGACAGAGTGACCAGCGTGGAATCCATACTGAAGGGGGTCAAGCAGAGAGTTGGATTCGAGAAAGTCTGTCAATATGGCGTAGACAACTCTCTCGAGGATCTTGGAGGCAAATGGCAGTAGCGAGATAGGGCGGTAGTTGGATGGGGAGTTGGGATCAAGGTTGGGCTTTTTCAGAATTGGGGTAAAATAAAAACATCAATTTAGTGAATGGCTGCAAATGATAATTTCTAAGTGACAAATTAACTGTGACCCTCTATATTATAATACATTCTAATTGGAGTGCAACATTGGAGATCATATATGGTTTTAAGAATTACAATTTATAACATGAAAATACATAACATAAAAACGCTCATTTATTTTCATAGAAACTTATTATTTAATATATATATTTATGAACCTATATCTATCTAAAAATGTAATTACTCGCTCCAAGTTTAGATCTAATTATGCAACTTCATACTATCAACCGGCTTTTTTAGATTTGGATAAATCCTTAGAGTTTAAAATATCAGATATTTATGGTCCTCTAATTTAATTTGTAATAAGACATCTTAAAATTCATGATATTTTATCGAGTGGCTAACAAGCTTCATGTAGTTACTGCGTAATATCAAAAATTTAAATGAATATAGGTGAGGGAAAATATATAAAATAACAAAATATATATATATATATATATATATATATATATATATATATATATATATATATATATATATATATATATATATATATATATATATATATATAAAATACCAATATATCTTGGATGTTTTAGATAGGACCTTTTACATATTTTTTATGTCTTTTCTATATGATAGTGGCCCTTTTAATTTAATTTTTTACAAAATGGCTCTTTTTGTGAATGTACCAAATATTTTTACGACCGCTTATATTCCGGAATTTTAAAAGCTTTTTTATATTATTTTGCATATTATTATTTTTATATTACATAGTTACATAGCTGAAAAGAGACTTGCGTCCATCAAGTTCAGCCTTCCTCACATTTGTTTTTTGCTGTTGATCCTAAAGAAGGCAAAAAAAAAAACAGTTTGAAGCACAATTTTGCAACAAGCTAGGAAAAAAATTCCTTGGATCAAGCAGTTATTACCCTACATTGAAAGATTATATCCTTGATTATATCCTTGACTATTCTGTTTTTGCAAGTATGCATCTAGTAGCTGTTTGAACATCTGTATGGACTCTGATAAAACCACTTCTTCAGGCAGAGAATTCCAAATCCGGATTGTTCTTACAGTAAAAAAACCTTTCCTTTGCCTTAGACGAAATCTTCTTTCTTACAGTCTAAACGCATGGCCTTGTGTTCTATGTAAAGTCCGGTTTGTGAATAGATTTCCACACAATGGTTTGTATTGGCCCCAAATATATTTGTATAATGTTATCATATCCCCTCTCAGGCGATGTTTTTCTAAACTAAATAGGTTTAAATTTGTTAACCTTTCTTCATAGCTGATATGTTCCATTCCTTTTATTAATTTTGTAGCCCGCCTCTGCACTTTTTCTAGTGCCATATTGGAATTTTATATAATATGTTAAAATATATTTATATAAATTGTAATTCTTAAAACCATATTTGATCTCCAATGTTGCACTCCAATTAGAATGTATTATAATATAGAGGGTCACAGTTAATTTGTCACTTGGAAATTAT
Organism: Pelobates cultripes; assembly: GCA_933207985.1. Taxonomy (NCBI): domain Eukaryota; kingdom Metazoa; phylum Chordata; class Amphibia; order Anura; family Pelobatidae; genus Pelobates; species Pelobates cultripes. The sequence goes on along the minus strand of OW240916.1, from coordinate 218,307,873 downwards.
CATTTGCAGCCATTCACTAAATTGATGTTTTTATTATCTAGGGATCTGGAATTAACAAACATAATATTCTGTTCCAATTATGAATGATAATGTGTTTTGAGGTCTGTAATTTTTTTTCGATGTAGAATATATTTCTTTTGGTTATTAAGTTATTGTAAAATTGTATCTTACGAAATAAAATGTATCACTACATAGGCAAGAAACAAAGGTTTAACATACAAGCTTGTGACAATATTATCATGGGCTGATACTTTGTTTTTCGTTTATTTTGTTTATATGTATATGGATCAATATGGACTTTTGAAAACTGAATCTTTTGAAGATACTCTCATAAGAGAGTAGACAGAATCATCAGAGAACAGACTATAAGGAATATGTATGGATTCACATTTTTTAACTGCATCGAACTGCTGCCAAACGTACATGAGAGGAACGAAGCCGAAAGAATCATGAACACACAATTCTCGACTCTCCCTGAACGGCGGCATGAAAGGGAGGCATGTAACGCACACGCCATACCTGTGGGTGATACTGGCGTGTGACGGCACACATACACCGGCTCTCTGCCCGCTGTTTTTACGTTATTTAAACACGGACTGGGAATTCAAGGATATAGAACTGATTTATCCGGTTGAGGAATCCGCGCTGTCAGTGGCGAAACGCGTTCCGGAGATAGCATATTGATGCTTTTTTATTTATTTTAAATTGTGTTAATAAAATCTTTTCTACTTTTCTTCACCGATGCTGGTTCCCAGCATTTCATCATTCACAGCAGGGAGTGCAGTCCTGAATCTGCACAATGCTTAAGAATTGAGTCATTATTTTATGACTCTATATTTGTAAGTACCCATTTGGGATTCTTTATTTCATATTCGAATTAGAGTCACCAATACTGCGCAATCGTTTGTGTCTCTATCTTTCCCATAGAACAAGATCCATATCGGTAATAGGGGTGGGTCGCCTATACGGACCCAGAAACAATTTAAACCAGAGCTGGGTCCATAGCTCTCCATTTGTGAGTGTATATACATCAGAAAAGAACGTATTACCGTGTTATGTTTGATCTATACTATGTAATAATTTTTTGTAGATATTTGTAGAAGATTTGACATACCAGAAAATATTATTTTTTCCAAACAAAACAAAAAGGTGATTAATTCAATTTTTATTGAAGCGCTACATTCTTCTCTTGTTTTATAGCTTCAAATATGCTATGTAATGGTATTTTAGCAGCTGCTCTCCTGATCCGATGCATGGATCTGGCAGAAATCTTCCTCAATGTGCCTTTATCTGCACGAACCCGTCTGTGCTCTGAATGAGCCACAAATCTCTTAATAGTGTGATGATCACGCTTAAGTTTTCGTAAAATATCTAATGTTTTCATACCTCGTCCAAGGCATTGAACTATTTCACTCTTTTCGGCAGCAAATTGGGTTCACCTGGCAATCTAATTATCACAGGTGTCCGAGATTGTTTTCAGTGATCAAAAGAGCCCTGAGACACAATGCCATCCATGAGTTAAACTGAAAAACAAAATATTTAATCTTTGTGACACTTAAATAGAATTTGCATAATAATTTGGAACTGGGTGTATATATCCTGGTGCTAAAAGTTCTGACCAAGAAATGCAGCACAAATGAAGATGCACACTCCGAGGGTCTCAGTTCTAAATGCTTTATAACTTCTTTTAATGCAGCAGTACAAGTACAAAAACAAAAAATCAATGTTTTAGTCCACTCTGGACTTTTATCAAGACTATCTGAAAGCATGGCAGATGAAAAAGTTCAAAGTGAGAGGGAGACTAATTCTACTATCTAATTCCAACTGATGGGTTTTTTTTTTTTTTTGTTGTTGTGCATGTTAAAACAAGGTACAACCCGTTAGGCCACAACAACCGCATGGGATTAACGATTGACATATGATAACACATAGCTGGTAGACATAGATTCCTAGTACTGGTACATCTTGTGCTATCTGCTAGTCCTGCACATGTTTTATGTGTTGAGTTCAAGCTTTATTAACATGTGTAAAACCCAACTATAGCCACTAGTACCTTGCTAACATTTGTAGTCTTATCTAGCAGGATTGACAGGGTGCATACCCCTGGCCTGGGATAGTGCACACTGCTCGATACTCAGTGGGGGTGAAAAATAATATTCATTGCAACAACAGAGAAATCATAACAATAACCATAGTCTTAATAAGACAGTGTGTTAGTGTTGGGAGACGTTAACAGCTGGTGCAAGACTATCTGGCATGTGTTTCACATTATTATTATTATTATTATTATTATTGCCATTTATATAGTGCCAACAGATTCCATAGCACTTTACAATATTATGAGAGGGGGGATTTAACTATAAATAGGACAATTGCAAGAAAACTTACAGGAACGATAGGTTGAAGAGCTTATAGTCTATAGGAGGTGGGGTATAAAACACATTAGGACAGGAAATAGCTATCAAATAAGGTGGGAGTGAAGCAGAGCTGAAGGAGAGAGTTGAGTACCGCCCTTTAGGGGAGAGCAAGAGACAGGTATGTAAGGTAGAGGTTACTCTGGGAGGCCGTAAGCTTTCCTAAGGAGATGGGTTATAAGGCACTACTTAAATGATTGAAGACTAGAGGAGAGTCTGATGGCGGTAGGCAGGCTATTCCATAGGAAGGGAGCCGCCCGCGGGAAATCCTGCAAGGGTGAGTTGGTCGTACGTGGGGGTGAGGGGGGGAGCAGCAGACAAGAGAAGGCCACGTGGAGAGACTGAGAAGGGACATACCTATGAATCTGTGAAGAGATATAAGAGGGGCTAGAATTGTTCAGTGCTTTATAGGTATGGATTATCACTTTGAATTGACTCCTATAGGATGCAGGACGCCAATGTAAGGAGGGATGAGGTGTGAGAGGAATGACTAGAGAGGAAAATCAGTCTGGCGGCAGCATTTGTTACAGACTGTAGAGGTGCAATACTGCTTTAATCCATGTGGGAATGTACTAGAGCATGGACACGCTCCTTGGTAGCATCTTGCGTAAGAAAGGGGCGGATGCGGGCTATGTTTTTAAGATGGAATCTACAGGATTTGGCAACATACTGGATGTGAGGCTCAAAGGTGAGGCCAGAGTCAAGTATGATGCCAAGACAGTGCGCTTGCAAGGATGGACTTATGTGGATACCACTAACTTGAAGGGAGAGCAAACGAGGATGATCAATATTAGGAGGAGGAAAGACAAGGAGCTCAGTTTTAGAGAGATTGAGTTTCAGAAAGCCAGAGGACATCCAGTCAGAGATGGAAGATAGGCAAGCAGTGACATGTTGCAGGGGAGAGGTCCGGAGAGGAGAGATATACCCAGAGAGGACAGAGTCACAGAAATCAAGTGATTGAATGAGTGAGGTCAGGGGAGGAGAGATATATCTGGGTGTCATCAGCATACAGGTGATAGTGGAATCCAAAAGAGGTAATAAGTTTGCCAAGAGGGCCAGTATTAAGAAAAAATAGAAGGGGACCAAGGACAGAGCATTGGGGGACTCCAACCGAGACAGGATGAAGGGGGGAGGTATCATTAGAAAAGGAGAGATGAGCATTGGGAGAGGTAAGAGGAAAACCGCGAGAGGACAGAGTCACAGAGACTCTTCAAAGGCAGCAAAGAGGTCAAGAAGAATTAGTATGGAGTTGTGGCCTTTGGATTTAGCTGTGATTAGGTCGTTAGTAACTTTTGATAGGAGCAGTCTCAGTAGAGTGGAGAGGGCGGAAGCCAGATTGAAGAGCGTCAAGGAGAGAGTTGGAATTGAGGAAGTGAAAGACAAGACAAGTCTTTTCTGAAGCTTTAAGGAGAAAGGGAGCAGGGATATGGGACAATAGTTAGAGGGGGAGGACGGGTCAAGAGATTTTTTTTTTTCAGGATAGGTACTACATTAGCATGTTTAAGGTCAGCAGGGACAATGCCAGAAGAGAGAGAGCAGTTGAGGATGTTTGTTAAGAAAGGCCCAAGACAAGGGAAGAGAGATCTGATAAGGTGAGATGGGATAGGATCGAGCGGGCAAGTGGTGGGGCGAGAGGAAAGGAGAAGCGCAACCACCTTGTGTTCAGTAGCCGGAGAGAAAGTCTGAAGGGTAGGAAGGCAAAATCTACGTGTGGTTGAGAAAGAGAAAGGCAGGGTGGGGAGAATTATTTCCTTAGCTGTTCAATCTTGTCGGTCAAGTAACATGCAAAGCTATCGGCTGTAAGGTTAGTTTGGGGGGTGGCCACAGCAGGGCAAAGAAGAGAGTTAAAGGTGTCAGAGACGCCTGGGATTGCGGGAGTATGAACTAATGAGAGAGAAGAAGTATGACTGTTTGGCGAGGGCAAGTGCTGCGCCGTATGAACACAATATGAATCTATAATGGAGAAAGTCTGACTGGGAGCGAGACTTCCTCCAGGAGCGTTCAGCACAATGGGAGCATCTTTGCAGGTAGCGTGTTGATTTAGTATGCCACGGATGGGGGCGTGCCCTTCTCGAGGTTCATGTTTGGAGCGGGGCTGCAGTGTTCAAGGCAGAGGTGAGGGGTAGTGTTATATGTGGAGATGGCCAGTGAGGGACAGGAGAGGGAAAGGATGGATAGCAGTGGTGAATCAATATCAGCTGACCGCTGCTGTAGGTCAATAGAATTAAGTTTTCTCCTGAGTTGAGGGGGTTTAGGCTGAGGTTGTTGGGTGAGGGGGTACTCGAGAGCAAACGATAAGAGGTGGTGATCCGAGAGAGGAAATGGAGTGTTGCGGATATTGGATACTGTACATACATAAGAGAAGATGAGGTCAAGGGTTTTGCCATCTACATGAGTGGGAGAATTAGCCCACTGTGATAGCCCAAGGGAGGAAGTAATTGAAAGTAGTTCAGAGACTGCTGAGGTCAAAGGTGGGTAAATGGGAATATTGAAGTCCCCGAGAATTAGGGATGAAATATTAGAAAAGAGGAAGTAGGGTAGCCAGGCAGCAAAGTGGTTAAGGAAAAGGATAAGGGAACCAGGGGGGCAATAAATAATGGCAATGTTTAGCAGAGAAGGGTTTGAAAAGGCGATGTAGCGGAGCTCCTTGTACCCAGGCTGGGTACCTCCGCCAAGGACTGCTTCTTAGCTGGAACAGGTGACAAACCGCAGCACTTCTGCCCACAGTTGCCATGGCTTGACTGGGGCCCTGGAACCACTCCTTCCTGGGGCCGAATGGTTTTTAGCTCTAGTCCTTACGAGGACTTTCCCTGTTGAATCCCCTGCAAGCTGGAACAGCAGACACAGGAGTAAATCTTCTTTCCCTCCAATAACAGGACGAAACACTGTTTGGAAGTGTAAGCTGGAATAGGTTGTAATGGTGCCACACTTGGACTTTTATGCAAGTCCCCAAGACAAGAGGTATGCCCACATGGACCTTGTTTGGGTCAGAGACACAAACTTACAAACCAATAATAACACATTTACAATGTAAGGCACTCCCATACACACCACACAATCCCTCCCCTCTGCTTCGGGATAATTGGATCAGCAACTGTACTAATTCTAATCCAATTATCTCAAAGCACAGATAAAACATACATTTCAATTCCAAAAAGTACCACAAAACACAAGTATCCCACAAATGTTACATCCCCTGATAGCCCTTATCTGGGTGACCAACATATACAAAAATCACCTAGGTCAGTTCAGAGGTTCAGGAATTTGCTGGAAGTCATAATTTTGACCGACCGTGCACATGGTCCTATGCCCAAAACAGTTCCATGAAATCAGTGCTAACAGTCAGTCAAGTTTTGGTAGTCTTTTACAGGTTTCCCTGCAGGGCCCATAGTTTGTGGGCAGAGGCTGGCAAACTAGTGTGAGCCTGTGGCGCTTCTGGATGGTGAGAGCATAGGGACCTCACAATGATGAGCACCTATGCCTAACTGTGCTGTGCTCAGTGTGAGGAGATTTGAATCTTAAAGGGACACTATAGTCACCAATGCAACTACATGTATTCCTGACCCTATAGTGTTAACACAACCATCTAGCCCCCCTGGGCCCCTCATGCCTCCATAAATATAGTAAAAATCTTACTGTATTCAAGCCACAAGCTGTAAATCTGCATGCTGTTAGACTCAGGAAAAACAAGCAGTCTGCTGACATGTGATAGCCTGATCCAATCACAGTGCTTCCCCATAGGATTAGCTGAGACTGACAAGGAGGCAGATCAGGGGCAGGGCCAGCATGATTCAAACACAGGCCTGGCCAATCAGCATCTCCTCATAGAGTTGAATTGAATCAATGAATCTAAATGAGGAAAGTTCAGTGCCTGCATGCAGTGGGAGGAGATACTGAATCACAGGATGCTCGTGCACAGCAGATCTGAGTGGATGGAGGCATATTATGCCTCCATCGACTCAGAAGTCCCTCTGGTTCACTCTGAGTGACTGCAACTGGAGGTGTTCCTAGCTTTCAATGTAAACACTGTAAACACTTCTCACAAAATACAGTGTTTACATGAGAGAGGCTGCAGGGAGCTATAGTTCTCACCTGAACAACCTCATTACGCTGAAGTTGTTCAAGTGACTATAGTGTCCCTTTAAGGTAAACGGTTAGCTAACAAGAACATGGAAAAGAAAACTAGGTAAAACAGTGAATGCTTGCGTCAGTAGCCAGTTCATGTCGCTGCCCCTCGTCTCTCTGCGCTCCTAGGGACAAAGGGTGTTGTTCTCTCTGGATCCCAGGAGTGTTATGTCGAAGGAGTCGCCTGCGGCTTAACCTGTGTGGACATCCCCAGCGCCCGCAAAAACGGTTCAGTGTCTTACAGCGAGGAGAGGCTAAGTGTGGTTCCCTCTTTGGTCACCGTTAGGGAGCTTCGCAATGTCCATTTGTAGTCGATGTTAGCTTCATGCAGTTGGCTGGTTACTTGGTTCAAGGACCAACACCATACTAGAGTGTTCCGTGTCAAGTCCTGGTAGAAGGTTAGATGGGATGACTCAAAGGCAAATGGGATCTTTCCCCGAGCTGCAGTGAGAAGCCTTATTTTGTCTGTTGCAGAGTGGCACTTTATGATGAGATCCTGAGTAGCTGCTGGTGGTGCTTGTCTAGGCTTGCGAATGCGGAAGAGGCCATCCAGCACAAGTTTTTTTGCGTGAGCGTGTGGTAGCATTTTGGCTCTGAGGCGTCTGAGATAGTGGGGCAGTTCGGCAGTGTCAATATTGTCAGGGATCCCCCTAATATTAATGTTAGCGCGCCTATTATTGTCCTCTGTACTCTTGTAGTGAGGGTGGACTGGGAGGCTTGCAGCTGGTGGACATGTTCCTTTAGCCAATTTACCTCCTGTCGCAAATCCAGAATATCCTCTCCGAGGCCTGTGTACATGTGGTCACCGCTTGTATTTCAGTCCTGAGCAAGTCAAGATCCGCTGCATGCATTTGTCTCATCTCCTGTAGCAGGCCAGCGATGTCTTTAGTGACTGGGGTGTACTTGTCTTAGCTTGCTGATGTCCCTTTGGGTCAGTCCAGCGAGGGCGCCATCGGTCGCTGTAACAGGGCACCTATGTCTCGTGTGTCCCTGCTGGCGTTCGGGAGAGGCCTCTGGGACCTTCTTCCCATATTGTAAGTGTTTGGTGTGGCGGGACCATGTTGCAATTGGGTGCCGATTTGTGTTCTTTGCGCTGTTATCTCTGATGCGAGCTTTGTGGCTGGAAACTTGAGGTAGGTCCCAGTTCTCTGTCGGGTTTTCTTACCCGTTTGCGGGAACAAAAAAGGCATCAGCCTGTTGCGAGTCCTTGAGGGGTGCCCAGGTAGGTAGCTGTACCCGTTGATGGCACTGTGTGGCCCCTGATTGGCTTAGATTATTCGCTGATTGTCAGGAGCCCTGCAGGGTTGCGGCCATTCAGTTCATGCGCTAGACTCCGCCCCCTGTGGGGGGTTTTTAGTGACAAATATTGCTGTCCTAATTCATTAAAGTTGAAATGTATCTTTAAACTATTCCTTGCAGTGCTGTAAATTAGAAATTTCCAATGCTAGTGGCTCAATTTAACACTGTGTTCCTCGACACGTCACTATGATACAGTATTGCTAAGCTCGAAAAGGGGGTTTTAAATAACACATGGGTCAACGTGTTATAACTGATTATATAGACACTATACCATTGGAAAACCTGGAAGTGACATTGCACAGAGAAACATATATATATAACTATGGAAAATTAGATGAACATAACAAAAGGTCTTCCCTATGGGCTATGGAAACATTTTTATTTCATTATTGTCATTTACATCAGAATACACTTTTACTCTTAATAAATTAGCCCAATTATGTAATTATTTTCTGTTAAGAACATCCTATGACAGTTCATCTAGAAATCGAAATATTATTTTTTTTGGTGGTATGTTCTAGAAGACTCTTTCATAGATTACCGTCCTAAATGTTTAAAGTATTTCAGATCGCCTACATTTGCCAAATCTAAATGGTGCAAGGGCATAGATATACTTTTGTTTTTATGCATGCACACACAATATATATGTATTCAATGACTCCTCTTTAGTGTTTCAGACACAGATTGACTTATGTAATGTCTCAGTCAGTACTAAAATGTTATTCTCCCGTGTCTGTCGTTAACAGCGAGCCCATCTCGTCATAGCATTTCTGAATGGAGGATGCAGAGCATCGCTAGAGATTCAGATGAGAGCTCGGATGATGAATTTTTTGACGCTCATGGCAAGTACTGCAGATTCAGTGATCTTTATACGAAGATTTCACGGTCACATGTCTTTAACAAACTGTTGAAAGAACCAAGGAACTGCATGGTCACCCAGTCTGTCACCCAGCCTGCCTATATTTGTGAAATTGCTTGGATTAAAGGTTAACTTTACCTGTCTTAGTTTCTAAGCATCAGTACGTATATCCTGATAATTCACATGTACCAATAGGCATGGGAGTTGGAAGCAGTAAGGGATCAAGTGATGATAAATATGTGGAGTTATCATGATAGGGTAGAACCCCCCTCCCCCCCAGTAACTCAGTGTCAAGAGGAATATTTAAAGTTATAGAATGTGATTTAACGTGTGACTAGAACAGGTCTAATCAACACATTGAAGGTGACTTCATGGCCTACTGAAAATCTTTTATGTAACTGAAAATTTTACTTAGCACAATACTATATTTGCACTGTTTCTAAAAATATTTTTAGTTGAATTCACAATGCTCTTGAACTCTGTTATGCACTCAAAATGATAACATTTGGAGGAAGTGCTCAGAACAGAGGGACACCAGAATTGAAATGTTTTACTGAAATTTGGATGGCCAGGGTTTGTATTGTAAATGTGTAAGGCAAATTACTCAGATAATAAGTGATGATAAAAACAACACAAATGTTTCCTTGGAGAATATTTTATACGTATTAGCAGGGATAGTTGCTGCCTTCTGTAACTAAGAAGAATATTTTTTTGTACTTCTTCATAACTCTCTTTTATTGTGTTTAGAAGATTTGTCAGATAACGAGGAAGTGTTACCTAAGGAAATCACAAAGTGGAACTCTAATGATCTCATGGACAAGATTGAAACTACAGAGACGGATGACTTGCAAGGTAATTATGGTGGTTTTGCTACACACAACTAATTCCTGTCTACACTAAGAAAAATCAGACTGCATGGTAATATTTTGTTAGGGTTTACATTATCTGAACTCAACTATCTGGAAGAGCATAGTCAGGAAGCCTGCTGAACACACTGGGTTTCACAGCTAAGTTTCATTAAATTGTAGCTGAAGATCAAGACTTGTTTGAATGTTAATTGGTATAAGTATTGCAGGTATTTTATTTTACCATTTTCTAATCAAAGAAGAGTTAACAAAATCTTAGTTGTGTAAAAATATTAACCGATTTATCAGATAAAAGAATTGTCACTCATAAGTTCTGGATGTTTTATTAAATATTAGCAGTCTTCTTGACTACAAAGTTTATCAACATTGTTTTATGTCTTCCTTACCAAATCAGCCTTACAGAATTATAGAAAAGGGCAGAGTTTTCTCAGCATTCCTTTACGTGATGTAGCCGGTTAGCGACCTTACTAAACATAATCAGAAATAACATGACATGGTTTGTGCTGTTTCCATGTGCTTTTTTATGTATGGCGTGTGTATTGAGTACATGGCTATTGATTTTTAAGTTTTTCCTGCTTTAGATGATTCATATCATGAAACTGAAGAATACACAGTCCGTTCCAGTGTGGAAAGGTTAAGCATTATGGAAGTAAGTGTGTTACAATCTAAATGACATGTTTATTGGTGGGGAGGAAGACATGTTTTAGTTGCCCTAGCCACAGAAGTCATTATCAGGATATTTAATATTTACCCTTTATTTATAGCACGTATATCTTACAAGGGTGCAGTATTTCCTGTTGGTACTGAAATATGCAAATCTTCTCTCTTGTGAGCTGTGCTGAATATTCAGTGTCAGAGTTAGAAGAACAATTTTCTGTTTGTTGAGATTACATTTTTAATAAATGTAATTATGTTTTTAATAAAACCTTTACATATTGAACATCTTTGAGCATGTAAGGCTCATTTTCTCCTTTCAGTTTTAACCTCTTCATAACAGAAGCTTTGACAGCACTGTCTTGATTTAATGGTATTTTTTTAATTTCTTGCCCACCAGGTGACAAATAGTGGTGATTTTATTTTAATGGAAGTTTTGTCTCCTTAATCACAGTTTTGTAAACCTGATGCTCTGGAGACACTACCATCTTTGTTGCTGATGCTACACATCAAGAATATTTATGATGTCAGATTGACCATCATATCTCACGTAGCTGGCTGTTGCCCTATGAAATATGTATGTTCTGCTGCAGACAGCTGAATAAGGAGTATTTGTCTCTGTGTTTTAAGTAATTTGCTTCCTGAACAAACTGGGAATTAATTTCATCATTAGGGGGGACATTCACCATTAGCCACGATTTCATAAAAATGAACTTGCCTGTATCTCAGTTACTCAATTCAGCAATTACTTTATGGTCTGGGGAAACATTCTCCAGTTAAGTTGGCATTTTTTGTTCATCTTAATGAGCAAGTTTAACGGTTTACTTTGGCCCAGTTGCAGTTTTCTTTGGCGAGAATGTGTGCTTATTATGGTCTACGGAATCTATCCAAGCCAGTGAAGCTCAGGCTTATTACTTTATTTCTAATTAAAGGGACACTACAAGCTGCAAGTGGCTAGCATTTTACTGAAAACATTTAAAAATATGCACAAAATAAAAATGAGTGCTTGCAGCCTATCATTAGCATCCACAGTTGGATGTATAATGTGCGTGTTAGCTGAGCCACATACCTTGCAGTTTTTTTTTTGTTTTTGTTTTCTCAAAACGAGTACTCCGACCAAGTTGTGTTTATGCTTTTCTGTGCAGATGCACACAACTGTAAATCACGTACAAGTCATTCCCAGCATTCCATCTATCACTCTCACAAATGTCATTACAGCTTCCACAGTAGAAGTAAGTACATCGAGACGTGCCCCAGTTCTGGAATGTGTTTGAACATGGACTATTTACTAAAACAATACAAAGTGTAAATAAGCCGGTTGCATGGCCACTAAAAGAACAGCCGTGTTTAGCAGCAATTTAACTTTTAAGTGCATGCTGTGATATACTTGCCTACAATTAGGATTGACATCAGCAGCTTCTGTTTGTGCGCAATCAATATGCAGGATTCTATATATTTACATCTTTGATTGCAGCTGGAGAGTAATCCGCTATATTTTATATTTTGCTATTAGAGTGGTTTCCAACTTGATAACCCTTGGGTACTGAAGAAAAAAAACACTACTTTTGTAATTATACAGAGGGTATGCATACAGTGAGTGTCAATAACATGGAGCTAATAAATTAAACAAATAATATAAGAGTGCATAAATAAACATTCAGTACAATGGAAAATCTTGACAAGAAAAATGCGTTATGGAAACTATGCCAACAATGCAAGGCATTGCTCCACAATTAAAGCCTTAAAGGGTTACTACAAGCACTATAAGTATGATACGCTCTGGGGTTTAACTCCCTTGCTGCTGGAGGTGTAACTCTATTTCTTGCAGCATCATTAAAGCATCATTAGCCAGTCTGGAACAAGAGTTCTGGCTAATGTCAGTTCTGTGCAAATTGTCAGGGTGCCTTTCATTGGCTAAGATGGGTCAGATGCTCTTAGCCAATGAATGGCAACTGGGTCTGCATATGCAACTTTGTAGAAGTCTCAAGCTGTATAGGATACCCAGGGTCTAGTGGAAATCCAGGTAAGAGAGCAAACCATTGATAAACAGTTTACCCCCTAAACAGGAAACCAGACCAGGGTACTCAAGGCTTCATAATCAGTACAGCGGGCTGTAGTGGTTGTGGTGCTTCAAGTTGCACTTTAATAGTGCAGACTTCTCCAGGGGACCCTTAATTATAAGGTAGAACGACAATCCACTCCAGGGCCAAATATTCAGCAATGAATTGTCTAAACTAGATCAATAGCATTGATCATCTCTCGCAAGGTAATTGAGCCGTGCCCATATCAGAAGTCTTGTCCGTGTCTTTGCTGAAACTGCTAGTTATAAACTGGGTCCAGTATGGAACAACAAATTAGGAAAGAATGAATAGGATAAGATTAAACAAACTATGTAGACAGGAATAAGGACCATTTTACACCAGTATGCTAACACTCTTGTTTAATGACAGGTGATGTAAAAATGTTATATTATTATCATCATATATTAGCCCCGCCCATCTCTGAAGGTGAAACTACTTTTAAAATAAAAATAATTTTTTTTTTTTTTTTTATTTGTAAGAAAAATGTTCTTAGAGAAAGATGCATGGTGAGCATCTTGATTACTTCGATTGTTCTGATTTTACTTTGAACACAAGTCAAAGTGACCCTTAAAGAATTATTAGTTAAAACAGAATATTTTAACTCAGCTGATTAATGTAAAGTTGTTGTGGTTGCCAGGTCCAGTTGAAGGCTATACTGAAAACGAGTAGATAGTCAGAGCTTTTTATTTGTTGTCTAAATCTGTTTCCACCAAGCAGCAGATGTGTATCATCTGTGTGCATTACACTTTGAATCTGATCATTGCCATGTCCTCCTTATGTAAATCACAGACAGCACTCCGTATAAACAGATCATTGCACCAAACACATTTAGCAGTCTGTGGGAAGTTGCTGTTTGAATTTTATCACTCGCTTTAGTCACATGAAGTCCGAAGTAAATATTTGGAGAGCAGCTATCTGTGTTTATAACTTTGAGAGAGAAAAAATCGACTCTGTAAATAGCTGTGTGTTGCAGGACCGGAGAGATGAGCATGGTGTGTGATTTGTATGTGGACATTAACGCCATATGTAACAAGTTTAACAAATATTTTCCTCAGCAGTGGAAAGATTTTAGAACGCCACATCTAAATGAGCATTACTGCAGTGGGTTAATAAGAACCGCGTGGTTGTGTTCAATGATATCACATTGATAGGCTTCTTACATAAATTCACATTAATTCACGTAGCTTGTATTGTAGTTATAGGTATATTCTGAGTACCATAATCACTACATTTTTCTGTTAGGGCCATTCCTGTGGTATTTTATTTAAACATTTTTTAAATTGGTTTTAGAAAAACTGTCTTCCAGTGTCCAAAGCACTCACAACCTAAATTTTGACATTCATATTAGGCAAACTTGTCATATAACGCTGTAGTAAACGTTGGTAGCAGTACAGGGTGCATTAGGGACCTCTGTTTTTGTCAGACAATTTGAAAATGTTTTGACTAAACGTGGATGTAGTGGCTGCATGCGCAGCATGATTGGCCTCCCACATGCTAGGAGCATTGGCATACTGCCACAAGTAAAAGATGACTATCAGAGTTATTTGACTCTGCGGCTATACCAGCAGAGTACCAGTAGAGCCAAAGAAGGTCAAAATAAAATGTTAATTTTCTAGCACCTTGGCTAGCAAAAGGTATAGGTGAAGTGTAATTCTCTTTAAAGAGATGCCCGGTAATTTAACTCATGAGAGCTGCAATTTAACCACTATTCTCTATACAGTGCCTTATCTATGCTTTCACTTGAAGTTAAAATGTGAACATTCTCAAATAGTTTACAATGAATATATATAGTGTTGGGGTCTTAAGTCATATGTAAGTACACAATTATATTTTATGTAAAGTTTTACCACTAAATAAAAAGTTTAAAAAAAACACAAAAAAAGATAAATGTACCACTATTAGGGGTGAAGATTACAGAGTATTTTAAATTAAACGCAAGGGTAACATGCATGCAGAAGATATGTGATTGAAATGAAACATCCATATTTTGCAACACTTAATTTTTTTTTAATTTTTTTTTATTGCAATCTTAATGGGAGTTGTTGACATATCTTATTCATTCAAATGTGCCATTGCAGGTTACATACAATAAACACTGTTCTCTGTATAACAATTATCTTTGATGTGTTTAATGCAGGATGAATCTGCACAGGTCTCCATTCAGCCATGTAAAATCCATGTGTTGATCTTGGTACTCCATGGGGGCAATATCCTGGATACAGGCTGTGGAGATCAGAGTTCCAAGCAGGGTGACGTAAATACCATAAACTCTGTGTTTGACACCGTGATGAGGGTCCATTACCCCGCAGCATTAGGGCATATTGCGGTCAGGCTCGTGCCCTGCCCAGCCATCTGCTCAGAAGCATTCTCACTGGTATCCAAGTGAGTAACTGAATCTCCACATGTCTTCCATGTTTTGGCCATTTATTTATTTTCTAATTCCTGTTTTTTGTGTTTCTGATATACCTTCATCTTCCTTTATATCTACTGTTCTCTTTTTGCGGTAATTTGTATTGGATGTATGTTCTGCCATTTTCATTCTTTGTTGTACATATTTGAGATTACAGTATAATTACCATTTCCATCACTTTTTATTTAATCCTCTAAAATTATAAAATGGACCAGTTATGTGCCATACTTGAACAATCTTTTGGCATTTAATGGAGAAACAAATGAATTTCTTAAATTCAGTCAGTTATTAATCATGGCTTGGAAACGTCACATTGCCCTAGTAATGTTTATTGTCGATTGTGGGATAAAAGTGACAAGGTGAGCATTTTTTAGGTCCAAGTCAAAAAGTATACAATTATAATACATTCATTTCAATAGAAACAGAGAAATGTGCTTGAAATGTAAATGCAATGTGTCTTTTGGGTCACTGCCTTTGTGGTGTATGTTTCTGTTTGCAGCTTGAGTCCATACAGTTATGATGAAGGCTGCTTATCCAACAGCCAGGATCACATACCTCTGGCAGCGCTCCCACTGCTGGCCACCTCTTCTCCACTGTACTTGGAAGCCGTGGCCACTGTCATCCACCGCGCCAACCAGGTGTTTGCTGACTTCACAAAGTCACAAGAGGGGGCATCCTTCACTGGACAGGTGAGTGGTTTATGGGCCTTATAATGCCAAGTGGGACTTGTGAGTCTTAGTTAATGTTTAGTTACTGGGCTTTTAGAGTAAGGGGATGGCTGCATATATACTTTAAAGAATCTGCCTATTATTAATTTTTTATTTTATTTTTTATATCCCACGCTGCTTAGTCGCTGATGTCACACCATACCATAAGAAATATAAATTGCACAATATTGAACTAAATGGGGCCATCTCTTTTTTTCTTTCTTTTCTTTTTATATTAAGCAGTGGTTTCATAAGAGTGAATGATGTTTGTCCATTCATGAATTTCAGTATGTCTAAAAATACAAAGACCATATCTTTTTGCAAAGATTGGTCAGTAAGTTCAGTAAGGTCGGGGGCTGTATGGTGACATGTCTAAAGTCAGAGTTTATTTAATGGTAAGAAACACATTGGAAATTCTACAATTTGAACATGTGTAATAGGAGCAGCAAGTCAGTTGTTAGCAGATAAAATGGGGCTGCTGTCTACAGCTAGTTTGGCATTAACAAAAAAGAAAGACTTACTGAATACAGAACAGTAGCGGTTCTCCTGCAATAAAGCATTATGTTTAGAAAAAAGCATAGTCAAGTTCTACAGTAAGACACTGCCTGAAATCACTTTCAATCACTTCAGCTTTAAAAATATAAAACAAAGCTGGAATTAATCAATCATCATAAATTACCATGGGAGTCCTCTTGGGATTTAATCCATTAGGTAATAAATCAAGACACACTCTTTCGAGCACTGTGTAATTACAGGCTAGGAAAAGATGTCAGTAATGCATTAGACTGCAGCAGCCAAGCTTCTTCTATTGAATGTTGTCAGGCTAGGACTGTAAATGGCAATTTAGTGAAGTTTCCAAAACTGGATTTGATCCCAGTTTTTTGAAAATATATTGGAATCAGAAGTGGAACCTACTAGCGCAACATATGCAAAGACTGTTTAGGGGCATTCACCCCTTAGATTAACACATTTTCCTTCCTACCTGCCTCCTTCATCTGTCCAAAGGTAGTCTGAAAGACTAGAGAATGTTTGCACACATTTTCACTATATAATGAATATATCTAAATGGTAACAAATTGTATGCCATATATAGGTTGGACTTTGCGTCATTTGTGTAGCGTTAAATTATTTATTTTTTTCCAACTCACTGTCTGACTTCACATTCTAAAAATTTGACCCATTTCTTATGTCTCTAATAAATAATTAAATTACATTTTCACACTTATTGTGTGCAGTTTTGAACTCAGCCTTTTGCATTTCCTCGCCTCAAGTGTCTCATAATATCTTAAAAGCCTTATGGTTACTCCAAGCACCATGGCCACTTCTCACTAATGAGGCTGCTTGTTCCTGGAACAAGTTTTAGCTTTATTTATTTCTATTTATTTATTTTGCTGGTTTTGAGGGTATCATGCTCGTAAGGGTTACTCTGACCAACTATGGTTATTTTTGTTTTTTTAAACCTGTTGTTTTTGGTTGTAGCAACCCGTCAATAACTCAATTTCCACTGATCAAACCAGAATCCAAAAATAACTACCCACTTCATTAACTACTGAACTATAATACATTAAAATCTCAATGGCAACATTAGGCTAAAATTGATGATTTGGAACTATACTCCAACTCATTTTTACATTTGGCTTTCATTTTACATAGATATATACTAAAAAACCTGGTCCCTAATAATGTTTATTCATCAGTTCAGACATTGACACTTGCTTTCTTTATATCCATTTATTATCCATTGTGTTCCCATTTCTGTTGCGTCACCTCTCTTCTGCTGTGTTATACTATAAAATGGTCTTAAATAATTATAAAAGAAATGGTTGCCGACATTATGGATTCCTTAACACTGTCACATGCAGCATACGTTCAGTTGAATTATGTGTCTTCACGTACTTTGTGTTTTCCTTCGACTAAGTATTCCATTCAGCTGCATGTGACCTTGGAAAGCGTGGTGCTGAGTATCATGTGGCCAGGGACATGTGCTACTAAATCTTGTTTGTAAGAATAGTAGGACCAGTATCCAGTGACCAGGTTATTTTTGGCCCCTGAACAGTGATAATCTTGGAACTTCAGAAAATGTTAAAGGGACACTCTAGTCACCTGAACAACTACAGCTTATTGCATTTGTTCTGGTGAGTATAGTCAGTCCCTGCAGGCTTTTTGCAGTAAACACTATCTTTACAGAGAAAAGGCAGGGTTTGCATTACAGCCTAGTGATACCTCCAGTGGCCACTCCTCAGATGGCTACTAGAAGTGCTTCCCAGGGCAGTGCTGCACACTGTGCAGTGTCTCCACCCTCTTCATGGACTTTCCTTATAGAGATGCATTGATACAGTGCTGGCTTATATGGGAAAGCATTGTGATTGGCTGTGATAATCAATTCTGATGATGTCAGCCAAGGGGGCAGATCAGAGGAATAAAAGGATGATTTTACTATGTTTAGGAGGTAAGGGGTACCAGGGGTGCTAGATAGAATTTTTAACACTATAGGGTCAGGAATACATGTTTGTGTTCCTTTAATTTTCTGCAGAGAGAAAAACAAAACAAAAAAAAACACCATAGAATGTGATCAGAAAACTATCTACTCTTTTCTTCTCCAAGGCAAAAACAGAGAGTCCTTGATGTCACCATACAGTGAATTAAAGCGTTAAAAAGAGCAAAAGTAGACTGGAGGTGCTAGGAATTGGTCTTATCCGCCGTGTCATTCTCTGCAGCATGACATGCAAAGTTAATATAGTCACGTTATTGTCTGCAGATAACTTGTTTCTCCTGGCCTAGCTGTGTTTTTTCTGTAAAAGAACCTTATTTAATCCCTATTAAATCTCTGCCTTTTCTGAGTTTTGCTGTGAAAACAACCTCTCCTGGTTCTTTCAGGTGTGCTTAGTTGGAGACTGCGTGGGAGGAATCTTAGGATTTGATGCCTTATGTTACAGCAATCAGACCGTGTCCGAGAGTCAGAATAGCAGCCGGAGAGGGAGTGTTGTGAGTGTACAGGTAAAAAGCTTTTGTTTGGCTCTTATTGGTTTACTCCCACGAGACTATCTTATGTTTTTATAGTAGCATATGTAGAAAAATGCACAGGTTCTTGAATTTCAACATTTCAGACAAATTTCCAAATGATGTAACTACAAAAAAAAAAACAACTTAAACTTTAATGGTGACTTCTGTAGATAAATGAGTTGGATATTTTTCTAATAATTTCATAATAATTTGGAAATCTTATTAAATTGATGCCAAAGTCAAAAATTCAATTTGAAGCAATTTGATTGTGTCATAAAAAAACAGAAAAAAATTACTACCTGGATGTACTAGCTAATATATGTTTGTTTTTCTAAAACAAAAACATACAGGCCTGTTTGTAAAATCATATACTAACTTTAATAAAACAGTTTCTCTAGGCAAATATATATTTTTTTAACAAAAATTTATTAAAAAAATTACATAATTGTGATTTAATGTTTACATTTTCCAAGTGTAATTCTACACAATACATTTCAAACAAAATACCTATATTGATATAATAACCTATAACTTTTGATATACCCTGCATCGCATTCTGATGGTGAAGGAGTGGGAAATATCTAGATTACACGGGCCTGATCTAAAATATTTTTCTGCAATTTCCATCTTCTGAGTATTGATATAGGGATACTATAGTCACCAAAACAACATTATCTTGCTGAAGCACCATGTGTAGATCATGCCCCTGCAGTCTCACTGCTCATTTGCTTTCGTGACTATAGTTTTCCTTTTATCATTATTTTGGTTAAAAAAAAATTTTGAATTGCATAAAAGGACTTTTGGTTTCTCTATAAGTGTCGCATTAAATCGCCAACATACATGCCAGAGAGAGGACTGTATATCCTCAACCTTTTCCTTTTGCACCCAATGCCTAAGTAGACCAGGTGGACATGCAGTGGTGCCCAAGAGAAAACAAATTTCAGTTTTGGTTAGGTTTAACCCAGACATCAAGAGATGTGCATTTGTCTTAATTGGCTGCGTTCTCAGAGTAGTCAGAGATAGCAGTTTGTGACCTGCCCCCAGATGACAAACTACCTGTTACTAGTTTACTACATATAAGCCTCTCTGAAATGAACTTAGGGTAAGGATGGGATAAGTATGATATCCTCATGGAAACTGAGGAAAGAAAATTGTCTTCCAATTTCTTTCCATTTTTGATTAAAAGGAAGAGGTAAGTTCCCAGCAACCCAACATATCACATGACACATCACTGGAAAGTCCGGGATGTCCTCTTTAAAATACAGCAGGGATTGATAGAGTAGCTCAAAAGAATAAAAGGAGATACATGTGAATGAAATCTCCAGTACAGAGGACACAAGTTAGTGGGCTGGGTCTCAGGAGGATATAAGTTTTGGAAAGGGTGGTAAGCAGAGCAAGGCATAAAGAATGGAGGGTTAGAAAAATGAATCTGGCAGAGTCATTTTGTCTTTTTTTTTTCTCCAAACAATATATGTTAACCCCTTAAGGACACATGACGGAAATATTCCGTCATGATTCCATTTTATTCCAGAAGTTGTGTACTTAAGGGGTTAAGTTCTATGAATGCATTACTAAATAAAAACTTCACTAATGTCTCTGTTAAGCTTGAAATGTTAGACTTTGCTTTTCAAAATTTCCATTTATGGAAACAGCTAAATTGTTTTAGCCAACCCTGTGAGGCATTGTGACCGAAGCTGGCATTGTGAGTGCATTTTACCTGCTGGATTAGCTGGCAATGGAATTGGCAGACACATTGTCTGTACTTTGATATATGCTGTGGCTAATACATTAATTATTCTTTTACCCTACAGTCAAATTCAGTAGACATGACCATTTACAGAAATTTGAAAGTGAAGTTATACACATTTTAATACATTTAATGATGAAAGAAGAAATACATGTGAGTTGAGTGTGTGCGTGTCTGTCAGTGAGTGTCAAATCAGTGAAAGTGTGTCTGTCAGAGTTCTCTGTGTGTCAGTTTCCTATGAGTGTAAATGTGTGTGTCAGTGTCATGTATTATATTTTAATTTTGTGACGTTTATACTTCAGATACACTCCTCCTTACATACACAATATTCATATTATGTCATATTTATTTTAAAGTATGCTTTTCTATCTTTAACCAGGCTTGTTCTCCAATGTGGAATTAATTTAAATAGCCATTTAAATAGTCATTTGGAAGAGATTACTTTCTCAAAGGAGGGGTACTTTGAAAAAGATAAAATAAATATACATAAAATTCCTGTCGTTAGTTAATACAATGTTAAACAAAAATCTGCACACCAGTCAAGCCATAAGACTTGCTTTTCCCACAGAAATCACAAATTTGCAGTGATGTTACTACCGCAAAGGATTCTGGATGGGCATATGCAAATTAGTTTAACAAAGAATCACGTTTTTGCCTCATTCCATTTTAAACATGGATTCCCCTTGAGTCTGCGTTTGCTGTATACAACAGCTTTAAAACACAAATTAGGAAAAGATGCAAAGCTAGTGAACCACTCATGTGTCTGTCAAGGTGGAAGGGGTTTCCAATCACAATTTGTTCCCCACCATAACCTTTTTGTTTTTTGCTATAAAATTCCTAAAAACCTGCAGGGCTACTTCTCTGTAAAATCTTGAGAAACACTGTGTTAGAAAACACAGTTGAGTGTTCAAACAAATTGTGTAAAGCCAACTAGTTAGCCTGGATACCAATTTATTCAAAGTTATATTTTGGCTTTCTTTATGTGATACAGGATACAGACCTCTTATCACCAGGAATCAGTGTCAATAGCAGCTACTGCTCCAGTGGGTCGAACCTGGAGACCAGTCGACATTTGAGTAGGAGCAATATCGACATACCTCGGAGCAATGGGGAAGACCAAAAGAGACCCCTACCTAGAAAAAGAAGTGATTCCTCTACATATGAGTTGGACACCATCAAGCAGCACCAAGCTTTCCTCTCTAGGTTTGTAAAAGTATTTATACATTTCATTATCTAGAGGTGTTATGTAAATGTAGGTGTATGTACACACATACCGTTAATTTAGGTAATGAGAAAATCACATTGAGAGCTACAGATATCATTATAGCATGACCTTTTATTTTTTGAATGCACTTTTATCCTGCCTTTATGTAACTTGTCTCAAAAGCCTAAAAAAATTACAGTATATACTCGAGTATAAGTCTAGTTTTTCAGCACATTTTTTGTGCTTAAAAACCCCCACTCGACTTATACTCGAGTCACTGTCTGTATTATGGCAACTTAGAGAGCCGCGGCCGTCAGAGCCGTGGCAACGATCCGCGCGGCAACCAGACCGCGATACTTACTGTGGAGCTGACCGGAACGGTGGAGAAGGGAGCTGACAGGAGCTGCAGGAAAGGTAAGTAAATGCTTCCTGCCGGCCCCCCCACTTCACAGCCCATGCCACTGGACCACCAGGGATTAAGATAGCCCCCCTCCATGACCAGTTAACAAGCAGGGAGGGGGGACAAAAAAAAATTAAAATAATAATATTTAAAAAAAAAAAAAATAATAAAAATGCCCTCCCCCACCCAGTTTACACACACTACACAAACACACACTCTGCATTATATACACACTCTGCATTATATACACAGAGTGTGTGTATATAATGCAGAGTGTGTGTTTGTATGAATGTGTGTGTATATATAATGCAGAGTATGTGTTTGTATGAGTGTGGGTATATCTAATGCAGAGTGTGTGTTTGTATGAGTGTGTGTGTATATAATTATAAAAATCACAGAATTTCATAGCTTTCAAGTTTTACCCTCGACTTATCCACGAGGCATAGCGTATTTCACAATTGTTGGTCACAAAACTGCACTCGACTTATACATGAGATCGACTTATGCACGAGTATATACGGTAGGTTAAGAATGTATAATATGAATGTCTTTCCTTGTGATATAAACCTGTTCTGTCCACTAACTAGATGCATAAATAATTCTGTTTCGCAAAACCATTAGAGTAGAATAGTCATTAAGCCATTTCAGAAAATAAATGTTTCACGTGTGTCTCTAGTTTTATATTATTTTCTTTTAATAATTGATTAAACATGATCAAGAGTAATATTGGCATAATTATTGGTCAATATTACCTTAAGTACCTTTCAAATAGCATACAAGCAAAGTGTAAAAGACTGCTTACTTAATTACTTGCGGTCCCTGGCAATAAGCAGACCTACATATCTGAACATAATACTAGTATTCTTTTGTGACCTTAACAAAAAAAAAAAAAACATATTTTGTGCCCCCCTCCCCTCATTTAGACAATATGCATATGTTCCAAAGCTGCTTTCAACACGATATAAAATGCTTAGGTCTGGAAGCGTGTTGGTGGCCCAACATTATCGTCTAAAACAGCGTTTCCCAATTGGACCCCAGGGACTGCATGCCAGCCACCCAGCCCAGCAGCCCCACTGGACCCCAGGGACTGCACACCAGCTGCTCAGCTTAGCAGCCCCACTGGACCCCAGGGAAATAGAGACTCCATGCCAGAACTCCCAAAGTGCTGGGTGGAGTGAAATAAAAAAAATAAAAATTGTGTGTGTGTCTGTTAAGGAGTTTGTATGTGTGTTTGTCAGTGAGTGTGTGTGTTTGTGTGTGTGTGTGTATGTGTGTTTGTCAGTGTGTGTGTGTGTATGTGTGTTTGTCAGTGTGTGTGTGTGTGTGTTTGTCAGTGTGTGTGTGTGTGTGTGTTTGTCAATGTGTGTGTATGTGTGTTTGTCAATGTGTGTGTATGTGTGTTTGTCAATGTGTGTGTATGTGTGTTTGTCAGTGTGTGTGTGTGTATGTGTCAGTGAGTGTGTGTATGTGTGTTTGTCAGTGTGTGTGTGTGTATGTCAGTGAGTGTGTGTGTGTGTATGTGTGTTTGTCAGTGAGTGTGTGTATGTGTGTTTGTCGGTGGGTGTGTATGTGTGTGTTTGTCGTGGTGTGTATGTGTGTTTGTGGGTGAGTGTGTGTATGTGTGTTTGTCAGTGAGTGTGTATGTGTTTGTGTGTGTGTGTATGTGTGTTTGTCGGTGAGTGTGTGTTTGTCGGTGTATGTGTGTGTGTGTGTTTGTCAGTGAGTGTGTGTATGTGTGTTTGTCAGTGAGTGTGTGTGTATGTGTGTTTGTCAGTGGTGTGTGTATGTGTGTTTGTCTGTGTGTGTGTGTTTGTGTGTGTTTGTGTTTGTCTGTGAGTGTGTGTGTGTTTGTCTGTGAGTGTGTGTGTGTGTGTTTGTCTGTGAGTGTGTGTGTGTGTGTTTGTGAGTGTGTGTTTGTGAGTGTGTGTGTGTGTGTTTGTGAGTGTGTGTGTGTGTTTGTCTGTGAGTGTGTGTGTTTGTCTGTGTGTGTGTTTGTCTGTGAGTGTGTGTGTGTCTGTGAGTGTGTGTGTATGTCAGTGAGTGTGTGTGTGTGTGTTTGTCAGTCAGTGATTGTGCATGTATCTGTGTTTGTCAGTGAGAGTGCATGTTTGTGTTTGTCAGTGAGAGTGCGTGTATATGTGTGCATGTATGTTTGTCAGTGAGAGTGCATGTATATGTGTGCATGTGTGTTTGTCAGTGAGAGTGTGTGTATGTCAGTGAGTGTGTGTATGTTTGTGTGTGTGTGTGTGTTTCTGTAAGTGTGTGTGTATGTGTTTCTGTAAGTGTGTGTGTATGTGTTTCTGTAAGTGTGTGTGTATGTGTTTCTGTAAGTGTGTGTGTATGTGTTTCTGTAAGTGTGTGTGTATGTGTTTCTGTGAGTGTGTGTATGTGTTTCTGTGAGTGTGTGTGTGTGTATGTGTTTGTCTGTGAGTGTGTGTTTGTCTGTGAGTGTGTGTGTATGTGTTTGTCAGTGAGTGTGTATGTGTTTGTCAGTGAGTGTGCGTGTATGTGTGTTTGTCAGTCAGTGAGTGTGCGTGTATGTGTGTTTGTCAGTGAGAGTGCATGTGTGTGTTTGTCAGTGAGAGTGCGTGTGTGTGTTTGTCAGTGAGAGTGCGTGTGTGTGTTTGTCAGTGAGAGTGCATGTGAGAGTGTGTGTTTGTCAGTGAGAGTGCATGTATATGTGTGCATGTGTGTTTGTCAGTGAGAGTGCATGTGAGAGTGTGTGTATGTCAGTGAGAGTGTGTGTATGTGTGTTTGTCAGTGAGAGTGTATGTGTATTTGTGTGTCTGTCAAAGAGTATGTGTATCGGTTTGTCAAGGTTTATGTGTGTGTGTATGTCAGTATGTGTGTATTGGTGTGTGTATGTGCCAGTGTATATCTGTGTGTCAAGGTCTGTGCATGTGTCAATGTGTGTATCTTTGTGTCTGTGTGTGTGTCAATGTTTTTATATGTGTCTGTTTGTGTATGTATGTACGTACATGGCATACGTACAGCAATCAAACACACTCCTGCAAGGGTCTGCTGCTGATTGGCTGGAATGTGTCTGCTGACTGTGAGGTACAGGGTCAAAGTTTACTCAATGATGAGTCCGTGGCGAACCGTTCGGGACATCACTAATTACATATAAAAACCCCTGGATTCAAATTTATATACAAACACTCCAACACACCCTTCACTCAAATACTGATACTAACACTAATGTACATCCGCATTTAAAAGCTAATACTGCGTCCAAGCACACCCCTGCACGCAAATGCAAAATTACATACAAACACACCCCTGTATCAAAACGCTAACATTATATACAAACGCCAACTGTACACACAAAAGCACACCTGCTCCTAAGTACTACTATCTGTTTATTATTTGCGGGACGGCACCAAAGTTTTGGGGGGGGTTTCACGTTGTTAGTGCATTATGTCAAAGGGTTCCACTGGAAAAATTAATTGGGAACCCCTGAATTAGAGTATCATATATTGCTGTTCTAGCACCATTTAACATGTAAAATTAAACATAGTGTCTATGTCTCCTGCAACATTAGGACATCACATAGTTCTTAAGTTGAAAGCAAAGTTTTGCTGTGTTAGTTTTGAAATACCTTTAGCCAGTGGTGTATCCTGGTTTTATGCTGCCCTAGGCAGGACAAGATTCAGGCGCCCCTCTCTCCCCCTGCGCGCCACTCCCACCCAACCCTTCCCCCCGTTCCGCCTTCTAAATACACACACACACACATTCACTGACATAAGAAATGAAGATGGCCAATGAAATTGTCCAAATATAGGAGACAGAGAAAAGGGGGTAACCCTAAATAATTGAAAACAATAGATAAAAAAGAGAATCTGTCCCTTGAATAAAAATCTAGAAGATACTTAATTTGTCTAATAAAAAGACATTCCTAAAATAAATTTAGCTTGATAACCTATACATATCTACTTTGTTGCTAATTTTGACAAGCAATATCGTGTGAGATATTTTAGTATGCATAATTACATTCTATACGGGAGCAATAGGTTATACACGGGTACAGCGAATCCCCGCTACAAACTAATTGTACCGAGCATTTCTTGACATGCAGTCCTATCTAGCACCGTGTTAGAAGCGCACGTAATAGATCCACTAAGTTGCTCTTGGTAGGGGTTAACTTTTCAGTGCACTGGACGATCTGATGTGTACTCGAGCCCCTTAAGTATAGGAGCAAACAAAGTATGTCACGGATTGATTTGGTTATCGCATTCTGCTAACATCAGTAGATACATTATATCTATGGATACGCTACAATACAAGCTTTTATGTATCTATCTGTACACATACTGACATAGGATACATTTTCGCTAATTGAGTAAGTGAACAGCTTTAGAATCCATCTTGACAGCGACCCCCAGCGGTCAATAATTATAATGAAATATTCGATCCAACAAGTCAGACAATAAACTGACATTATCACTTATTGTGATTAGGATTGGATATCCTTTAGATAATTATATTCATACTGTTGTAACTAGCTTGTTTTATGTTTTTTCCTTATCCCTCTCCTCTTCTCCCCCTATTTAAACGCCCTCATTACCTAATGTTGGTTTTTTGACCTGTCCAGTCCGGACATCCATTAGTACCATATTAGAGTATGAGAGGTAGTTCACATTCACTGACAGATACGCATACACTAGCTAACAGAAACACACACAGAAACACACACTCACTAACAGACACAAACACTCACACTAAGACAGACTAACAGACACACTCACAATCACTAACACACACACTGACACACACTAACAGTCACACACACACTAACACACACATACACACTCACAATCACTAACACACACACTAACAGACACACATACACACTAACAGACACACTCACAATCACTAACACACACTGACACACACACTAACAGGCACACACTAACAGACATACACACACACTCACTCACCCCCCACCAGCCTCCTTACCTTTGGGAATGCTGGGGGGGTGTGGGGCTCTCTTTCTCCCTGGGGGTCCAGTGGCTGCCGGTCGGGCTGATGGGCGGGTGGCTGGTGAGAGAGCACTTCCTCTGAGCACTCTGCTCAGCTCCCTTGCGCGCCGCAGAGTGAGGCTGGGAGCCGGAATATGACGTCATCTTCCGGCTCCCAGCCTCACTCTGCAGCGCGCGAGAGAGCTGAGCAGACCGCTCACAGGAAGTGCTCCCTCGCCAGCCGCCCGCCCAGCCCAGCATGTCTGTTAGCTGCAAGGCTAACCAGGCATTTGCCCCGGGCATTTGGGGGCGGCTTTTTTCGCCCAGGGCAAATGCCTTGTTAGCCTCGCAGCTAATACGCCCTGCCTTTAGCTGTGTAACCAGAGGGTTGACAATTGGGTGGAATGAAGTTTAAGAATTTCCACTGGTTTGTAAGGAGGGAAATAATTTAAATAACAGTGTTTGGGGTAGAGTGTCCCTGGATAAAACAAAGAGTTTGTCTCGTTTGATAGATGTGCCATCACAAAAGTATTCCTGTAATAGCTAAGTAAAGCCTTCAAATGAGAAATAGCTTTCTCGAGAATTAGCTAAGAGGGAAGAGGGTATTATGTTCCTTGCATATAGTCATGTCTTGGAGGATGAATGTGACCTATTTTAGGAAATGGTACATGTATAAAAGCAATGCTTTTCCACCAGTTTTTCTAATACATTACTTGTATTTTGAAAAACACTGTGTTACAAGCACTGAAACATTTTCTTAACAAGCAGTAGTTATTTTTGTAAATAATAGTTTTACCAGTTATGACAGTGGTCTGTGTTCATTGCACTGCTGTGTATACATTCCATCGGTTATCAAGGACACTGTTCTCAGTCCATGCATCTTGGACTTGGAGGCAAATCAACAGACAGTGCTGTTCACATGTACTAGAATCCTATAAATATAAACAAACCCATTGCCTAAGATCTTGGTCCTGGAGCTGAAATGTCAAGTGGCATGATTACTGATGTGCACCATTCACCTCTCACCATGACTTCCATAGCACCTTACCTTGTAAACGTGGTACACATAAAGTATAGATGCTATGTAATATATATATATATATATATATATATATATATATATATATATATATATATATATACACAGAGTTCAAGTAGAGATTATAGCCGTATTAGTCCAGTGATGTAGATGTAAAAAACAGATACAATTCTTATCTTGTAATACCTTTTTTATTGGACTAACAAAAAATTTTAATGACAAGCTTTCGGGAGAACCTCCCTTTCTCAAGTCTGAAGCATTTCGTTTTGCTCAGAAATGCTTCAGACTTGAGAAAGGGAGGTTCTCCTGAAAGCTTGTCATTAACAAATTCTGTTAGTCCAATAAAAAAAGGTATTACAAGATAAGAATTGTATCTGTTTTTTACATCTATATATAAAGGTATTACAAGAAAAGAATTGTATCTGTTTTTTACATCTACATCACTGGACTAATACGGCTACAATCTCTACTTGAACTCTGTATATATATATATATATACCAGTAGAAAGTGATTAGCACTCACGGATTTCCAAAAGTTGATTAAAAAAAATTAATTAATCAACTTTTGGAAATCCGTGAGTGCTAATCACTTTCTACTGGTATGTAAAAGTCCCCCTGATTTTAAGCACCCGGTCTTAGCGTTTTTTGGAGCCAGAGTGCAAGGACTTTGTGGACCGTTTATATATATATATATATATATATATATATATATATATATATATATATATATATATATATATACATACATACACACACACACAAAATAAACAATCCAGCGCACTTGCTTATTCACTAAATAATTATTTCAAATCTTACAGATTGTAATAGTTTTATTTAAAAAACCCTTACCTAGACAAACAATAATGGTGGTTTAGTTACATTATATGATCATATATTGCATAAGCCTGCCACAACGTCAATGTACCCCATTCTTGGCAGGTACTACTCTAGTAGCAGCCTAATGCCTGCTCTTATGAGATTAATCCACTTACTTGGGAAATACATCCTTACTGGGACTCTCTGCAAGTCAAGGCTAAAAAAGTTGTTTGAGTTGGACCTGCCAAGTATGGGGTACATTAACGTTGTGGCAGGCTTATGCAATTATATGATCATATAAGGTAACTAAACCCACATTATTTTTTGCCTAGGTGAGGTGTTTTTATATAAAACTATAACAATCTATAAAATTCCAGGCTGTGATTCGGTTGTATTTGTACCAACCTTTTTTTGCCTTTACTTTGAGTTGTATTAGTGATCAATCCCTGCCCTGACCTTGCTCATTCTCTTGAAAGTGCTACCAGCTCTGATGTCCACTTCTTCTCACCCTATAATCCATCTGGTCCTTTAGGTTACAGTCATATGAAAGCTGCTGCTAATAACCCAATGTCTATGTAACTTAGGGGATGTACTCACTACAAAGCAATTATTACATAACCTTTGCAAAGCATATCCAACATCTGTCCATCAGTTACATCAAAATGCATTCTTTCAAAAATGACAGTGTCACAAGTCCCCCAATAATACAATTCATATTTCTTTTTAGCGTGCATTTTGTAATGTTACATAGTGAGATATAAACAGGCAAATGTTTGGGCTTTAGCATACTTTCAAATGGTTTTGTTTTGTACAGTCCTAACAACCGAAGCATACCTAGCTCTTTCAGAAACTGTTAGAAGTCAAGTCAAATCAATGTATAATGTTACTGGGTCTTTTAGTAAATCAAATAAAAAGTAATTGCTAAGCTTTTCCATTTATAAGAAAACACCTGATTAGGTGGGTCTAGCAAGTAATACCTCATACTTCTATTTTATTTATTATATAAGTGGTATGTCATTTTGAAACATGACCTGTAATAAAAGTGGAACTGAAGTTGACTTTTTCAAATATTTTTCAAAATAAAATGAAAAATTATTTATGAATCTAGAAAGTGAGTGTAGCATTAAGTGCAGTCACACATAGTAAAGTTAAAACAAAATATCATACTTAATTATAATATAGCTACTATGAGGCTCGAGAAAGGATCTCAAGGGACCAAAATATTGTCATATTACTCCTAGTGATTGCATAAAGTGCCACTGCATTTTGCAGAATCTGAGACCGTATGGCCATGAGCAATTGTCAATCAGCAAATAGAAAAAATATCTAGTATTAATTACTAGCCACTATCCAACACAAAACAAGTCTTTGAAGATGGAAACTCACAGGTAGGGTAATGTACTTCACTTGGGGCCTTTTTTTTATCACACTGTAGTATATTCAAAACTGTAATATTTAAATAAAAATAAAAAATGTATAAGAAAAACCTTAGAATCAAAATGTGAGACACAATCCGTGGTCTATTTATTTGTTTTTATACATGTAAAAGCAGCAGACATAATATAATTAGTAAGAGCCATCATTAATTCAGTAAGTAACCTGATCAGAACTCTTTTGTTCGGGAGCTGGTAGGTAGTGTGAGAAGTTTGGTAAGGTAATTAACAATTATTATTACACATCTCAATGAGCATCAGAACATCTATAAAAGGGACCAAAAATGTTTTAAGTTAATTAAATACCCGGTCAGGCATAGGAATGTGAGATCTGAGATGTGTTGTTTTGTAACATTTTCTCAGATTGGAAGAAGAATATTTATTTAGCAATATATCCGATAACTCCATTTAAACATGCATATCTACAGATTTACATTTTTTTTTTTTTTAAATGATAGCTATACTTGAATAGAGCAATGAATATGAATGAACACCTGTGATGAAGGAAGAAGAATCAGACCTGGTGTATTAAAAATGAAGTCTGCTGATTATCTCAGATTGGAGGGAGGGGTGGACTATACATTATCCCCTTAAGGACACAACTTCTATACATTATTAAATAAAAATGTATAGTGAATAAACAGATTCGCTTTATATGGTGAGCAGCATTCTGAAATCGTGATATGTATTCTGTCCAGCAGACTGATCATACAGCATTCTTGTGTTTTCAAGGGCCTTTCGCCTTTTTTTAAATTTAAATAAGAAATATATCTCACTATAAAGAAATAGTTTTCGGTAAGATTGTGTGCCCAGTGGCAATTTTGCTATGAAAATATAAACATTATATTATTTCTTATAAACAGACACCAATATCTCTATACAACCTGGGATATCTTGAAGGAATCATATGTAGTATTTTGGAAAGGTTATGATATTACAATGTATAAATGATGTATACAAGCAAATATATAAACTCTTATCGCTGGTTTCATTGGTTTAGATCAGGCTTATATTGTTTTATAGTTAATTTATAGGGAATGGGAAAATTAGCAGGACATAGTTACAGGTTTCAAACATTTTAATATATGCACTTTGGGGTTTGAATGTACTTTACTATTTATATGTTGTAATGGCTACCCAGGTAGTAGGAGGGTATCAGCCGTTGGAGATGTCCTTTTCTTCCCGGCAAGTCGTTGTGTAGTAGTGGAGTTGCTTATTCTCATCCATGGATGGATCCAAGGCAGGAGTCAGGCAGAGCTCTTAAAAGAGCTAAGTGATTAAGCTGCATATCCCCTTTCAATAACGAGACAAGGCTACGTTTTGAAGGGTCAAGAAAAGCTGAATTTTAATGGCAGGTACTCTCCTTTTATGTGATTAACACAACTACCAATAAAACATAAGGTACATATCTCCTCCCCTCAGATAGGCCTGTAACCCAATCAACAAAGACACATTTTTCCCCAAGTTTTGGATGTACCCCAAATACCTGGGGAACATGCATATGGGGTACATGCATAAATCCATATTCTGGGGGAACAACATATTAAAAAATTAGCTCATTTGGTTCAGTGGTTCATATAAAAAAATCAGCTCATTCGGTTCAGTGGTTCGTGAGTTTTGGCCTTGCGGTCGGTCTTTGTTCGCGCGTTAAAAGTCCCGAAAGGCTTGCCATCCGTGTGTAACTCGACGTTTGCCAGAATCCCCATATGCTACTAAGTCTTTCTACGGAACGGCAGGGTGTTCGGTAGTTTTGGCATGAATTTCCGGTGCTATGGAGGTCTCAGCGGTGTTCGTCTACTCGAGTGTCCGATTTTAGTTCCGGACACTCAACGGCAAAACACCGCTGTTCGGGAGTTAAGATAGCCGCGACGATGTATAAAAGTCCCTAAATGGCAGCCACCCAGGCACTTCAACAAAGCGTTCGTGTGTTTCCCATGAAGACTGTATTCACCGATCAGGGAGGTAAATTACACATAATTAGGTAGCAGGGTGGTCCGGTGTTTGGTAGTTTGGATTCGTATGATGAATGCTTTAAGAGTCCCGAACTGCTGTGTAGAAAAATCCCCACGAAAGCAGGTAAGGATCTTCAATTTGTATCCAGCTTGATGTCCTTTTCTGAACAAACGATACATCCTTATAATCCGAGGGTTCTGTTCCTGCGTATGTGCCTTGCTAGCTCTTAAAGGGTCCGTAATAGCCAGTGTTTCCAGGCACAGGGTAGAGTTTTGTTACATATGTGATATGTATTTGGATCTAATTCTCATTTAATTATGCTCTTTGTATATTAGACATTATATATGCTAGCTAATCTGATTCGCATTTTATTTGTTGCGGTGTATGAATTAAATTATGTAGAAGCGCAGCATATCAATCATTTTAATTGGATACCAAACCAATGCATCCTGTTCAGGGAAGCTATGTGTATCACAGCCATTGTAACGTGCAACAACAATAATAATATTAATAAAATAATACAAGCTTAGGAAAATGTCAATCTATTAAAAATCACCTGTAGCATTGCCCTTAAATCATTTTTATGTAAATGGTCATGATATATTTTTCAGTTTACATTCAAGCGTCTTGAGAAATGACCCAGGGTCCAGAAGGTCAAGTAGCTCCACAATGCTTGATGGAGGAAACATTGGAAAATTTGATTTTGAGATCACAGATTTCTTCCTGTTTGGCTCTCCTCTGGGACTTGTGCTGGCTCTGAGGAAAACCGTGATTCCGGCACTAGATGGTAAGTGTGGGGTGTTGGAATGATTTGCCAGTACAGTTTTTTGGGTTTTTTGGTTTTTAAATCATTCAATGTTTTTTGATAGATGTGGCACATATCATGGAGAACAACAGTACATAGAAAACAGCAGGGTTATGTACAATGCAAATAGCAATTTGTACAAGTTGCAACAGTATTATATACTATGATTGCAACAATATGATATACCAGGGCTTGACAAATTTGCTTTGGAGCCAGTTTAAAATGTTAGGAGCCATTTTTTTTTTTCCAACTTCAAAAATACAAGTCTTAAAGGAACACTGTAGTCACTAGAACCAATTGAGGCTAATGTAGTGGCTCAGGGGTGGGGGCCAGGGGGGAGGACATTGAGGGACATTAGGTTCCCCCCCTTATTCTAATTTAGGGCCCCACCCACCGCTCAGGGGTGGGGGCCAGTCGGGAGGATGTTATGTCCACCCCCCCCAATTATTTTTTAGGGCCCCCACCCACCGTTCAGGGGGGAGGACATTATGTCCACCCCCTCCCCCCCTAATTAGTTTTAGGGCCCCCACCCACCACTCAGGGGGGAGGACATTAGGTCCCCCCCCTTCTAATTTAGGGCCCCCACCTGCCGCTCAGGGGTGGGGGCCGGGGGGAGGACAATAGGTTCCCCCATTTTTTTTTGAGACCCCACCCATGCAGCTCAGGGGTGGGGGCGAGTGGAAGGACAATAGAGCCCCCTCCCATTATTTTTACTTTAGGGCCCCACCCGGCTCAGGGGGTGGGGGCAGGTAATAAATTCCCCATTATTTTGCCCAGGGGGCGCTCGGGGTGGGGCCCTGAAGGACAATAGGTGGTTCCCATTATTTTACTTTAGGGCCCCCACCCGCCGCGAAGGGGTGGGGGCCGAGGTGGAGGACAATAGGCCCCCCCCCATTATTTTACTTTAGGGCCCCCACCCGCCGCGAAGGGGTGGGGGCGAAGGGGGGCAATAGGCCAACCCCGAGGCTCGGGAGGGGGGACCCATTTATTTTTATTTTTTTATTATTATTTTTTTTAACAGTGAGCAGCCACTGGCTGCTCACTGTTTTATAGACATGCCCCTACTCGCGGTATAGAAAGTAAGGGCTGGATTTACTAATACTAAGTAATTTTTACTTAGTATTAGTAAATTTGGCTGAAAGACCAATTTAGGTCTTTCAGCCTTTTGGTAGATAACTCCCTAATACCGTGGGAATTAGGGAGTTATCTACCAAGCGGCTGCAAGAGACGTTCCGAAGTGCCGAAGTCCCGAATTTCGCAATGCCGAACAGAAAAATGTTCCCATGCACATGCCTACTTGTCAAAATGTTGCTAGATGAGTCTTTCTTTATGCCACATAGAGGTGTTAAGTGATGAGATCAGTTGTAAATAAGCAGGATGGCTGTAGATTATCAAGTTCAAGACCGAAGTTGTAAAATATGGCTTCCTGTCAGCTCGACAGTCTGGCCCTGCCTCATTTGAGTATTTTTCAGACCGTTTATTATCCATGTTTTTTCATGCATTATATTGTGCTAATTCATGTATAGTCAATCAGCCTCAATAGTTTAAAGTGATAATTACATTCTGACCAAGCCATGCCCTATTCAATAAGATAATTACGCATTCTCTCAGAACAGAACCTTGAGGAACTCCAATTACCACCTTTGTCCAACTTTAAAATTGTTCATTCTCACTTTCTGCACTCTATCTTTAAGCCAATTTGCAAAGAACCATTATTTTCACCCAGACCAATTGCTTTTAATTTGTACAGTAATCCTTTTTTGAGGAACTGCCCCAATATCTTTTCAAAATCCAAATAGATCATCCATTGCAACATCTACATTCACTGACTTCATCATTTACTATTGGTGCCTGGAGTGTCCCTTTAAGGAAGAGTATGTGTAACACCAGTTAATATTCAATTATTAGAAGTGTAAGACACAACACAACTGTTCAATAGTGAAAATAATATTCCTTGTTTGGCATCTAAGGCACGGTACAATAATATGATCGTGTCTAGCCCAGTTGGCATAATGTCAGCTGGCACTGATCTTAATCCTCTATTAAATTCTCCAGCAAGCTTATCTTTCTCTATCATTTCTGCTGGAAGGCTGTTTTCATGAAGCTGTTACAATTCCTGCATATTAGTGTGGTCTTTCATAATCAATGACCTGTAAAGAGTTTAGAAAATGTAACTTTTGCTTTTAATTCCTTGACTTTAAGAATATTTTGTAATATGGAATGCCTCAATTTTGAGAATACATCTCAGTAGACAGAATTGGAATCTAAGCTAATCGTTTCATATTATAATGGTCAGCTTCGTCTTCTCTACAATTCATGTAATAATTGTGGTTCAATACCTTTGCCAGTGGTACCTGTGTGTTAATAGTTTCTTAGTATATACAATGCTTGATAATCTGTAACACTTTATTTTCATTATCTTCATTATCTGGCTTTTGTGTTTTTGTTGTTAAGTGCATTAATTGGACCCTGTAGGCACCAAGCACTTCATCTCATTGAAGTGGTCTGGGTGCACTGTCCCAGTCCCACTAAGTCCTACAATGTAAATCATTGTAGTTTTTAAGAAACTGCAATGATTACATTGCAGGATTAAGACTGCCTCCATTGGCTGTCAATAAGACAGCCGCTAGAGGCACTTCCTGCTTGCTAGGCAACTTTTGCTCACCTTACGGATGCTGAACGCCCTCACACTCTGCATGAGGACATCCAGCGTCAGTTAAATCCCCATAGGAAAGCATTGCAGCAGAGCTTTCCTATGGGGAGGGCCTAATTCATTTGTGGCACTCGCCCCCTGCTCTCCCTTAACTTGAGGGGGGAGGGGGGGGGTGTAGGGGAGACAGAGAGTTATACTGCTAGGAATACAGATTTGTATTCTTAGCACTATAGTATCCCTTTAAGTTACAAGAATGTTTGGTTCATGCAAATTGGATACCTTATATTGTCACCTCATTAACCTCTTTTCCTTTTTTTTCCATTGATCTTTGTTCCACTGACAGTTTTTCAGCTCAGACCTGGTTGTCAACAAGTCTATAACCTGTTTCACCCAGCTGACCCTTCTGCCTCTAGAGTTGAGCCTCTTCTGGAAAAGAAGTTTCACCTGTTACCTCCTTTTAATGTCCCTCGCTATCAGAGATTTCCCCTCGGTGATGGCAACTCTGCTGTGTTGGGTAAGTAAAGTGGCTGCTAGACTTCAGTACACAAAACAAGACGGTCCAGGCACTCAGTGTTCTTAATCTTGACAGTCTATTTAATGGACCATATCATACTGTGACCTTCATCAAGCCTGCTTTAGATGCTCCTTTAGAGCTGACCACAAGAAAGTATAAATCTGAAGAGGTTTTGTATAGAAATACAGAGTGCCTGGATTTCCTTTTTTGTTTACTACTATATTTGGAGATATGGCCACCTCCACAG
Source organism: Pelobates cultripes (assembly GCA_933207985.1). NCBI lineage: Eukaryota > Metazoa > Chordata > Amphibia > Anura > Pelobatidae > Pelobates > Pelobates cultripes. Next base: position 218,271,686 of record OW240916.1, on the reverse strand, counting down.
TCCAGAGCACCACACTGTTTCACTCTGTGTACTATTTAAAAGAAATAGATTTTTGAGTTTGTTCAGTCCTCTTTATTTGATATTCACATAAAGACCTCAATCTGAGGTCTGACCTTTTTGACTTCTTGTAATATAAGGCCTGCATCTAAACATCTCTGTGCTAGCTAAAGCATCATAAATTACATCTGGTCAGCTACCACATACAGGGAAGTATTTAATTCATTCAACAATTTTTTGCAGAAGATATTTTTTTTTCTTTTTTTGTATCCTGTAGATCAGGGTTCCCCTAAAGATAGATCCCAGATGTTTTAAAACTACTGCTTCCATGATGCATTGTCATTCTAAAGGGATACAAGGGCATGGAAACTATCATGGGAGTTGTAGTTCTACAACATCTGGGGATCTACCTTTTGGGCACACCTGTTGTAGATAAACTATTTATCTAATCCTAGTTTGTGTAGTTTTCCAAAGTTGAATCAAAACTTATGGTTTACTTTTTGTTTTGCTATTCGTTGTCTTGGTGTTATTTTTATTTTTTTACATGGTTTAAATCAAATTTTTTAATCAAAATAAGAGTTAAAACCGGTAGCTCACTTTGGAGCCTCAAATGCTATTTTGTATTTAGCATAGTGCTGCAGTTAAAGCGGCACTGTCATGCCAAACTTACCTTTCCCTAATTTCTTCCTCTCTCTGTTCTCTATTTCTTCTTGTCTGCTCTAGTTTTCTTTAAAACATAAGACAAAGTAGGGACTATTTTGTCTTATGTATTTTTTCTATGCTTGACCAGCTTTCACCAGCGGAGGAGCAAAGTGTGCTCCATTTCCTGTGGTCAAACAATTTCCCACAATTCTCACCGAATTTCGCCTTAACAGATTGAGAACAGTTTGTTCATTCATGTTAGGATGACAAACGGTACTCTAAGGTCGGTTCGAAATTTCGAAATCTGTGCTGTGGCTCCCATGGTATCAGGGAGCTATCTACTAAAAGGCTGAAAGACCAAGATTGGTCTTTCAGCCAACTTTTAATAATACTAAATAAAAATTACTAGGTATTGGTAAATAATCTGCCCTTACTCCCTATACCGCGAGTAGGGGCATGTCTAGTAAACAGTAAAGCACCCCCCAATAAATGCTTCTCTTAACTAGCGGGCGGGTGGGGGCCAAGGGGGAAGGACAATAGGGCCCCCACACTCCTCTCATGGGTGGGGGCCGAGGGGAGGGTGGGATAATAGGTCCCCCCATTGTCTTTTAGGGCCCCCGCCTGCCGCTTATGGGTGGGGGAAGGACAATGGGTGCTCCACCCTATTGTCTTTTATCGCCCCCACTGGCCACTCGCCCCCTTTTTTTCATTCTCTCGTGGTGGGGGGACCCCATTTAGTTGCATAGCCTCCACTCGCAAGGCACGGGTAGGGGCTAAGGGTGGACACTATGTCCCCACTCGTGCTATTTAATATATACCTTGGGGCCATTTATTCGAAGGGGGGAGGGGTGGCTTTTTTAATTTTTTTTATTTTTTTTCAATAGTGAGCAGCCACAGGCTGCTCACTGTTTAGTAGATATGCCCCTACTCTCAGCATGACGAGTAGGGGCATATTGACCCCCATAGAGTGAGGGAGGACATGGGGGACTTAGGAAGTGGTGGGGAGCACAGCTCCCTGCAGCTTCTATCCTTACATATTACAAGGAGGGAACTGCGAGCCGGTAGCTCCCTCCTTGTAATGAACAAACGAACACCAATGGTGTTTGTTTGTTCATCTGAAATTTCTATTCATCCCTTTGTTTTTCTGATGAATGAATAGACAAAATTCTCGTCCGATTTTCGGACAATAGCGAATGCCCAACTGTTTAACTGGGCATCCGTGGGAATTTCGCAGTGCTATCTAGTGTGGGCAGATGACATGTCCCACAGGGAGACTTCATCTGCCCACACAAAGATGGCGGCACCCAGGACGTAGGTCAGAGCACGAAATTAAGATACAAAAATAGGTAATATGGGGCTTAGGGGCATTTGGGGCTGACTAGGGGGGAAATTAGATGTAGTGCAGTCAGGAGGGTGGTAAAAAAAAACAAAAAAAACTGGATTCGGCCATGACAGTGGCGCTTTAACCCCTTAAGGACACATGACATGTGTGACATGTCATGATTCCCTTTCATTCCAGACGTTTGGTCCTTAAGGGGTTAAAGGGACATTCCAGGCAACAATACAACTTGGTTTTGGTCTCATTAATTTGCTGATTTTTTTTTTTCACGCTCAAATCTTTATAGTTTTTGCATTAAAAAAGAAATGTTTTGCAGAATGCTACACCATAAGCCTGCCTCTATAGCCACACCCCCTCACTCCAGAATAAGACTTCCTTATCAGTCACTGACAGCATTTAATGATCTGAATTACAGCAACCTGTATTAGAAGGCGAGGACACCCAGGAAAACATATAGTAAGGATATCACTGCCTGTTTGTAGTGGCTATGACTGTCTGCAACCAGGTTGTAACTTAATAACAGCTCAGTAAGTGCTGTTGGGGCTGAGACAGTGTGCATACATTTGATAAGGAAGTCTTTCTGGCATGAGGTGGAGTAGCTAAGGAGGCAGGCTTATGGTCCACAATTCTGCAAAACATTGTTTTATTTTTTTGTGTAACCATTTGAGTATGCAAAAAATACAGATTATTAGGCCACAATCTATCAAATGCATTTAAGTTGTATCAGTGCCTGGAGTGCCCCTTTAAGCTATACTGTTGCCAAGAGTTTTTAACCATCAATCACTGAGAGATCAATTGAAACACTGATGATGATCACTATTCGGTCACCTGTGTTTGTTCTCCATGTAAATCATATGATGTCGGAGGAGGCGGAATGGTTAAGTGACTAATGGGTTTGTTAAACCTTTAACTGCCGAGGTGTGGGCGCAGAACAGGGGGGAACCCAGAGTGCTCTATAGTGTTAGGAATACAGATTTGTATTCCTTACAATATAAAATTCCTCTAACTTGGAAATAACAAGTTTCTATTTTCTCATTGGGGCCCACCTTAGTAACTGCGGAGAGAGCTCTACATTCTTACCCCAGGATACTCTAAACTTGGGAATGCCCAGCTCACAGCTTTCCCACTCCCTCATAACATGCCCTCCATTTTCAGAATCTACCCATTTTACTTTCAGTCACACTGAAAGCATGGACTATATTATTGTGCAGTGAGTCAGATTTATTGTGGTTTTGTTTGGTTTCTATTTGTTTTTGTTATTTGACAATTTTTCTAATTTAGGTGCCAATTTTGGGTTGAAGGTAAGGATTTCAAGGACATCGGTTGATGTATTCTAAATAGGAGTTATTTTAAATGTCATTTTTTTAATTAAATTAAGATGTTTATTGCAGAGAAATATAACATGACCATAAAATGAAAGAGCATAGGAAATTCACACTTCATTTTGAATATGCCTCCTGGGTCACGTGTGAAGAACAAATGAAAAAAGAAGAGAGAAAAGTAATGGTTGGAGGGGGTATTAGATAGGAGAGAGGAACCACTTTGTAGATGAATTTGTTTTTTTCCAGTCTATTTTTCTTTATTTGAACTATTGACAAACAGTTTACAGACATCGAAACAAACCTAAAAAAAAAAAGAAACCCACTCCCAGCAAGAGCTCTCATCTTTGACATTTACCCTTAAATCGTTGTAATTTTACTTTTTTTTTTTTTCAGTTTAAAATTTAGTTTTATTCGTGAATCACACTGGTCAGTTTGTGGCGCCTGCTCGCCAGGGTACAGAAAAAGAAGATTGGGAGTTGTGCAGGACAGTATGTTACATCATTGGGGTTAAATACAGTTCCAGTGTTACATTCTATGTTTAATACACAACTTTATTTTTTTTATTTTTTTTCTCAGTTCTGATCTTTCTAAAGGTTAGCTTGGGAGTTCACCAATTCCCTTCCTGTTGGTATATGTGTTTTCGTTGTGGTTGTGAATTTCCTATTTGTTGTACGATCCCCTCTGTTCTTTGTCCCATCTCTCCTTCCTAGCCCCTGGTCTCCTACCCTCCCCCGTGTTGACCCGATTGTGTGCTAAGGTAAGTTTTCCATCTCTCCCCCGCTTGATTCGTGTGTTTCCTCTGCCCTATGTGTTTGTCTGCCATTTGCTCGTATTTCCAGTTGAGAGATATTTGGGTTAGTAGGGCTTTTCTAGTGGGTGTCTGTGTTGACTTCCATGCTCTTGCTATAATGGTCACTGCTGATACTAAAAGGTGGAATATCAACCTCTCTTCAGTTTTCCCTAGTGCTGTTGGTATCATGAATAGTATACCTTGTTCTATGTTTATGGGCCAAGTTCTACCCAGCATCTCCGTCGCCACCCTCTCCACTTCTTTCCAGAACGGTTTAATGTTTTTGCATGACCACCATATGTGGCTCATTGAGCCTTCCCTCCCCTTGCACCTCCAACATTCGATCGGCATGCCTTTGTGTATCGCGGACAGTTTCTCTGGTACCATGTACCATCTATACTGTAGCTTTCGAATGGTCTCTAGGTGGGACATACATATTGTATTCCCCTTGTGTATTGTGAATGCCCGTTGCCATATTTCCGCCTCAATAGCATGACCCAGTTCAGCGTGCCATGCTGTTTGGAAAGACATGGGTGTCCCAGTGTCTAATGATATGAGGGAGGAGTACAGTGTGGATAATGCTTTTTTGGGAGGTCTACCCGCCAGGCACAGTTTTTCAATGCCATTTGTGTGCGTTGTCTCCTGGCTTGGTAGTGTCGTACCTGTGAGGAGCGACTTCATTTGTAGGTATGTGTATAGTGCTTTGTTGGGTATGTTGTATAAGGATTGGAGGTCTGTGAAGGGCAGCAGTTCATTGTCTTTGTATAAATGGTTGATCGTGATGCAGCCCCGCTCCTCCCACGCTTTCGTGGCCAGAGAGGGGATGCCCACTGTGAGGCATGTGATTGGTGCGTCTGGCCATATTTCCCTTGGTTCTTTCCCTCTCTCCCTTTCTTTATCCCAGTGTTGAAGTGTCAGGGTGGTAGTTGGTAGGGGGTGTATATGTTGTGAGCGCATAGACTTCGGGAGCCAAAAGAAGTCCCTTAAGTTTCGTTTGTTTACCCAGTGTGCCTCTATTTGGGTCCATTGTGGTAATTCCCCCTCTGCCGTTGCTACTTTGACTGCCGCTAGCTGGGCTGCTTTGTAATAGTCTCTTATGCTTGGCAGGCTCAGTCCCCCCTTTGTGGTGGGTTGTTGCAGGATGCTGGATGCCACCCTTGTTTTTTTTGTTGGGCCCATATGAATCGAGTGATTAATCTTTGTATTGTGGCTAGGTGTGTGTTTGACAGTGGTATGGGTAGGGTGTTCAGCAGGTATTGGAATTTAGGGAGTAGCATCATTTTCACCGCTGCTATCCTCCCCACCCACGACAGGTATTTCCCCTCCCATGATTTTAGTGTGGCGGCCATGGTTTTTGTGAGTGTGGATAATTTTACTTTTGATTTAACAAAATACATAGTTTTCTATCCCAATTTTCACATAGGTTGGAGCATGCTGATCCTGTCTTTAGATGCCGAAAAGGCCTTTGACAGGGTCAGCTGGGGCTTTATGAAAAATACTCTAGAAGCAACAGGAATGACAGGATGGCTGTTAAACGCAATTTTGGCATTATATAAAGATCCCATGGCCAGAACAATCGGCCCAAATATATGCTCAGATTGGTTCAAATTTAAAAATGGGACTAGGCAAGGATGCCCCCTATCACATATTCTATATATATTAACTCTAGAAGTATTGGCAAGTAGGATCAGACAAAATACAATGATCAACGGTTTGATAACAAAACAAAAAAAATAAATTTAAACTTTCTCTCTATGCTGACGACACTATCCTATATCTAAGCAATCCTACAATTTCGCTACCAAGCGTGATGAAAGAAATAGAACTATATAGTGTAGTGTCAAATTATAAGCTAAACAAGACAAAATCAACTGTGTTGTTGATGAATTTGGATGAAAGTTAGAGCTTCTATTTTTTGGTTATGTTCATTCTTATGTCTGTGAGATAACTCAGTGGGTAGAGCTACAGCTACAGGTTAATTTTCCACCGAGTTCAGCAAAGACTTATATCCTATCAAGGGTGAGTACCATCAGGTTTGGTGGAAATACCAGCAAGACCCCAGAATATTCATGGAAACAAGTACACTCTCTGACACCTACACTTACCCACTTGTCGAATGAGACACGAGACTTACGCTCAGGATGCTGAATCTGTGACCACCCACGGCCTGCACCGATCCAAAGACATCGCAAATTTCAATAATGGTGTCACTATAACACGGAGATCCATGGGCGGTTGGTTGCATACTACTAGCAATACAGGGATAGTATTTTTTTAAGGGGTGTCCTCGAAGGCACAATAAAGATATCATAGTATCAGGGTTATTGTACCAATATTACCCTGCTCTTTCCCTCTGTGGGTCATCCTATTAGGACACCACAAGATACTAAATATCGTTATAGATCCATTGTTATATCCAGCGAAGTAACTATTTCGCCCCAGTATATATTATCACATGGATTTCAGCCACAGCTGGAGCGTTGGTTGTTTGAGCTTTGAGTTTGTTTGATCAAAACACTAGCGATCAATCAGATTCTTAGAAGTTATCCTCCTCTATTATTTTAACCCTTTATGGGGTGTTAGGGTGTCTATTTTATATATATTTTTTGTACTAATTAGTAAAATACTTTTTGGCACTATTCAGTAGACCTACACCTTATATATTTTCTAGTATGTATTTGGTTTGTTAATTAGGTGAGAAGTCTCACTTTTTTATCTATGAGTATTAAAAGTTAAGTTTTATATATCTAATTAGTTTTTTGAATATTTGAACCGATATTCTCCACTTTCACCTTGGTATATATATTGGGTATTTATCGATTCTCACTAGTCTACCTTGATACATACAGGAATCCCCCTGTTCTTTTCTTGTTTGGCACTCTCTGATAGTATTCTAGTCTTTATGAAAATTCTGAACATGTTAATTTGTCAGCTGACTGGGAAAGGAATCGGTATTCTCTGCAGAAAAGCTGTCCCGACAATTTGTCATTGGTGTCATTTCCTTAAATTCATACTTATTTTGAACAGGACAAAATTTAAATGCACATTAATATCTTATACCTGCAACTAAAATGATCTTTGGAAGTGTGATTGTGATTTCACCTAAAAAGCTATAAATAATAAAAATTTATAATTTTATTTAAAAAATTCTTGACAAAGCAGTAACTATATTAAAGAAGTTAAAGGGTAAGTGTTACTTCCCAGGATATTTTAAATATTATTTTTTACTTATATTTCATAATGTATTTGTGAGATGTGAAAAATAAAATAACATTTTGAAATTCACCCCTCTTTATTCTGTAACTAGGCACCGCCATCACAGCTCCCTGATAATCATTATTATATATCCTGTTCTTTGCACATTTCAATTGGTGCATACAGAGAAGAGGAGAAATTAAACCATGTTTATATTTTTCCTCTTCATTTGCAAGAATTGTGCTGGCTCTGCCTTGTCTAAACTGGATTATTATGTTTACCTCTAAATGTTTGTTTTTTCTTTTTAATAAATTAAAAAGCAAAAAGAAAATCCCCTGAAAAAAAATGGTTAACACACGTGATAGACCCTCCTCAAAATTGCATTAATTGGTTTAAACTCCAGAGAAATGACAGGTCCCCTCAAGCAAAAATTTCCAAATACATCCACAACTCCAAGACATTGTTTGGATAGTAATAGAAAAGAAGCAAGGCCATCTCCATAATGGATATATGTTCAGTGAGGCAACAGAAAATTTCTATGGGAAAGCAACTGCTGAAATCGGCAAGGAGGTGGCATGGGGGCTGGGCCAGTCATAATTTTAACCAATCAGCACCTCCTTATAGAGATGCATTGAATCAATGCATCTCTATGAGGAAAATTCAGTGTCCCCATTCAGATCGTGGAGACGCTGAACGGCAGTGCTGCCTACTGTGCCGCACTGCCCCATTTAGCACCTCCAGTTCCTGTACGCCCATTTATCTGGTTACAGTTAAGTGTCTGTTAGTCCACCCATTGTACAGCACTACGGAATTTGCTGGCGCTATATAAATATTAATAATCTGAGACGTGGCCACTTGGAGGTGTCCCTAAGGGGCAATGTAAACACGGCCTTTTCATTGAAATGCCTGAAGGCAATGATTATACTCGCCAGAACAGCTACATTAAGCAGTAGTTGTTCTGGTGACTATTAGGGATCGACCGATTATCGGTTTTACCGATCTTATCGGCAGATATTCAGTATTTTCGGCAATATCAGTATCGGCCAACAGAGATACCGATATTGCCGATAATACCTCCTAGGACCGCGGGTCCCATTACAAGCCCGGTGGTCCTGGGGGGGCAGCAGCAAGCTGTGATTTACCTTTCCTGCAGCTCCTCCAGCTCCCCAGTTTAAATCTCGCGAGACCCTCAGCCGTCAGAGCGTTGCCATGGATTACCATGGCAACGCTCCGCGCAAGATTTATACAGGGAGCTGGAGAAGCTGCAGGAAAGGTAAGTAACAGCTTGCTGTCAGCCCCCACAGTACTTAACAAGCCACCGGACCACCAGGGAATACTATATCCCCCCTCCCTGGTAAGAAGCCGGGAGGGGGGACTAAAAAAATAATTAAAATTAAAAAAATGCCATTTTACACAAATTACATCTCTACACACACACACTCTGCATTATATACATACACACTACACACACACATACACACACACAGTACACAAACACACACTGCATTATATACACACAATGCATTCACTATACACACTACTCACACACACACTGCATTCACTATCCACACTACACAAACACACAATCTGCATTCACTAAACACACTACAAAAAACTCTCTGCAATTACCATACAAACACACACACTCTCTGCATTCACTATATATACACACTACACAAATACTGCATTCACTATACACACTACACAAACACTCTGCATTCACTATATATATATATTTGTGGTCAGGGCATAAGCCGTAGTATAACTTATATAAATAGGACAAACCATGAAAGGAAATGTCAGTTGTGGTGTGCCGGAACTGACGAGGAAGTAGGCCTGAAATAAAAGAGGGCCTACCTTATAAAATGCTTATGAAAGCGGTGTGGTGGGTGGGAGAATCCGTCGCACCTAACAGGTAGTGAGGGAAGGGTCTGGAGTCCCTTAAGAAGGGTAACCCAGCCCTTCCCACAACTTCAGGCCACGCCTTCCATTTGTGGTCAGGGCATAAGCCGTAGTATAACTTATATAAATAGGACAAACCATGAAAGGAAATGTCAGTTGTGGTGTGCCGGAACTGACGAGGAAGTAGGCCTGAAATAAAAGAGGGCAAAAAGAGATAACCATTTATTCGTCCTACAACCGGACATAACAGATTACAAATTCATAGTTTTGAAAGCCAGACGTACTTCTTGTATGGGCTGAGGTATGTATCTAGTGTATGCCGTAGATTTCCATCGTCCTAGTATCTGAATAATGTGAGCAGGGATATTCTTTTTAGAAGCGGTGGTGGCGGCTCCTATTCTAAAAGAGTGACCAGAGTAGCTGGCTGGGTTCAGTCCTAACCGGGCTAACAATATCCTAATATACATCATGAATTGGCTCGTAGTGAGCTTATTGCCGTGCAAGGACAGGAGTGGTTGTGTGGGGCCCATATTGTCAAAGGCAAGAAGTGTGTCGAAAACCTTCACCGGGCACCAAGTATTACTTGTGGGGTAATAGGGTATAGTGACCGTTTGCCCGGGGGCGCTTGTTTTGGTATGGTGCAGTAACAGAAGATAGTGATCTTGGACCTTTATGAGATCGGACCTTGTGAGGAAAAGGGGTGAGTTATAGCTAGTAGTAGTGAATTCTCTGGGCCGTAAAAACCCGTAAAATGCTAGATAGATGGCGGCTTTAATTACATGATTAGTATGAGCTTCAAAGGGTGAGGTGTCTAGTAGTTTTGACAGTGACTGAAACAATACATCGTGTATGGGTAGTCTAGTTGGTGAGGCTATAGGGGCGGAGTCTTTGATGCCTTTAAGTATAGCCTTAACTTGGTAGGACGACAGAAAGCGTTGTTTGTTAGGCCAAGTGGTGAGGATGTGATGTTGAATGCCTGTGATATATAATTTGATGGTATTGTAAGATAATGTTAGACGAAAGTGGCAAAAAGAAATAAAAGCAATAATGGTTTCCATAGAAAACTGGTCAGTGACATTAAAGTCCAACAAGAATTTATTGAAAACATGGAAAGCCCTTTCATATGCCTTCCTGGTATTATCGGAGAGACCGAGCTGTGAGAGTTGTCGCCCTTGACATAGCAGAACTTTTAGTCCCAGATCATTTCCTGCCACTTTGGAACTGGAGTTGGTATGAGGGCCGCTGTTGGCAGGGCCTCCCGAAACTCCTGAAACCGAGACCGTGACAAATGATCAGCTGCAATGTTGAGAACCCCAGGCACATGAACACAAGTGAGAAGAAAACTGTGTTTTGCAGCGAGCCATGTGAGAGTCCTCATGAAACGCATGATGGTGAGGGAAGAGGAACGCCCCTTGTTTACAATATGGCATGTTGCCATATTGTCCGAGAAGCAACGAACCGTATTCCCGGACCAACTTGCTCCCCACTTAACTGCTGCCGCTAAGATAGGATAGAGCTCAAACAAGGCTGATGTGTCCTTAAACCGGGGAATTTCTGTAATTTCCCTAGGCCATTCTCCCCACATCCATTCATTTCCCCATATTGCTGCAAAACCTGAGGTGGCTGCGGCATCCGTCCAGACTGACTCCGATTTCTCTGACCAAACCGGTATAAACATGCTTTCCCGTTCCAATTTTGCAAAAACTCCCTCCACATATGTAGGTCAGCGGTGGCCTGTACGTCTAAAGTAATGCGGGAGGTGTCAGATTGCAACATTGGAAACAGGCTAAGTAACCTTGAAATGAATGCTCTACCTTGTGGAATGATTCTCATAGCGAAATTTAGAGAACCCAACAAGGATTGCAACTCCTTCCTATTGCATGAGCCTCCTCCTAAGTAAAGGTCGATAGCTGCCAGGATGCGCTCAATCTTTTCTCTGGGTAGGCTAGCTTGCATGTGTACAGAGTCCAGTACCACCCCCAAAAAGTGGATGATAGTATCCGGACCCTCAGTCTTGGTAGGCGAAATAGGCACCCCTAGTTGTGTAAACAGTTTTGTGATAGACTGGAGGCTACTGGGAGGTACTAGGTTACTTTCTATGGTCAGGAAATCGTCCAGGTAATGGATAACTGTGGGACATCTGCAGATGTTAAGCAGCATCCAGCACAACGTCTCCGCGAAGATATCGAAAATCCTAGGGCTGCTTTTTGAGCCAAACGTGAGACGCGTGAAGAAGTAATATGAACTTCGCCACTTAACACCATGCAAATGCCATAGGGATGGGTGGATAGGGAGCTGCTTAAAAGCGTTGGCAATATCAGTTTTACTTAGCCATGCCCCTACCCCTGCTGCGAGTATGGCTGTGACTGCATGATCGATGGTGGCATACTGGAGGGAAAACTCCTCGGACGGGATTAGTGAATTTAGACTTGGGGTATGAGATGCATGGGGGGCGGACAGATCGAGAATTAATCTTTGTTTATTGGAGGATTTATTGGTGACCAGTCCTATGGGGTTTGTCCTCCAAACTGCGAAAGGCGGGGGGTTGAAAGGGCCTAATAAGAAACCTTGGTCAATTTCCTTCTGTAGGAGTAAGTCGATAGTGTTGGGTGCTGCCAAGGCTGTCTGCAAATTATTACATTCTAGGGTCCCCGTGGGCATGTGAATAATACCCGTGTGAAACCCCATCTTAAACCCTGTCACCAAAAAATCAACGAGATGTTGGGAAGGGTGATCCCGCAAAAGTTGTTGCAGTAGGGACACATGAAGAGACGATAAGTACTGCTTAGGGTATAGTTTATTTGGGCACATTGCCTTGGAGTGAGCTCTGAAACATAGTGAGCAAACATGGAGAAGTCTGCAGGCACTGTAACCGCAGGAACCTGAGTTGAAATTGTTACAGACCTGCGATTTACCCAAAACACTATGTCACGGCCTAGTTTATCCTTAAGCACCTTGCCAGGTCTCCCAGTGGGCACTACATTAGGAGGTGGAAAAACAGCGTTTACCTCTGGGGAATTAGGGCACAGATTAGCCGTGTGAGAATTGGACGAGCAAATGGCACAAGCTGGGGTTTTTAGGCCCGCGAAGTGTCGGCAAAAAAGCTCAGTATCCAGGACGCCCCAATCCGTTTGGTAATTGAACTGTGAAAGGGCTGCCGACGCCTTCGTGGAAAAGGCACGGTGGTAGTCGTAAAAAGACGTACCACCGTACTTATGCCCCAAATCCACCAGCTTGTGGAGATACAGGTCCAATTCCTCCCTCCTATCCGGGGATACCGAGCATATTACATCTCTGTATATACCGAAAGCCAGTACAAATTCTGGTATTGATAGTTTCTGATTTAACCTGGGGTCTCTGGACTTCAATACCACTGATACATCACCGTATGCGTAGGTCTTATTCTCTAGGACATCTTGTGAGGCTATCAAAAGTGATACCAAATTGATATCTTTCCCCTCCAAGATGTCCTTCTTTGTTTTAGCAGGCACCATGTGTGCGGGGTTAATAATATGTGGGTCTTTTAACCTATGTTGTAAATTACCCGGTAGGGGGTCCAAATGGACCGAAGCGGCCGGATCCACTGCAGCAGCCAGTGACTTTTGCTGGCTATCTGCATCCATTTTGTCTAGCTTGTCAGTAATACGCCCCAAAGAGGTCAGAACTGAGGACAGAATCGTATTCAGCTCTGAAGACTGGGTGCCACTGGACCCTTCACCCGCCCCCGCGTTATCAGTCTGTGTGTTCAGCAATCTGTACAGTTCTGCTTTCCTAGCTGTAGCAGGGAAAGGAATATTTCTCTTCCTTAATTCGGCCGTGATCCTGGGAATAGTCCATGCCCTGAGTGAGGCAGGGCTTGCGATGTCGTCACCCCGAGACGGAGTGACTGATCTAGCTGGTGTACTGGGTAAGGACTCATCTTCCCTTCCTTCCGGAACTTGGGACATGCTATAACATAAAAATGACATGTTACCTGGGGTGCTATCCAACTGGCTTATGATAACTAATGCCAAGCGGCGAAGAATTATTAAGTAACGTGACAGGTGAGGCCCTGCTAGTAGCCAAGCGGCTATGAGAGGCGCTATCTATGATTTGGCTCGTGTGGAGTACGTGGCCATTGGCATTATGGCGGGGTGGAGGCCTCTCTGTGATTTGTAACAGCATAAGACAGAATGGGAGTGACAAGTGAGGCCCTCTCTATGCAACTAAGCGAGGCGGCTAGCTATGAATGGGCCCGAGGGGATGCCGTACCTCCGAAATGAGGATGGGTGTTGGCCTCGCGGGACCACTAACGTAAGGCATAAGAGGCCAGAAAACGTAGCTAGTGGGTCCTATTTATTGTTAGCCAGTAAATCTGTACTAAGCCGAAAGGGAAGGTATGGGGAATAATAGTCGAAAAGATATGACGTACCTGATGAGCGGGTTGACAGCTATTATGAGGAAAAGGAGGTACAGACGATCTGTAGTCACCTACGAAAGTAATATACATTTGAACGGGCACAGAAATATGACCCCTAACTCCCCTGTTATTCGGATACCTACCAGCAATATTGCCCTAGCAGAGGGCTGGGTACCAATTAATAAAAGAGCAAGGATGCCTATACCTAAAATACAAAAAACACATATAAGGACCCTGGCGTAGGGTGACTGTTAAGTAGAAAATAACTCGAGTGAACTGACCTAAGTCCTGTGCAAGTTGTTAGAATAGCTGCCCACCGTGGAAATGCAGAAAAAATACTGAAAAGAGTTTAAAAGACATCTTAAGTGCTAATCATGCATATATAAATTCCCAATACCATGATCCGTAGTCATTGTTAGGCTAGCAGCCTAATAATTGTATTAAAATACGCGCCCAACATAAAAGTATCTGCACACATTACTGGTTGTAACCTCATATGACAAACTTGCTTAAATAACTGCAAACTTTATGAACTTAAAATAGCATAAATGACAGAACAGGTACACGAAACTCTAATCACAATTTTAGACACCAGAGGTCGCTCTGGAGCCTATACCAGTGTATGATTTTAAGTAACAGCGTTTTAATGAAATGGACACAAGAATAAAAAGTAACGTGAGAAATAAGCATAAGTGTGCTTATAAAGTGACAAAGTATCAAGACGTGAATAGGTTGTTGTATAACATTGTATTATACTGGTACTTTGTGAGCGTGTAGCATATTGACCCTTAGTGATGACGTAAAACGGCCGCGCCGCCAAATTTGCGACGGCCGTTTTAACTTACGATTTGCAGCGTGAAAATTTGCCCGCCGACTGCCCGACCTAGCGCGCACCAACCCGTGGTATCCGGAGGTAATCCTGGATGCCACCGAAAAACTGCCCGACCTAACGCGCACCAGCCCGCCGGAAACTGCTGTCCGAAACCGGAAGTGACGAATACTTCCCCAGGAATCCGTCGCACCTAACAGGTAGTGAGGGAAGGGTCTGGAGTCCCTTAAGAAGGGTAACCCAGCCCTTCCCACAACTTCAGGCCACGCCTTCCATATATATATATATATATACACTACACAAACACACACACTCTGCATTCACTATATATACACACTACACAAACACACACACTCTGCATTCACTATACACACTACACAAACACACTATATTCATTATATACACACACTACACAAACACACACAGCACCCCTGTCTAAGTACACTTCATTCACTACATGTGACATGTATATTTTGTGCATTTACCTTTAGAATATCGGCAAGTTATCGGTTATCGACAGATTATCGGTATCGGCTCTAAAAAAATCAATATCGGTCGATCCCTAGTGACTATAGTGTCCCTTTAATCTCACAAGGATAATCTTGGAAGGAGTTTCACAGCATTCTTGCATAAAAGGGTTAACTTTATCAAACCATTATTGGGTATTTTAACTGAAAATTTATTTTTGCTTTTGCCTGTTCTTTTATCTGTGTCAGGTTTTGAATCAGAATTCTGTCGCTGTGATTGCGCAGTCTACTTGCTTAGCTGAATTAGTCAGGTGTCCCTAATGACTGAACTGGTAAGACAGCATGTAAGGTACCGACAGGTAAAGGCAATGTCAGTCTTATAGAGTAAGGTTTTGTCCATTAATTGAGTAAACACAGAATTGTATTTATCTGCCAAGTAGCATGTTATTTCGGCCCAATCTGACTGCCAACTATTTAACCTTTATTAAACATTACCCCTATTTATCTTTTTCTCACTAAACAAAGTATCTGTATGACATTTACAATGCTCTTCCTTGCCATCCATTCCCAGTTCCCCTTAAATCGTTCCCCCCATTGTCTGGTTACATGTTTGTAGTGTTTTGTCCTTTGTTTTTTTTGTTTCCCTCTCATTCATGTCCAGTCGAGGCTGTGCAGAACAATCCCATCCTGCTTATGGAAGGCAGCCCAGCGGTTGCTCTCCAGCGTCAAGATGGCATCACGGAAACCTGTATCCCTGTTCCTGTCCGAAGCTGCCAAGACACTTCCAGTAAAAGTGCCACTTGTGTCGAATGTGTGTATCCTGCTTTCCTATTGTCTTTGTATCAATGCACCCTGCTTGTGTTTAGTATTCGTCTGCCAGAGCTGAAAGCTTTTCTTTATAGACTTAACAAAGGCTGTATTGTTGAAGGACTTCACCCTTGCAGATTATGATAGTTAAACAGACAGGCAGCTATTCCACAAGACAAGTCAAGGTCATAGCCAAAGCCATTTCTGAATAAGACTAACCAATATACCTTTTTTAGAATCACTGACATCAATTTAAAATGGCCTTATATATTTTGTTTAGGAAAGCATGTAGCAGTTTTACTTACTATTAACACAACAACCATAAACAACCCATGATTCTTAAACCCTTAAGGACACATGACATGTGTGACACGTCATGATTCCCATTATTCCAGCAGTTTGGTCCTTAAGGGGTTAAGGATTTACGGTTGTTTTATAAACATTATTTTTTCATGTGCCTGTATGTTATCCTCTTTTCTCATGGTATTTACAGTAATTCACTTAATTTAATTAATTTTATAAATATCAACACTTATTCCTAAAACACACACCTTTAAACTTTAAACCGGATGCCGTCAGTGCTAGGATCAGTAGCCAACTTCATTATACTTTGTAATATAAAACTAGTTCTGCTGGACCATCTAACAAACCAGACAACATAATTGCCTTTCAACCTGTTTAATATATGCATACCCTAATATTATTTAGTTTCAAATGCGTGATATTTTCTGTATATGAGATGCATATTCTTTAACCCCTTAAGGACACATGACATGTATGACATGTCATGATTCCCTTTTATTCCAGAAGTTTGGTCCTTAAGGGGATAAATACCATTCTAACAGCCAGAGAAGCTTTCAGATCCGGTACAATAAGTGTCAGTGTATGTGATGTGTGTTCTGTATTTAAAGTCACTATCTTTGTGTTTGCATCTTGCATGTTTCTTTTTATTCTATTATTTAATTCAAACCATTCTAAACATTGAGACTAGAATGTGTGCCACTGCAGACAAGAATTGTTACAGCCACCCAGTCTTTCTTATTCCAGTTATACTTTGGTTGTATTACTTCTCAAGATTATGTATGTTGATGATAGGCAACCTCCTTCACTGCGGCATTTCCCATCATGCTTATATGCAACATCCGCTGGAGTGACGACGGTCCAACTGTATCTATGTCTGTTGTTGTCTTTCTAACATTTACTTTTCCATGCATGTCTCCATGTCAGGAAAAATTGAGTGAAACAGTTACATGTTTTCCAGTGTATATAACTGTCCTCTGTAATTCCGGAACAATGGTGTTCAACATATTGTGCATCCACGGTGAATGTGCTAGGCTTTATGTTCCGTTTACATGTATTCGTATGTAAGACCACTTAAAATAACCTGTTGTGACACCAAGACCTAGAGAATGCCCATTCAAAGAGTTTCTACATATATGAACACAGTGATCTCAGAGCCACGTTACAATTACCCCTGCGAGATTAAACGTATCCAGACCACTGTTTGACTACCAGTAAATCAGCAACTATTACATATAAGTCCAGTATATTCCAGCATTCAAATCATGAATTTGGTGTCTTTAAAATCTATTCACTTAATCACTAATCAACTATTCCCTTTTATAAATATTAGTTGAATAAATGAAGAATTGTTTTTGGTGGTACTCTGTGTATTGTGAACAGAAATGTTTTTTGTCACTTAAAGATGATCTTTTTGCTTTTTGGGGTTTTTAGATTTTTATTGAATTAATATTTTACAGCATTAAATTATACTTTTCATTTTTGAAAAATAATGGTAAATCTAGCATAATCTGACAGACAGGAGCGCAATAAAAATCTGTGCAGTATAAATAGGAATAACTTGCCAGATCAATGTTGCAGAGTTCAGCAAATTCTTGCGGAAAACCTGATTGGTCACCCGTAGTACTTCTATTTATACTAGGAAGATTTGCTAAAAGCGGTTAAAGCTCTTTTAAGGGTTCTCTGTCTACACATTGTGCTTCTTCTGTGGGCCTGCTCATTGTCTTTCTGTTAATACCAATAAAGAATAGGAAATCAAGCTGATAAAGACATTTATGGCATCAAAGATGATCCGTTAAGATACATTAAAGTGTAATGGTCTTTAATCTTAATTTTTGTTTATTTAGAAGTTTACATAACTGTAGGAAAATAGTTCCAAAACTACAATTCTGGTTTGCTCATTTTGCTCTTTCATTCTAACTACTTTTAAGCAGTAAGAAAGCACAAAAGACCTCTCTGACCTGCTGCAACAGAGCAATGGGAGTTTCATGGTCATTTTCCTACAACCCGTGGTATTGGAAGATGTGTAGGGTTCCCCCAATGCAAAGCTCCATGAATAATGTACAGTGCTTGTGGTTACTTTTACACACTCCATGCTGACATGCCACTCTGTGAAAAGTGGCTGCCATACTCTACTGCAGGGTTAGACAAATTTTGGCAATCCCACATGTTGCGGACTGCATTATGGCTGCAAGAGCATTAATGTAGATGTAGTCAACATCCTTTGGAGTGCAAATGTTGCCTATCCCTGATCTATGGCATAAACATAAATAGTTTTTGTCACTCAAAGGACTACTATAGTGCCAGGAAAACATACTCGTTTTCCTGGCACTATAGTGCCTTGAGGGTGCCCACACCCTCAGGATCCCACTCCCGCCGGGCTGGATGGCAAGGAAAGGGGTTAAACTTACCTTTATTCCAGCGCCGGACGGGGAGCTCTCCGCCTCCTATCCTCCTCCTCGGCTGAATGCGCATGCGCGGCAGGAGCTGCGCGCGCATTCAGCTGGTCTCAAAGGAAAGCGTTCATAATGCTTTCCTATGGACGCTGGCGTCTTCTTACTGTGATTTTCACAATGAGAATCACGCAAACGCCTCTAGCGGCTGTCAATGAGACAGCCACTAGAGCAGGGGTTCTCAACGTTAGTCCTCAGGACCCCCTACCAGTCCAGGGTTTAGGGATTACCTGGGTGTGTCTAAGGTGTTTTTTTCCCTTTTTCTAAACACCTGAGACACACCCAGGTAATCCCCAAATCCTGGACTTGTAGGGGGTCCTGAGGACTGGGTTGAGAACCCCTGCACTAGAGGCTTTAGAGGCTGGATTAACCCATTTATAAACATATAAATATAGTTTCTTTGAAACTTCTGTGTTTATTTTTTAAAAAAAGGGTTAATCCTAGAGGGACCTGGCACCCAGACCACTTCATTAAGCTGAAGTGGTCTGGGTGCCTAGAGTGGTCCTTTAAAGATGATTTTTTGCATTTTGGGGTTTTAGTTTTTTTTTTTAATTGAATTAATATTTTACAGCATTAAATTATACTTTTCATTTTCGAAAGATAATGGGAAATCTAGCATAATCTGACAGACAGGAGTGCAAAAAAATCAGTTTGAAAAGTAATACAAAGGAATAACTTGCCAGATAATAATTAAAATATGTTGCATCTGACAGCAGTCATCCATAAAATGGATACTTTCTACATAGCTGTAGGATGTCAGGGTCTCTGCCATGAATGCTTTATTAACTAAATCACAGGTTTAGAAGGGAGTTTTTCACCCACAGATCATGGTCCACTTCAGGTAGGGAAATGAAGGCTATAAACTTACAAGATAGATAGTAAATGTATACATTAAAAGCAATGTCTATCTGTAGTTTAGTTCTGCCTCTTCCAAGATGCTTGGTGCCATTCTTTCTTCCCTTAATGACCTACTCAGCATCTTGATCTCATCTTGTGCATAAGATCTAGCATTATACTTTATGTGTGCCAGAAGCCTTGCTAGATTACATTATGAGGGCTTTTGAAATTACACCTGATCATCACTTATATTGTACAGTCACTGGTCATATTTTGCATGGCAGAGTCTCTTTAATATAAAACTCCTGGCTACCTTTATTGCACTGTGAGTTGCAAAGTTCAGTCCTTGGTCTATTTAACAGGAATTTGAACTGAATTGTAGCGGGCTTTGAAGTCTTGAAGGACCCCACCATAATTAGAGGATGAGTTGGTTCCAAGTTCTTCTTTTAAATTCAAGAGTCTTTGTTGAGGCAATGTATTTTATTGTAAGCCATACATATCACAATGGGATAAACAGATTCGATGAAGACAAAGTAAACTATTATAGCCTCATTTAGAACATGTAAAATATAACTATAATTCCTAACAACCTATCCCCCAGTCACTCAAGTAGAGTAATGTACCAAAAGGTGTTAAATCACTGAATAGGTAGGTGGTCATCCCTCCAACATTTAATGTGAATACCAATTTGTATTTTCAAATAAATGTTTACAGTCCCTCATGTATCCTCATTAAGGGAGTTGATATACACTTGCCAGATTTGGGTTGAATTTTAAAAAGTTCCCCTTTGTTAAGTGGTCACAGTAGAAGTTCTCTGACTTTATCTCCAGCTAGTTTGACATTTAGTGCAATAGTTGGCCTAAATCATAGAATTTGGCCTCTTTAATAAATTTTTTTGTTTTTGTTTTTTGGTTTCCCATTACTTTTTCGTACAGTTTTTTGTGTTTAACAATTAATTTTTCTTTTGCACATCCTTCCCTATGTATCAGTGTTCTGGATAATAAGCATTCATAAGATATGTGTCAACCATTTCATTGGAAGTCTCCAGAAGTGCGTAAAGTATTATTTTGTTTTTTCTGTGTATTGGAGCACATGTGGAGGTTTCAGTAATGCACAGCATGGCAACTTGGCTCATGGCCACAATTTGTACATAGGCCAGTTTTTGCTTTTATGACCTTTAAAGCAGGTAGGTTAAAATGTATAACTGGAAGCCTATGGGGAAATATAACAATATATTGTGACCTTTTTTTTTTTTTTTTCTGTCGTTAAATAATGAAGGCAATTTCTCCTCCCTTCAAAACATTTTGTGGAGAGGATATTAAACATATATTCAGGCTGTATTGAACTCATGCCGTCAGAGCAGCAATAATTTGCCACATTGACTAGTGAACATATTTAGTGACATCTGGTTACAGGAGCCACAGAGCCTTATACAAAACCTACAGGAATATAAAAAATAAGTTCATATGAAACCAGTTTTCTCCTATATTTCCTGTTCATTTTTATAAGGTATGCACCCCAAATGTATGTTAATGTAATCTTTATCTCTGTTCGTTTTTTTTTCTTAATTTCTGCACGTAAAAACAGTTCTGCACCTCTTCAAACATACACATATGTATGTGTCTGTTTGTGTGTATATAAATTTGTTTATATACTCAATACATATTTATGTTTGTGTATACACACACTCACACAGCTGAATCGATTTATTGATTATTTATCCATCCTCATGCTTGCCAATGGACATGCGCTACAATGTGCACTAGAAGTGTCTGGGAGTCAGATGATTTCATTTTCCTGTGTGTGTTTTCTTTGAGCCGTATAATGAATTAGATGCTGGGTGGCTATTTCATTTGCTTGTCCTTGTAGCAGGTTTGCTATAATGATGCAGTGCATTTTTTTGTTTTCTGAATGCTTTCTAATGTATACATCCTGGGTGTCCCTTTTGCATCCTCATTCTTTCCCCAATGCCTTCTTGTTTTCTTGTCCTGTTCGGGTCTAAATTTTAATTTTTGTTTTGTTTGTTCTTTTTCCACCCCTGTTCCCGTTTTTGTTTATTTATTTTTTTGGTTTCATAGCGGATGTTGTTCAGTTTCATGGTGCAGTCTTCGTGGAAAATGCATCCCCTTCTTCCCCTATAACAGCCCCCCTCTTCAGGGGATACCGAAGAGCAAGTGAAATCAGCATTGCAAGTCAGGTCTCGGGAATGGCAGACAGTTACACAGCTTCAAACATAGCCAACAGTAAGTGCCCTTTTGAAAAAGGTATGGTCAAGGATACAGTGCCTCTCTTTCCCCAGGAAGAGACCAAAGACAAAACAACAATGTGAATGGCTTTGCTGGAGTTAAAGGCCTGCATGCCCATCTTGTCACACCTTACAATTAGAAAAGTTGTAATCCAACCTTTCTATGGTTGAAGTCATCTCAGTGAAGTTATTATGGGGGCAGGAGTGCCTGGGTGCTGTCTTACTCTCTGAGACTAAACCATTCTCAAACACTGAAGTTGATGCGTCCTCTGTTCCTTTTTTCAGCTGCTGTTCACTCCAGGAAGTTTTGCCTTGGCAAGTGATAGACTGAGAGCGTCAGTAGATTAAGAAACAGAGGAGGAAGAGATGTTGGGCACTAGGGGGCCAGCTTTTGGGGTAAAACGTATTAACTCATGATCTATGATGGCACCAAGGCACCTTTACCCCCAAAGCAACTTAATTGAGATGAAATTGTTATAGGGGGGGAGGTGGGTAATGTTCCTTCATAGCAAGCAGTTATGGCAAACCTTAGCATCCCAGATATTTCTAAACTAAATTTCTCTCTTGCTAAGCCAGCCTTAATGTTTAGTATTATGGGAAATGTAGTTCAGAAACATGGTGTGTCTAGGTAAACTGCCATTGGTTTAAGGCATCAGCCCTGTTTTGTTTGTTTATTCTTTGTAATGGCTTATGCCAGGTTCAGAATCTGTTGCCCTCTAGTGGTGCTGGATTTTCCAATGGTGCATACAGGGAAATTTTCTAATCTATTGCTTATATGTGGACAGAACATATCAATTGCAATTTTTTAACAAAGTTCTGAATGTGGAGCAATCGCCATTAAAATAAGATTCTTCCGGCTAATTGCTCTACATCGCTTTACTGGAATTCCTTATTATACATGTGATCCCGTCAGTAAATTAAAGAGTAAATAAAAATAGACTATGCTTTAAAATCTTAATGACAACAGTTTGTAAAAACACTGCACATTTCATGTGCCCCAAGTTTCTTTCTGTGATTCTATAGATATTAGGAATTTAGTTGTTTTAAAAAAATGTTGAATTTTATTTCAAGCTTAACAATTTATACAAATTTTATGTCATTTAAAATGGGCTTTCATGTTCTGCAGCCATGTAAAATATATGAACTGGCACTCACAGCAATGTCAGGCAAAACCAGTGTAACAATAGAGCAGTGTTCCACTTTTCTGACAATGATAAAACCATCAAGTTCGAAGAGGTGCACTATTTATAGACAATTGTATTCGCTAGAAAACACAGCCTATAACTGCTATTCCAAATTGCTTTTATGTTCTGACTCAAGCGACACTTTGCTAAATGCCTAGCTCTGCCTAACCACTTCTGCCTCATTCCCTTCTAGAAGCTGTGCCGTTTTTAATACCATTGGTTCTCAACCCCAGCTAAAAAGTTCTTGTGTATAAAATAGGCCTCATTATTTCTTAACCAGGTGTATGACACGAATAAGACGTATTCGCATTAATTGAGCTGGAGTCAAAAACCAATGTTTCCCTATGTATGTGCACCAATGTATCTTCTTAACCCCTTCATGAAAAGACCATCATAAAAACATGGGATTTTCTAAAACCTTGTTAATGTGTCCCATTTGTGTTCGGTGTCGTTATTACTGTGTTCTGTGTTTTTATTTGCATTCTTTATATTTGCTTCCATTATACCCACAGCCTAAGTTACTTGCCCATGACTGATTTCCATTTGCTGTAATCATGGTTTGTGTGGGCATGAGAAAATCATTTTAATCTAGTAAAATAAATGTTGTTTTTAATTAAATGGAGATATTGTATGGGGCTCGGTCAGCTTTGCATTCACTCCTTATTTCTGCCTCCCTGCTTTGCTGTAAATTACCCTGCAAGCCTTAAGCAGTGCATGACACAAATTCAGCCTGAGAATGAGAAACTGAGAAGCAGTCATGGTTCTATAAAGGTAGTGTGTAGCCACCTCTATTGTAAGCAGAGTGTCAGGGAATTACTGTGTACCGTGGGATTCTCCAGAACCTGGCATTCAAAGGGTTAAGAGGATCGCATCATGCATCTGCTGTTCTAGAGCAGCCTAGATAAATAGGGTTTTCCATAAAGAATCCTCTTGCAAATGTTTCAGTGCTGAGTGAGCTGCCTGATGTGGTGGAGGAGGGTTTGTCCTGTGCTGTGGTAAGTTATTTGCAAATCTAAGGTATTATTTGCTTTCTGTGAGATTGGTTTCATGTAGACTATTGCTGTTATTTTATTTTTAACCCCTTCATGATAGATAGTTATATATATATATATGCGTCATGATGTAATGGAATTTTCCAAAGCATTCTAATGAAGAGGTTAACGTTTACAAACCATGGGCAGCAGTTCTTTCAGATTCCATTTGCTGTGCTATTGGGTGCTCACGCTGTCCATGAAAGCAGTGATTTGTGGAAGCCATAATATCTAGAATGGCAAATATAGGAATTTATTTTTACCATTTCAGATGTTGACATTGCAGTGATTTTCCCAGGTCATACACCAGTTTGATGGCCCAAGCTCTTTTTAATGAGACACATTACATTGTGTAGCAATTCGCTCTCTAACTGCAGATACAAAATCCTAGGACAGCAGATGGGAAAGTTTGCTAAAACAAAATGAAAGAGACTTTATCCACTGTAAGCATCCAATTAACATTGGTACATAAGCTTCTATTTTATAACTTACCATTCAGTATAAAAAAACACACAATTTTCATAAAATAGGGCGCTTTTTTTGTCGTTATATATGGTTATTTTTTATCTCTTTGCAGCTGATTAAAAGAGATTAAAAATGTATGTGTTATTAATGCACTTCATGTAAGTTAATATATTGGCTTCACATAAAATGAAAGTAATATTTATGAAGGTTTAGTAAACCTGCCCTTTATAACATAAACAATCTAACAATTTTATAACATAAAATTGTGCAAATCAAGCACCCCCTCCTCTCCCCCCCCAAGAAAACCTATCCATTTGTAGAATGATAATGTTTTTGTTTTTTTTTTACAGCTGCTTTTACATAATAGTGTATTGCTGTATATAAATCTCAAAAAAGTATCATTAAATAAATGCAAAAATCAGTCTGCTTTCATTATCTTGCGACATGTAAAATATAAAATCAACATGTCTATAAAAGGAGCAAGTAAGTTATGGATGCAGTCCCTGCGGTTTGGTAAAGCTGTTTTACAAAAAATAAGTTCCTTTAAATGATATCCCATACTTGCTCTATTTACATGCTATATAAATCCAGAGATAGATAAGATTAAACAAATAGTGCAGTCAAAACCAATAAAAAATATATAATGTATACAGGATAATATTGACAAAACATGTATCTCTGAGTCATATTACTGGCTTGGATTTAACATTAAGAAATAATTGTTTTGAATTCTTTATTTTTGCAGTACTTTGGATTTACACACATGCTTGTCAAGCCACAATAGCTAGTTCAAGCTAATGAAGTAGTACATGTTTTACATTTCACAGTATTGTGGCATTCGTACATAGCACTTTTTTGTTAGTTATAGAACCTGGTTACACAGGAAATCTGCTGTTCTCATCGTCTGGTCATTTAGTGAACTGGTTAATCCTGTAACCTATGGGTTAACATGCTAGGTGAACCTTGCTAAATCTTGCTTGTAACATCGCTGTACTAGTTAGACATAAGGTTTTATTGCTGTGTCAATATAGGTATAGCTTACAATGTGAATATACAGGGTAAGGGTACTAGATGATACTTGCGCCAGTTTTAAGTGACTGATTACTCGTGGGTTAACTTTGCTAGGGTATTCTATTCTGCTTTTGCTGTTGCGATTGTTTAGAACATAGTTTAACATAAACTTAGAATCCTGAGAGTAGTCGCTTGTGTTGTGTGAGCACCCCACCGCTTCCCCAGCGTGCAGTTAGGTATTCCTGCTCCCCAGATGGATGTTGGACAGGCTTTGAGACTCAGGCTGGTTTCTCAAGTCCTGTCTGCCTGGCTTCTGTTTTGTGGCTGCTGAAGGTTGGTAAGTCCCCCTGTGCTGAAGAGTTTGTCTCAGCCGCTTTCCTCCAGCCGTTTGGTGTCTTCTCCTTGCGGTTTGGCAGTTAGGTGTCGCTGTGCCATTATGGAGGTGATGTGCATTCTGTGCCGGTCGGTCGAGCTGGCCCGGTTCACTCAGCTAAGGGAGTCTGGCCAGACAGCATCGGGCAGGATAGCGGGCGGCGGCCGTCCATCTCGTTCACCACTTGAGTAGGCCTCATGCAGAAGGAGCGGTGCGTGTCTCTTCGGGGGACTAAAACGTTAGTCGCAAGCCTCTCCCTGGGTCCAGAGTCTCCCCATGTGCCGGCCCACTTCTGTAGGTCGTCGGGTAGGGAAAAAAGTTTCTTGGTATAGATTAATGCTTCGAAAGTTGCTGGAGCTGCTGTGCCATGCGACCGGCCAGCATGGCGGTCAGGCCCCCTCCTCCCAAGAACTAATTGAAACATATTACAAATCTGAACAAAGAACCTCAGGATAATCAAAACACAATATCTATTTATTTTCTCCTAAAGCAAAAAGAATATATTTAAAAAGACTGTAAAACCTGAAGCTGCTTTAAAGCCAAATCAGGACACACCACCTTTTCCTGATACTTTCTTAACCTTCTGATACGTAAACAGGGTCCCCATAAATGATTTTAAATAGCTTACATTTAGAAATATTACATCATTATTGTGTGTGTGTGTGTATATATATATATATATATGTATATATATATATATATATATATATATACACACACACACATATACATATACATACACAATTGCCAGAGAGCCATAGCCCTGGCTCTAAATTTGGGGTGCAAGGTTCCCATGTAATTGATGCATATCAATTACATAGGAACCCTGCATCCCAAATTTAGAGCCAGGGTTATGGTTCTCTGTCAAGTGTAAGTTGGCAATGTATTGTATACTTACAGTAGTAGGAAATTTTTACAGTGATACATTATTCTGGGACTCTTTTCCATTGCATTCAAATACTCTACAAAGAACAAAAGGAGAAGGCTGCCAATTTATGATGTAACAAAGTGAAAATCCTACACTTAAAAAAAAAAAATAGTTCTAAAAAGTGAATGTGCCATTTTTAATCATAATATAACAACCTTCATTACAGAACTTTGGTACAATTTCCACAAATTTTAGTATGTCAAAGTATTACTGGATATTACTTCTCTACAGAGAGATTTGGATAAATTTGAGAACTGGGCAGGTAATTGTCAGATGGGAATACAGATCAATGTAAATATATGCATTTTGTAATATGGAACCCACAGGCAACTTAAATGAAATGGGGTAGAGTTATGGATAATATTTAATGGAAAGGACTTTGGAACAATTATAAATAACAAACCAGGCAACAATGTGCAATGCGGTCTCCCATTGCAAAAGCTGATAAGGGTGCTGTCATAAATAAAAACACATTATCAAAATATAATTTTGCCTCTTTATCAGGAGGATATTGCAGAACTAGAAAAAAAAGTGCAAAGACAAGCTACAAAATTAAAAAGGGGGATGGAAAACATTAGCTTTGAAGAATGACAAGAAAAACTGCATTTTTGTTCTTTAGTGAAAAAAAAAAAAACAGAAGAGGTCGCCCATTGAAACGGAAAGAAATGTGTTTTCACTTATAGTAGAAGAAATGGTTCTTTACAGTAAGAGCAAGATGTGGAATTCCCTGCCAAAAGTGGTTGTGTTATCAGATCCTGTAGAAATGTAAAAAATAAATAAAAATCTTAGAAAACAGAATATTTAATTTGACAATTTTTATTGAGTTTTCACAGAAATATATTAAAAAAATAAAATGACACAAGAACAGTGTCACATTAACATGTGGCACTCAGAATGACAACACTATCACATGGTCAACTTGTGTGGGTATTGAAATTACAGTAAAAGAATTGGAGTTTAGAAAAGGAAAAATAAAAATAGAAAATATTAGACTTTCATTTTTAATATTTCTTATTATTTGTTTCTGGACAAATAATATACATATACAGCTCCATCTCCTACTCTTTATACTTATTGCACATGTTTAACATATTACACATTCCTGTACCCCCTTTCCTCTGCTCCTCTGTTTTCCCTGGTAAGAAATGCATTCCACTCAGCCCTGGCGTGGCTGGTCACCTTGTTCAGGCACGTGTGAATAGCTGCCATGATCTCACAAGACAGATTCCAAGAAACCTGCCTAATAAAGTTCTGGGTTGTTGTGATATCCCTTGAATTTCAGAGGTGACCTAACAGAGTATTGAATGCTATGATTATGTGGAACGTCAAATTACTGGAGACCTTAGGGATAGTGTGCAGTAGCATAATAGTAAATTTCCAATTTGGGCTCAAAGATATCTGGAGAAGTGAGTATAGTATGTCCACCGTTGATTTCCAAGCCTATACAATCATTGGACATATCCACCGCAAATGGAACATTGTTCTCACTTCGAGATCAAATCTCTAGTATGTGTTCGAACATCCTGGGTAATTTGGGATATTTTTGCCTTTTTGTGTCTATTCGCTTAACTCAATGGACATAAGCATTTATTTCAACCTATATTATTATGTAACTAATTAGCATGTTTATTTTCTATTTTTCTTGGTATTTGTCCACAGCATTAATATTATAATGCAGTTTTGGAATTTTTTTGGGGGGAGGGGGTGGGATTTGATCCTCCTTATCTGAGGAGCTACTTTGTGATGATAATATGATAAGTGGGACCATTTTGACTAATACACCCTGTTCCAAATTATTATGCAAATTATATTTTTCTCACTTACCTAAATTATTGATGTAAATAACAGTCAGCATAATTCTCATGTTATCAACTATTAAGAGTACAATTCAAATTTTATTGAACAAACCTCCTAATGATAACAGTATTTTTTTTAAACATAAAAAACTTACAATGCACTGTTCCAAATTATTACGCAAAGTAAGTTTCAAAACACTTTATAGGTTATAAAGAACTGAAAATTGTCATTTGTTGTGTTTGCGGCATATTTACTGAAATCAAAAGCTATTTCAATTAAACTTATACCAACATTTAAACTTTTTAAACATTTTAACAGGTCACGTTACATTTTAACATAGGACCCCTTATTTGATAGCAGCTTCACAAGTCTTGCATCCATTGAACTTGTGAGTTTTTGGACAGTTTCTGCTTGAATTTGTTTGCAAGATGTCAGAATAGCCTCCCAGAGCTGCTGTTTGGCTGTAAACTGCCTCCCACCCTCATAGATCCTTTGCTTGAGGATGCTCCAAAGGTTCTCAATAGGATTGAGGTAAGGGAGGATGGAGGCCACACCATGACTTTCTCTCCTTTTATTCCCATAGCAGCCATTGATGCAGAGGTATTCTTTGCAGCATGAGATGGTGCATTGTCATGCATGAAGATGATTTTATTACAGAAAGCATAGTTCTTCCTTCTGTACCAGGGAAGAAAGTGGTCAGTCAGAAACTCCACATACTTTGTAGAGGTCATCTTTACACCTTCGGGCACCCTAAAGGGGCCGACCAGCTCTCTTCCCATGATTCTGGCCCAAAGCATGACTCCACCACCGCCTTGCTGACGTTGCAGCCTTGTTGGAACAGGGTGGCC
The DNA here is from genome assembly GCA_933207985.1 of Pelobates cultripes. Taxonomy (NCBI): domain Eukaryota; kingdom Metazoa; phylum Chordata; class Amphibia; order Anura; family Pelobatidae; genus Pelobates; species Pelobates cultripes. The sequence goes on along the minus strand of OW240916.1, from coordinate 218,242,525 downwards.
ATCCACCAACCATCCACTACTCCACCCATCTGGACCATCCAGGGTTGCACGGCACTCATCAGTGAACAGGACTGTTTGAAGATTAGTCTTCATGTATTTTTCTGCCCATTGCAGCCGTTTCTGCTTGTGAACATTGGTTAGTGGTGGCCGAATAGAAGGTTTATGCACAGTTGCAAGACTCTGGAGGACTCTACACCTTGATGTCCGTGGGACTCCAGAGGCACCAGCAGCTTCAAATATCTGTTTGCTGCTATGTAATGGTATTTTAGCAGCCGCTCTCTTGATTCACTGCATGGATCTGGCAGAAATCTTCCTCAATGTGCCTTTATCTGCACGAACCCGTCTGTGCTCTGAATCAACCACAAATCTCTTAATAGTGCGATGATCTCACTTAAGTTTTCGTGAAATATCTAATGTTTTTATACCTCGTCCAAGGCATTGAACTATTTCATTCTTTTCGGCAGCAGAGAGATCCTTTTTCTTCCCCATATTGCATGAAAAGGTGCTCTGCTTAATAATGTGGAACACCCTCCTTTAGTAGTTTTTCCTTAAATTGGGCTCACCTGGCAATCTAACTATCACAGGTGTCCGAGATTGTTTTCAGTGATCAAAAGAGCCCTGAGACACAATGCCATCCATGAGTTAAACTGAAAAACAAAATATTTAATCTTTGTGACACTTAACCATTAAGACCGGAGGGCGTACAATTACGCCCTATTTTAGGCGGCTCTAAACGCCGCCGGACGTAATTGTACGCCCTCTGGTCTTTCTTTACTTACCCGGTCGCCGGCGATCCCACGCCGGCGATCGCGGTGGGGGGGGACTCCCAGGGAGCCCCCCGCGGCACATTCGACCCCCTGGAAGCCCCCCCAGCCATGTGAGTGTGAGGTCCTTGCGAGGACCCCACAATCACATGGCCGGGTAGGCTGCCTGCTGTATTGCCAGCAGGGGGGGCTGCCTGTAATGACAGGTGGTCCCCTTGCTGGCTGAAAATAAAATTAAAATCAATTAAGTGTAAAAAAAAAAAAATATATATATATATATATATATATATATATATACTTAGATCATAAGTATATATATATATATACACATATACACACATACACTGTCTAGGTGTATTTTACTATTAATATATATAATTATATATATATATATATATATATATATTAATATCAAATTACACGTAGACTGATACTGATTAAATATATATATAATTATTGTTATATATATTTATATATAATATAAAAAAATTAAATATGTAAATACGTTAAAAAATAAAATTAAAAAAATAATTAAAAAATATAATTAAAAAATATATAGATGTGTGTTATTTCGTTCTAACTGTATTGTGATATTAATATATATATATATTTATATCAAAATACACGTAGAACGAAATAATATATATATCTACATACATAAATATATACGTATATATCACTATATATATACCTATATATAAATAAAAATATTTTTAAAAAATTATATATATATATATATATATATATATATATATATATATATATCACATACGTATATATATATACATACATATATTAATTCTACATATATATTTATATAATATATTTACATAATTAGGTATCTTAATTAATTACAATTAGCGGGACCTGCCTGACAACCCATGCCGAAAGTAAAGGGAATTTAATTTGCTTGCACTATATTTAACCCTATAACTTTCCAAGACACCATAAAACCTGTACATGGGGGGTACTGTTCTACTCGGGAGACTTCGCTGAACACAAATATTAGTGTTTCAAAACAGTAAAATGTATTACAATGATGATATCGCCAGTAAAAGTGAAGTTTTTTGCATTTTTCATGCACAAACAGCACTTACACGGACGATATTATTGCTGTGATACTTTTTGCTGTTTTGAAACACAAATATTTGTGTTCAGCGAAGTCTCCCGAGTACAACAGTACCCCTCATGTACAGGTTTTATGGTGTTTTCAAAAGTTACAGCGTCAAATATAAGGCTTGTGTTTCATTTTTTTCACATTAAAATTCACCAGATTGGTTACGTTGCCTTTGAGACCCTATGGTAGCCCAAGAATGAAAATTACCCCTATGATGGCATACCATTTGCAATAGTAGACAACCCAAGGTATTGCAAACGGGGTATGTCCAGTCTTTTTTAGTAGCCACTTAGTCACAAACACTGGCCAAAATTGGCGTTTTTTGCATTTTTCACACAAATACTAACGCTAACTTTGGCCAGTGTTTGTGACCAAATGGCTACTAAAAAAGACTGGACATACTCCATTTGCAATACCTTGGGTTGTCTACTATTGCAAATGGTATGCCATTATGGGTGTAAATTTCATTCCTGGGCTATTATAAAGTCCCAAAGGCAACGTAACCAATCTGGTGAATTTCAAATGTAACATGCTATATTTGACCCTGTAACTTCCCAAAACGCCATAAAACCTGTACATAGGGTGTACTGTTTTACACGTGAGACTTTGCTGAATACAAATATGTGTATTTTATTGCAGTAAAAGCAAACCGTATTAAGACATTGACAGTTAAAATGTCATGTAGAATTAAAAAAAATCTGATTTTCTCCCATTTTTTTCATATTAAATTATGTTTCATAGCTAAATATTTGTTATTAAATGAAAGCCCTGTTTCTCCTGAATAAAATGATCTATAATAAGGGTGGGTGCATTTACTATGAAAGAGGTGAATTATGGTTGGACAGACATGTAGCGCAAATGCCAGGTTTTGTTTACATTTTGTTTCGTTTACAACGTGTACATTTGGCTCCGTCCTTAAGGGGTTAAATAGAATTTGCGTAATAATTTGGAACAGGGTGTAATGCAATAAACCCTGTGTGTATTGTGAGGAAGGATGAAAACCAAAAATGGGGGATAATCTGAATAGATTACATGTAATGTAACATTAACCTTTCTGCTCTTAAGTTGGGGGAAAAATATGATCAAAAGAATCCTGGATCATTTTTATGTTCAAAGTAATATGTAAATTAATTGTCCATGTCTGTATGCATAAAAAGTGCATTATTTAATGAAGAAAAAAATACAATATCATTGTTGATTAACAGTTAACGAATAATGGACAACAATACAATATTTATTGAAATACTATATCATATTAATGATCAAATTAAGAAAAAAAAAATCAGTGTAAATTGTAGATTATGCTAACGTAGTGTTCCTATAATCTGATCCAAAATGGCCACCGCTCGCGCGCAACTGTCCGCGGGTCCACAAAAAAAATCCAAGTTATGAGAGCCAGTCTTCCCAGAGCAGCCCCCAAAGTCAGTGTCCCCAGAAGGAAAATAGAGCGCGATCGCTGCAGTGGTGGCCGCGACGCACGAAAACTGTGAAGAATATGTACAGAGTAAAACAGAGCTGAGGGGAGCAGACAGAGGGTAGTTGAGGATGGAAAGAAAAAAACTAATAAAGCACAAAATCGGTAGAAGGACAGAAGTGGGGAGACAGATAGGCAGTGAATAAATCTAAGTAACCAAAATAAGGCTGAAATTACACAGTGAAATCAATTAAGCATAGGGAGAACAAATTACTCTGACCTGTGCACTTTGCTGGAGCAGCAAAGAAAGAGGAAGGGCATGGCCTTACAGGGCCTTTTGTGTAACATCCTCCTTTTTTCTGATTGGTTGTTTATGATCTGTGCTGCTGGAGATTTTCAGTAAAGAGAGTTATACAAATATAAAGCCTCCTGTCATGTGGTAAAATTCCCCTTTGCCTATTTTTTGGAAACAGCTGCTGTGTGTTTTCATTTTTTTTTTTTTTGGTAAATAAGTGTTAAAGGATCACTAAAGGCAGCCAGATCAATTGATCTCAATGCAGTAGCTGTGTAGTTTTAACCCTGCAATGTAAAACTTTGCAGTATTGTAGAACATCAATGCTTACATTGCAGGGTTATACACATTTATAGTGAATGTCTTAAAGACAGCCACTAGAGGCGCTTTCACAGCAATGACTGATTTTTCACTTGGTCATGTGACCACATGCAGCTCATAAGCAAGCATTAAATTCTTTGCTTTGCTATGAGAAGCATTTGATTGGCCGGACACCTGAGATGCAACACTTCCACAATGATTTTGCGGTTATTATTATTATTATTGCCATTTATATAGCGCCAACAGATTCCGTAGCGCTTTACAATATTGGCGGAACAACAATAGCACCAAGGGAGCCTCGGCGCTGGAGAAAAAGTAAATAAAACCTTTATTAATGTTACTTTTATTACAGGTGGGTGTGGGGGGTACTAATCTAAATAGGGACAGGATCAGTATGGTGTTAACACGTTTATTCTTAGCAATATAATGTTCTTTTAAGAAGAATAGATATTTTATTTGTATTTATTTTTTCTTCAACATATATAACTAAAATTAAGCGAATTTACAGTCAAGCTATCTATAAGCAACGTATAAGTATCCTAAGGTTGCTTGTGACTAAACAGCGTTTTTTTAATTAAACTAATTCAGAAAGAAAACATGATTTTATCCACTTGGTTTTCACAGCCTTTTATTAATTTTATCTTCATGCATCTCAAGCCACTACCCCAAATATATTGGTAACCAACAGGCAGAGCTGTGAAAATGTGACAATGTCCATATTGCATAGAAATACTGTAATATGCATCTTGGTGAAAGACAAGTCTAACTTCTGATGTGGTTTATGCATGTATGTTCCATTAATTGGTGTTTGCTTTGTTCCTTTAGAAACAAAAAATCATCTTAACAATTCCAGAAAGCTAAGTCTTCTGTCCGAGCTTGCTCTCCCTTACACCCCTTACACAAACCCAGGTGTCCCTTCAAAACATAGACAGTGCCACTCTGAGCAGACTAATCTAGGAAAAAAGCTAGAGGAGAGGGATTGGAGTCACAGCATGACCCAACACATCCCTGACCTGGACATCTCCAAAGGTATTCTAGTTAGAGAGGCAATCCCACCTATATCCAACAGCCATCATTGCACAGCTTAAACCATTTGGGACTTTATGTGATGTACACATTTAGAAAGACCGTTAATCCTTTAAGGACCAGTGACATTCTATGTTGTCATAACATTGTTTTCTTTTTAAGATTTATTCCAAAATGGAATAACCAATTCAATTAATGACCATAGGTTTACATGGAAATTCTAAAGCTAAATAAACTGGGTATTCCATGCTTAAAGAGCGCATCCCCCCACCCCCAAGACACTGCTCCATTACACTCTACCAATTTAACTGTATTCTTAAGTGTGTTGCAATGAAGAATACCCTTATATGTATTCACATTTAAAGTTGTACCAAGGCTATAGGGACAGTCTATCGCTCCATTATGGAATGCATCTGTGTTAACAATAGCTTCAAAGGCTGTGTCCTAGGTTTAAAATGAACCATCTTTATTTGCCCCTTACCCCTTTTAAACCAAAATTCATCACACTTTGCATTCCATGCTGGTATACGGCATTTATGAACTCAAATGAAATGACAGCAGTGCAACATGTGGTTCTTAAGGGGTTAAGGATAGGCAGATGAATCCAATGTAACATAAATGGATGCCTCCAATTAACCTTCGGAGAAACAACCATTCAATGTGCACATTCATATATCCTGTCTTTCTAAATCATGTAAGGCATAAAGATAATAAATGGGAGCATAATTCTTAATTCCACCTTTAAATATCTGTCTCTTTTGTTTATTTCACTGAACACAACAAAATCCTATACTTTAGATTCCTAACCGCTACACTCTTCTGAAAGCTCTTGTTGATGAGTTTAAGCTGCATGTAAACATATTCAGTTGTGATACCTAGAATTTAGGGCAACATGAATTAAAACAGTAGATAATTTCCCACTGGGATGGAATGCCCTGGGCTGTCTTATATGTGGACTTTTTATTCTCTTTGTTTGAATGAGTCTCTCACAACTCCAAGGTGCATCTTAATTTATTCACATTTCTCCATTGTCCTTTACCAATTCACCAGCTGAACTGCTTCAAAATGTTACATGGAGTTATTCTAGATCAGTGATGGTTAACGTCACGCATGATAACATTCCCATCACCTTCACCTTGTTGAATGCTCTAGAGAACGCTCCTTTCTCTCACGTGTGCATAAGGCATTTCTGGAACCAAGTTCTAAAAGTGGAGCAATTGCCATGGAAACAAATGTTCCTGGTTGCTAGTCCACCTTTAGAACGTAAAGATTTTTTTTCATTATCTGTGGGATCCCCTTGTGGGAGTTGGGGATTATATATAAAGAGTGATTCCGGAACAAAGTTCTAAAAGTGGAGTTTCAGCAATGGAATGTTCTTCCTGATTGCTCCAGAATTACTTTTCATGCAAAACCCCCATAGAGTCTGGACTTCCCTACACCATAATCCATGCAAGTCATTATTAATTCACAAAATACATAATCAGCAAATCATTCAACAGCCAGACCTGTTAGCGGGACTGTTCTGCAAATGCTCTGCTGTCAGTCTTATAACTTCTACAGTGGAGATCTTTAGCATACCAAAAGCCAAACCGCAGCAATTAGACTCCTCTTCAGGAACAATGAAAACCATGAGCTAATAACTACTAACTTGCTTGTATGGACAACATATGGCACATGTTTGACATGTTTTGGAGCATATTTCACTAATAAGAAATATTTGATACAAACATATATAACCAAATATTTGATACAAGCATATCTAACTTTGTGTATGTTAACCTTTGTAAATATTGACCCATTAACAATTTGTGGGCACCTAATTTGTTAGGCAGTGAACGTGTTAAAGTGGTAACAGATCATTTAGTTGGCAACTTGTATTTATACACAACATATCTGAACACATTGGTAGAAGATATGTCCTTGGTATAGGATAAACATTATCAGTTCTCAAAGGCTACCAGCAGGCCATGATTTAACCACTTCAGGACATCAACACAACAGGGATTTGCCTAAGTTTGAGCCCAAATGGCTTAAAGGGTGAATATAGTCACAAAAACAACATTAGCCTAATAAAGCAGATTTGTGTACAGATTGTGCCTCTGAAGATTAACTGCCATTTAGGAGTTGAATCACTTTTGTTTCTGTTTATGCAGCCCTAGCCACACCTCCCCTGGCTATGATTGACAGAGCCTGCATGAAAACAAAATGGTTTCAATTTTCAATCAGATAATACTTAATGTAGAAGGTTTTATCTCCTGCTCTGTACATTACACTTTAATAACACATAGGAGGCTCATGTGAGGTCTAGGAAGCTATTTATCGAGTAGTAGGTAAGAAATTATACAATAAACAGAATTTGCAAAAAAGGAAGTATACACATTAGATGACTCTTTACAGGAAATGTTTAGGAAGGCTATACAAGTCACAGGGAGCTGTGACTAGGTCTACATAAACAGAGAGTTTTAGCTCATAAATTGCAGAGATTTGAGCAGTGAGACTGCAGGGTCATGATCTATACAACCAAACTGCTTCATTGAGCTAATGTTGTTTGGTTAACTATAGTGTCCCTTTAAAATGCATTGTTACTCAGCAGGCCAGTAATAGGTCTTAACACTAAAATACGCCTTTAGCAAATACCTTATTACTTATATTGCTACAGAAAGCCCAACAGTTTATACAGAACAGGAAATTAGTGCTGAAGGGAGAGACAGGAGGTAATCAAATGTGCTAAAAGTTATTGGACAATAAAAAGCTTTTATGATAAAAATGCACAGTGTAAAGTATGTAATAAAAAGTAAAATTGGCACATTAAATAGTTTTACACAAATATTTGACCATTTCTAATATATATTTTATATATCCTGCATATCCTCATTTAGCAAAAGCGATACTTGAGACACCTGAGGTCAATTAGGAATATCCGATAGTGCCATTGTCTTGAGAAATTGTTTGTGCAATTTAACAGTAGTGTAGACCTTGTGGTGATTACTTTTAATAATGTTAAACAGTTTCGTTATATATTACTGACTAAAAGAGTTCCAGTTAACCTTGGTCACAGAGTATTTTGTGAGATTTCAAAAAACTCCTTCCCACAGAGTGGAAAGCTGGAACCTGCTCAGCTAAATACAGATTATTATTGTCTGCTGACAATACATATCTTTGCAGCAGGATTTCAAAATTCTTATGCAGTTTCAAGATGGCTGCCTCCTCTATGAAAGTTCTGAAGTGATAATTATAGCCTAACCCTTGTTTTAAGTGGAAATAATATGACATTTGCTGGGAATATAATTTTGAAATTATTAGTGGACATACATTTCAGTGAAAGTATAAATCATGGCCTTTGGTAGCCATTGATGTTTTGAATTTCTAGTTACAGCCCTACAAAGGGAGGGGAAAAAAACATTTTTATTCCTAATGATTTGTTCTGAAACTATCTCACATTGCTCTGTAATTTTTCTAGCATTACACGAAAGATAAAGACACAAATTTAGAAAACAACTATTTCAGAATGGACCTAAAATCCATGTCTGACTGATGAAATGTATATATTTAGGGCATAAGTATAGTTTCATCGTGTCCTAACGGACATGGTATCCAATCCCATCAGTACAATGAAAAATAATTTAAATCCGTGGAGGAGAATTCTATTTTCATATAAGGAAATTGTGTTTGCTTGTGAGCGGAACGGGTGAGTTCAGATTTTGGATTGTTCTCTAAAGACCTTTAAAAAAAAAAAAAGTATTTATTTTTGGTGGAGTTTTCATAACGTTAACACTTTCACTGCCAAGCAGATAGTGTTGCATTATTCTGGAGGGGTAATCCATGTTAATGAGTAATGTGACAATATGCACAATACTAACCTTCTACCTGTCTGCTTTTTTTTTTTTTTTTAGTAATTTAATTGAAAAATTAGTTTTTGTTGTTAACATGCTCATCCTCTGTCAGTTGCAGCCAAATGGTGGGGCACAAAAAGAATTGATTATGCCCTGTACTGCCCAGATGCCCTCACTGCTTTCCCCACGGTAGCACTTCCTCACCTTTTCCATGCCAGCTATTGGGAATCCACTGATGTGGTCTCTTTTCTCCTGAGGCAGGTAAGATGAAAATTATTGTATGTTATTATATTATTTTTTAGTACAGTACATAGTTTGTAAAAAAAATACTATCTTGTATATTTTATCTTTTTGGACGGGACAGTTACACTCTCTGACCTTAATCACCCCTTTATTTAAGGAACTCTGCGTTTATTTTTTTTGTTTTGTTTTTTAAGTATCACAGAGCTCCACAACACTAAATCTCTCTGCAATATGCGACATATGTAATCGTGGCACAGAGCTCCACAGGAATAAATCTCACCGTACTGTTCAGTTTGAAGAAGTGGAAAACGAGTTCCGCAACAATAAAACTCTCAATGTGTCAATTTTGCAAATTAAACAATTTTTAGTTAGTCTAAATTATTTGCAATAGGTAGGTCATACAATTGATTAAAATATCTCTAACATTGGTTTTGCATTTTTTTTCAAAGCCCCCAATGCACAAGTGTCCCTTTTAGGCCATGATGTAGATTTTCTGTTTTAACAAAATATGTAATGGCCGAATAAACACCGCATTATAGCTTTAAACTAGAAAAGCTACAATTTCTGGGGAAGTTGTGTGAAGTGTTCTTGCCTCCACCAATAGTCTACAACTGGAGTGGGCGGAGTAACTTGCTATGCAAGAACACTTAAAGGACCACTATAGTGCCAGGAAAACATACTTGTTTTCCTGGCACTATAGTGCCCTGAGGGTGCCCCGGGTGGGACCCCCTCCCGCCCGGCTCTGGAAAGGGGTTAAAACTTACCTTTTTCCAGCGCTGGGCGGGGAGCTCTTCTCCTCCGATCCTCCTCTTCTCCTCCCCGTCGGCTGAATGCGCACCGCGCGCGCATTCAGCCGGTCACATAGGAAAGCATTCATAATGCTTTCCTATGGACGCAGGCGTGCTCTCACGGTGAAAATCACAGTGAGAAGCACGCAAGCGCCTCTAGTGGCTGTCAATGAGACAGCCACTAGAGGAAATAGGGGAAGGCTTAACCCATTCATAAACATAGCAGTATCCCAAGCAACAATACATTTAATATAGAAATATCTTGATATGATTCAAACTACAGAGTTTGACATCTCTACATTCCAAAATCCAACGTCACTACTTGCTAGATTTTGTTCTTATAACATGGAGAACAAAACTTGAACTTGATATAGGTTGAACTATAAAATGAAATAAAGCACATTGAATTTTGGCAAATAGCAGTCAAATGCCAACAACAAAATATACATCAAACCAAGTAGTGACCTTTTGTGTACAATTTGATTGGTGATATCGAGGAATAAAGGATGGATCTGCATCAGTCAAGAGCACCGGGATTGTGCGATTTGAACCCTACCTTTATTCCAAGCAGTTTAATAGTAAATATTTTTGTCTTGTAGTCAGGTGTTTATCTTGTTCATCTTGTTCATGTTTGTGGGGGTTTTTTTTTGTTTTTGTTTTTCTCTTCCAGGTCATGAGGCATGAAAATTCTAGCATTCTAGAGCTGGTTGGGAAGGAGGTTTCTGTGTTTAGCCCTTCAAAACCGAGGGAAAAATGGTTGAGGAAACGAACGCATGTGAAATTAAGGGTAATGCCACCTAATCTGCAATTCATGCTGGAGGTGCACTTGTATATGTGTCTAGATTTAGTCATTCATTTGGTGATCAGTTGTAGTAGTTCACATAGGTAGAGCTGGTTAACTCTAGATAGAAACTGGGTATCCAGGAGAAGTGATTACACAATATTAATATCCTGGATCTTTTTTTTAGAATTACCTGGAGAATATAGTAATTTTTTTATCCATCAAAGCAGTCCCATTCATGCACAATTTTTTAAACCCTCTTCAGTCCTAAATACTTTTCAGTGTAAACAATGTAACTATCATTTTACATGAAAGTAATATCTCATTACATTGTTTGGCCATGTCATGCTTAACCTGTCACTGTGTTAGAATACTTCAGTTTTGCGGAATACAATTTATTGTATATCTAATGTAGGATAATCTGTATATTGTTTGTAATATATGCTCTTTATAGTTGGCATGTACCATCTCTTGCAGAACGTGGCTGCCAACCACAGAATTAACGATGCAGTTGCAAATGAAGATGGCCCTCAGACTCTCACTGGAAGGTTTATGTACGGTCCTCTTGATATGGTGACACTGACTGGAGAAAAGGTAAAATTATATACCAATGCAATTAATCAGACTGGTTCTTCAAAACCACTAGAGTGTGTGGAATCTCTTCCTTATTTAGCATTAGCAGTTCCATAATGCAATGTAATTATTTGACTAGGGCATTCTATTTTAGAATAGGATCATTAAATGGACTCTGTGCACAATTACCCTACAGTCTGCCGTAGTAGCTATGGTGCCAGCATAACCCTAAAGCCATCCACCGGTTCTGTGACATATCACTTACTAAAGATTTAACAAAACAAAAGGTCCTCAGAGCATCTGTGGCTTGGCTCTTTGCTCACCATATTGCTGTTACAGAATTTACACTTCAACATTACCAATGCCATGTCGTTCCAAAGGATAGCATTTATTGTCTGAGAAAGCTAGCTGACACATTGAAACAATGAATGACATCCTGAGTTAGACAGAATCGTTATGGTGTTTAAAGATTAGATTGTCATGACAGTACAGTGTGTCTTTTAGGAGCTACAAAAATAGTACTTCCTAAAAAGTGGGAGTGTTTATTTGCAGATAAATACTGTTTTAAATTGACTACCACTTCCTTATAAGGTTAAAGGACCACTAAAATCACCCAGGTAACTTCATCTCAGGAAGGGCAATGTTTACCTTGAAGGGTTAAACACCCCTCCAATGGCTGTCTTTCAGTCAAACCTTTTCATGTGATGTTGCAGCCCCCATAGGAAAACATTGATTCAATGCTTTCCTGCGGGGAAACTGGGATATGCATGGCACCTGCTCCGCATCAGGTCCCCATAAGATTGGACCACGCTGGAGGAGGCCGTGTCTCCTAGATGACTTTGTTGGAGGGTTAAGTAGCTCCGAGGGAGCCTTGGTGTTGGAAAAAGATCAGTAAAAACCTTTATTATTTTTACCACATGGAGGAGGCAGGGGCGTAACCTATATAATTAGGGAAACTGCCAAAGGTGCCTTCTTATTTGTTCATGTTTACTACAGTACTTATACTGTACTTGTATTTATTTGCATCATAATGACAAGAAAAAATAAAAATTTCAAAGTAGCAAAATGTCAAAAAAGTAGCATGTATTTTAACCCCTTAAGGACACATTACATGTGTGACATGTCATGATTCCCTTTTATTCCAGAAGTTTGGTCCTTAAGGGGTTAAACAGTGCCTCATCCCAAAGCCAAGTGCATTTTATTTTAATTATGTGTCTTTAAATATGAACAAGAGACATTAACCACATGCTTTCTATTATTTTAGATTGACATTCATATTATGACTCAGCCCCCTGCTGGAGAGTGGGTTTACTTCGATACAGAAATTAGTAATGGCAGTGGAAGGATTTCATACGTGATCCCTGAAAACAAAAGACTCGGAATAGGGGTGTATCCTGTCAAAATGGTGGTCAGGTAATGTATTTTAATTTCCTTAGTGCTTTCATTTAAAACAGTTTATCGTATGTGGTATTCTTTTATGTCCTATACCAGATTACAGTACACAGTAATCAATGTAAGCCAATGCTTTAGGTGGAACAAAAGACTTCAGTTTTATCAGGATTATAATCGATCCAGCATGCAGAATTGTATCACACCTAGGACTAAGGATAACGTTTAACCAGACCGGACTTAACGTACCGGATAATAGTCAAAATACTTGCCGAGTTCAGGGACACAGAATGAGACTCAACGATGAGGAGAGCCATAAGTCAAGAATACCAGAAATCAAGGAAGTCAAAACAAAGCCAAAGTCAAATACCAGAAAAAACACGATCAGGAACACACTCTTGGATAGCCAGCTAGTGGAAACCATGACAGGGCACCGACCAAAAGGTAATTTGGGTTTAAATAACCCTAATGAGGCTATAATTGGTTGTCTCTGGCCTTTGACCCGAAAACGCTTGTGCGCGCCTATGACGCGACGTCACACGCATGTTGGCGCTATCTTTGATGTGGGCGAAGGTGAGTTTCCTATTAAAACCATAACCGCAGCAGCCGGCAACTCAAGGAAAGTCTTACTCGCTGGGGACCGGAACGGAAGGAGGTCGGGCAGTGGTTTGCCGTGACCAAGGTAAGTATACAATATCTCTGTCTGCGTGGCCGCTTTGTTTATGTGCGGCCACGCTGGCAGAAGAACGGGGAGTCGTGACAAGTTTTATATACTCTGTTTCACATGACATGATATGAAGTTTTGTTTTTGTTTTCATTGCTGTGTGCCAAATGTAGTCTAGCTGAGAGATTAGTAAACACCTGTTTTGCAATATTTAAGATGGCGATGTGTGCTGGGTAACTGTGACATATGTATTGTACAATATTCTGGACAAAATTATTACTTCCACCACTGGTGCAGTAAAGATACCTACTGCAAGTAAAGCACTTCTGGGTTAGAATGTATTTACTTAAATAAGATAACTGCATTGTGTTAACATTTATGTTTTTATTTTCTCTAGGGGAGACCATACCTTTGCCGACAGCTACATTACTATTTTACCAAAAGGGACAGAATTTGTTGTGTTCAGCATCGATGGATCTTTTGCGGCTAGTGTATCTATTATGGGCAGTGACCCCAAAGTCCGAGCAGGGGCAGTCGATGTAGTGAGGTGTGTTGCTCCTTATTGTCAAAGTTATGCATTTACTCAATTGAGGGTTACCCAGACAAGCAGCTGAATTAACATTGCCTTTGAATCCCCACAGGCACTGGCAAGATCTTGGCTACCTCATTATCTATGTCACAGGCAGACCTGACATGCAGAAGCAAAGGGTGGTGGCATGGCTTGCACAGCACAACTTCCCCCACGGCATTGTGTCATTTTGCGATGGACTGGTCCACGATCCCCTTCGGCATAAAGCAAACTTTCTAAGAAGCCTCATTACAGATGTAAGCAAGTTTTCTAATGTAATGTTCTTCTGTGATAAAATCAGAAACTACAGATACTGCCATGACAACCTTCTGAATATGACATTTTACACGGCTTCACTTTAGCTAGATATTAAACTGATATTGTTCCTCCTAATATAAGCAGGCATTTTCATACAATATAAGCAGGCATGGTGTCAGTGTTCACAGATAATGAAAAATAATCCAAATATAGCTTGGTTAAAATGTTCTCTTAGACTCCGTTAGACTGTTACATTTGTTACTAAATAATACATTAAGAACTCAGCATTTATGTACATTTGTTAACTAAATAATACATTAAGAACTCAGTATTTATGTACTTGAATTTGTTAGTGTTGAGTCCCTTACTTGCCTAAAAGGAAACATGCAAGTTCTACATCACTGATATTTTTTGAGGGGGACAACTAATTAACTATACTCTCAAGTCATGCCATTTGAGAGAGAGAACAGTCATAAAGTGGATCTGTCACAGTCTGGGGACTTTGCAAACACCTCAGTCGGTGGCATCTCCCGGGGCCCGAACAAGGGACGCACCATCATCTTCCTGTCCCTCCTGTTCTGCTCCTGGCACTTTATCTGCCAGGAGCCAATGTCACTGCTGTACTCTTGCACATGTGTGAGAGTGTGGCATTAAGGTCTATGGAGGATACTCTATAGAAAGAACCAATTTACCTGCAGGTGTCACCAGTGATGGCTGGGGGAAATGTCACAGCATGACAGTGGTAGCTCCACCTAGTGGCGAGCAGTGTCATATGGATACAAAAAGATAAGTCCTGTGCTCACTCCCATCACTACTGGGCCGGCAGCAATGACTACAGTACACATCAGCCCCTATATATAGTAAAAACCAAAGAAAAGAAAATGTTACCTGCACTCTCTCCTTAATCCCTATGTATTTTTAGACAAATGGAGGTCATTTAGTTGCTCCAACGGCCATTGGAGGGAGTGCCCGCCTGCCAACGTCAAGGCAGACCCCCCTAATGCGGGTCCTACACTGACCCTTCAGCCTGCTTCTTTGAGCTTCTGGCAAAGATATCTCTAATGAGACAGAGAATGGTATTTTTTATATAAACCCGTATATACTTATTAACCCTTAATAGGGAACACATGGGATGGGCGGCAGCATTGTAACAAGGCTGTGTGATACAAAGTAAATACAAATACAAAAAGAGAAGTCCTGCACTCACTTCCATCACTACTGGGCCGACAGCAATGACTACAGTACACATCAGCCCCAATATATAGTAAAAACCAAAGAAAAGAAAATGTTACCTGCGCTCTCTTGGAGTCCCTGTGTATCTTTTTGACTGGGTTGGGATTTCAGAGAAATTTCAACACCGTCAATAAGAGTATTTCATAAATATTTCATATCTTTATGGAAGAGGTGACATTGCCACTTAAGTTGAATGTATTTGTTGCCCTACTAGCTGAAAATATCTTGAAAGATTGATGGAAGCTGAAGTTCATGGTGAAATAACTTGCCATAGTGTAAGGGACATTCCAAGTACGACAACAACTTTTGTTCCCTGCAAAGGTTATGTTGTATAGAGCTCCCCTGTCTCCGAACACACTTGCCTATATCTGCAGAAATAATCAAAAACTGCTGCTTTGAGCGTGACAATGAAATGCCTGATATCTGTGCCCTTCCAAATATTTGTATGTTATACAAATCTCCAGCTCCCCTGACAGGATGTTTCACTGTTTACAGTGGAGCGTGAGCCTTTGTCACACCTAACAACTCTGCTCACAAGCTGTGAATAAAACGTTCAGTAAAGCAGATAGTAGCTACAGTGCATTTATTATCGGCCCAGGAATTTTGTTCTGTTCATCGTATGTCAGAAAAGGAATTAGCAGGTGCTTACGTACCCCTAAAACGGCTTAATTACGTACCCCTAAAACTGCTTAATTATGTACTACTTAATTATATGCCCCTTAAACTGCTTGATTACATACCCCCAGGGACAGATTAAGAGCCCCAGTGGTGCTGACAATTATGATGGGCCTAATTACAAAATCTTATCGACCAAAAACACTAAAACAGTCTTCCCTCCCAAGTGTCATGTATCTGATGGAGATGGTGCTGGTGGGAAACTCATAGGATGCAGCTATGAGAAAACACATACCCTATGCTAACCTCACGCTTTAACCTTTCAAGTAAATCCATTTCCCCTAACAGCAGTGTCCAGTGAAGCAGGAAGTCTGTGGACAGAGTAAAAAGGGTGGACCACTGACGCGAATCATGTAACCAGAACTGCCGAAAGTGGCGAACATACGCAAAAAGGGGGAATGACTGCCCAAAGAATTTGAAAGACAGCCTGGCATGAAGTCAGGCTGCCTGCCAGTCATGCAGACTGGCAAACTAAGGGCATACTATGCAGACAGCACCCTGAGCTTGGCATAAATGCGTCTGATGAATTCAGTCCACCCTTTATAATGACTGTCCCCTAGAAGTCACATGTACACTTGTCTCCTTACCGTCTTATTAGCAGGCAGACACTCCTGGTATACAGTCTGAGACAGAGAAAAGGTGTCTGTAGTGAGTGTAGCAGAAAGGGAACTTGCCACAGTGTTAGAGAGACCAAAGTCAGCATTACCTACTCTAATTTCATTGTCATCCAGTCCACACAAGTTTTGTTTTCATACATCCCTCTTAAGTTTCCATACTTAAGCAAGAGTATGTGAAAAGTAGTTAGGGTTGCCACTTTTCTTGGAAAAAATACCAGCCTTACTAATTTGCATAATACATTTTGTATGTTTGACATCACATTATGTAAATTACAAGGAGTGACATAAGAGATAATTCTGTAAAATCACCAAAAAACTACTTACAGTTTGATTCTACTGTTAATTTAATTGTCTTGTTGTCTGTCTCCCAGGTCTCTCAGTGTCCCTATGTATTTCAGTGTCTCCTAGTGTCCCCATGTCACTCAGTGTTCCCATGTATTCCAGTATCCCCTAGTCTCCCAGTCCCCTAATCTCCCAGTGTCTTAGTGTCTCTGTGTCCCCAGGTCTCTAGTGTTCCGTATGTATCACAGTGTCGCAGTGTCCCCTTCGTGTCTCAAAGTCGCCCAGAGTCCTCATGTCTGTGTCCCCGTGTCTCCCAGTGTCCCCTAGTGTCTGTGTCCCCGTGTCTCCCAGTGTTCCTTAGTGTCTGTGTCCCTGTGTCTCCCAGTCTCCCTGTCCTCATGTCTCCCAGTGTTCCCATGTCACTAGGACACTGAGAGACATTGGGACACTGAGACACTGGGGGACACTGGGTTACTTTGAGACATGAGGGGACACTGGGAGACATAGGGGACTGAGACACTGTGAGACACAGGGGACACTGTGATACATAGGGGACACTAGAGACTTGATAAAGACCTTGGTAAAAAAAATGTTTTAAATCAGTGGACCTATTCCATGAGTATGGGCCTGGAGCTGCATGCCCCTTAAACTGTGTGATTACATACCCCTTAAACTGCTTGATTACATGCCCCTTACATGGACACTCCAGGCAACCAGGCCACTTCTGCCCATTGGAGTGGTCTGGGTGCCAACTCCCACTACCCTTAACCCTGCAAGTGTAATTATTGCAGTTTTCATAAACTGCGATATTTACCTTGCAGGGTTAAGTCCTCCTCTAGTGGCTGTCTACTAGACAGCCACTAGAGGGCACTTCCGTGTCCATAGAACACACAAAAAGTGTGTTATAACGCCAAAATCCCCATAGGAAAGCATTGAAAGCATTATTCAGTGCTTTCCTATGGGGAGGTCTAATGCGCATGCGCAATATGTCTCCCCCGCCGAGCATGGCGAAGCCTGACCCAGCGCCGAGGAAAAATGGCCCTGGATACAGGTAAGTCACTGAAGGGGTTTTAACCCCTTCAGCAACTTGGGATGGGAGGTGGGGGGGAGAGTCCCTTTAAACTGCTTGATTACATACTCCTGAAACTTCTTAATTAAATACCCCTTAACCACCAAACTTCTGAAATAAAAGGGAGTCATGACATGTCACACGTCATGTGTCCTTATTTAAGCGGCTTAGTTACATACTGCTTAAACTGCTAGTTAACATGCCCAACAATTCCACAGCACTTTAAAATTTTAATGTTGGAATATAACCGCAAATAAGACAAAATATTACAAATATTAACAGCAAAAGAGGCTAATAAGGACCTATCTCAAATCGACTTCTGTTAATGTATTATATCGCCCCCTTCCAGCCTACAGTGTCAGTGTGTCTACATTATTTAGCTTGCCCTCAAAATTTTTTTTATAAATTGTTTATACTGAGGGTTAATCCAGCCTCCAGAGCCTCTAGTGGCTGTCTCATTGACAGCCGCTAGAGGCGCTTGCGTGCTTCTCACTGTGAAAATCACAGTGAGAGCACGCAAGCGTCCATAGGAAAGCATTGTAAATGCTTTCCTATGCGACCGGCTGAATGCGCGCGCGGCTCCTACCGCGCATGCGCATTCAGCCGATGACGTCGCGAGCAAGGAGGAGAGGAGGAGTACAGCTCCCCGCCCGGCGCTGGAGAAAGGTAAGTGTTTAACCCCTCTCTCCAGAGCCCCGCGGGAGGTGGTCCCTGAGGGTGGGGGCACCCTCAGGGCACTATAGTGCCAGGAAAACAGTATGTTTTCCTGGCACTATAGTGGTCCTTTAATGAAGCAGTTTTGGTGTATAGAACATGCCCCTGCAGCCTCACTGCTCAATCCTCTGCCATTTAGGAGTTAAATCCCTTTGTTTATGAACCCTAGTCACACCTCCCTGCATGTGACTTGCACAGCCTTCCATAAACACTTCCTGTAAAGAGAGCCCTATTTAGGCTTTCTTTATTGCAAGTTCTGTTTAATTAAGATTTTCTTATCCCCTGCTATGTTAATAGCTTGCTAGACCCTGCAAGAGCCTCCTGTATGTGATTAAAGTTCAATTTAGAGATTGAGATACAATTATTTAAGGTAAATTACATCTGTTTGAAAGTGAAACCAGTTTTTTTTTTCATGCAGGCTCTGTCAATCATAGCCAGGGGAGGTGTGGCTAGGGCTGCATAAACAGAAACAAAGTGATTTAACTCCTAAATGACAGTGAATTGAGCAGTGAAATTGCAGGAGAATGATCTATACACTAAAACTGCTTTATTTAGCTAAAGTAATTTAGGTGACTATAGTGTTCCTTTAACATGTACTATATGTATGACAAAACTTTGTAACTTCAGAAAGGATGGTCACAGGAAATGATTCACATTTTTAAAAGTAATTAAGCCTCTCATGCTTTAGTGGGCTTACTGACCTTTGATGCCACCATGACTGCATAACCAGCAGGTTGAGTCACATCACCTGTAAGTCTGAGAAATCTTACAGAACCGTGTCGAAGCTGGACTGAATTCCACAGCCACTTAGTGGGACAGTTGTAGAATCCTGAACAATTTCATATGTTTAAAATAAAATCCCTCAGATGCACAATATATCAAGGAGAGTGATATTTAAAAATAAAAAAATAGAATATCAGTAAGGGATTTTTTTGTGGAGGATGTAGATGATGTGATGACAAAAAGTCAATAGTGTTCATGTTCAAAAGGTTACGAGAAGGAATACTATTGGTTAGACACATCAATGCTATTAAAGGTCAGAAACGGGCCATCCACACAACAAGCCTCTTCCAGCAATGTGCTCATTTAACTGGATTCACTATTGACATAACTGACTGGAGTACTTTATTTAGACCAACTATGTATCAATATATTGTCTCTCCTGCCACAGACATTTATACTACAGTAATCATAGAAAAATTGATAAGGTCAGCCATTATTTTTAACGTAAGCCTTTCACTCTGGAAGTAGTCACTGTCATGTCTCCGATCCTATCATTTGACTCACAGTTACTTATCAGATGGTAGAATTTTGAGCTAATAGTGTTGGTATTCAATCCTGTTTCTGTTTTAACAGGTACACATGAAGGTGCATGCAGCATATGGTTCGACAAAGGATATAACAGTGTACAGCTCCTTGGGTCTGTCACCATTGCAAATTTATATAGTAGGCCGACCCACAAAGAAGTTACAGCACCAATGTCAGGTTAGTGCGCTGGGTTACATTTTCTGTCTGTTTGGTAGATTAAATAATGCATAAAATGTTCACAATTAATGTGTCTGATTAAAACAAAAATACGTTTTTATCATTAAGATCTGAAATATCCAGCCAAGTCCTAGTACATTTTGAAAGAACAACTTACCATGCCTACTGTTTAGTTAAAGCCATTTTATAATGCTAATGAGATGTGTGTCCAGCTGGTTTCACTGAAGCTAAGGTACAATATGAAGTTATCACCAAAACAAAAAAGAACTTATTGATTTGGATGATGTTGCCACCAACCAGATCTAAAGTTCCTTAAGTGAGTGCAGCGCTATATAAGTGCTAAGTAAGTGTGTTCTCGGAACTCTTACCCTTTTTCGTTTGTCTTAATGCAATTCATACATAAAAAAGAGAACAAAAAAGAACATATACAAATGATAGTGTAATATGTCTTTAAATAGAGTGATCAGTGAAATAGGTGAATGTATACACTCACATTTGTTAGAGCCTTTTCTAGTATTAGGCTCTAAACTTCTGCACGTCTGTGTCTTTTGGGTAAAACACACGACCCCTCTCTCCTTATGAAGATATTCTCCACCGGGTATATAAAAGATATAAATATTTCACACTAAGTGTAGCATCCCAGAATGGAAATATTATCCATATAAGTAGAAATAGAGAAATGCTCACCTTTTTTAGAGCCCTTGGTAACCGGCTCTAAGTATATTCGCCCAGTGTCAAATTTTGGGGTGACACTGCCCCTTTAAATCACTTTTGTAGGATACAATGGATGGATAAAAAAATGGGAACAATTTATTATCAAGTAATCTTATAAAAATACACTATTATTTCTAGAAAATAAAAAACAATAAAAAAACAGTATAAAAGTATGTGACCTTAAAAATATATATATATAGGTTCACTTTAAGAGCCAAAACGCGTTTCGCCGGTAAAAACGGCTTCCTCAGTCAGCTTTAAAACAGTCTCTGTTTCTTTATATATAATGTATAATATATATAATATGAAGTTAGCCAGATTTCTAGGAATTTATAGCCATACATGCAAATACATCTGAAATTGCTTTTAAGCGAGTTGGTTAATTGTTGGAAAGTCCATGGGATCCTTTGTGACATACCAAGCTGTATCAAATTTAATATAAAAGTTAAAGTGATTGACTGGTTTCCCTAAACATTGACATACTAGTAGTTCTGGGGCATCCACCCCTTTGACTTTCTGTTGCAATCGCAAGCTTTGAATGAATAGACACCCAATTTGTTCTTCAAAATACTGCATAGCTACTGCTAAGGTATTATAATGGCAACACGGAGAGCAACTGTGAATGGAATTAAAAACCATTACCAATGACTATGCACATAGTGATTAGGTTTACTTCTCAGCATACAATAATAAATTCTATATAAAAAGAATTAAAAAAAAAAAAAACATGATGGTGTAGTATGTTAAAACATTGAGGTAATATGGTTAAATGATAAACACAATTTTCAGAGCTTGTTTCGAGTCAGTTCTGAACTATACAGGTATTCTATCAACTTAAACATGTTACAGGATGGTTTAATTCAATAGTAGGTACATGATCATAGATAGCCAGGAAACAAAGTTTAAAAAGCTTTACAAAAATAAAAAAAAACAGCAAAAAGCTCAGTGCAGAACAATGCATTTCAATCACTCTGTGGTCTTCCTCAGGTGCATATGTATATACATAAATTGCCATTTTATTGTCAACACTATAGGACACTTGTATTGCATTTAAAGTCATGATCATCATACGGCATGATCTGAGTTTTTGCAATTCTAGAATTGGGTTATTTGAACAATTTATTTTTGTAATAAATGAAGGGCATTCCTGCGGCCTCTTAACAATCTGCTTGTTTTTCCACAGTTTATCACGGAAGGCTATGCCTCTCACCTTGCTCAACTGGAATATAACCACCGCTCTCGGCCTGCGAAGAACGCGAGCAGGATGGCCCTACGAAAGGGGAGTTTTTGTCTTCCCGGTCAGTCAGATTTTCTTAGGAAGAGAAACCACTTACTTCGAACCATTTCCACGCAGCCCACGGGTAGCAACCATAAACCAGAGAGAACACAAAGTCAGTCAGAAAGTGACCGTGATCGGGAAAAAGAGCGTAGCCAAAGAAGCATGAGCATTGCAGCAGGGTGCTGGGGGAGGAGCGCAGCCACTGCTAAGTTGGAATCTGGCGTTTTAAGTCAGAAGTAAATTTCCCTCGTCCTGGACATTCTCTTATGCTTGAATTTGCCACTAAACGGGAGAAAACTAAAGGGATTGAGGCATATCTTTGCAGGAAAGACGGAGTTAACCAAATGGTGCTACTATATAACAACATTTAGCAAAGCTGGTGACAGATGAGTGGAACTGCAGGCCTTAAATTGGGTATTGATGCCCATGGGATTAATTGTGACAGGACCACACTGTGGTCAAACAAAAATTCTATAAAGCTCAACTTATATCTCCCCTCCTCCCCATAATCCAGGTTTCAGAGACAAATCATTGTATATATGTGCCTCCTTTACCTTCTTAGCCATCTCTGAAATATTCCTGAATAATGCACAAACATGTTTCCGGATCAAAAAAAAAGGGAAAATATCAAACACTTTGGATGTTCCCTGGTTGGCCGATATCACTGAATACAACTACAAGAACAGGCCATTTGTGTAGAATGATGGGATAACCACTAGGATTAATAAGCTTCAGCAATGCCCAAAACACATTCTTCTTAAAACAAGGCACAATCAATCAGAACCCTTTGGGTGTTTTTTTTGTTTTTTGTTAAAACAGTTTCACATAGAGACTAAATTGTACATCTCTTAAAACAATCGGCCTTGCTAGTTGTGATCTATTGCTGTTGCATATTGATCTGGATAATTACATTATTTCCTAAAGGTAGACACAGTAGATGCAGATCTGGAAGCATATTGTACGTATATATAGAAATATGTTTTGTTGTTTTTGTTTTTTTTTGTAATTATTATTTTTTTTTTTTTGTTATGAGATCAGAACTCCCGTCCATTAGTCCCAAAGAAAAAATATTACTTTTACCTTCCCTTTCCCTTTCCTCCCCTCACTTCCCCCCTCTTGTTTCTATGGTCTTTTGGCTTCCTGATGCGTCCAGCTAGCTACTTTATGTGTAGTTGCTCAACTTTAAAACCTCATTGTTTTTGTTTGTTTTCTTTGCACTAATAATTTTTAGATAGGAGATCTGTTACCATCTCATGTTGCTACACATCCTTGTCTGTAGTGCATGGTAATTAAATATTGCTAAACCAGGGTATAGATATTTTATGTGCAACTGTTTCTTCGCAGTTAGAAATTAAGCAGGTGTGCCAAACTGTAGTGTAAAAGAAGCTAAACAGTAAAAGGCCATATCCTAATTTTGTCTGCTCCAGGAAATGGTGGTTGAAGACAACTAAATTTATATAGGCATTGCCTAACAGGAAAACTGTGCTTTTTTCACTTCTAGTCACTTGTAAAAATAGCTATAAAACATCTCATAACCTGCTCTACTAGTTATTTAAAGGGTGAACCATTCTGCAGCATACACTGTATTAGATCCAGCACTGTGAACACTTTCTGTTCTTTGTCTAGAAAATTGGACTGTGAGCCAAACGAAATTTTATTTAATATACTCTTATCACGTTTTTTTATGTATAAAGTTAGAACTATTTTTAAGCAACCCTCTGCTGCCAAAGTGGCAGGGAATTGGCTAAATACCAGATATAGACAACCTCTTCTTATACCAAATCATTAACATTTCAACCTTTGGCAAACCTTTGTATGCTGCAGATGATAGCATGGCTTGCCCTTGTAAGATCACCTTTGTCCGAGACAGAGACTTGCTGCTGCCTAACAGTGGTATTACACGTACATTGTGTTACTATTGAACATGTGATAATGCAGTTTTGATCAATACCACTAAATCGTCTACTGAAGCATGAGATTTTACGTTTGTTTGATTTTAGGTTGGGTTTTTTTTTTATTGTTTTTAACAAACTTTAAACTTTCCTTTTTTTTTTATTACCAAAATAGTCTGTAAAAACAGTATGTTTATGGATAATATATAATCTTGATCTATATAGTCGCCTAAAAGATAACTACCACAACACGTTATTTGAGAGGTCATATACCACAGCTAGCACACACTAAATAAATAGTGGCTAAATGAAAGGGTTCTGGCCCACAACTGAAGAGCAAGTTCCATAGGATGTTTAGGTTTATATTGAGAAGCAGACAGTGTCTCTGCACTAGATAATGTGCGATTTGCTTGATGTTGTGTGTGTGTGTTCTATATTACTTAACTTGGGGTTAACGGTTAAGCAGTTGGCAGTATAAGAGTACACTGGACAAACTAAGATCTCGGCAGCAGCATCATGGCCATGTAACTGCCTATTACAATAAAAATACAACTGCTGTAAAACTGAAACTCCAAAATATTAACAAAAAACATGATGGCGGATGTGAAGAATTGGATATGGCCTTTACAAGAGAGATTGCTGAGCTGCAATGCACAAAGGAGGAAATGTATGTAAATTTATTGTAATGTGCAAGGGATGCTAACCTATTGTGTGTAGATATTGTAAAACATAAGAATGTAAATGTTCCGAAAAAGTGGTTATATAAAAAGTGAAAGTTATTTATTTATGTAGAAAATGTCTGGGGTGGGGGGAGGGAAGAGACCCTCTGGGTTTTTAATGAATATTTAAAAGGAAAAAAAAAAGTGACACATTAGTTTGTTTTTGTTTTGTTTCATGCATTATGTACAAAGAAACGAATTTAAAGGACCAAGTATAATGTAATGTTACTTGCAGAAGTGCAATATTATATATTCACCTCTCTAGCTCCATATTTTCAGAGTAGAATTGACAATCATATTTCTTCATCCATTAACTCTTTGAAAAGCTTCTTCAAAATTTCCAGCCTTTCCTGCCCAGGGAGTATTGTGTTTTTTGCCACGGGCAAAGATTTTTGTAAAATCATAGATAATTGTACTGAACGGACAGATTTCTGGAAAGACACACTTTCGGAAGACACTTCTTTTACAAAGTCTAAAGCATTCTCCCGAAATCTTGTCTTTCCAACATTTTGTTAGTACAGTAAAGAAGAAGAAGAAGAAAAAAAAAAGTATTGTTATATGATACTATGAATATCTATTATTTTACATCTGCGTCCTTGACACAAGACAGACAATATTTCAACTTCAGTACTATGGAAGGTACCACGTGAAAAAAAAATACAAACGTAATATTTTATCGAGACTGCAATAATATCAGATTATGCAGAAATGTGGAAAGTGAGATTTTGTTGCTAGCTTCTATAGTTGATTTTTTCAGATTAGAAGATCCTCATTATCTGTTGAATTGTGAGTATCATGTAAGTTTGTATCCATTTTCCAATAGCAATAGGTTAAATCAGCTTCTACTGGGGGGAGAGGTGCAGCTCACGCTGACAGAGCAGTGTGTATATTTAGATAAAACATAACTATGATTTATTGGTTTATTTATGATTTATTGGTTTAAAACAGCTATTTATTTTTGTCAACGTTTCATAAAAGCATCATCCTCCAGTGTCCATTTTTTTCCCTTCTAGAAGTTGTCTATTTTAATTCCAAGCTCCTTAGTCTCAAATAACCAAAATATTAAAATACGTTTACATAGGGAAAAAAATACAATAAATGAAAACCAGTTAACTCACTGGACGTTACAAATTTCACCCTTTCACTGCCGAGGGGCCTGCCAGCATGGTTAATAGGCCCCGCTAACTATGAAAGCGCAAAATGCAGTCCACGTCCCCCTTCCGTATAGGAACCTGCACTTTCAGAAGCCCAGACAGAGAGGTTTTTCACCTTTTGCTGCATTTCCTATAAGTTCCAGTAGCCTTACATTTCTCTCACCCTGCTCTGTATTTTCACCGTGAGTAGAATTATCTTTGACTGTCAGTTTTATATATTTAACTAGATTTGATTTGTAAAGAGATGTTTGTTAGGGATAACTCAGAAGACATACAAATGTGACAGAGACAGGCACAAGACCACAGCCTCTTCCAAATGTCTGTTGCTTCCTGGTTTTCATTTCTTGTATTCCTTCGGGGTAAGTGTGTATAAATGCTCTCTTGCTTGTATGTGACAAACCATACTGACCACTTGCTATTAGTGTGTTGTTTTACACCTCTGTGTGCTTCCTGTGCAGTACCCATTCTACGTTACACAGATTAAACTTTCGGGAAGGCTATTGACTTTTGTGTGTCTTGATAATTTTATGACTACTAAAAAAAAACATTATTTGAATATACATTATGAGAATTATGTTACAATGTTGAAGATGTATTATTTTATAATTAATATATATATATAAAATTAGATTTCTGATCATTCCCAAATGAGCCATAGGCACGGCCCTCATTTGACACTAACTTTACAAAGCATGTGATAAAGCTACACATGGTAGGCACCAGACTTATACAACATTTTTTTCGGTCAGTTTGTCCAAATCCAAATCCTTGGTTTATCCGGTGGAGTCTTAATCATTGAGAAAAAGTCCACAGGTAAATCTTTGAAGAATCAATTCATTTGTGCTTGGATTAAAAGGATTTTCATTTGGACGAACACGTTTTTGCAGAAGTCTACCAGGTGCTGCTGTTCCTGTGGGATTTACAATAATGCAAGTGTAGGTTAAAATGTTAGATTTGTCAGGACAAAACCAAATAACATGCATGCTGGAAAATGAGCCATGTGGCCTGTGTCTGATTTCAGATACTGCCTGTAAACTGATGATTATTTATTTTAATTGGATGAGTACTAACTCTTGGCTACTCAAGACATAATAAAACATAGTAGCACATTTTATGACAAGAGGCTAAACATGGCAAACCACAACCTTCCATCCATCAGTCAACGACCTTTCTTGTAGCATCATACACAATGAGGTGTCGATGAGTTGCCACAATCCTGCCAAGAAATGATTCAACATGATTTTAAGTTAGATATCTGGGAGTCTAATGTGAGACTAATTGTTTACAGCAGAGCAAGCATCGCTCTAAATAAAAGAAGACTTTGTCCAAACATTAGTGAAAGTGACGAGAAATGTTTCTTAAACAGATGTGGACAGTTGCAGAAATGTGATTTTGTGTTGTTTTTTTTCCCCATCAGTATTACACTAAATGTCAGAATACAAGCCTGTAAAATTAAATCTTAAACTGGGTACAATGACAACAACAATTTTAATAACTTGTTTTATTTATTTGAAGTAAACAAAACTATCCCAAATGTCTGCTGTAATTCACAGTTTAGAAATGGGAACATCCGTCATTTCGCTATGTAATAACATACAGAATGTAGGCCTCAGGTAAGCAGCTGAATATAAAGAAGTGTTTCCTTAAAGAAAGACTATAGGGTCAGGATCACAAACATGTATTCCTGACTCTATAGGTTAAAATCACTATCTATACCCCATGCATCCCCTCGCCCCAATATAGTAAAATATTACCATAGGCCTGGGCACACCCTAATCCCTGCGGCACGCCTGTGAGTACTGCAGAAACGCGTGGGAACACCATTCCCGCTGTTCCTGCAGGCACTCTGCCACCCCCAAATGCCCTCCTCCTCCCCCATGTTCCCCCTGTCATGGGGGGGGCAAGAGGTGATGGACACCCCCCGTCGGGCGCCTATCTCAACATCACAAGCAGCGAGGGAGCTGTGTCCTCTCTGCTCCCTCGTGCCGTTTGCTGATGGCGGGAGCTACAGCAGACAACCCGCGCGGCGAGAGGAAGCAGCGAGGACACAGCTCCCTCGCCACTTGTTGTAAGGAGATAGGCGCCCGAAACACTGGACCCCAGGGACAAGTCCATGCCAGCTCTCCAGGTAGGGAGGCTGGGTGGACAATTTTGCATGAAATTCACAGTTTTAAAATTATTAGTTACAGGTACTCCTCACTTACTGACTGGGTTCCGTTCCTACAACCCGGTCGTAGAACAAATTGGTCAGTAAGTGAGAAGTTAAGGGATTCTCTGCTCTGGTGCGCTTCGGGCAAATGTTCCCGAACATAGACTAACGCAGCAGATCAGGGAATCTCTCTAATTCCCATGACGGCTCGCACTTACCACCCCACGAGGGAGCTGGTCATAAGTGCTGTCGTAAAACAGGTAGGTCGCAAAACGAGAACCACCTGTATATATAAATAATGGTGCATTTTAGAACAGTGCTTGCAAATCCAGATGCTGTGTAGCAACAGATTCCTTCAATTTCACCTCTGCCTCTTGAATTTTATTTTGTTTTCTTTATAAAACTGAAAACAAAAATGAGGCACATTTGTGACTTTTAATGCTCTTATTTGCAACTTCGTTTTGTAAATTTCTTTTTATTTGAGAAGTTTTGTGGTTATGGCAATGGTACAGCATAGGACTCGCATGTCTAGATTTCCTGAAAATTGAAAGACGCATGTCCGAATATGATAATGGTAGGTGTGTAAATTAGCTTAGCTTAGCTGGACATAGTAAACCTAGCAAAAGACACGCTGATCTCAAGTCATGGAATGGAAGAAAAATTTAAATTATATGCACAAATTCACTGCCAAAAACTTGGCTGTAGGTATCTGCTTTGGGGAGCATCAGCGCCCAGATCTAATCCTAGCCCAGGGACCTTGCACACCTAGCTAAAGACACCAAGACCTACGGGGAGTAGTGGTGGAGATAGGGATCTCCTAAGTGAGCTGAGCCAATGGGACCGGAGTCCATTTCCACACCTGCATGTGGTCCTTAAAAGCTCAGCCCAGTTAGAACATCCCCTTTCCCTGAAATGGCTTAAAGTCAAAAATGAGGGTGGCCCTGGAGCCTAAGCTATTATGGCCAGAATTGGGAGCCAGTGGCATAAATGGTCCCCAAATGATTGTACAAAAGGGAGGGTCAGCCCTTGTCCAGATCCCTCAGGAATGTATTTCTTCTGTCCTCTACTGATCCTGAAATGCCAGATATCAGAAAGGTCCACTTGAAACCTCTTCATTAAGACACTACGCCGAACACCCCTGCATATTATGTTAGCTCCTGCAGTGCAGAAACCAAGAAACTTCCTTCCTTCTGTTTAGACCCTCCCTTGCCTCGGATCAGGGGATTATCCTGGCTTATGACGTATGTTTCTCTGTGTATTCTCATTTCTCCTGGTTGGATCAAATGTCCCCTACCCCACATCTTCTATTAAAAATGTTCCCATTTCCAAGAATACTCCGTGAACTTTTAGCATAGAATCAGTGACCCAGGTATATGCGGCCATATCATATTCTCCCACCTGGGATTGTAAATTCTTATCCCATCATCAATGAATACATTGCTAGTATGGAACCCTGCTACATCTACACAAGCCTTCACCGCAATGGGACTATGATAACCAAGGCATTCAAACATAAAATTAAACAAAAACAAAGGAAAATGTGCACTCTAATATACAGTGAACATTTCATCAGCAGTGTAAAGGATACAGTCATTTAGGCTCCCTTCTCTCAAACAGTGTCTTTACTTAGAGTCCGCTGAAGCCGTAGCCGTGGTGGTTGCATGTTCAGCCCTGGATGTCTGATATTCCCTGAGTATAAGGCTAGTAGATCCAGCCACTGCATGTGGATCAGAGGCAGTTGAAGTTCTTATTAGAGCAGTGATGGCTAACCTTGACACCCTAAATTGTTTTTGGACATTTCCCATGATGCTTAGCTAGCTTTTAGACGCTAAAAGAGTGAGTCTAAGCACCATAGCCACATGTATTCATTATTGCACATGAAGGGTTTGTGTCCTCATCTCCCTGCACGCAGTTTTTGTTTGTTTTGGTTTTTTTAACCTCTTAAGGACCAAACTTCTGGAATAAAAGGGAATCATGACATGTCACACATGTCATGTGTCCTCACTATAACTCAGGTTATAAACTGTAATTTTTCCTTACTCCAAAGATTAAAGTGTTTACAAAAATGTGTGCATAAGTAAAGCACATTTTAGGTGGGATCAGTCCAAACTGTATAAAAAGATTTTTTTATTCTCAAAATCTGAAACTAAGACAAGCTTCCTCCAGTTTCTTTTTGTAGAATCAGTTTACCTAATCTTAAGAAAAAACAAATTCAGCCTGAGTTGACAAGGGAGTTTCACTTCAGTGGTTAGCTCTCTAAAGCAGAAATCCTCACTGTACCCATAAAGAATTGTGGATTGTAAACTAGGCAATGGTATAGATATGTGAGCATCACTCTTCTTGGTTTGATGACAGCTCACTTCAGATGCTGCACAGTATGGAAATTGGGAGCAAAAGCGGACACTTTTTTTTTTTAACTCCCTATTCAAAAAATGTCCGATCCAACCCGGAGTGTGCCTTTAAGCCTGTTTTTGTCACACCTCAATAGAGCACAAACATACAAACCAATCGTTTAAAGCAGGAATACCATGAGGCTTAACTATGATTTTAAATGAGGCCATGTCTTCCATTCAGTTTTCACCTTTTACTGGAAATGTATCATACATATGAAATATAGGAAAACTGCATGTAGAGTGCTGTTTACCCCCACAAATTAAAAGGTTTAAACCGTAAATAGATGTTAGTGTTCCTTTAAGTCAATATCAGTCCACTGCAATCAAACAGGTGCACCAAAAACATGTGCTTGACATATTCTCCAGAAGACATTACTGAAATCCCAGAGGCTAGATCAGCCCAGATCTCATTTGGAATGCAAGACCATCGTTTTGTGTAGCTTGCTGTAATAAAAAGGGAAAACAAGTGTTAAATAGTAACAGGAAGTGATGGTCAGCCATGCCGTTCAAACAGGTCAAATAACTATGCTGTTTATTATCATAACCCACTGCCTATCACACGTTAATGAATAACCCTGATTGTTATATTTTAATAAAAAGGGAAAATTGTTGTGAATTTCAAATTTAAACAAATAATTGAATTGACTTTAGAAAATGTTTTTACTTCAGCTATTTTAACCTACATTTTAAAAACCTGCTTGAATTCCCATCAATTATCACTTTAGTGGATAAGCCTGTATATTTAAATGAGTAAATATATTTTTTTCCCTCCAGCTTAAGGGCAGTGCACAACAAGAGGACTATGCACTATGTTTCGACAGGAAAAAGCAGGCTGCCCACTAGAAATGTAAAAGTTAAGCTCCTCATAATACTCCTTCCCACAGGTTATAAAACCCCCAAACTAACTTTAAAACCACAGTCTTCTACCTCCATTGCAGGATAGATAGGCATTCACATTTTTATGTTCTCCAGGGGCGAGGTGAGGCGCTTGAGGCCGAGGTGAGGCGCTTGAGGCCGAGGAGGATTCCTCTCTTACAGAGAAGAACTGCTCTGGGTGGGCCTGTTTCTTCCCTCCTCTTTTCTTCAGCGTGGGAATGCATGTCGGGTACCTGCGTTCCACTCCTTTATAAGTTCCGCCTACATCCATGCTAGAAATGGCTATGGTGCATTGCACAAACATGTTGGGATGCTCTGGCAGCGAAACGCACGCACAAGTTTCAATGCGCTCTAATGGGAGACTGTAGTGCCCGATGGGTAAAGTGATCTCAAAATTAAATTTTTCCAAAGCTTTGGAGGTTGTTTATTCCCAGTTGCAACTACCTGTTTGCTGTGTGCTCGCAGTAGCCCTCCGGCACACCAAGAGGCCATTTGAGTTAGACACTTTGCTTTTACCTTTATGATCTATTTGCCTTTTATTCCCTTAGTATGGCTAATCTTGAGACTTCAGATAAAGATTAATGTATGTCAAAATCAAAGCATTTGATGTGTTCTTTGTGGTACCAGCCAATGCCATACAGATACAAAAGAAATTGAAGCATCTGTTCCAGAGAAGCATCTGAGTAAGCTTAAAAGACGAAATATCATTTTTATCATGGTTCAAGAACAATTTGCAGCAGACCATTTTGGACATTAGGGCTGCTACCATTCAATAAGCGCAGTCAGCTCTGCTTCCTGAGCCGGTATTTAAAATTCCTAATAAAGCAAGAAAAGGAAGCACTGGAAAGTTAGATTCTAGTTCAGAAGCCGCCTCTTTTTGTTCATCTTCAGTAAACTCGGCACTCTCAGATGAAAAAATATTGTCTAAATGAGAGTCTGCTTAGACTTATCGGAGTACAACTTCTTATGGAAGATAAGGATTTGACAAAAGATCAAGAATCTTTCAAGCACAAAAAGATTCCAGTGGGCTGCAGGATGCAATTGACAAAAGCAGAATCAACTTTACATAATTATTCTCCACATTTGTTGTTCAACGTAAGCAAGAATATCTGTAGAGAAGACATTTTTTGTCTAGACTCCCTAGAAAAATCTATATGGGAGAATCCAAAGAAGATCTCGTAAGGCTTCTAGATACTCATTCGAATGGCTTCAGATTTCCTTTTTGATTCTTCTATTAGCCAAATCTAGCACGTCCAAGCAGTCTGGCTCACAAATTGGTTGTGTGACTTACGTTTTGAACAGGGAATACTGTTTGCATCTCAACTGGACAATCTTTTAAAGCAGATGTCTGAGGTAATAAAGGCCTTACCGGAAGATTAAAAAAAAGTGAAATAAAGCATTCTTCCATGGAAACAAGTATTAATATAGAGATTTGTTTCACAGGCCTCAGACAAGAAGAAATTGGAGACAACCAAGTGAACACAAATAAGGAAAAAAGGAAATTTCGATGGTAAAACTAAAGATCACTGGTTTTGACACAAAAGCAGAAGGAAGACTTCGTGCTTTCATTTTCCAGGGGAAGAAACTAACCAGAGACAATTCGGTCCTCGCTATTATAAGAAATGGGTACCATCTTACTCCAAGACATTTTTTATGTTTTTAAGTTCTGCAAACAGAGTTGAAGCAACGTTGGGTGAATAATTATCAGGAACCTACTCATGGCCGTTTCTAGTTCATAAGCCAGTTGGATCGTTCAGAACCATTCTAGATCTGAAGAAGTCATTCAATCCAAAACAGCTTATCAAAAACATTGAAACAGCCTCTGTTGGCCTAAGATCACATATCTGGATTTTAAATCAAGAGAAATTGGAATTGGTTCCCACCAGATGGATTCCATTATTGAGTTTCATCTAAACTCCGCTCAAAGAAAAGATTTTCTTCCAGAAGAAAACATAACTAATATCTTCAAGTTCATTATGGTTCTTCAAATTAAATTTCTGTTCTGTAAGAGAAGCAATGAGGTTGCTGTGCCTCTTTACCACTTAAATTCCAGTCTGGACCAAGGCATAGATGATGTGGCGACAAAGAAATATTCTGGCAGAATGGGGCCACTTAAACTCTTCGCTGGACCTCTTGCTGAAAATTTGGTCATCCATAATAAAGAGTTTGTATTAGTGGTAGATTTCTCACAGACAGTCTTTTAATCAGATTGTAAAATTCTTTATATTCACCACGGAAGCCTAATCTTTCAGTTAAGGGATAATACCCAACAAGGGTCTATGAACTGTCCAGGATTGGCGGAAGTCATCTTATTCCCCAGAACTCAAGACAACCTGGTGGGTTCCCCTATGTTCAGGAAAGACCTACAGGGACTTCTCATCCATAGTCTATTGACAACGCAACCAGCCACATATCTAGCCAGGCAAGGAGTGACTCATTCTCTCTTTCTGCAAGGGTATGTTCCAGTGTGATGCTCTTGTCAGAAGTCACCTTCTCTCTCTTTATCTGCAGTTCTATCTAAGGATGAACCAATATTTTTTTGCAGATGTTCTGAACGAGACTCATTTGAAGCAAAAAGGTTTGTCTCTCCCATCAAACTTTTCAAAGGAATAGTATTGAGATTCAGAACTCCAGGATTAGACCTGATATCTTTAAAAATATACAGGAATATCCATATATGTCTCTATCAATCAAATCAGAAAATCCAGACTATGTGGTTGCCCTAACAATTCCCTAGGATTGTTCATCTGGCCTACATTTTCTCTCCAGTTATTTTGCAGTAAATTATTTAGGAAATAAAAGAGCAAGAATTATTCTGATTCTTAACTTCTAGTCTCAGAGCAGCTAGTTCTCAATTTTCATAAACCTCTCAAAAAGGAAACTTCTGGCATCTGCCGCTTACTAGCCGTCTTGGATCGCAACCTAGTTCCTCTGCTGACTCATAGGACGTAATAACTTACTTTAAATTTCTTTTTCATTAAGATTAGAGGCAGTGCACATTTCTTTGCAGTTACGTGGATTGTGCATTTTCTGGGGTTTCTGAGTTGGTTTGGGGGTTTTATACTTTGTGGGAAGGAGTATAAGTTGGAGCTTAAATTTTACATTTCTAGTGTGCAGCCTGCCTTTTCCTGTTAAGACATGGTGGATATCTCTGTTGCTGTGCACTGCCTCTAATCCTAAGTAAAAAGACATTTACAGTAAGTGTAAAAAAAAAAAAAATTATTTTGTTTAAATTCTAATTCCTCAATCTGTTTTGATTTAAGGTTAAAATAACTCAAATTTACCTCTGATCTGTAGCTAAAACAGACTATAAATTACTTTCCGACCCACCCTTGCTAAGTTCATCAAGATGGATGAACTTTGTCCAATCCCATGCTTCTCACAGAGAAACACTGAGGGTACACGGCAGTTGCTGTAAGCCACCAATCCCATGCTTCTCACAGACTCACACCCAGCATCAGCATACTTAGCATGCTGAAATCAGACATAAAATACATTTCATTACTGAATCTATTTTAATCTGAAGACCCATCTGAATGACAGCCACTACACTATTGGGCACTGCAAAATAAAAACTCTGCAGTTTAAGTGCAAGGCTGTAGGGGCAACATCTATGCCCAAAACCATTTCAATAATAATTTTTTAAAAAGTAGTAATGTTTAGTACTTATTCTATCCCTTTAAGCTATGCCCATGCTCCCTTACATTATTTTTCTTCGTTACTGTACAATATACTAGGCACAAAATTCGTGTGTGTGTATATATATATATATATATATATATATTAAATTAGACAGGAGTTAAGATAAAGTATAAGCATTTCATATTTAAAAAAATATATATCGCCAGTCAGAATCCTCATATGTATTTATAGGATGATGACCCTTAAAGGAGCACTAAAGGGTTGGGAACACAAACATGTATTCGTGACCCTATAGTGTTAACACCATCTAGACCCCTTGCCGCCCTAAATATAGTAACATCTTACTTTTATTCAAGACTGCTGCTGCTGGCTCTGCCTCTGATCTGCCTGCTTGGCTGACATCATCAGAAGTGTTGAACTGAGCCAATCACAATGCTTTCACATAGGAAAGCATTGGATCAGCTGAGCTTTTCAAGGAGGCAGATCAGGGGCAGAGCCAGCACAAGGCAAACACAGCCCTGGTCAATAAGCATTTGCTCATAGAGATGCATTGAATCAATGCATCTCTACTGAGGAAAGTTCAGTATCTCCATGCAGAGGGTGGAGACACTGTTCAGCACTGCCCCAGGAAGCACCTCTAGCAGCCATCTGAGGAGTGGCCAGTGGAGTTATCACTAGGCTGTAAAGTAAAACACTGCATTTTCTCTGAAAAGACAAAGTTTACCACAAAAAGCCCGAAGGCAATGATTCTACTCACAAGAACAAATTCAATAAGCTGTAGTTGTTCTGGTGACTATAGTGTCCCTATAAGTGTTGAAATAGAATGTGCATACATACACACAGTACTATGCAAACTTAGGCTGGTGTGAAAAAGAATTGTGAAGTAAGAATGCTTTCAAAGACAAATGTTATTAAATGTTTAATTTTATCAAGTAACAAAATGCAGTGACGGTGGAGCTGCAAGCAATCTGCCTTGTCGGGACATAGCAATGTCCAAAAAGCCCTATATTTTTGTACTTGTAAACCAACTCATTAACGAGACAAGAAACAAAGTTGATAAATCATTCTTCACTCCTTATAGAGTTAGGTGATTCCCACTCACCCCAGATCTTCTGATCAAAGGGCATTTTGTTGTTCATTTTCATCAAAACACAGTGTCCCTTCCCAGACAAATCAATGTAATAAAAATAGTGGCTTTGTAAGGCTATTTTATTTTTTTATTAATCAAATGGCAATCTTTGGTCTAGGAAAAAATACTAAAATTGACCCAGTTAGATTTTCTTAAACCTACCTTATTGATCTCCTTGTGTCTGTCTTTGCTCACAATCTCTTCAAGAACTTCACCGTCCCCTTTAATCAGTCTTGAAATTATACAAAACATTAGGAAGTGGAAAAACAAGGGTACATAGTTTAGATCAGGACAGAAATCAAACCACTTTAACCCCTTAAGGACACATGACATGTGCGACATGTCATAATTCCCTTTTATTCCAGAAGTTTGGTCCTTAAGGGGTTAAAACATTATTAATTTGATAATTCCTATATTTTCTTCCCATAAATCAGTTAAAAAATATTCCTTACAGATTAAGATTTTCATGTAAACAAGATTGTAAGTTCAGTTAGTAATTTCACCTGACTTAGACAATTACAATTTTAATGATCAATAGCATGTCATAATGTATATCTCTCTTGTAGATCTCATGGGGTTTTTGGGATATGCAGGAACTGAATCCAGTGAAATGAAAGCTTTCTGAGATTGATGTGGAAATCATATCTCGGAGAAATGAGCAGAGGAAAGAATTTAATGAGGCCTTGTGTATCTCCCTCATGGCCAACTGCCCTTTAAATGAGAATGTGCCACAAGCATGCTGTGCTCTGTTCTATTTTAAGGTTGTTCTTGTCCTACAACATTTTCCTCTGTCTGACATTTTCCATTCAGCTTTTAAAAGTGGGTCATTTCCTGTGAGGGAAATTTCCAAATTATTTGTCAAAAATATGGAACCTGCATTATAGTTAAAACAGAAACATTAAATGGGATGTCCAGCTTTTAAAGGCGAATACAAGAAATGTGTACATGAACATACACTAAAAATGCAAACAGACTGGGGATCTCTATCTCACACTAATAGAAATTTTCAGAGCAGGTGTTAAAAACTGTGTGGGTCAAAACTGTGTTTTCTTGGGAAAACCTGCACAAAAATAAAACAAACACTACTGCATTTTGAACATATAACTCCCAATGAATAAAATATACCGTTCTACAGATCTTACAGACTAGATTAAAAGTGACCTTATCAAATGTGGGTTATGAATTGTGCATGCTGGTGCAAACCGGATATCACGTGTGCAAGGTAACAGTACAATGATATACAATTAGATTCCTTGCACTAGATACCAATACTGAAGTAGTACTCAGTCAAATGCCACCATTACAGGGCAGTGAGAATGTACCTCGTTCTCCCAGTCTCTGGGTCAAGGACTTTCCTGATAACGCTTTGACGTGCATCCCACTCTTCCTTAGTCATAGGCCTCATTGCTTGAATCCGAGTCTTTTGGAGATCAGTCAAAGCTGGAAACAATGGAACACAGTGATTAGATCAGAGTTAGGGTTGTTAAAAAAAATAAAAAACATAATTCAAAATTATATTTGCTGGCTGTTTCATATTGTGAGTAAATTTTGTGCCTGCATTAATAGGAATCCTCAGGTTTGTGCAGAACAGTCTTCTATAGCTTAGTCACTTAAAATCAGATCTATGAACTAGTTTACCAAAACTCCTGACAATATTCGACTTCATTCTATACCATCAGATGCAAAGCATTAACGTCATTAGCATGCTACAGCTCACCTGGACCAGAGTCTTTCACAGACACCTCTTGGCATAAATCTGGAGATGGACCAGGAAGATATTCCTGGGTTTTGATTTTGGGTTCTTTTTTCTTTAGCTTGGAAGAAGAACTTTTCTTTACTTTCTTATTCTTCTTTTTCCCCTTTTTCCCTTTCCTGTGCTTTAATTTCTTCTTTTGACGCTGATTTTGTTTAGCTTTTGAGTCACTGTCACTTGAGTCATTTGAGGAGGAATTTGATGATGACGAAGACGATGATGTAGAGCTCCCAGATGATGAAGACGACGTGCTTGCCCTCCTCTTTCTTCCTTTCTTTTTTTGCCTGTCTGAAATAAGAGCAGAAGACGCAACCAATGTCTCAAAATACAGACATGAGTGGTTAGGTGTCCAACAGAGAATGAGCGCCCGCTAGTGGTTGCATGCAAAGTGCAAATTCTCAGTAATTCTGCTATGGAATTAGAAGACTAGGAATTTACTGTGAGACTGCAGACACTTCCTGGATGACATGACCTGTGTTAAATGCAGGTGAATTTGTTTGGGACACCTGCTATAAAGGGATATTTAGGGATACCTTTGTACATGCATTGTAAATAAAATGCATTAACAAAATAAAGATGGTTAAATGCAATTGCTTCTTCCTTAAATCTCTCTCCAACAATATTATGTCTATAGAATGTTTTTATTGACCTATTGGTATGTTGCAAAAGAAAAGTTTTCAACTAGAGAGAGAGAGGGGATTTTGCAATAATCCACTTTCTGGATTTCCTGGTTAAAATTTTTTTTACTAAATTTACCGTATATATATCCATCTATCTTAGGGTAATTCAACCAAATATGATTACGAAAAGAAATCAATTGTGCACTAAGAATATGTTCAGATAATATTTTTGAAAATTTTTTATAGTAGTTATATTCTAAATGAAAACATACATTTAATTATTCATTTTTTCATTGGGGGGTATATCGATAGCTTACAAAAGCCCCCCTTTTCTTTGTTGTTGGTGAAACGTTTCCACAAGTGCACTGCCCTACCTCTGCCAAATATGGATGTTTGGCAACTCAAGCACAAGGGCCCAGTTTCAATACAAATATTTAACAAAAATTTTATTTAAAAAAAATAATTAAAATAGAAACAAAAATATTAAATTGAACCAGGCTGAAGACCTGCAAAGGCTATTGAAAAACCTTGAGTGATTTTAGTACCATTTCATTGCTAGCCCCAATTCCCAAGAAAATTTGTTTTCCTCTCCGTATTACAAGAATCACAAAAACATGTCAATTCTATATTTTCCATTAACTCCTTTTAATG
Source organism: Pelobates cultripes (assembly GCA_933207985.1). Taxonomy (NCBI): domain Eukaryota; kingdom Metazoa; phylum Chordata; class Amphibia; order Anura; family Pelobatidae; genus Pelobates; species Pelobates cultripes. The sequence continues at coordinate 218,203,448 of OW240916.1, read as the reverse complement.
ATCCCCTTATGTAATTAAAAATTAATCATTTAACATACAAGAGGCAGAGTTCTATATGGGAAACAAATATAGGGTGAAAGGGTCCATAAAATGTACCCATGGGCGGAAGTCACTGGCCTGGTTGGAGCTGATCATGATTACACTCACCTTTTTTTCGGCACTCTGGGGACTGTGAGTGATATTTGGCTAATGATGTCGGTTTCCGAACAGGTGAAGGACTGCTGCTGCTGTTTCTACATCTGGACCTCGATTTCTTTTTCTTCACAGATTTCCTTTCTGTAATACTAGAGCTTCTGCTCCGTGATCTCTTTGTTTGATTACCATCCATCATAGTTTCTTTAACAGAAAGCCTTTGTTTAAGAACAGGCAGCAACAGTTCATTGATTCTAAAACGACTATGATTTTAGAATATAAGACACTTTGTTGAAAAGGAAAAAAACAAAACAGGAGGGGATAATCAGCCTTTTGTCTGCCTCTAATAAATAAAGAAAACATACTAATATAATGCCTACGGCAAGTAAACATTTAGGCTTGGTGACTAGTGTGTGACATGGACTTTCCAGGCTTGTAGTGGGAAGTACAGGTGATACTCGAAAAATTAGAATATTGTGCAAAAGTTAATTTATTTCAGTAATGCAACATAAAAGGGGAAACTAATATATGAGATAGACGCATTACATGCAAAGCAAGATAGTTCAAGCCGTGATTTGTCATAAGTGCGATGATTATGGCTTACAGCTCATGAAAACCCCAAATCCACACTCTCCATAAATTAGAATATTGTGAATAGGTGCAATATTCTAGGCTCACAGTGTCCCAACTCTAATCAGCTAAGTAAGCCATAGCACCTGCAAAGGGTTCCTAAGCCTTTAAATGGTCTCTCAGTCTGGTTTAGTAGGAATCACAATCATGGGGAAGACTGCTGACCTGACAGTTGTGCAGAAAACCAATCATTGACACCCTCCATAAGGAGGGAAAGCCTCAAAAGGTAATTGCGAAGGAAGTTGGATGTTCCCAAAGTGCTGTATCAAAGCACATTAATAGAAAGTTATGTGAAAGGGAAAAGTGTGGAAGAAAAAGGTGCACAAGCAGCAAGGATGACCGCAGCCTGGAGAGGATTGTCAGGAAAAGGCCATTCAAAATGTGTTGGGGACTTTCACAAGGAGTGAACTGAGGCTGGAGTCAGTGCATCAAGAGCCACCACACACAGACGGATCCTGGACATGGGCTTCAGATGTCGTATTCCTCTTGTCAAGCCGCTCCTGAACAACAAACAACGTCAGAAGCATCTTACCTGGGCTAAAGAAAAACAGACCTGGTCTGTTGCTCAGTGGTCCAAAGTCCTCTTGTCTGATGAGAGCAACTTTTGCATCTCATTTGGAAACCAAGGACCCAGAGTCTGGAGGAAGAATGGAGAGGCACACACTGCAAGATGCTTGAAGTCCAGTATGAAGTTTTCACAGTCTGTGTTGATTTGGGGAGCCATGTCATCTGCTGGTGTTGGTCCACTGTGATTCATTAAGTCCAGGGTCAATGCAGCTGTCTACCAGGAGATCTTGGAGCACTTCATGCTTCCTTCCGCAGACGAGCTTTATGGGAATGCGGACCTCATTTTCCAGCAAGACTTGGCACCTGCCCACATTGCCAAAAGCACCAAAGCCTGGTTCAATGACCATGGGATTACTGTGCTTGATTGGCCAGCAAACTCGCCTGACCTGAACCCCATAGAGAATCTATGGGGCATTGCCAAGAGAAAGATTAGACCGAACAATGCAGAAGAGCTGAAGGCCGCTATTGAAGCATCCTGGTCTTCCATAACACCTCAGCAGTGCCACAGGCGGATAGCTTCCATGCCACGCCGCATTGAGGCAGTAATTGCTGCAAAAGGGGCCCAAACCAAGTACATCAGTTCATATGCATGCTTATACTTTTCAGAGGTCCGATATTGTTCTATGTACACTCCTTGTTTTATTGATTGCATGTAATATTCTAATTTACTGAGATTGTGGATTTGGGGTTTTCATAAACTGTAAGCCATTATCATCGCACTTATGACAAATCACAGCTTCTATCTCATATATTCGTTTCCCCTTTTACGTTGCGCTACTGAAATAAATTAACTTTTGCACGATATTCTAATTATGTATCACCTGTAACTTATAAAGCCTGGTCACTAAATTATTGATAGACATACAATCTAGATGAAACGTGATGGGTTGATATACAAAAAGAAAGGTATTCTTATTTCCTAACAGATTTCAAGGCAATACAAATAGCCCAGGTAAACATCAAGTGAAATGCAGTTTTATTAGCAGCACCAAGCAGGAGAGCAAGGTGAGCACTGGTGACTCCACCACAAGACTGCACAGACAGCCCTCTGCCAACTACAAATAAGGAACACAATGTTGTACTAGCCTTTTCCTCCAATACTGACAGAGTTGAGTAGCAGGTAGTAGAAGGGGGAGAATGACTCAACTGCAAGACTAGTTTGTTGCCAGTATGTACGTGTGTACATGCATGGGGAGTTTTATACAGCAACATATTCTAAATGCATTCATAGAAACTACACAAATATCCATGCGTTTAACCACTAGGACACTATACACAAATATACCACTGCTTTCTCACACACAAAGGTTATTTAAGGGATTTTTTCGCCAGCAAGAGAGCGTTTCAGCAGCACTCTGAAGATGGGCAGTCCAAATTAGCTGTCCTTCATTCTAGCATGCATGTTCACTCACATGCCCCTTTCACAACCACAAGCATCATCTGAGAGGCAGACCATGCAACTGGCAAGTACCACCACGAGGAAAAAAATGTTTTTTTAAAAAGTACAAAAACTACAGTTGCCAGATCTATATAACACTTCTATATGCTGATGGGCAGAATATGTAACTTCTTGTTCTGTAATCATTTAATCAAAGAGTAATTCCAAATGTACATACCTTCATGAAACTTTATAGTTACATTGACATTCCAAGCATCATAATTTATGGTCACTGCACACAGTTGATAATACCAAAAGTCTGCTATTACCCTGCTTATTCTTTGGAAGGATCAGAGAGGAGTATATACTGTACATCTTCCTCTGCCTGTGCAAACTTTGAGAGGGCCACAGCTGTGCATGTGTGTGGTTGGTAGATCAGTAGAAAGTTGTCCCAATAGACTAAAACCAGTTGCATTATGACTGCTACAAGCTTATTTTGCATTTTCTCTCATATTATCTGATAAGTGGAACTGATGATGCTGATATCTACATATTCTATAAAATCTCTGCTGGGCAGAGGTTTATATGGTAAGATCAAGACCTGAAAGTGAGGTCTTTATCGGCAGAACCTCACCCGTGTTTGTTTGCCTGTGCAAATGCTGAAGCTGCGGGAAAGAATTGTATCTTCTTTTCTCCACATTTTAATACATTATTAATATTATGCATAACACAAGTGAGTCAATTCCAGCTTGGTGTGTCCATTCACTGCAACATGAAACTGCATGGCACTACATGGCAGCAACTTCCTTTAGCATTAACAAAATGAAGCGTGATGTGGACATTGCAGATATTGCTACCCTACACCCAACTGATCAAATGGGGCGGGGGCACAGGCTTTCAAAATTAGTCTTTGAAAGGAATCAATAGCACATGCTTCATAAAATCCTTACCTTCTATTGGTATTTCTACTCTTAGTTAATTAAGAATCCAACTTTTAGAGGTAGCTCTTGTCTACAACGGAATATTGATGTGTGTTTATAAAACAAAGTCATTGTTATTATTGGCATCGGTATTGGTATTACACAGCACTCTACAATATTGTGAAAAGGGTGAGATTTAACAATAAACAAAAATTACAAAATGATACAGGCACAACAGAGCTCAAGCAAGCTTACAGTCTAGAGGAGGTGGGATATAAAATCTCAACAGGGCAGCAAGAGGGAAAGTAACCAAATAAGGTGGGAAATTAGCAGAACTGGAGGTGCATGGAGTGTGGCTCTTTAGGAGAGCAAGAGACAGATAAGTGACAGAGTTACTCTGGGAGGCCATAAGCATTTCTGAACAGAAGTGTATTGAGGGACTTCTTAAATAATTGAAGACTAGGGATGCGTGATGGGGTAGGCAGGCTGTTCCAAAGCCAAGGAGTCGCCCATGAAAAGTTCTGCAATGGCGAGTTAGCAATAAGGGTGAATGTCACTGGCAGAGCGGAGAAGGGGCATCCCTGCAAATCAGTCAGAAATGTAACAGAAGCTACAGTTGTTATATATGGATTTTCACAATTCCATTGTGTGTCAAATCATACACAGCCGCCTAAACAGTCTTTTTCAGCTCATATTTGCATATCATTCTCTAGATGTACCATGTTCAGCCAGTCATGTCAAACATATGGCAGACTGGGTGCTGCTGTTTATATTTCCTATGATGCTTAATGTGACAGGCATGGTGCACTTTCATTTCTATAAACCTCGCAAGACACCGCCTATTTATCAAGGTGTCGGTCCCAAACTGACCGTATGTCATATTGTCCACAAAGGCTCCAAACACTTTGGAGAATGTGCAACATACAAAAGCTCCCTCCATTAACCTGGCCGGATATGCTTAGAGGAACTAGAATGTCAGATGATCGGTACTCGTCAGTCCGCCACTAATTCAAAGGGTGGCTCGCGGCTATATTAACAACGATTTACCTGCGGTATATCAGAATTCCGATAACACCAAAGTGTTCTGTCCATTTATTAACATTCCATTCCACAACTTCCGGCTTAGTGTGCAACCGCATTCTGTGACCCCTGGGAACAACTACTATACAGCATGGTTCCTAGAGGCCGTCACTGAGCGCTTCCACCTCCAGCATCTTAGTGGCTGTTAGCTAATTCGATAGAATTTCTGATGTTTGGCAAATTGTTTATCTATAACGGGTGAAATATATTCAGTCTGCATATCAAAAATCTTTCTATTGATATATTTATTTAAGCCAGAGTATATCATGATCATGTGAAAAAAGTTAATAACTAATTTAAATGGAAATATAGTGAAGTAGTCTATGTAGAGAACACTTACACTAATAGCACAATATCAGTTTACAAGGCAGGTTAAGGACCATAACCACTACAACTCAAGTGATCATGGTACCTGTCGCCAATAAGAATCAAAATACAGAAAGATAAGTCCTGCGCTCGCTCCAATCACTCCTGGGTGGCAGCAATGACCACAGTACACATCAGCCTCAATATATAGTAAAAACCAAAGAAAAACAAGTTACCTGCGCTCTCTCCTTAATCCCTATGTATATTTAAACAAATGGAGGTCATTTAGTTACTCCAATGGCCATTGGACGGAATGCCCGCTTGCCAACGTCAAGAGCACAGGTAACTTGTTTTAATTTTGTTTTTACTATATGTATTGGAGCTGATGTGTACTGTAGTCATTGCTGCTGCCAAGGAGTGATGGGAGTGAGCGCAGGACTTATCTTTCTGTATTTGTATTCACTTTTAGGTTACAATGCTGCCGCCCATCCCATGTGTTCCCTATTAAGGGTTAATAAGTATATAGGGGTGTATATAAAAATACCCCTCTCTGTCTCATTAGAGATATTTTTGCCACAAGCTCAAGGAAGCAAAGTGAAGGGTCAGTGTAGGACCTGCTTAAGGGGGGTCTGCCTTGATGTTGGCAGGCGGGCATTCCCTCCAATGGCCATTGGAGTAACTATATGACTCCCATTTGTTTAAATATACATAGGGTTTAAGGAGAGAGCTCAGGGTAACTTGTTTTTCTTTGGTTTTTACTAAGAATCAAAATACTTTTGAATGGTTTGACACTTAAAGGGACTCTATAGGCACCCAGACCACTTTATATCATTAAAGTGGTTTGGGTGCAAGGTCCCTGTCCCCTTAACCCTGCATTGTTAATTATTGCAGTTTCTGAGAAACTGTAATAATTATATTGAAGGGTTAAGAATGCCTCTGCAGCCACTAAAGGCACGTCTTGCTTGCTAGGCGACTTTTGGTCATCTGACGCTGGACATAGGAGGACATTCAGCATCAGTAAGATCCCTATAGGAAAGCATTGCAGTAATATGCCGAGCATGCGCAATAGATCAGAGCTGGAATCAGGTGAGTACAGTAAGGGTTTCTTAACTCTTATGGGAGAGGAGGGGTAGAGGGAGCTATAGTGCTAGGAATACATCTTTACATACATAGTATACCTTTTAAGGGGTGTGGAAAAAAGTTACTAGTATATATGGAAATATAGTTAAGTAGTCTATATGGAGAACACTGACACTAATGACACAATATAATAGTATAAAAGGCAGGATAAGCACCATAACCACTACAGCACACTGCAGTGGTTTTAGTACCAGAAGTCCCCTGAAGCTGTCACCCAGATAAGAATCAAAATACTTTTTAAAGGTTTGACACTTAAAGGGGCCCACACCCTTTTCTGTCCACCCCTCTTTAAATACAGCTAAACGTTAGTGATATCAATTTTGCCATTGTTTCGATGGAATTTTTTAGATGAAACTGTTAACTGACACTCAGGCAATGAATTGTGTTCAAATAGAGAAATTTATATAACTTGTGCCGAAGCAGTAGCCTTTGCTTTAGCTGTATCTGAAGAGGTGGTAGGACTGGACGTTTGCTGGGGAATGCAGGTATGTGTCAAACCTTTCAAAAACTTTTTGACACTTACCTGAGGGACAGCAACAGAGGGACACTCCTGGCACAGCTGGATTGAAGCCCACAGACAGTTCTCTACACTTTTTGTATCAGAATGTCTAATTATATATCCGTATGTTGGAAGCACACTCATTTTTACTTGGTTTGTAAACCTCTCTGGATAAGGGCACTAAAAAAAGAACTGTAAAATAAATGTAAAAGCCTACAGAACAGTGTAGGCTATGATGCCTAGATTAAATTTATTATAATATTACTGTGACAGACCCCGTGGCACCCCGACAGGGTACCTCCGTCGCTGCTTCATAGTACTTGCGAGCACCATAAGCAATGTAGAGGTGAGGCTAATGAGACTAGGACTGGGCACAAAAATAGAGAGCTGGTAACTGGAACACCATAAACCCCATGAACCGCCGTAGCTTGGTTGGGGTCTCACCATCCTCCCCCCACCCTGGACCCAAGTCCAGGATCCAGCTTCCAGTGGGTAGACCTCTCCTAGCCCAGAGAGCGTAGCAGGAACAGCTCTTATAAGAGCTAGTGATTATACTCAGGGGAGTATTGTGATCAAGCAAGCCCCAGAGTGAATGTAGTTCTCCAATCCCCCAAACATGAGCCAAGACTTCATGAAGGGGTAAACGAATCTCTCTTTAATGGGAGCCACACTGGCCTCTCATGCTAGTCCCCAAGCAAGGTGTACGCCCACATGGACCTTGTTGGGGACAGGGACACACACTTACAAACCAATAATAACACATTTACAAGGTAAGGCACTCCCACACATAGCACACAATCCCTCCCCTCTTCTTGGGAGATAATTGGATTAGTAACTGTACTAATTCGAATCCAATTATCTCCAAGCACAGAAAAAACATACTTTTTTTAAAATACCCTAAAATTTTATAAAACCCCACAAAGCCCTGATCTGGGTGAACAATATATCCAAAAATCACCCAGATCAGTTCAGGGGTTCAGGAATTATCTGGAAGTCTTATTTTTGACCGACCGTGCACATGGTCCCATGCCCAAAACAGTTCCAGAGAATTAGTGCTAACGGTCAGTCTCTCTGTCTGGAGTACAAAAGTACATACTTCACATGAACAGAGCCTTTTTAAAGTATTTTAGCCAGGTCTATTGCAGGAGCCATAGTCACAGGGTAGGAGGCTGGCAAACAGGCCCCTCCAAAAACTCATGGCAAACTCACAGGAAAGGGGGAGTTTGTCACAATTACCAAAACATATAAAATGTGGCAATAGAGGCAACGTTCGTCACTCCAAATGTTGTGGACCACATCCCCCATAATGCTCTTACAACCATAATGCTGGCAAAGCATCATGGGAGGTGTAATCCAAAACATCTGGAGTGACAAATGTTGCCTATGCCTGTACTAGACTTAAATCATAAATACTAGAAATGCACAGAGTCCTTAAATTCTCTGCAAATAATAATGAATAATAAGATGAAGCAGTAGCATTGTTAATCCTGTAACATAAGTTGTGGTAAATATCATGGAACCACAATATCAGATCCAATAAACTGTAAGATCAAAGTCAGTCCGATCATGGAAGGGTGAATAATCGCATGATTATCGCTAGGCAAACAATATCTCCAAAGGGTTCCACGTAATATAGATAAAGGTGAGTTAAGAAATAATCAAATAATTGTCCAAAATATTACAGAGTGTGAGATCCAACTAGAGAGAACACTGTACATCCACAATCCGCTCGCACCAGCTCATTGGGCATACAGCACAAGCTATAACAATGTGACAGCATGTTGCTCATTAACAAACCTAGTAATTATGACAAGCTCTTAAAGATACACCCAAGGGTTGTAGTATGAGCTGGGTATTTACCAATTTAAAACAAATAGATAACGTTCTTCAGCAGCGCTCTTAGCATGATCCTGTATGAGTATCACTAGTGACATGACTCGCACATGATGAGAGAGCTGCTGAAGTGCCTTCAGGGCTTTCCCACCCTATCCCGATCTGTGGGAGCCACCTCTGGTTTTGGGTAGACTCTGGGTCCCATCCATTGGCTGTGTGTCAAAACATTTTTGAGCATCAGCTGACACACTCAGCCTATCACTATGTCCAAATATGAACAAAATGAATATTGAAAATGGGGTAAGACTTTGGGGTTAAACCATTCGTGGCAGTAAATACAAGACAGCTCCTGGAACCTTTTGGCACCACAACAACTTCATTTTGCAGAGGTTGTTATGGTCTCTGAAGTGTTCCTGTAAACAATGTTTCTATTTCTTTTCTTCATCAGCAATGTTTGCCCTGGCTTTGCCTTGCTTGAATTCAGTTATGGTGTAATTTGCTAAATCTTCAATATAAATGTAAAAGAAAATAGAGCATGTCATGTAATAAAAGGTTAACACGAGGTGATTTGCATTGTATTAATTAATGGAATAATTCCAGAGGAGTTATGGTTACTCTTTAATAGGCATGTTCCGCCCATCTCTCAAATTCACCAATAGATATGAATAAAGTCATTATTTTATCATATAATAATGGATCTTAATTTATTTACTTTTTTTTTTTTATTGTCAAAGTGTCATATTATATCATGAAGTGATACTATAAAATTATTGGCACGCACATGGAACAAATGTACATAATTCCTGTCCCATATAAGTACTACATCATAGCTTGACGTTTTATTGGACAACACATCACCAGCGTAACAGAAATTGTTTCCTCTATAATTGTATTCATAGTAGATGAGTTTCAGCTAAAACCTGTATTTCATTGCATAAAACCCATCAGTTAACTTATAATTAAAGATATGACACAAACACTTCATCGTGTTTATTGAAATTTTAAAAAGGAGGAGAGAGTGATATCCGAGCCATCCGGTACACAACAACAGAACAAGAACACCAGATACAAACATCTATCCTGATCTGACATCCTCGCCTTGCGATCACCCCTTGCTTCCATTGTTTTATAAATGAATCCAGTGATGCATTGATGTAAGCATTATCCCACAAGGGACAGTCATAGATGTTTTCTGCCTCTCTGCTCTTATAATTATAGACTATTATCAAAACCAAAGACTGTCAACATTCCCAAAGAGACACATTATCTCCCTCTCCTAGCTCATCAATATTTATTGCTGTGCTCTTAGTATGTGAAATTAGATACATCTTCCCTTCGTAAAACTGGTATTTATAGTGTTTTCTTTCACTTTATTATAATGTCTGGTGTTCAGAGTTGCAAAGTATTTGTTTGGAAATCTCTTGTTAAATTTAAAAATAAAGCGCTACTCATTATTGTGTTTGCAATACCATTCTGACCTACTGGGAATAAGCAGAGATATCTCAATAGGCCTCCATAAACTGGAACTGCTTTGACTGACTGATTGTATTTTTGTTATGCCAGGTTACTAATAATAACCAGAATTAGAGCTAACTCTAACAACTTGTTATAATGAGACTAGGACTGGGCACAAAAATAGAGAGCTGGTAACAGGTGACTAGCAACACATTTCCAACAGCACTGATGCTCATAGCATTTAAATAGAGCATTCACACACATTATTCATACACTACTGCAACAGTCACAAACTGCCCATACTAACAGCATTATTCATAGACTAACCACAACATTCACAGTCTGTTCATAGCATTCACACACAGCAGTCACAGTCTGCCTACAACAATTATATATTATCCATAGCATTCACAGCCTATGTATTTTCACACAGCATTTACACACAACCAGCAACATTCACAGACTGACACCCAGGCCTCACACACTGTCTACAGAATTCACAGCAAGCTCGCAGCATTAAAGGACCACTCTAGGCACCCAGACCACTTCAGCTTAATGAAGTGGTCTGGGTGCCAGGTCCAGCTAGGGTTAACCCATTTTTTCATAAACATAGCAGTTTCAGAGAAACTGCTATGTTTATGAATGGGTTAAGCCTTCCCCTATTTCCTCTAGTGGCTGTCTCATTGAGTGTGCATTCAGCCGACGGGGAGGAGAAGAGGAGGATCGGTGGTGGAGAGCTCTCCGCCCAGCGCTAGAAAAAGGTAAGTTTAAACCCCTTTCCCCCTTCCAGAGCCGGGCAGGAGGTGGACCCTGAGGGTGGGGGCACCCTCAGGGCACTATAGTGCCAGGAAATCGAGTATGTTTTCCTGGCACTATAGTGGTCCTTTAACAAAAAGCATTAACTATTCCCTCACTGCCCACATCATTCACTGAGGGCATAATGATTCATACATGGCCTACAGGACCCACATACTACTCTTAGAATTCTCACACTGCACAAAACTTCACAGATTGCTCACAACACAACTGGATGTGTAAACTGACACTTTCTACAGCTGGCCTCTTGGATCTAATGCTACCCCAAGCCAGTTCAGTCATTAGTGGGGACAGGGCTTTTGTCTGTATCTGCTTTAGAATTTATATATCCTGGGCTAGTCATTTAGTTTAAAACATTCCAGTTAATTTTTACCTTCCTGGGCACCAGAAATCACATTAGCATACCTTCCAAGATTCCTATTTAGGAGGGATAGTCCCTATTTTGGGCCCAAATTCCTCTATCCATTTTTCCAGTTTGAATGTCTCTTTTTGAGAAGTTCATTATTCTTGGTTAGTAGGAATTCATACCAGAACCCCACAGCAATAATACTTACTGTAATGTGTGTTTAAACTAAAAAAAATGTTTAGAACTCTGTGTAAGATACATTGTTTTTGTTCTAAATGACATCTTAGTTATATGAATTATTAGTAAGTCACTTAAAATTTCTTGGAACAATTGTTCCCCTGGCCACACCCCACTGAAACCCCTAAAATTAAAGTGTCCCTCTTTATCCATTTCAGCTTTTAGGGTGATGTATTTGCAAGTACGCTGATAACAATGCTGCAAGGAACACGGTGTCTGTATGTGCTGGCACAGATTACTCACCACTCTTGTGTCACTGCTCAGTGAACTATGAAGAACATTTGCATTCCCATTGGGCATCCACTGCCATCCGCAAGGGGAGAGACTGGTCTTGGTCTATGCATGACAGGGACTGACATCTAAGGCAACAAACACAGTGTAACGGACAGAGTTCATTACCTAGTACTTAGGAGCTAATCAGAAGAAGAAAACAATAAGCCTTAGAAGTAGATTTTACTATTAGCAAAATGAATATATAAAGGGAATATACTAGCAAATAAGAAGAAAACTATTACAAATGTTAACAGCAAAGATGATGTTCCTGACGCCCCTTCTTAAACAAGATTATAATGTAGAGGTGAGGCACCAGAAAATTATAGGAATAGCAATGTGAGATTAATCTCTTTGAAACGAGATACCATTTAATTAATGGAGAAGAAATAGAATGGCTCGTAGGCCAACGAGTATAATATTGCATAAACCACAAGATGGCGCTGATACATCAACAATTGGGATAGTACAAGACAACAAACAAATGACCACTTTTTAATATCTGAATAAAGTGTGCTCAAAAATCGCTTGGGGTTAACATGTTCGTTATCAGGAATATGCAACAGACAAGCGGTCACCCATTGAGAATGGAAGAAAAGCGTTTTTACTTACAGCAGAGGAAATGTTTCTTTACAGTAAAAACAATAAAAATGTGGAATTTCCTACTTTTCCAAAACCATTTTTATTGTGAATGCATGATACAAGAATATGGCACGAGTGACATCATCATTTTCCAACCATCAAGACTGCTTTTAAACTGTTATTCAGTCAGTTACATTCACTATTTTGTGATTTTCTCAACATAAACAAAACAGAACGAAACCAAATAAGAGTTACAAAACCAAACAGGTCATTGTTGATAAGTAAGAGATTGAGCTTTGAGCTACCTGTAGATGTGGGTGACCAGCATGTTCAGCCACTGCCAATTCTCCCAAGATACCACTTGCTTGGATCTGGGACTATGATCTGTTGTTGCTCAGGGCAATGAAACATACAATAGTTTGCATTTTAACAGATAAGAGCAGGAGAAGGTACACCAAAGAAGGTTTGCGGTTCAAGTACTCTGTTATGAAAGCATGAATTGAAAGACCAAATTAAATTAAACAGAACATAATAAACTAATTGCCGGTTTGCCTTAAGCCCCCCACCCCCGCCCTCCAACACAGTGGTAAGCCAGTGGGAATTCCCTACTTAAAGAGGCTGTCTTATCAGATTCTGTAGATATATATATAGGCCTGGAGTTTTTGTTTGTTTGTTTGTTTTTAAAAAGGATATTCAAAGATATAATCAACATGTATGTGAGTTGTTGATCCAAGGAGAAATCTGACTGCCATTACAGAGTCAAGAGAGAACTTAATTACTTTTTGTGGCATTATTATTTTATTTTATTTTTTTGATTACCAACATAAATAGGTATGGCTTAATTGCACTTGATGGACTTGAGTCCTTTCTCAACCTATATTACTATTGAAAAATAAAAAATGTTCCAACATAGGACGTATTTGCATCAAACATACTTTGTTGCACAACAACCCTGAGACCACACAGTGTGATTTAGGCTGTGAATACCTGATTTCAGTTGCCTCATATATCCTATCAACACAAAAAAATCAAACTGTTTGAAAATAAATGTTGTGTTTAGTGAATTAAGCAAAAATGGTAGGTGGTTGAGTACCGTGGGAAAACCGATGAATATTTAACAGTCCTATGTCATGCTTTCAAATGCTGTTTTAAGGATCACATTTTCAACCTGACACCAAGGTGGCAGTGAAACCTTAATGCAGTAAAGAGCTACCAGGAATGTCACTGCTAGTCTTTAGCCTGTGAAATGTCTCAAGCATCTCATCCAGGTAATCAAATCCCTTGCTTCATTGCTTTCAGATAATTGTATCACCCCCACCCTCCAAAGGCTGGTAAATGTTTGCTTTTATAATGAGTTAGGTCTTGTAGGACTCTCCCAGGAGATAATACAGGATTCACTTGGTTTCAGTCAAAACAACTTCCCACAATCACCCAGCGTTGATTCCTGGATGCTTTGGTCTGTCCTTTTGTGATGTCAATTCATAAAATATCTTGGATTTGATATGGATCCACACCAAGAAGTGACATTGTCTGAACTCTATAAAAATGACCTATTTTATTCTCGTTGCCTGTCTCACTTAATGAGCGCTCCACCTTCTGTATCCAAGCAGTTCTTGAAGGAGCAAAGGGATCTTACACAGGTGAGTTTGGCGGATATCACCCGACATAATGGACTGAATGCATGCATACCATTTTGGGGTCAAGAAGGAATTTTTTCCTAGTTTGTTGCAAAATTGGAAGTGCTTCAGACTGAGTTTTTTGCCTTCTTTTAGATCAACAGCAAAAACATATGTGAGGAAGGCTGAACTCGATGGACGCAAGTCTCTTTTCAGCTATGTAACTATGTATATGTGTTATCCACAGATTTTTAGAGGTAATTGATCACCACTCCCCAGCTGGGAATCTTAGAACAATTGTATAGTTTTTTTCATTTTTATGCACAGCAATAAATTTATTATTTTTTCATTTGGATACATTGTGTTCCCTGGGGGGTTTATGGTGGTTCATCCTACCAAGTTATTGTAGATATATAGGTTAGCTCTGTTTATTAAGTATTGGCTATTTATCTACCAGTTTGGAATCCCTCACTCTTGCTGAGTCTGGGATCCTCTTCTCTTTTTTTTATATATTGTATCATTTACAGGGTTTAAGCCCAGGGTGGATGTGGTACCACCCACACTGACCTTACTGTCATAAGCCCAAGTCTATCCTGGACTCAGCGACAGTTCTCTTCTATCTGAATATGTCTACCTGATGGTGAACTTGTCCTCAGCAATTTGTGGATTTGTTCAGTGTTTTACCATCTCTATTTGATGTCAATATTTACGTGCTCTATATCATTTACATTTACTACTTTAAACAATTTTATACTTAGTAATAATCTTTACAGTAACTTGTACGGCACTGCCTAGAGCAGACTCTATGCTTTACTGTATATTAAACATAGTATTTATAAACATACCATTTTTTATCCTTTTTTTTTTTTTTTTTACATTAAGTCAGACCTGGTGAATATCACATTTTTAAAAGTTTCCTTATTAAAACATGTATTAATTTGTGACAAGAAACCCTGGACTGGAAATCTATTAAAACAAAACATTTTTAAAGCACAGACAGTAAAAATCACACTGATAAAGGGCATTTATTACATCTAATTGAATATTTTTTACATGAGACAAATAAAATGTAAATATATATATATATATATATATATATATATATATATATATAAAATATTACTACTCTAATACTATGTAAAACAACATTAAAAATACATAAGATAGAATTTTATGATACTGCAACTGAAGATCACAGTTTGGTTACTGTATCATTAACATATGAGACATGGTAGCAAGTAGTGTGGGAAAACTAAATAATATTTAGCAGCCCTATGCAATATCTTTTTATACACTGGAAGTCACCTATAACTAGTGTTAATCTTTTTTTTAATTTTTTTAAAGTTGCTGATTTATTTTAACTTTATGTTAACAATGTAGCATATTACATCTCAAACGTCTACAGACAAGGCAAAGCCAGTAGGGCAAACATTGTAAATAAATGCTTTCTCTAGTCTATGCTGACTACTAGGTGTAAAAGACATGAGCCTCGATTTAATAAGCTTTCCAAATGATTAAATTCTGTTAGAAATAATTCCAAATGATTGATCTACAGAAATCACCATTAAAGTCTATTGGTGTATTTGTCAGTAAATCACTTGTAATCACAGTATTTAAGCATTTTGAAACCTTATTAAATCGAGGACATATCCTGTAACCATGAGTGACAGGGAGCTAAAATAGAGGTGTCCAATTGCAGGTTAAGAGGTGCTGATGTCTAGGTAATATTTTAATTTTCGCATCGCACAAATACATATTTATGAAATCTAGGTGATAAGTAAACTTAATATTGTCCAGAAAGTGACTTTTAAAGGACCCCACTATTACATTTTTACAATTTACTAGATATACCACAAAAAAAATGCATTTTTTTTTCTCCATGTTTTCTTTAGGGGTATATGAAAAAAAATAAACTTGCAAAAGCTTTAAACCTGCTATCTGCAACCTTTGCAAACTATCTCCTCTTTCCAGACAGACTTTCAGTCTGTGCCAGGAAATACAACACGCTTGTTGTACATACAACACAATCATGGCTTTCCTAGGCTTGTCAATGAGATGAGGTATGCTTCATTAAGAAGGGGGAAGGCAGGTACGCAAACAAACACCCCCCTGGCATTCTCAGTGAATAATGAAAGCGCCAATCTCTATTGATATCGGCACTTTTGCAAACCGTCACAAATATGACAGACTCTAGACACAAGCTGAAATGCATTGTGCCTGGAGTGTTCCTTTAAGTATTACATTTTAAAACTGATGCCAAAGAGGCCAAGGAACTAATATCCATTCATGAATGTGCTTCCAGGAAATTCCACTGCAGTCTTTAACATATGAAATGTCCCAGGCATCTCATCCAGGTAATTGTATCCTCCTCTGCTTCACTGCATTCAGATAATTGTTTGACCCCCACAAAGCCTGGGTAAATGTTTGCCTTTATAACGAGAATAGCCAGATCTTCTTGGACTTTCCCTGGAAATAATACAGAATTTGTGGGATTTCAAACACAATTCCTCAGAGGACTGTACAGTTAATGATACCTGGCTGACTTAACCTGCTCTTTGTGATTTGAATTCATGACTATATCTTAGATTTGAAAGGATCCCAGGTTAGAAAGACTTAGAATCAAAACCCAAAAACGATGCGTACAAACGATATATTTTTTTTTTTTCATTCAAAAAGTTTTTATTTTGATTTAAATTCGCGTAACAAGACAGTTTGAAGAAGGATACAGTAGGTATAAGGTACATGGGTATCATAATATAACATGGTAACAGTTAGTTTACAGAGCAGGTAATGATTTAGGCATAAAGAACATGTACGGGGGTATGCCAGTGTTGTGGAGTTTGATAACTCACTGAGTTGATCACATCGTCATGGCAAGTGAAGCTCGGACCATGTGCATATAATGGACAGAGTTTTAGAAACAGTTGCGTGTTTTGAGTCTTTCAACATTTGTAGTAGGGAGAGGGTAGTTTTGCGGTAATTTACAGGGTTATGAGTTCTAGTGGAGGATGCGATTCGGTGTTTATTTTGGGGGTGGATTAGGGATATCTAGCAGGTTGCACTGCTCATATTGCTTAATCTTTACTTAGTATTAGTAAATTTGGCTGAAAGACCAATTTAGGTCTTTCAGCATTTTAGTAGATAGCTCCCTAGTACCGTGGGAATTAGGGAGTTATCTACTAAGCGGCTGCAAGATGCAGCCACAGCACAAATAGGATCGAACTTTCATTCATTCAAATGAAATTGCGATCCGAACAAAGTCCCAAATTGCATCCTAACACGAATGGAGAAACTGTTCTCATTCTGTTAGGATGCAATTCGGCAGTTTTGTCAGCGTTCTGTCTAAGTGACAGGACGTTCGGCAATACTGACAGGAAGCATCGTGGGAACGGGGAGGAAAGCTAAGGATCATGGGAAAATTGCTCTTACCAGAGGAAATGAAGCACAATGTGCTCCTCCGCTGTTCAAAGCTGGTCAAGCGGAGGAAACCTCCATAAGGCAAAGAGTCCCTACTTTGTCTTATGATTTTAAAGAAAACTAAAGAAGACAGGAAGAAAAGAAGACCAGGTCCTGAGAAAGGGGGAGAAGAGGAAGAGATTGAGGAAAGGAAATTCGGCATGACAGTGCCGCTTTAAGCACTTTTTGTGAATAGATCATGCCTCTAAAGTTTCATTGTTCAGTTTACTGCAACTTAGGCATTAAATCAATTTTGTTTTTGCCCATACAGTCCTATCCACACCTCCCCTGGCTGTGACTGACACAGCCTGCATGAAAACTAAATGGTTTCATTTTAAATCAGATGTAACTTCCTTTAACCCTTTGAGGACCGATGACGGTTCAGTACTGTCATCGGAAACAACCCCTTGAGGACCGGTGACGGTCCTGAACCGTCATAACGGTATTGGGGTATTTACCTGATCGCCATCGTTCCCCCGGTGGCGGAAAGGTGGTTTCACCCGGTCTGGGGGGACTGCCTCTCTGCCCAGACAGTCTCCCACGTAGCAGATTAGGACCCGGCGGCCACGTGATCGTTTGATCACATGGCCGCAATAGGTGCCTGTGCTGACAGGCAGTCTCCCTGCTGCTGTAAAATGAAAAATTAAAGTTAAAAAAAGCAATCAGTATAAAAGAAAAACAAGTATATGTACTGTATATATATATATATATATATATATATATAAGATATACATACATGTATTATATCTATATATAATATGTATATATATATCTTATATACATAATGTCAAACTAAGTGTATATTTATATATACATATATAAATATAAAAATACACCTATAATTAAATTACACACGTATATATAATAACTATATATATTGTGTATATATATATTATTATTATTATAAAATATAAATAATAAGTAAATTCAAATAAATTTTAAAAAGTAAAAATTATTTTTTATTTTTAAAAAAATGATATATATATATATATATATATGTAATTTTATCAAAATCAAAACACACTTAGAATGAAATGATTTATATATATCTATGTATATAAATAAATTAAAATAATACGAAATATACACATGTCCATATACATAATTACATAAATAATTTCATAAATATACACGTAGACTTCAAATATATAAATATGTGTATATATATTTAAATTCTACGTGCATATTTATGTAATATTTTTACATAATTAAGTAATTTTATTGATTGCAATTTGAGGGACCTGCCTGACAACCCAGGCCGAAAGTCACGACAATTTAATTTGCCAGCACTGTGTTTAATCCTGTAACTTTCTATGACACCCTAAAACCTGTACATGGGGGTTACTGTTTTACTCGGGAGACTTCATTGAACACAAATATTAGTGTTTCAAAACAGTAAAACATATCACAGCGATGATATTGTCAGTGAAAGTGAAGTTTATTTGCATTTTTCACACACAAACAACACTTTCACTGATGATATTATTGCGGTGATATGTTTTACTGTTCTGAAACACTAATATTTGTATTCAGCGAAGTCTCCTGAGTATAACAGTACCCCACATGTAGAGGTTTTATAGTGTTTTTGAAAGTTAGAGGGTCAAATATAAGGCTTGATTTACTATTTTTTTATTGAAATTTGTCAGATTGGTTATGTTGCCTTTCAAAGCGTATGGTAGTCCAGGAATGAGAATTACCCCTATGATGGCATAACATTTGCAAAAGAAGGCAACCCAATGTATTGCAAATGGGGTATGTTCAGCCATTTTTAGTAGCAACTTAGTCACAAACACTGGCAAAAGTTAGCATTTTTTGCATTTTTAACACACAAACAAATAACACACAAACAAATATAAATGTTAACTTTGGCCAGCAAGAAAGCAAAAAAGCAGGTAAACACTGGGTGTTTTTAAACTCAGGACAAAATTTTGAATCTATTTAGCAGTTTTTTATTAGCTTTTGTAGATAAGTAAAAGATTTTTCAAGTAAAAGGCCAAAAACATGTTTGTTTTTTTTCAATTTTCACCATTATTTATTATTTTTTTTAAAGTTAAATATATGACATGATACAAATAATGGTATGTAAAGAAAGCCCTTCTTGTCCTGAAAAAAAACCAATATATAATTTGTATGGGAACTGGAAATGAGAGAGCGGAAAATTACAGCTAAACACAAATACCACAAAAGTGTTAAAACCGCTCTGGTCCTTAATGTACAACATGGCCAAAACAGGACGGTCTTTAAGGGGTTAAATGTGTTTTTATGCTCTGCTCTGTAAATGTAACTTTAATTACATACAGGAAGATCCTGCAGGGTTTGCTGTCTTTAAACCTGTAAAATGTTTTTTTTTTGCATTTTCTGTCCCTCTGTAATCATTACTGAATTTAGATGATTGTTTGACCTCCCAAAGCCTGGGTAAGTGTTTTCTTTTATAATTGTTACTCTCTTGGGAGGTGATGCAGATTGTTGTGGTTTTATCTAAAAACAGATATTCCCCCTGGGAGATCATAGATATTCTGATTCCTGGGTATCTGAGCCTGCTTTGTGTTATGAATTCACAAAAATAGCTAACATTTGATATGGATCCTCACCCAGAGGCATCGTTGTCTGGACTGTACAAAAAGGACTGGTTCTATGCTCGATGTGTTTCTCACTTAATGAGTGCTCCACCTTCTGTATCCAAGCAGTTCTTAAAAGAGCAAAGGGATCTGACACAGGTGTGTTTGCATGATATTATATTCAGAGTTTGAAGATAACAATTCCACAGCATATAAGTTATGCACAGGCTTCATAGGAGGAAAATGTTTTAGTAAAGAGCTGTGTGACACAGGCCTGGTCTGGCAATTAGGCAAAAGCTGGATGTGCTGCAATGGCCACTGGCTGAAGCCAACTGGGGAGATCAAAATATGCAGGGATGATGCTACTCAGTATCAACCCAAAGAGGAAGCTTCATGGCCAGTGAGGAGATCAAAGATATCCCATACAGGCCAACACACTCTAATACTGGGGAATCCAGGAATGTGATCTCCACTTTCGGTGGCTACAGACCAAATGTATTGTTTCTGTGAGCTCCAGAATCTCTGAATGTAACAGAGCTTTGCCCAAGGTTACTACTGCAACACTCTGATGCTTTCAGCATAGCAGGGCTGGAAGGTACACTTCAGCTGCATCTGCCAGAGCCGCAGGCCACGAACTCTAACTACCAGACCACCAGGGATCATAATTCTCTCCTCCATTCTACAAGGTTAGCAAGATGGAAGGGGGGATACACTTTTTTTTGTAAGAACATGATTTTTTGTAATGCTTCCATCATTTACACATACTCTACAGCCTGTATCCTCTAACATAATACAGCCTCTATGAAACCACCTACACTACAGCCACATACTCTTCTCTCCACATACTATAGCCTTATCCACCCCAAACACAATCCTACAAGTAGCCTTCAAGCAAATTTTGTTTGCAGTTTTTTTAACCATCTGGCTTGGCTCTTGTCATAGAATTACAGTTGTGCTCAAAGGTTTGCATACCCTGGCAGAAATTGTGAAATTGTGGCATTGAGTTTGAAAATATGACTGATCATGCAAAAAAAATATTTTATTGAAGGATAGTGTTCATATGAAGCCATTTATTATGACACAGTTGTTTGGCTCTTTTTTAAATCATAATGGTAACAGAAATCTTCCAAATGGCCCTGATCAAAAGTTTACATTCCCTTGTACGTTTGACTTTGTTACAGACACACAAAGTGACACACATAGGTTAAAATGACAACTAAAGGTTAATTTCCCAGACTTGTGGCTTTTTGAATTGTAATTAGTGTCTGTGTATAAATACTCAAGTTGGTTAGCTCTCATGTGGATGCACTGAGCAGGCTAGATACTGAGCCATGGAGAGCAAAAAAGAACTGTCAAAAGAACTGCGTAGCTGCTAAGTTAATGGAAAAGGATATAAAAAGATATCCAAAGCCTTAAAATCCGCTATACCACCTGCAAGAATTAGAGGCCTCATAGACAACTCTTACAAAAGACGGGACACTGTCATTGATGCTAAAGGGGGCAGTACACAGTATTAAGAACTAAGGGTATGCAGACTTTTGAACAGTGGTCATTTTATTTGTTTCTTTGTTGCCATGTTTTGTTTTATGGTTGTGCCATTCTGTTATAACCTACAGTTGAATATGAATCCCATAAGAAATAAAAGAAATGTGTATTGCCTGCTCACTCATGTTTTCTTTAAAAATGGTAAATATATTACCAATTCTCCAAGGGTATGCAAACTTTTGAGCACAACTGCAAGTGTTTCTTCTCTTAAAACAATTAAAAGCTCATATTTTAATGTATTGCCACTACCTCTGTCTCCTGCTATGAAAATCAATCATGTTTTCAGTGGGTGTTATACTTGCTTTAAGACACACCTCTCCTGCATGCTGCTGTTTGTGAAGCACAGACTTGCATATCCATAGTAGATTAAAAGTCTTGAACACTTTATGATGGCTTCATATATGTAAATAAAACATATCTGTTATCTCTCTCTCTCTCTCGCTCTCTCTATATATATATATATTCTCAGATTGCCTGTCCATAGTTCCTGTAATAAATCATTCTGGCTCTTTCTTTCTTTGTGGTGCTGCTGCTGCTCTCATTCAGTGCTTGTCTCTCCTCCCGTCTTCACCTTGCAGACTTTCCTTTACCTTAGTGTGAAGGCAAATAAGAGAGACACCAAGTAAATGATTTCCCTGATAAATGACATGCAGAGAACATCCTTCATATCTTTGTGCACAGACTGAATTGACTGACAGAAGGGAGAAAAGACTGTTTTTTCATCTCCGATTTTAGAAAAATCTAGACATTTGCTAGCAGTTATGCTAGGATAATGACTAGAAGAAATGTGATTCTCTATCACTGAAGATGTTGTATTTGTCATGACAGCTACCCTTTAAATAAGAGGAACTTGGTGCATGGCAATTTACATATTTGAATATTGATGTGTTTTGTGTAGCCATATTGTGTAGTCTGATCTTCTCTCCTTCTGCAGTTATCTCTTCAATAGTGATGTCCCGAACTGTTCGCCGAACGGTTCGCGAACGGTTCGCTGCGGACTCATCATTGAGTAAACTTTGACCCTGTACCTCACAGTTAGCAGACACATTCCAACCAATCAGCAGCAGACCCTCCCTCCCACCTCCTGGACAGCTCACTAAGAATGCAGCTTCAAAATGGATGCTGTCCAGGAGGCGGGAGGGTCTGGGAGGGAGGGTCTGCTGCTGATTGGCTGAAATGTGTCTGCTGACTGTGAGATACAGGGTCAAAGTTTACTCAATGATGAGTCCGCGGCGAACCGTTCGGCGAACAGTTCGGGACATCACTACTCTTCAATTCACTAATTTTTCTCACTCTCTTATGATGTAGTAATTATACTTGTGTATTATCTGTACCTATTGGTAAAGCAAAAAAAACACAGTGCAAGAAAACGGTCAAATGCTCAAATAGCCTGCCCTTAGGTCGGTCCCCATTCAGATCTTTGTGCCATTACAAAGAGAACCTAGGTCATTTTCATATCAAACTGATTCCATCCAAAAGGTCGGTCCAGAACTGAAACGCACTTTGGAGCTGGACTGCCCTCTTGGGTAAGATTAGTCTGATATGTCACAGAAGGGTAAGCTTATTGAGCTATTGTCCATTCTCAGCACTGTTGCACCCTGCTTTTTGCTCTCCCCACGTTTAAAGGGTAATCAAGACATGGAATCCTTTGCTCACGATGCTTAGAGAGGTATCAGCTATACCTCACTGATGAGACCTAACAAGGCCAAAACGATTGTTTGGGGTTGCTTGTGCAGAGAGACACGGCCTGCATTTCGGTTCTGGACCCCCCGTTTTGGTGAAATCTGTCTGATGTGCAAACAGCCTTGGCTCTTTTTGTAAATGCAGAAGATGCGCTAAAACCAGTTTGAGATCTGCACGGGGACCCACCGGAGGGCAAGCTACTTAAGCTGTTGTCGGTTCTCAGTATTCTCTGAAATCCTGTTTTTTGTTATCTGTACCTCTGTACCTGTTTCTTTAAAACAGGTGGTGTGTATTATAAGTACTACATCCAGATGCAGTGGTTATGGTGTCAATAGTGCACTGGTGACATCCCACAGTAGCATATCCCACCATGGTATCAAATTTGTTCAGATATGCTTTAGATGTGATACAAGGAGGATCTCTCAAACCAGCTTGCTGTTCAAATTTACTTTAGTTCAATAAAATTTCAATTTTCTTTCAGTTCAAGATTTTGCAAGAGTCCTATTACTTTGCATATTTCAATATATTTCAATGTGAATATGTTTGTGTATATTAATTTTCCTGACTGGCATATTTATATTGTAGTCACTTAAGAAGTTAGATAGACATCTACAAAGCCGATTAGATGAACTAAATGAAGAAAAGAAACGATTTGCCCAGCTGATGAGCAAGAGGTTAGGCTCCAATAGCGTTACAAATCTGGCTCCTACCAAGAGTGGTTTCAAAACACTATGCACTCAGTCTACTGCAACCTTTAACGACAGCTCTGCTGACGAGTTAAAAACTTCTGATGACTCTAATTTGAATACTTTAAAACATATAAAGGTAAGTCATTTTCAAAGAGCATCACATTCACGTAAAGAAAATACAGCAGGTTAATACTCAGAAAGAATTGCCGGGCATCCCATTCCTTACTAGATGGCTAACATCTTCATGCCACTATGTGGATTATACAAAGTGCAATTCATATCCTGTAGGAAAGCAATCAGATAGTTAATCACAGCAAGGATACTGCAGGAACAGGTTTAATTAATCAATTGCTATCGGTGTATTTTACCATATATATATTTGCATTTTCACTTTGGCAAATAACCCTGTTAGTGTCAGGTGCCCTTCCATTGAAGATGAATTGTAACTCAGATTATTCTAAGACAGTTTTTTTGCCCCATGCTCTAAAGACTCAGAATTACATCAATGTATCACCAAATCTTAAAGGATGCACATCACTATAAACAATGGTAGATCCAATGGTCTAGCCATTAAATAGATACTATCAGTGCCAGGAGTATAAAGCTGTATTCGTGGCACAATAGATCCCTCTGCCTCCCCCCTTTCCCTACCCTAGTGCCGATGTCCCTCTGCACTGGGTCTCGGCTCCGCCTCCTCCTCTGTCCTGTGATGAGCGGACGCTAATGCACATGTGTGGCAAATGCCACGCCCGCATTAGGCCTCCCCATAGGAAAGCATTGAATCAATGCTTTCGTATTGGGAAAAACCTGAAGCTGGATGTCCTCATGCAGAGCTCGAGGACATCCAGCGTCAGCTACCGGGCCAAAGGTTCGTTTGGATGCAGGAAGCACCTCTGGAACTGCAATGTTTAACATTGCAGTACTAAGTGCAAAAAGGACACTGCACCCAGACGACTTCAATTAAGACAAAACTATAATGATGCATGCTGTTAAAATCAACATTTGTAACATGAATCTTCAGTGAAATTAGCTATTTCACATACTGATCTTAAATAGGGAGGTTCCTACACCCTTAGGGTATAGTAAGACCCAACACTCTAGTAATAAGTTAGAAATAGCAAAACTAGAAAAATGAATATAGAGAATGCTACTGATCCTAAGAATAGTTGGGATTAAAGGGACACTCCACTGCCCCAATAAAAACGTCAGAACTTCTTATAACTACCTTAAGTATTTTGTCAACTGCATTGTGTGCAGTATTAGTGTTGTGGAGTTGTTATGTAGAGTTGGCTGTATTGAAGGTGTGCATTTGATAACGTGAGTTTCTGAGAATGCAGGCATGTATTAAGTGGAGTGTTAGTGTTCTGGAGGTGCAGAGTGAATGTTTGCATGTGAGTGTGGGAATGAAATTGTGTGGAGGGTGTGTAAATTAAGTTTCATTGAACAAATTCTACAGTAAGCATGTGTGTGCGTGTGTGTGTGTCAGAGATGTATTTTAGTATTGCTGGTGTAAATCCTTCTCACGTTTCGGACCTCTCAGTCTTCCTATCCCACATTTCTGTATCTAGCCATCTCCTCATGTGTCTTTCCCCTATTACTCTCCACCTGTGTCTCTCCCGACATCTCTCTCCCATTTCTCCCAAGTGTCTAACCATATCTATCTTTACATGTCTTCCCACCTGTCTTTCCCATTTCTTCTCACATATGTCTCTCCCCACATAACTATCCACATGTTTCTTCCCACGTGTGTCTCCCCACACTTCTCCCTACATCTGTCTCTCCTCACATCTCTCTCCATCTAGGCCTCCAGAAACCTGTCTCGCTTTCTCCTTACATGTCTCTCCCCACATTTCCGTCCACCTGTGTCTCTCCCCACATTGTCTCTCCACATGTCTCTCCCCTATCTTTCTCCAGCTGTCACTCCCCATCTCTCTCCAAATGTCTCTCCCAATTTTTCTCCACCTTTCAAAACGGCTTCACAGGGAAGCATAGAAACTGCAGTATCACAATGCTTTCATTAGATGGCGGAATACGTTCACATTTTCTGAAATAAATACTATGACAAGCGGGACCAGGTTTAAGCCTGACTGAGGCTGGGCACAAGAATAAGCTTTCAAAGTATCCATTTAATGCAATAGAACAGTGGTTCCCAACCTTTTTTCACTTTAGTACCCATTGGCAGCCCATTTACATAAATTGTACCCCTCATATTAGCAAAATGTTTGTTATTAATATAGTTGCTATTATTTCAAATATATATATCTTTCTCTGCCCCAGACTCTCCCTGCTCCTCTTCTACCCCAGACTCTCCCTGCTTCTCCTCTGCCCCAGGCTCCCCAGCTTCTCTTCTGCCCCAGACTCTCCCTGCTTCTCCTCTGCCCCAGGCTACCATGATCCACCTATGCCATGGGCTGTCCCTCCTTCTCACTTTGCAGATAGACACTTTGGCGCACATGCACACACATAACCTGGCGCACATGCAGATACATAGATACA
Source organism: Pelobates cultripes (assembly GCA_933207985.1). Taxonomy (NCBI): domain Eukaryota; kingdom Metazoa; phylum Chordata; class Amphibia; order Anura; family Pelobatidae; genus Pelobates; species Pelobates cultripes. The sequence continues at coordinate 218,177,214 of OW240916.1, read as the reverse complement.
AACACTGAGACATACACAGACACACAGATACAAACACTGACATACATGCAGATACAGACACGTAAAATCACACAAAGACACAGATCCTTCTTATATATTGGTTGGATGTAACTAAAATGTATACTCATCATCAAGAACCCCACACAATAAATGATCAATAAAGGATCAGCATGTGGCAACTGTAAAGTTTTAACACACTTCGCTAGAAAACCCCCCAAAACAAAACGCAAACACAAGTGGTATAAGTAAGTGAATGGGGCAAAATAGAAAATGAAAATAGTATGCATGTTCAAAAACATGAGCAGAATGAGGTAGCTCTCTCACTTCACGGTGGAGTGGAGAGACAACTGCTGAAAGAGAGTTTTAGATTATGTAAGTACATGATCTCAATGTCAGGTTTCTAAGGTTATACAAATTATGGTAGGTCCTGAAACTTTTGAAAAACCCCCATGGGAGTGTAGGAAATCTGATTCTGCCTAAACCACTACCAAATGTAAGATCTAGAAAACATACAATACCTCTCTTATCCTATCCTCTCTACTTTGATGCATAATTTTATATTTATTTATATTTATTTTTTCTGTGTCCCTTTAGGTAACATATCCATCCATAATTCCCAAAGATCAGCCAAAAAACAAATGTCAGACCATCAAACACTTGACCAAGCGTGGGCGAACTTCTTCTGCTCGATTGTCTGAAGGCATCAGCAAAACAATATCCCAGGCTGCTTATAAACAAAAGTGAAGAATGAAGATGCCTTGCTGAAGAAAACACATTCCTAGTTACTGATTTGTATCTATTTATTTTTTTTTAAATTTTTTTTAAAAAAGTTGTATTTTTTTCACAATAAAATTCAAACCTGAATGAAAAGGCAGAATTGTTTTCCCAATGAAAAGTTAATTGAAGTTGCAGAACAAGCAGATGTGAGCATGTTGTGGGTATTATTATGATTATGAATAGTGATTTTTACCTAGAACAAGGGTTAAAAAGTTATTTAAACATTATAGCTTTTCTACAACAAAAGACACCTGAACAGTTTACATAAAGAGAAAATGGAAATAATGCTGTTAAAGGGACACTCCAGGCACCAACACAACGTAATTTAAATAAAGTTGTTATGGTGCAAGGAGGACTCTGGAGGCATCCCTATCTTAATGAGTTAAACTGTTCTTGAACAGTTTAACAGCATAGATGCCTCCAGCGGCGATGTCCACTCCCCGCAGGCGAGATTCAGCTTCTAAATTTTCAAATTCAGGAAGTGCGGAGTGCTGCTGGGGGGGTGCTGCTGATTGACTGAGACTGGCCAGTTGGAAAGAAACACACCTTTTTCAATCCAATTCTGTGAATGGGAGTCACTGATTGGCTGAGAGCATCAGCTGACTGTTCTCAGCCAATCAAAACTCCCCAGCACAATGGCACTCCGTCCTTCCTGAAAGAGAAAATTCAGAAGCCAGATGCTGCCTGGGGGGGAGAGTGTGTGTGTGTGTGTGTGGGGGGGGGGGGTGTTCACAGTTCTGCCCGTAAGCGAAAAACCTTCTACAAACAGCTGGACATAATCTCACTTGATACATATAGAAACTATCTTTATCTAGAGCAGCCTTTTCAAACATTCAATTCGCCTAACACTCACCTCTAGTTATTTACATTTCATTAAAGCAGAACGATTACTATTGACAATTTTTACAGCCCAATAGTTAACTAAATGCAATCTATGGGTTGTGCTTTTATTTTCCCTAAACTATACTTTACTATTTCTTGTTATGGGAACCATCACCTTTCTGGAACTCACATTATTGAATAAAACATCAAAAATCACCTTTAGCTTGTGTTAACCTTTTTCACGTGATGCTCAATTTTCTTTGAAATTTATAATAAAGAGTTTGTGAATTAAATGAAAATTCAGTTCAGTCCAGTCTGTATGCGTTACCTAATATGCTAACTACTAGATGAACAGGACAGAGCTTGTAACAATAACTGGCAAGAAGCCGAGATGATGGTCCTTAGGTAGAGAACAAAAAGGTCCTGATCTCTACATTTAGGTTTTTGTTTTTTCCCAACACCGCACCAATACATGTAAGTTAAATAAAGTAAATAAATCACCATCACAGTATTGAAAATTCCAAGAAGCCACAGTTCCTCTTTAGCCTCTTAAGTTTCAGAAGATGTTACTAGCTATCCTAAAATTAGTGGCTTTAATTCCATGTGCCAGGTTAATTCAGATATTAATCCACTCCTGCAACTCATCTCGGTCAGCAGGTGCCATAGTTAGTGGCCACATTGATCAGAGATTATCAATCAGATGTGACAAGAGCTCAAAGAGATATGCCACATTAAAAATGTTTGGTTGAATTTTCTTGTTTGGTTATGCCCTGAGATGTCATTGATGTGGTCGCTGTAAATATAATAGGGGGGTTTGCAGAGTCTAAACAGGCACAAATGTGAGCTATGAGGAGCATAGCTATAAGGAGCATAGCCATTACCTCTGGAATTTGTTGATTTTTTTTTCTCCACAAATACGCCAAAATCATACTTTGAAAATGAAGAAGCACCTTATTTAGAATTAGAATCGATTGAATGGAAGGATGAATATACATCTGCTACTCTAGATGTCACTTCACAATATACACTATTTGACCACGATTTAGGCCAGGAGGCAGTTGGGTATAATCTAGAAACAGATAAGTAAATTGATCCTGCTTTTTTTTTTTGAAATTTTTTTTTTTTCTTCAGTGCATAAAATATATACAGGCATGCCCGGGTTGCCCCAAAGGCAGTCCCCAAGCTTTCCTCGCTTAACATGCAGGACAAATGAACAGTATGCACAATTTTATATTATGAACAGGCTTAACTGTAGTCATGTAAAATGACATTCTTATAAGACAGTGACATGGAAGCTTTGCATAATAGTATTTAAAAAACAGGCTTGAACATCCATTGTGTCACAAGGAGAAGAGATTAAGTTACAAACATGCGCGTGTGTAGGTTTGAGTAGGTAAGTGTGTAACATGGCTATATGGTTCTTAAGTTACAGGCTATGCAAGTTAATGACAGGTTTAGATTTCTCTACACTGCTTGGATTAAATTTAACCACCAGGGGGCAGCGAACCTCTGAGTTTGCTGGATAAACTGACAAGTAGGCTTATTTATTTTTAACAGAGTTACATGTGGGTCTGCTGAATAGGGTCAGCTGCAATAACTTTAGACGTAACAGTATAAATAAAAACTAAAATAGAAGACACAAAGCGCTCTGCTGAACTTTGATTATGCTTATACAGGGTTAGCAATCACTTAGTTACTCCTGCAGCTGTACGGGGTTGGATGGTCCTGGCTGTACTCAAGTCCCTGGTGTCCCCCGCTGGTTGCTTGAGTGCCCAGGCACTTGTTGGCCAGGAGTACGTTTGGTCTCATGTGTCTGCTAGCTTCTGCCTCAGGTATGAAAAAGAGGTTTGTTTCCTTTGCACTTCTGTGCAATAATCCCAAGGGAGTCCCCGCAGATCTGCCGGAAACCATATGAGATGTTGCCTCAGATAATGCATGAGCTGTGCTTACATGCAGAATGTGCCTTCCTTGGAGTCGTCCGGTGGGTGAAAAGAGTGTGTCGTTGTCTGCGGGCCACTATCAGTGCTTGGTGTTCTGGTCCGCATCTGTTTCCAAACAGTGCCCAGCAGTTGCTCTATTGCTGCCACCTCCCTTCTCCAGCTAGTGAGGGACGCGGCGGCCATCTTGGGTTTCGCCATGCGGTCCCTATTCTATCGGTTCGCCGCCCAAGCATCATGAGTGGTCACTGCTTCCCCGGTGGGGCCTGGGATAACCCCCCCGGCCCACAGGGGGGGAGAACGGGGCCCTCAGTAGGCATGCGAGAGGTCCCGCCGGACTAAGCACGGGAGACCGGCCGCGTCTCCCGCCAGAGCCTCGCGACGGGCCGCAATCCCAGCTGCCCAGTAATCAGCATCGCCGGCAGGATGGGGGTCGGTATGTGCACCAGGAGTTGTGCTCAGGTCCCCTGTGTCGTCTATTAGCAGCTGTGTGGCTTTTCCAGGGGAGGAAGAGTAATTTGAAGCTGGATGTTTAGGTTTCATGGAGGAGCCGAGCTGCTCCACGTCCGTCTAGCTTGGCGGTCAGGCCCCGCCCCAATTGATCCTGCTTTTGAAGAATGTTTGATCAAATCTATTAAATTTATTTTTATTCACATTTTTTTAAATATTTGATAAAGAGTTTTTTTCTACAAATCAAAGGAATTGCCATGGGCACCAAGTTCACACCTGGTTGCAAGACCACCTTTATGGATTGTTGGGAGAAATTAAGCATTTGGAATAACAATCCCTTTGGGGCTAACTTGGGTGCTCTGGAGGCGGTACGTAGATGATATTTAACAATCTGGAAGGGAACTTTGGAAACCTTGAAAAATTTTATATAATATATTAATCAGAATTAATTATCTTGAAAATTCTCAAATTGATAAAATTAAAAAAAAAAATTAAATCTTACAATATATTTAGAAAACTCTGAAATCACAACCCTTAATTTTTTTTAAAACCCACCGAGACTAATAGCTTTATTGACATTAGGCATCATCATCCAAAATGGCTATCTAGCGTACCTAAAAGTCAGTTCATCAGACTATGTAGGAATTGTTCAAAGAGAGAACAATATTTTAAACATCAAATATTTTAAAAGATACATTTTTACAAAATGGGTTATGAAAATCAATTTTTAAATTCATAAATTAAAAGAGGTGACCTATTAATTGCTAATCAAAAAGAACAAAATACAATAAATATGGGTTTGCTTTTAACATAAATGTTACGGTTACACTTACTTGGATTCCCTCGCCGCTTCTCCGTCAGTGGCTGAGGTGGTTCCCCCTCAGTACACGCCAAGGTCAGCCACAGGAACAAACAGCCAACATAGATGCGGACACCGGCATACTCAGCCGCATACAAACAGCCAACATCAATGCGGACACCGGCATACTCAGCCGCATACAAACATCGATGCAGTACCGCTGCTCTCCACACCGCGGCCCATGGGAGGCTTCAGCCAAACCCACGTGTGTACTTCACAGACTCTAGGCGTGCATGAGCCTGACAGCTGGCTTCTTAAAGGGACAGAACACCTGAAAATATGTAAAGAGACTAATTACTTTCTAGGCAATAGCATGTGAGAGGTGGATACCTCTCCCCTATATAATTTCAGCCTACCCTCACCTCAGTACTCAGTTATACTGTGCTCTTCAGTGTGTACACTTCTGTAAATCCTGTTATCATCTGACCCTTGACATATCTGTCTGTTATACCATTCCTGAACCTGCACTGTCTTCCCCTGACCTTAGCTTTCCCTGACTATGAGATTGTCTCATCCTTATTCGGTACCTCGCATTTGGCTTACTATTGCCTCCTGGGCACCACCTGTCAAAAAATCCCAACAATAAAATACAATTCTAAAGTCTTTGTGGTGAAATGTATTGTCAAAAAATATTGGCCATTGCGGTTAGAAGAAGAATATTTGAAACAAGAATTACCTGTTGTACCGGAAGTTATTTTTAACAAAGGGAAGAATTTTTAAAATTTTATAGCTCCCAGTACTTTTAGGAGAAAAAGATGTCCAAGTAAAAGGACAAATAAGTGGCTTTTTTACTTGTGGCCATTGTAAATGGTGAACACATCCTCTGAGGAAAACAGAAGAATTTAAAAGTAATCAAACTGGATAAACATTTAAAATGTAAAGCTTTTCATCTTGTGACTCCACACATGATGTTTATCTACTGACCTGTAGTTTTGGGCTGCTATATGTGGGGAGGACTGGTAGAAAGACAAAGCTTAGATACATGGAACACCTTAATAATATTAGAAGAAAAATGCTTTAGACTTCATGCCAGAATGTTGTAATAAATGTCCTCTTTTTGATTTCAATACATTTTTTATTGTTATAGAAAAAAAAATACATGTTGTTGATAGAGGAGGAAATCTTAATATGACATTGAGAAAGAAAGAGGTTTTCTGAGATCCATAGGCTCCAGACCTTGCAGCCCAGGGGTTTGAGTGTGGATTTTGATAACATCTGTTTTCTTTAACCTATTTTTTCCCCATATATTTTATTATTTTCATTATTTAACTTGACTACATATACTCATTTCTACTTTACTTTACATATCCATTTTCATTATTATTTTTTTCATTTTCACCATTATTGATTTAAACACAAGTTATTTTTATTTATCCTTACTTATTTTTAATTTCTATATTAAATTTTTGCATTATATTTTCATTTTTTTATTATTTTTTTTATCAGTAAAATTGTATCATCACTTATTAAAACAAGCAAAGAAAAAAGTTACCTCTGCAGTAGCCCAAATCCCTATGCATATTTAAATAAATGGAGGTGGGCTTACATCTGATAATGGCCTCTGGAGTTACTAAATTACCTCCATTTAACTCTTTTTTCTTTGCTTGTTTTTTTATGTATTGGGGTTGATGTGTGCTGTGGTCGTTGCTGGCGCACAGGAGTAATGGGAGTTTTAGCGCAGGACTTATTTTTGTGTCTTTGTATTCACTTTTGTATTACACAGCCATGTTACAATGCTGCCGCCCATTCCATGTGTTCCCTGTTAAGGGTTAATCAGTATATAGGGTTTCAGAAAAATACCCCTCTCTGTCTCATTAGAGATGTCTTTGCCTGAAGCTCAAGGAAATAAGGTGCATTGTTAGTGCAGGACCCACCTAAAAGGTTTGCCATGACGTGGCAGGTGGGCTTACATCTAATGGCCATTGGAATTACTAAATAACCTCCATTTATTTAAATATGCACAGGGATTTGGGCTAGTGCGCAGGAAACCTTTCTTTCTTTGCTTGTTTTTATGTATTGGGGCTGATGTGTGCTATGTAGTGAGTAGTGGGAGTTTGAGCGAAGGACTTATTTATAAAATATTTTACCAGGGTGGATACATTGAGATTTCTCTCGTTTTCAAGTATGTCCTGGGTCCACTAAACATTGCATTGTTACAATAGGATACAATATTACAAAATATATATATATATATATATATATATATATATATATATATAGCCATAGAGCTCTTAAAAGATAAAAGATTTTAGATTGGGATGGGCGGAGCTTAGCCACTGACTAAGCAAGTTGCACACTCGATGGGCACCGGGCCAAACGCCAAACGAGCATATTTTGGGGGAAATCCTCGGCAGAAACCTTGCCCAAGTACTCACCTTACACCATGGGCCGTAAAACCAAGAAACAGAGACTGAACAAGCCCCGCACAGGCATGCACATTGGGGATCTTCTTCGGTAGGCGCAAGGAGCGTGCGGGCCCAAAATGGCCGACGACCTAACAGACTGCACCGACTCCACCAAAGTAGACTCCGTATGCAGGCAAGAATGAACCGGTGACTGCGGCGCTGCTTTTTGGGCGGCCTGCAGCAGGTCTTGCAGGCAGACACAGCACTGCTGCGCAAGGACCTCTCAGGCCTGATGGGCCGTCTAGGGGAAGTGGAGAAGACCGTTACACACCACACGATCGCCATAACAGACCTCCAGAAAGAAATAGCCGCCTTAAAGGCACAACAAGCAACAACAGAACAGAGATTTGCCACACTTGAAGACTTGAGGCGCCAAAACAACCTCAAGGTTAGAGGGGTACCCGAGGAAATCTCAGTAGCGGAGCTCCCGCATACATTAGGAGACTATTGGGAGTCCTGCTGGCCCCAAGACAAGCAAAAGGGGTGATCCCAGATGGGATATTTAGAGTACAGAAACCCATAAAAGCACCTGACACAGCCCCGCGAGACACCGTAGTGAAATTCTGCAACTTTGCGAACAAGCAAGCAGTGCCCACAGCCCTCAAAGGGAAGGTGCCCTACACATATGAGAACGCATCCCTCTCGTTCTACGCAGACCTATCTGGCGACACCCTACAGTGGAGAAGGCAAATGTAACCGGTAACCGACAGCACAATTTACAGTACAGATGGAGATCCCCAAGATCGCTGCAAGTCCTTCAGGGAGAAGAAACACACCACATGACTGACCTTCAGGGAGTGAACACCCTCCTGAACCAACTGGTGCTAGCAGACAACTCCTCGCCTCAACTGGGCGCCAGCGGAACGGGCCCAGCTACACATAAATGTAACCAGGCGACAAGCAAAATGTTAGTACCACTGAAAGGCAAGCAACCCTACTGTAGCCAAGCACGACCGGGGGTGCCCCAAGACTCACCCCACGGACAGTTGTTACCGACTCCCCCTCTCACCAGCACTACAGCCCAGCATGACAACTGATGCTATTACATACAGACGTCACAAAGGCACTCACCACCTCACCCAAACGGTAGCTTACCCTGAGACCCACTCGGTCACTCAGTAACCCTTCCGACAGATACTCGCCGTAAGGTCGGATGCTAGACCCTATCAGGGAAAACACACCCAACATACCTATCAAAAACCTCTACTCATGGGCCACCTACACAGGCCATTACATAAGCTTTCCCGAGTTTATATTAACGTATTTCATGTTCTACAATGTAATGTTACCTCATGTTCATGCAATAGCTCTCTCATGCTTGTGAGCGGAGCAAAAATAAAGAATTTAAAATTAAAAGATTTTAGATTGAATGAAGATTTGACTGTGTCCCTGAGGTTATTCCATAAATGTGGTGCTCTGTAGGAAAATGAGGATCAAGCCACTTTATTTTTGTATTGCGGTATGCTATATATCGTGCTATTACTGGATCGGAGGTTATAGGATGTTCGAACAGCTGGGGAGAGCTTCCCAGAAATGCTCTTATGCACAAGGCTGGAAAGATGAAGAGTGCGTTGGGATTCCAGCGATAGCCAGTTTAGCTCTTTTAACTTGTCACAGTGGTGGGTAAAGTAATTACATTCTAGTACAAAGCGGCACAACAAATTAAATAACATGTTAAAGGACCACTATAGTGCCAGGAAAACATACTCGTTTTCCTGGCACTATAGTGCCCTGAGGGTGCCCCCACCCTCAGGGTCCCCCTCCCGCCCGGCTCTGGAAGGGGGAAAGGGGTTTAAACTTACCTTTTTCCAGCGCTGGGCGAAGAGCTCTCCTCCTTCTCTCCTCCTCCGTTCCACCCCGTCGGCTGAATGCGCACACGCGGCAAGAGCTGCGCGCGCATTCAGCCGGTCGCATAGGAAAGCATTCATAATGCTTTCCTATGGACGCTGGCGTGCTCTCACTGTGAAAATCACAGTGAGAAGCACGCAAGCGCCTCTAGTTCTCTGAAACTGCTATGTTTATTAAAAAAATGGGTTAACCCTAGCTGGACCTGGCATCCAGACCACTTCATTAAGCTGAAGTGGTCTGGGTGCCTAGAGTGGTCCTTTAAGGTGTGTTTGCCGTGCGGGTGCATACACTACATCCCCATAATCAATGACCGACATTAGCATTTGCTGCACTATCTGTTTCCTTACTGTAGGGCTTAGGCAGGATTTGTTTCTGTATAGGACACCCAGTTTTGGGTAAAGTTTTGAAGAGATTTTTTTCAATGTGAAGGCCAAAGGATAGATTGGGGTCTAACATACCTAGTTATTTAAAAGAGCAGACTGCTGTCAGTGTGCTATTTGAATTTGTTCTGATACATAGTTGTTGATTTTGTAGTTTATGTAATTTAGGAACAGTTCCACAGATCATTGTGACAGTTTTATCAGTCTTTCTATAAACTAATCTATTTAGCTTTGGCTAAATTACATTACTTGAGAAAAAAATGTTTAACACAAAACTAAATACTTTAAAAAAATATATAAGTCCCAAGCGGGCTTTATCCGTGGGTGGGCCGGTCGGAGATGCTTGGGAGGGTTCGGCTTCGTTCCCATTCCATTCCCATATTCCCCTTGGGGGGAGGAGAGTCGAGGACCCGGTTACGGGAGCGTGTGTCTGGAGGCCGGGGAGTTATGGAGGTGCGCTTACACCTTGATCCAAAGGGACCGATCACCTGGTCTCAGAGGAGACGTACCTGGATTGGTGACTATAGCAATGCTTAATTTAAGTTAATATGCCTGTGAAGCTACTCTCGTTAAATGTTAAAAGTCTTAACACCCCCCCAAAAAGATGCCTAATGTTTAGGGAACTCAAACGCATGAACCCGGGGGTTCCGGTTCCGGCTCTAGCCAAGATGGCCGCGTGAGGAGAGAGCTCCGCTCCACCAGTCCCCAATTGCACAAAATACGCACAGACCGGCAAGCTTAATGGGGCGCACTAAACGACCGGAGCACACCCAGACCCCTAAGAACTCACAACAGAGACCACTGGACGGTTTTTTACAGCCGCAAGCCGGATCGAGCGGAAGCTCCACCAGCCCCAAAATGGCGACGTCCCCCGCATCGGAACAGGAGATACCGGCGCTGAGCCGCATTGAAAGCTCCCTGCGTGATCTAACCGCCTCAGCAGTGACCAAATCTGATCTCCAGGCCATCACCACCGCAATCCAGGAAACCCTGCGCACCGAGATAGCGGGGATCCGTACAGAGCTCACTTCACAGGCGGGCCGCATTACCGCAGTGGAGGAGGCGAGCGAGGCCCTTACAGCCCGCGTGGCAGCCACTGATATGGCTGTGGCTCGCCAGGGCGAGATGCTACTATCTGTGCGCCGACACCTGGAGGACGTGGACAACAGGGGCAGACGATGCAACATACGCGTCCGCGGAGTGCCAGAGGCAGAGGGACCGGAGGACGCAGTGGCAATACTCACCGAACTCTTCTGCTCCCTCCTACAGCCATCCCCGCCAACGGAGATAGAATTTGAGAGGGCGCATAGGGCCCTGCGACCACGCACGGTAGAAGAAGGCCCGCGAGATTTCATCTGCTGCCTACACTCATTCCCGGTGAAGAATGCCATAATGCTGAAAGCCCGGGAGCGGCAGACCTGGCCCTTCCGAGGGGCTCATGTCTCCCTTTACAATGATTTCTCCCCCATGACATTGGAAGCCAGACGGGCCCTACGCCCGGTCACAACCATACTAAGAGACCATAACATATCCTACAAATGGGGATTCCCCTTTGCTTTACAAGCCAGACACCAAAACCGATGGCTCACCCTGAGATGGCCTGAAGAAGTACCGCGCTTTATGGGAGAATTGGGCCTTCCCTCACCGCCGGTCCCTGATTGGATACTGGGGTCATTAAACCCGCAACCAAGACTGCAGAGGGGACCTAGACAACGAGGTATGAGAGCACCCCCTGTTCAGCGCACAGGAGGCCGAGGGGACCCGACATCCCCAGAGGAATAAAGTCAGCCACCCAAGTATATCCGTAAGCCGTCACGCACCACCTCCGAGACAATCCGACCTTGCCAGCTCCCTCTATCACCTACCGCCACGACTAGCCAGGGCTGGCCTGACCCCTACTGTTGATGCCAGCTGCCCGCTACTGTTTCCCGGATCCCAAGTTGAGCAGGTTTGACGTATGACCCCACTCTCAGGTACTCTGGGTTAAAGTTTTGAGGCTTGGGAGGGGGGGAAATGGGCACGGAAACATGGGCGGGGGGCCTGATCACCCCTGAGACATGGGCAAGGAACTAACACCTACAGATGCCTGATAGTCCCCAACTGTTTTGCTCTGGACATATTACAAAATGACATGGCTTGGTCTTGCCTTAAGGCAGGGGGCCTGCAGGGGACGTGGATGGGGTGCACTCATGGCTCCACTGGAAACTGTTACTTAGCATTTGCCCTGGTCAAGGCCGCCTGAAGTCGGGCACCTCTTTATGGCTTAAACAAGCTCAGAAATCTTGACTTTCACTTGTGGAGGGGGACCAGGGGGGAGGGAGCGGAGGAAGTTACTATTAAGTGCCTTGATGTATATTGTTGTACCCAGACGATGACCTACACTGACCTCTCTTACGCCCAATCTCATATGCAGCTACACATAGGTCACTACAGACGGACACGCAAGGTCACCATATGTTTGAGAATCCGATTTACTCCCACCATGCCCCTAACCCCTTGCAAAGCTTGAATGGACGAGCACATGGCCGCTTGCCATACAAGGGGCTCCCGGACCAACATACACGCTTGCTGAATGGGCACACTAGGGGGTTGAACCACCACAAACAAATGCGCAACTTGTTATGACAATAGGTATGGGAGCCACTTAAGCAACTCTAAAATGGTCCCTGGGTATACGCACGGATTACTACACCGCTCAAACACTCTCTGTCACTACTGCCTAGGGACACACTGGACACACAGGATACCTCGGGACAACTGCGACGGATGGACATAGAGTATAGCTCCTTAGACTGTAGCATAAGGGGACTGACGGGAGGTACAGGAAAATGGACCACTGATGTGGACTCCATAACCGGTTTTATAATGTTTGATGTTAATAATTATAAGCCTTTATTGTGATTACGCTTTGTTTGCATGATGCTAATACCGGCTCAATTCTTAACTGGGGGGTCTGGTGGAGCGGAAAACCTCAAATCTGACCCATCGACTCTCGGATACCTTACTTGGCTGGGGCTCGAGCCGCGTTCTCTAACACACTTACTCGCGCTAGTAGGCTGGTGACCAGACGGCGGATCCCTAGATTCCTGGGCTGGCCCCGGATCTGGGCCCAACTGATACTGGTCACCGCGCGAGTCCCCCTCACACATTAGAGGGATATTACAACTAGGACCCTAACGGAATACGGGGGGTTACCTACACACGGGATATCCAACTTCGCTCACTCGCACGCGGCGCCTTTGGCTTGGCCCTCCCCGCCCCGGGCTCGGATCGCCCACTGCTGACATCTGCTGTTGCATTCCCCCCTCTTACCCTCTCCCTCCCTCCCTCCCTCCACACCCGCCCCATCCCCTCTTCTCTGTAACGCGTTGACCTGCCTGCGCACCGGGCCCGTGGTCCCTTCTGACTCTCAGGACAATTGGTGGCATCCCCGGACCTCCACCGTCACATATAGGGAGTATGGCTTACCAAAGCGCACCCCTGCGGTTCCTCACGCAGAACTGCAGAGGGCTCAACATCCCCGAACGACGGACGCACCTGCTGCGCGAACTGAGGAAAAAGCGCGTCATGATCGCTATGCTTCAAGAAACGCACTTTAAGGAGGGGTCAACCCCTAACTTACACAATAGGCATTTCCCTAATAATTACTTCTGCAACCACCCGACTGCGCATAAATCTGGAGTAGCTACATTATTGGCCGCGGAGTTGGACTTTAAAGAACTGGAACGTGTACAAGATTCACAGGGAAGGTATCTCTTCCTTAAAGGCACCATAGCTGACAAGATATACACGATAGCGAATATATATGTCCCCAATAAGAGGCAGGCCCCATTCATTCACAACACATTGCTCCAACTGGAAAACTTTACAGATGGGATTCTAGTGGTAGGAGGCGACTTTAATGCTCCATTCGACCCAACACTGGACTCCTCTACAGGCCATAGCTGCCTACCACAACACAGTATTAGATCCATCCGACAGTCGTTTGAAGCCCTGAGACTTGTGGACTGTTGGAGGGCCCTTCATCCCACGGAAAAAGATTTCACCTACTACTCAGCCCTCCACAACCGTTACTCACGTATAGACTATATCCTTATTGCACAAGAAGGCCTTTCCCACCTATGTAGTGCCAAAATTGAAACAGCTACTTGGTCGGACCATGGCTCGGTCGAGATGGAACTGAACTCACCTCTATACAGACCGAAGAACTGGACCTGGAGACTTAATCCAACTCTGCTACTCGACCTGGACACCAAGACACAGATCCAACAAGCCTTAGAACAATACTTCAGAGAAAAAACGACACCCCGGAGTCCTCCCCAATCACCATCTGGGAGGCCCACAAAAGTGTGATTCGGGGCACATTCATACGCATCGCTTCCCAGAAGCGTAAAGCTTTCATGCATGAGATGGCCGAATTATATAGAACTATCTCGAATCTGGAACGCCAACATAAACGCTCTCAGCTTAATGCGATATACGGGGAACTAATGGAACAAAGGAGGAAACTTACAAATCTTATTTTGAAAAGACATCTCCGCTCGGTACAACGCACGAAGGGCTTTTACTATGTACACGCCAATAAAGGGGGCAAGTATCTGGCGAGACTGCTCAAAGGCCCCCAACCTCATCGACAAATACATAAGATCCGTCTGACCTCGGGGGAGATCTCCCCGTTCCCACAGAAAATTGCGGAGGAGTTTCGGTCGTTTTACAAACGCTTATACAATCTCTATGAACCTATCGGAGCCGATGAAGACGCGAGAGTACACGCCAAGACACGGGATTACCTATCTGGTACGGTCACCAACACGATCAATCAGGACTCAGCCACACTATTAGACACTCCGATAACCGTGGAAGAATTAGCTGCAGCACTTAAGGCGTCCAAAACGGGTAAATCACCCGGTCCGGATGGTTATTCCACGGGGTACTATAAAAATTTCGCTGGAATATTGTTACCCTGGCTCACCAAAGCACTTAATGCCGTCGGCGAGGGTGGGTCTCTGGGGAAAGAGTCCCTAGCAGCCACCATCACGGTCTTACTTAAGCCCGGGAAGGACCCACTGCAATGTAGTAGTTACAGACCGATCTCATTACTGAACGTTGATGCCAAATTGTTCACGAAGGTCCTAGCGACTCGACTCAAACATCTACTCCCAGATCTCATACACGCGGATCAGACGGGCTTCATTCCGGGTAGGGAGGCTCGAGATAGCACGTTGAGACTCTTTTCCATACAGCACCACGCGAGAAAATCAGGGACACGGTTGCTCCTGTTGTCAACAGATGCTGAAAAAGCATTTGACCGTGTCAATTGGAAATATATGTTGGAAACTCTGCGATGGCAAGGATGTGGTCAGAGACTCCTTACGTGGATATCTGCAATATACAGTAGACCACGTGCATCTGTGAGGGTTAACGGGGCTACGACCGCGGATTTCGCAATCAACAACGGAACCCGCCAGGGCTGTCCGCTCTCACCCCTATTTTTCGCACTATCCCTGGAGCCCCTACTTCAGGCAACTCGCCAAAACCCAGACATACAGGGATACGAATGGAAGGGGGTGAATCACAAAGTAGCAGCATATGCTGATGATCTCCTTTTCTTTGTAAGCAACCCCAGGATCACACTGCCGTGCCTCCTCGCGGAATTGGATAGATACGGACAGATATCCGGATTCAAGCTTAACGTTTTGAAATGCGAGGTCCTGAATATAACGCTCCCCACGGAGGAATTCCGGTCTTTGGAATCAGAGTTCGCATTTCATTGGTGTCACCATAGAATGAAATATTTGGGAGTCTGGGTATCCGAGGACCCGAGCAATATATACCAACACAACTTCGCACCCTTATTAAAAGCTGTACTCACGGACCTAACCAGATGGAACCATCCGCACATAACATGGCACGGAAGGGTTGCGGTAATTAAAATGAACATTCTCCCGAGGATCCTGTACCTTATGCAAACTATACCTCTCGCTCTGCCATCGGCTTTCTTTTCCACCCTGAAAACAGCAGTGCTCAAGTTTATTTGGAGGGGAGGACGCTCCAGGATCCGACATGACATATTGTGCCGACCTAGAATTCACGGAGGTCTGGCAGTACCCGACTTTAAGAAGTACTACCAAGCTGCAAGCATGCAACGTATACTAGACTGGCACACAACACCTTCAACTAAACAATGGGTAGAGCTCGATAGAGGTCTAATTGGACCATCGCTGGAGGCGCAGGTTTGGGGTCACTCGAGGCGACCACCAACTCATCTTACCAAGGAAGGATTGACACTACAGACCCTGATAAGCTGGATATCTGTAAGACGACAGGACCACATCTCTCCCTCCCCCAGCCCGATGATACCAATTACACATAATGAAGCGATAGGGGGGGGACTCCCCTCGGGAGCCTGGCCTTTGCAAGAGGATGGCACATATATACCTATACACAAGGCTCTTGAGGGCGGAAGGCTACGGACTCTTCCCTCGATGCTAGGAGACAGCCCTCAGACGCATCTCTTCCGATTCAGATATTTCCAATTGAAACACTTCTACGAAACACTACCACACAAGGATAAACTACATAGAGATCTCACGTGGTTTGAGACCCTCTGTGATCGTGGCACAGCTATAGAACACGCTATTTCTGCACTGTATCAACACCTCTTGACCGGTCAATCGACAGCGGCCACAACGTTCAAACGGCAATGGGAAGAACAACTTGGACAATCCCTCTCGACACAGCAATGGGATACGGCGTTGCTCTGGCAGCATAAAAGCTCAATGAGCTCTTACTATCAAGAAATGAACTATAAACTAATTTCTCTCTGGTATAGGACACCTACCTTATTACATCGTATATTTCCCTCAATATCACCGATGTGTTGGAGGTGTCAGGAGACACGTGGAACGGTACTACACATCTGGTGGGAATGCGGAGCCATAACCCCATACTGGGAAATGATCAAGGAAACAATCGTACTCATCCTGGGGGACCTTCCGGACTGGAACGCAGAACTGGCATTACTACACATCACACCATTATCCATATCTTTGTATAAGAAATCGATACTGCGGCACTTGCTTAATGCCGCCAAAGCCAACATCCCAGCTCACTGGAAACAAACCGACATACCTACTAAAAAAGAATGGATCCACAGGGTGGAAGAGATACAAGGAGCAGAAGCAGCATACGCCACTCTAACAGGTCGGGAGACCAGGCACGCAGAGAAGTGGACGCCGTGGTTCCTGTACATATCTCGCTACCGCAGTGATGGAGGTGCACCGGGGCCCGAGGTGGGGGCATGGCCTGACGCGAGCTAAGCCAGAGGGATCATACCCTGTGTAACCTGCTTACCCCTACCCCTTGCCCTTCCCACTCTCTTATCCTTCTTGCCGGTGGGTGGGGGGCCGGGCCCGGGGCTGGGGGGATCTGCTGAGGGCGCTTTGCGGAACTACAAACAACACCTTACAATGGGAGAGTCACAAGGGACCTGGACACTACACCAATTGAGGTACTATGACTCAGGATAACTCATTATAGATGGGAGATACTTGGATATCAAGCGGGACGAACACATGGCAAGTTACATGATGAACATCCCAAACCGGATAGACCCGTGACACCTTTCACTCTTGCACAGTAGTAACACCCACATCACACAACACTTTGACACTTCTCTCATGATATACAGGAGAGGGAAGCCCCAAGCACTTTTTCTTAGACACAGAGGCACATGGTCGCTACGCGAGCTCAGCATAGAGTTACGGTTGAGGGAAAATCGATGGGTCAGATGAGGGGCCCAGGTTGGTTGCTGGTTCCGACTTCCGGGTTGGCCTAGCAATCAGGGTTCCCATCACACAACATGTTGCCACACCCACCGTACCTAGAGTAAAGCACAGGTACCATTAACGATAACCGGCATCATAACAAATACCTCATCTGAGAGATGAGAAATACATATAGGTGTTTTCTATAATAAACTTCATATAAAAGGTTGGGCTCGACAGAAGTAACCCCGGGAATACTCCATGCTCATTGCTCACCAATCACGACTATAACAAGAGATTTGGCCTAGTGCACAAGACCTCCCATGTTCATTTATAATACCCTGCTGAATGTAAACTAATGGGCAACTGGGTTCAGTCACCTAACTGGCAAGTATAGTCACTACCATGACCAACTTGGTAGCGACAACCTAAGGTTTAATATACTTATGTTTGATTTGAATTCTTATACGTATATACACAGACCTGCGTGTCTTGCTCTGTTATTGTCGATGACTATGCATATTCTCCAATAAAAAGATTTACAAAAAAAAAAACAAGAAAAAAGACCTTAGGAGACAAGATTCGTAGCACTTATACATGGTTCATTATCCCAATTACTACGCTCTGCCTCACTACGGCCACATTATATCCAAAGGGGTTATACACTACAGCAGTTTTTGAGAACAATGTGTATATGGAATTTGTTGGCGCTATATAAATGGCAATAATAATAATAATAATGATAATAATCTAAACAAACATACCAAATACTAGCTAGCTCACACATTTGAAAAATAAGCGGTAAGTTGCCAATATGTTGCTATATTTATAATTTAAAAAAACTAAAAGAAAAAACTCTAAAATAAAGTTATGTTGCAGTAAATGTAAAGTTGAGTTCTCAACAAGAAAAAAGACCTTAGGAGACAAGATTCCCCCAGAAACACGCAAGGGCAAAATAGACGAAATGTTAAAAGGAAAAAAAAACAAGATGTTATCAATCTTTGATTAAGCACAAATCTTCCTACAGCCTTACAGGGACACTATAGTCACCAAAACAACTTTAGCTGAATGAAGCCGTTTAAGTGCATGAATCATATATTTATATGATATGTTTAAAGGCCAAAGGCCTGTATTCCAGGTATTGCAAGAGTCATCTGTCCTCTCTAATCCGTGTATTTCCTGTCTGTTATTTATCTCCTGTACTTATGCAAGGTATTTTGTTGAGTTCATTACTTTCGTAGCACTTATACATGGTTCATTATCCCAATTACTACGCTCTGCCTCACTACGGCCACATTATATCCAAAGGGGTCCAAAGGAACGGGTGTGTGACGGTGATCACCGTCACTGGGGATGGAAGACAGACACTATGTGTGGGTCCCTAGATTCCTTTTGTGTTTTGGTCACCCTGTGCCCATTATTGGTGCAGGCTATGTTGAATGTATTGCTTGTCTGTGCCTCCCCACCTCCTCCTTTTTCCTGTCCCATTGTTTCCCCAGCAGGGCGTTGTCCCACAGACACTGCCAGATCAGTTTAAACTAGATGCTTTGTCCCTTCTCAATCTCTAATCAGCCCTTTCTATTGTCTGACCCCACCATTACTTGTACTATTGTAATCTATGCACCCTATTGTATGTAAATGAAGCTGTTGGGGGCTTAAAATATATGTGCTATGTCTAGTAAAGTTAGTTGCTGTTTTAACCTTCACCAAGTGTCATCTGGTGTTTGGTCCAGGGTGGAAAAGGCCCTCAGTGATCCCAGTCAAGCCTCGGCGACTGGGTCTGAAATTCTCCAAGGTCCTTGATAGCTACGAGGAAGCAGACTTGGCGGAGGTACTCGGTCAGAACTCCGGTCAGCTGACACATCCCGGCCAATCTCCGGCAGACCCTCCCTCCCAGACCCTCCCACCTCCTGGACAGCATCCATGTTGAAGCTGCCTTTAACATGGATGCTGTCCAGGAAGTAGGAGGGTCTGGGAGGGAGGGTCTGCCGGAGATTGGCCGGGATGTGTCAGCTGACCGGAGTTCGACCGTTCGCGAGAAGTTTGCGGACGGTTCGCGACATCTCTACATACAATAAATCCCCCCAAGAACGAGACAAGGCTCCGTTTTGAGGGTCAAGCAGGAACAGCCAGAGCTGTGGGTTTATTTTTCTTATATACACATTCTTACACATTAGTACCACCCACAGGGTTTTGTAAAACAACCAATAAACGTAAAATACACTCAGACACTCCCACACAAAATCCTCCCCTCTGCCTGTGATACAATTACCTTCCACAGTGCTATCATCACATTAACCCATTCAACTTTCCTAGTCTGAGCCAGCTTTTTAAGTGGCTCAGAAATATGAGTTTATAGAATTATTTACTCATCTATTTATTATTTGTACGTTATTACCCTATGTATGTTTTTTCTATTGTATTTTTACAGGTTCTATATTGGACATAGGGGTAACTATTGTAACTTGTTCTGTATGTGCTCTCACCACTTCTTTCGTTTTAATTATCTATCCTTATGCATTTAAAAAATTATAACCTTGTCTGGTGGGTCTCTAGAATATTTAATCTATACATTTTTTATATGTTGGTTCTGTCATTCTATCCTACCTCTTGTCCTCAGACATTTATCACGCAATAGGTTTGTTGGTTGCACTATTTAATTCTACTCTCCATCACGATAGCAATTAGATGATGCTTATTTAACTTTTCTAGGTCTCATCTATTACCTCTTGTTTTCAAGAGTCACAAATTGTGGTTTGCTAGGTACATTATCTTCCTACATTCTCATTTTCTTATCAAGCACTCCTTTAGGGTTAGAGAACTGGCTGTATAGGGTCAGGTGCTGGACTTAGTGTAACATATGTTAGCTGGTCCCTCAAGGCCAACTCCCTACCTCAACATGGAGGTTTCGCCCAATCGGCTCACATCATAGACATAGCCTCGTATCACCCACCTTTTCGGTTTTTAGTTAGGGCCTCACCTGTCACGGCCACACGTTTTGAATCTTTTACTGTCACCAAGAGGCCAACACCCCACCACAACATTCAGTGGCTCGAGCCCCACAGCCTAAATCATAGAAAGAGCCTCTCCTCTGGTGCTTGACAACTAGCAGGGCCTCACCTGTCATGGGGTAGTTCGTTTTTTGCTTTGGCACTAGACAGTCAGCCAGCTCTACAAACATGAGGGGAATTGTGTTATGCATTAATTGGTACTTGTATCTTCTTTCCAGTATGTCCCAGGAAGCCAATATAGGTGAAGAATCATCCCCCCCTAGCACTCACGATAAGCCTAGTACCCCTG
>OW240916.1:218023116-218156570 GCA_933207985.1 Pelobates cultripes | reverse complement strand
ATTGGATGCTGAGAAGGCATTTGACAGGGTCAAGTGGCCTTACTTGTTTGAAGTTCTGGAACACTTCAGTATACCGGCCCGGTTCATCACAGCAATCCGGGCCATGTATACTAATGTTAAGGCACAGGTTCGGATCTCGGGGGCAAAGATCACCCCGTTCCAGCTGAGCAACGGCACGAGACATAGTTGCCCTTGCTGTTTGTTCTCTCTCTGGAACCCCTATTGCAAAAAAATCCGCACTACCCCAGAAGTTAAGGGCATAGCAGTAAGGGGACAGCGGACGATCTTTTATTAACTCTAACGGACCCAAAGGCATCTATGGTAGCGTTAACGGAAATCTTGACGACATACAGCACCCTAGCCGGACACAAGGTTAATCTGAATAAGTCTAGCGCACTACCAGTGGGTATGTCTGGGGAAGATGCCGAGTATATCGGAATGAAATATCAGATACAAATTGCGAAGGACTATATTAGATATCTGGGCATACGGTTGACGGCAGATCCTCATCACCTGTATCAACATAATTACGCCCCGCTAATTCTTACCTTGATGAGCAATTTGGAACATTGGACTGACAAGCCGATCTCTTGGATTGGAAGGATACATTCAGTGAAAATGAATGTGCTCCCTAGGATACTATTTCTTTTTCAGGCCCTCCCAATCCGAGTGACTAGGTCAAACTTAGGGCCCCTCCAACAGGCAATAGGCAAATTCATATCGCTAAATAAGAGACATAGAGTACCATGTAATGTGCTATATATGGCAAGGAATAGAGGGGGATTGGGGCTCCCAAATCTCTACTTTTATTATTTGGCAGCACAATTAGCTCAAGTAGTGCAATGGCACTCCCCCCCGGAGGAGAGACGGTGGGTTGATTTAGAGTCCTCTTTTCTGGGGGCAGATATGCCTCAGTTTCACATATGGATCCCCAGGGAACACAGGCCGAATGCCCGGACAGCATGCCCAGCGACACTAAATTCTATTACATTGTGGGATGCTGCCGCTATTAAGTACGGCTTGACTTGACTTGAACTCACATACACCGATCACTGGGAGGCGGACCTCGAGGAGGCGGTCATCTTACGCAAGAAAATCTCAGCTGTGTTTGGTTGTCGAGTGTCTGGAACTCAAATCGGACACTCAAACACCTGAACACCGCTGAGACCTCCATAACTCAACGGAGGGGTCAGTCAGCCCCTCATTCGGTAAAATAAATGTACCGAACAAGGGAATACATACGAATATAAGATTAGCTGTGGATGGCAAGTATTTCTGTGTGTTTTAGCTACGAATGGAGACCGACCGCAGCGCCAAAACACATGGAGCCCTTTTCGGATACTACCTCGTGTGGGGTCGGTCAAATTTCACATTCCATCTAACTCCCGAACCCCTGGTCCGATCTGGGTGAATTTTGAATATGTTAGTCACCCAGATCTGGGCTACAAGGGGGTACCCAGTATATCATTCTATCTGCCTGTTTTGGGGTACATTCAGGAATCGGGGAAAACTACAGTATTTTTAATTGGATTATGTGTCACACTGAGGGGAGGAGATGTGTGGGAGGTAACGGTTACACTATTGGCTACTGTAATAATTACTGTGAATCCCTCCCTTGCATGGGAGAAAGCTTTAAAAGAAGGTTGTTGGGAATAAAAGTTTAATTCTGCTCCTGATGCTGTGTGTCATCCAGTCATTGGGATTTATATTGGGATATTCTTGGATTGTCTTGCCTGCTGTAACTATTGCCTTATGGATTTTTAATACTTGTTCCGGAGCCTCAATGGGATCTTGAGTGGAGATAACCTGTGGAATATCAGCTCTCCGCTACACCACTGTTACTACGCGTCTAGCTATTAAACTATAATAGGCAGCAAAAATTGTGATTATCCCCGAACGGGGGGACTCTGGGGATTCCCCCTAGAGGAAATGAGCAAAACGGATTACCTCTGTATGTGTGTGCGTATAGGACATGGGTCTGCCAGCTTCCGGGAATTATAGCTATTGATGGCTCTCTCCGACTCTCCCCCTTCCCACACCCTATCCTTTCCCTACTCTTATTCTCACGAGAGAATGTTTCCTCTACATTCTTTCATCTCTTTCTTTTGTTCCAAACAACTATACAGCGTGGGTTTGCTGAAGTAATTAAAGGAGGACGTGCATACAAAAATCGGAATACTTGCGTACCCCGTTTTTCTTTATATTTATAGGAAGCATGCATTACTCATGAGATCTTCCACGTTACACTGGGAGAAGTCTGTATGGTTGCCTTAGGTTTTATCCTATTTGTTAAAAAACACCAGGATGGGATATATGCTACAATATCATTATAAGTCGTACAGCATAACACGCGGCAGCGAACACTCTACGCGGTCATGAATGCCATTTTAAATCACAGTGTTAATCGAACCGCCATTTAGCTGACATAATTTTCTACTGTGTATATATGTAACTTCGACTGTGCACAACCTAATATAGTTATGTTTGTAATGTATTCTGTTAACCTGTCTTGGAATAAATAAAGAATAATAAAAAAATAATAATAATAATAATAAAAAAAAAAATATATATATATATATATATATATATATGTGATATAGTATTATATTTTGGTTGCAAACTTAAAGGACCACTATAGTGCCAGGAAAACAAACTTGTTTTCCTGGCAGTATAGGGTCTTTGGGCCCCCTCGCCCCCCGCTCCCACCCTCAGGGCTGAAGGGGGAGGGAGGGGTTAAATTCTTACCTTTCTCCAGCGCCGGGCTCCCACAGAGCTGGGGACTCTCCTCCCTCTTCCGACGTCATCCGCTGAATACGCATACGCGGCAAGAGCCGTGCGCGCATTAAATCAGTCCATAGGAAAGCATTTCTCACAGTGAATTTCTCTGAAACTGCTATTGTTTACAGCTGCAGGGTTAACCCTAGGTGGACCTGGCACTCAGTGAGCTGAAGTGGTCTGGGTACCTACAGTGGTCCTTTAAGACAACTTTGCCTTTAACATTGTATTTACATAGCACGCATTACAAATTAAGCGCCAAAAATGGGTGCAACGGGTGGACTAACAGAAGACACATAATTGTAAGCTGACGAGTTGGACGCACAGGATCGGGGGGTTAAGGGCCCTGTTCAATGAGCTTACGTTCTATGTACCACCTGTACGCTCCATTGATCTATGAGATATATCTCTCCTCCCCAGACCTCTCCTGCAATGTGTCACCTCTTGCCTTTCTTCTATCTCTGATTGGATGTCCTCCCGCTTTCTGAATCTGAAACTTTCCAAAACAGAACTTCTTTTCTTTCCTTCTCCTAATATTAATCCTCCTCTCTCACTCTTCCTTCAGATTGGTGGTACCCATATCAGCCCAGCCTTACAAGCACATTGTCTTGGTGTTACTTTTGATTCTGGCCTCACCTTTGAGCCTCACATCTGGTCTGTTGTCAAATCATGCCAATTCCACCTCAAAAACATCGCCCGCATCCGCCCCTTTCTTACACAAGATGCTACTAAAGAGCTTGTCCATTCTCTAGAAATCTCTCGCATGGACTGTTGTAACTCTCTCCTAATTGGTCTTCCCAATAGCCGTATTGCCCCGCTACAGTCTGTAATGAATGTTGCCGCCATACTGATTTTGCTCTCTAGTCGGTCCTCTCACACCTCACCCCAGTCCTTACATTGGCTTCCTGCATACTATAGGAGCCAATTTAAAGTGCTAACCCATACCTATAAAGCACTGAATAATCTTAGCCCCTCTCATATCTCCTCACAGATCCATAGTTATGCCCCTCCTTGGTCTCTCCGCTCTGCCCGTGACCTTCTTCTGTCCTCTGCTGGTACCCGTACAGCCAACTCGCGTTTGCAGGACTTTTCGCTGGTGGCTCCCGTCCTATGGAATAGCCTGCCTACCACCATCAGACTCCCCTAGTCTTCAATCATTTAAGAAGTGCCTTAAAACTCATTTCTTTAGGAAAGCCTATGGCCTCCCAGACTAACCTCTACCTCACATACCTGTCTCTTGCTCTCTCCTAAAGGGCAGCACTCTGCTCTCTCCTCCAGCTCTGCTTCACTCCCACCTTATTTGATTGCTATTTCCTGTCCTAATGTGTTTTATACCCCACATCCTATAGACTGTAAGCTCGTTTGAGCAGGGCCCTCTTCAACCTATTGTTCCTGTAAGTTTTCTTGTAATTGTCCTATTTATAGTTAAATCCCCCTCTAATACTATTGTAAAGCGCTACGAAATCTGTTGGTGCTATATAAATGGCTTTCATAATAATAATAATAATAATAATATGTAGAGGGAGCAGGTATAGTGACACAAATGGTAAGGGTAGGGTAGAAAAACAGTTTGCCAGCACTGTAGCGGTTATATAGTGTTACCATAGCCTATTTTCCTTAATCATGGTCAGTCTATAGAATGTGATTTTTCAATGGTAAAACCTTGTTTTAACGTTCACGATTATTTTCTCAGCCACAGAACATCACTTTAAGACACGATAGGTATAGGGGTTCATATTTGGGCTGCCAATATTCCTTGTTCCTTGGTCCATATGGGGAGGGAGGGAGGGAGAGAGAGAGAAAGAAAGAAAGAAAGAGAGTCTCCCCCGCCCCCCCGGAGGGCCCCGGAGATATGACCATGTATCACACTCAGCCGTAAAGAGACTCACACAGCGACAGCCCACAACAACAATAATAACGGTCTTTCTGATGACGTAGTAACACATGTGACCCGCAGCCTCTCCCTGATTGGTGGATCAGTCCGTTTCATTGGACATGGCGTACTCGATGGGCAAGTCCTTGGTTACCATGGAACGCAATGCGTCTTTCAATATGGCGCCCTAGCAACCTGTGCGAGCAGCTCCATCGGCGATCTATGAGACGGCTATGGATGGCACTGGGTCTCCGCTCTTACTCTGGGCCGCCTGTGCTCTGCTGGTGACAGCGATAGGAGCCCAGAATATAGCGGGTGAGAGCCGGAGGGCGATCTGACTAGCTTTACGGAATGAGGCCTACTCTGCTCTCAGTAGGATAACATTATTCTGATTTATTTCATTAATTGGGCTGTGTTTACTAGTTCTAGCATTGGAATATTATGTATATTAGAAATAAAACAGCCTACTGAGAGTATGAGACAGCTTACTGAGAGTATGAGGCAGCTTACTGAGAGTATGAGGCAGCCTACTGAGAGTATGAGACAGTCTACTGAGAGTATGAGACTGCCTACTGAGAGTATGAGACAGCCTACTGAGAGTATGAGACAGCCTACTGAGAGTATGAGACAGCAGACTGAGAGTATAAGTATGAGACAGCCTACTGATTGTATGAGACAGCCTACTGAGAGTATGAGACAGCCTACTGAGAGTATGAGACAGCCTGCTGAGAGTATGAGACAGCTTACTGAGAGTTTGAGACAGCTTACTGAGAGTTTGAGACAGCCTACTGAGAGTATTAGACAGCCTACTGATTGTATGAGACTGCCTACTGATTGTATGAGACAGCCTACTGATTGTATGAGACTGCCTACTGATTGTATGAGACTGCCTACTGAGAGTATGAGACTGCCTACTGAGAGTATCAAACAGCAGACTGAGAGTATAAGTATGAGACAGCCTACTGATAGTATGAGACAGCCTACTGAGAGTATGAGACAGCCTACTGATTGTATGAGACTGCCTACTGATTGTATGAGACAGCCTACTGATTGTATGAGACTGCCTACTGATTGTATGAGACTGCCTACTGATTGTATGAGACTGCCTACTGAGAGTATGAGACTGCCTACTGAGAGTATGAGACTTCCTACTGAGAGTATCAAACAGCAGACTGAGAGTATAAGTATTAGACAGCCGACTGATAGTATGAGACAGCCTACTGAGAGTATGAGACAGCCTACTGATTGTATGAGACAGCCTACTGATTGTATGAGACAGCGTACTGAGAGTATGAGACAGCCTACTGAGAGTATGAGACTGCCTACTGAGAGTATCAAACAGCAGACTGAGAGTATAAGTATTAGACAGCCTACTGATAGTATGAGACAGCCTACGGATTGTATGAGACAGCCTACTGAGAGTATGAGACAGCCTACGGATTGTATGAGACAGCCTACTGAGAGTATGAGACAGCCTACTGAGAGTATGAGACAGCCTACAGATTGTATGAGACAGCCTACGGATTGTATGAGACAGCCTACTGAGAGTATGAGACAGCCTACTGATAGTATTAAACAGTCTACTGATAGTATGAGACAGCATACTGAGAGTATAAGTATGAGACAGCGTACTGAGAGTATACGTATCAGACAGCGTACTGAGAGTATCAGACAGCGTACTGAAAGTATAAGTATTAGACAGCGTACTGAGAGTATAAGTATTAGACAGCGTACTGAGAGTATAAGTATGAGACAGCGTACTGAGAGTATCAGACAGCGTACTGATAATATGAGACAGCATACTGAGAGTATAAGTATTAGACAGCGTGCTGAGTGTATCAGACAGCGTACTGAGAGTATAAGTATTAGACAGCATACTGAGAGTATAAGTATTAGACAGCGTACTGAGAGTATCAGACAGCGTACTGAGAGTATGAGACAGCATACTGAGAGTATCAGACAGCGTACTGATAATGTTAGACAGCATACTGAGAGTAAAAGTATTAGACAGCGTACTGATAATATTAGACAGCATACAACCTAACTTATCTGAAAATATAGCTTTACTTGGAGAATTTGTCCCATTTGGCTCTTCTGATGTGAAATGCACAATTCATTGCAGGGTGTATTTACTAAACTCTGTATTCTGGCAAATTAATACCTGAATAGAAACATTCATGCCAAATTAGACTCGCAGTGATTTTAGCTGTGTTGAAGAATTTTCAGAATAAGCGTTTTTTTCCTGAAAATTCTGAGTTTTGTTTGAAGACCCCTATGCATTTTCAACCGTTCAGACTACTGAAAAAACACACAGTATTGTACTTTAAACTATAATCTGATGCTTGAGCATTATGAATGTTACATTTAATGTTATTTTAATGCATTTTCTGTATTCTTTAGGGTTTTTTCCTTCCAGGATACTTTTGTCTGGACCTACAGCAACATCTTACTTCGTTGGAAACACATCTGTCAATTTATATCTGGATGTCATTGCAAATACATGTATGTTAACAAACTCTTATCTATTTATGTTGCCTCAAGAAAGTAAATTATTAAAGACACAGTTATACTAAACAAAGTCTTATCTACCACATCCAAAAAACCCTTTATTTGAAATCCTTTGTAATATCAAGAAGTATATTTGAAATATAATAAAACATATTTTACCTGATATCTAAGTATTGATTATTAAAATGTATTTCAAAGTAGCATATATCAGTGTTGTTATTCCTTGAGTCACTATGGTTATTCAGTAAGTATGTGTATAAATATCTAAGTATCAACATTCTGTTACATTAGAGCCGCACATGTACCTCGTTATAGTGTTTTATTGCTGAGAGGAGTTGGGGAATTTACACTTTATCCAAATGTAGATTGTGATAATTTAAAAAAACACTATTGTAAATAATGAAGTCCTGTGAAAAGAACAGTTTAATAATCAATAAATATTTTTTTCTCCCTTCATCTGTTTACATTTAGCCCCATGCATTTAACACAAATATTTAAATTGAAATGAAACTTGCCTGTAATTCAAGCAATGTAAACATACGGTATGTGTTTGACAATTGCTGGGATCCCCGAGTCCAGTGCTTCTCATATAGAGAAGCATTGAATAAAATGTTTCTTACAGAGAAACATGGGATGCTTTCTCAGGAAACAGAGTCAACATACCATGCAAGAAGACACCGGATGTAGATTAGGTTCAATTATGAAATCTTTTTTTAGTCTGAAGGCCTTAGCTGCTTTGTGAATGGCAGCCCCTAGAAGTGTAGGGACAGCAAAATTTAATGGAACTGTTTATTAGAAACAGCATAATATCCAGCAGTTAGAGAGCAGGGGCAACATCGGTGTACCAAAATCAATTCATTAAGATGGAGTGATTTTTGGTGCTTTGACTCTCACTTTATAGGTCAGTGGATATGCCATAGAGTAAATGACCACGAGAACTGTCTTTCTAGAGGGTGAAATACCATTGTTTTAAATCTCATACTTTAGTTTAAATTTATGTACAAAACATGTAAAAATATATTGAAATATTCATTATTGTAATATGAGTTAATGTAACGTTTGTAACAGTAACAAAAGTGAAATTTATTTTAAATTAATTTATAATATTACAAATCTACTAATGTAAAAGTAATGTAACGCTAATGAAAAATGTAAAAAAATCTTAACTGGCTTTAACTGATCTGTGAATTTTATTGTTTCAGCTATAGTACCAGAACCAAACTGTAATGGCAATAGTAGCACTGAAAATTGGGCCTCATTTTTGGAAAGTGTCACCTCCACTACGGTTAGCATGTTTTATCCATGTACATACATATGTATTATGCATGTAAATCCTACTTACAACTCTTCCACCTTTTTATTATTTTTATTAGATTTTATTGTATCTGATTTAAAAAATAAAATAAAAAATGATAGCATGCAATCCAGAATAGAAATACATTTAAATCTCTAAACCTTTTGAGCTTATTATATGTTCTAAATTGTAAAATGAATCATCAGAGACATGGACATTCCATAGAGACTGCACCATCACAACATTTGCACAAAACTCCTCATTATCTGTGCAATTCTTAATTCTGTCCTCATTTGTTTTGTAGAACTTGTATAAAGTCACTGTGACTTTGAATACGACCTTGTCATGCATTCTGGATAAGACTCCGTGTTTTGTGGAGGCAATTCAGGTTTCAGCATGTCAGAGTAATGTACCTATTGCAAGTCTCCTAATTCAAGCAGAAATCTATAGCAACACCACCTTCACAGGAAATGTGTCAGGTAATGTAGATGGTGTTTAATGGAATAATGAATTGTTTGAATTCTAGATCAGCTTTCCCTAGTTACAATTGGAGTTTTGTTTGATTAAATCAGGGCTGTGCGGTACATCTTTTTGGTGTTGCTGGGGAAAAAATCCCATCTACCTTTCTCGACCTTAATAGCAATAGACGATTATTGGAGTTGTGTGACAACAGCTGGGAGTGTAGGGTTGGCCAGCTCTGTTTTAGTGTCAAATAACCATGCTTGTTCATTTTTTTTGTATGTGTTAAAAAGCATTTGTAGTCATACTGTAATAGATGCAAGGTTGTGTAAACGACAGGTTAAACAAAATATTTGAAATTCAGTCCGACTTGCGTCTTCAATTAAGCAGTTGTTGGGTCTGAGACAAATTTACAAAATTAAAGAAATGAACCATCTATCAATTAAGCAGGTTGATCATTAGATTAGCTAGAGATTGTTAGTGTGGTCAGATATACCCCTTGTTCACCATCTCCTATTTGGTGATGCTTATTGTGCCCATTCTTGTACCCCTCTTTTATTTACAATTATAAGAAAAATAACACAAAACAACTGTTCAGAAGATGTAAAATGCTTTATTTCGGCAGACAATGCAACAGTGATACCTACCCAGGCATATCAACCACTTGGACCATGTCCCTGTAACCTGACAGCTGGCGCTTGTGATATTGGTTGCTGCTGTGATCAGGTAATTTTTTTTCCATATACATATCAATATGGCTTCTTAATAAAGCAAAATGATACCATTCTATAAAAGAGTGTACTTTGTAGTTTATTATTATTATTATTTAAAGATGATATGGTGTACTTATATCATGCTTTGTGTTCTTTCTGTTTTCATTGAAGGAGTGTACATCAAGCCTCAGGGAGCTGTTTAATGGATTCTGTTACACTGGTGTGTTTGGTGGAAATGTAACACCGCCTTTTGACCAGCTCTGTAGTGTTCAGCAAATTAAACGCGCTCCGGATTGGTTTCCGTTCCTCTGTGTTCAATCATCCATTGACAATTCACCATTTCTAGGTTACTTCTTCCAAGGTTCAACTGTG
Source organism: Pelobates cultripes (assembly GCA_933207985.1). NCBI lineage: Eukaryota > Metazoa > Chordata > Amphibia > Anura > Pelobatidae > Pelobates > Pelobates cultripes. The sequence continues at coordinate 218,146,576 of OW240916.1, read as the reverse complement.
TAAGTGGAATTAATATCTTTATGACTGTTTTCACAAGTACAAGTAACAGCATTCAGATTACCATGAATGTGTGCTTCTTATTGTTTTCGTTGTGGTTATTTCTCAGTTATAAAATATAAAACATTTGTTGTGTCTGCTCATTTTATTTGTCAGATCATTTAATAAATGGATTGATAATGGCTGTGGCTGACCTGGTACTTAAGACTCACACTTGCTTTGATGATGTGGATTTTTCAATGTTAATTTTGTCCTAAGATGAATGTTACATAAATTGACATAGACATAAGTAAAATTTTAACATATTCAACAATAAATTCTTTCATAGTTATTCAAGAAACTTGGAATTGTGGAGAATTGACCAGGGAATTGGTAAAATGGAAAAATAGCTGGGTTTAGGCAGTTATTCCAGTTTGGCTATTATGACCTACAGTCGGCACCTCCTTCGTCAATTCCTGTTTGATATTTTAAGCATGGCTGAATACACTATTCTCTGATGACTTTCTGGCTTTGACATGTTTACAGATCTGTCACCCAGCCCTATACCTTCAGTGTGAGCTCCCAGTCCATTGTCCAAGCTTCTGTGAATCCTTATAAACAAGGGGATCCCATTTTAGTACAGCAGAATGGGTACTATGTGTATCTTACAATTCCACAGGTATGGTTTCAAGCATCTAAAAGTAATACTGATACTGTGACTGAAATGTTTTTTCTTTCTTTTATTTGTTTATTTTTAAGAGAGATATGAGTATGATTTATTGTGTTAGGCTGGCCCCCAGAGCAGCACAAGATTGCAGAACTAGAGCTGTCTACAGCCTGCCTGATTACTAAATTTGAAAATGTAAATGGGTTGGCAGTCTTACCCTACTCTCTCCATACTGTGTTACTGTGCAGGGATAGGCAGGGTATGGTAATTTTCTTAATACTTTCATTAGTCTTCTCTTATAGCTAAGGTAGCCTTATGCCTATCCCAAGAATGCTAAATGGTATTCTGGTGACAATAAATTGCCTGAAATTGAACCTTTTGGAATGTCCTTATCCTTTCTTTTGAAGTATTACATTTGGGATTTGGTGCTGAACCCGGATCTGGTTGCACCCTGGTACTAGGGTTGGAAGATTGAGTGCAGTTCCTGTATTACATTGATGCTCCTATCAATCTGACAGCTGATAAAGCTTGATAAAGACCACACTGGTTGAAACATTGTTTTGCACATTCTGGTGACAATTAATTGCCTGAAATTGAACCTTTTGGTGTGCCCTTATCCTTTCTTTTGAAGATTGATAGGAGCAGGCATCATCTTCTGTGATGACCAGTATATACGTTTGGCATATTATTACACAAGACTATCTATAGACGATTGACCCTGTATTTGTAGTCTCATGCATGCTCGAGAGTACAATAGTGTCACTGGCTCTTGTTTAGTGAAGTTACGAAGAGCTGAAAAATTATGGTGGAGAGAAGATGGAGGTGCCTGGAAGGGAGAAATTAAGATAAGCGGACATGCCATCTTGGTGTGGGTCTATGCAAAAAAAAAATGCAAAGACCCCATAAGTGATATTGCTGCTTTAAGGTGATCATAACATCGTGACAACCAGTGTTGCAGGGAAGTAAAATGAATAAACAAATGCATATATAAAGAAATTGCAATTGTATTGTTATTCTGGTTTTATTTTAGCAGTCCACACATGGAGGATGTGAGAGTAATGCCCCTGTGGCTTACCTTCAGAATTTTGTCTCTACATGCGTTACTTATTTGAAAACATGTGCCGACGTGTTGACACCAAATTTTAATGTGACTGTACAGGATGGCAAAGGAGGTGAGGTATCCACTTTCCTATTAACAAGTGTAACAATGTATATTTTCAAAGTACTTCCTTTTACCAGTATGTCTTGTTATATATCCTTCTGTCTCCAATCTTACTTATGATAATTTGCTACATTCTGTAAAACATTTTAGATAAGAGTGCTATATAGCAACTGTTTGTTAAACAAATAATGTGCCTTTGCAATTTTTTAGGATCAATTACTCCCCAAATAGTAATTCAAAACAACACTGTGGACAGCGGGACAGTTTCCGGTAAGATTCTTTTGTAGCTGCATAATGTATATTACTATATTTTCTTTTTTAACACAAAATTGTACAATACAGTTCATGGTTCCTTGTCTGGGTAAACAGAACGGAATTGTTTTCAAATGCATGTTTTTTTTTTTCCTATGTCACAATATTAATAGGCATACAGTGTCTGGGCATTATATCATCTGCAAACTACACGTTTATTTGGGAGTCCAACACACTTCGAGGCATTAATATAACCGTCCTTATTGAGAATATCAATCTGACTCTTCCAGGTAACTGTGTTTTTTTTGTTGTTGTTGTTTTTGTTTTTTGTCAATCCCTTGATTCTTTACAAATAAACTTTCTTGGATTTCCCCTGAGCATTATTTTAAAGAGCATCTTTCACCATTCCATACATTAAGATGGGTGTTGCCATTTTGACTTGCTATTCTTTAGTTATCACCATTTTTATTTCACTGGCAGCTTCAGCAGGGGCAATTAAAACTCTGTGTGTGTCAAACTCAACTCCAATCTTTTATTAGACTGTAACTGCTTTAATTTTCTGCTAAAGCATTTGGCAATCAAAGATTAATTGAAGTTAGAGCAGTTAGAGGCCTGAATTAAATGTGGGTCATATCAATGGGGATAAGAACTGGTGGTATGCAATGCATAAGTATTCGGTGAATAACTGGATGTTAGAGACTGACACTGTAAATAAAATTGCTTGAGCATTTGATTGCTCTTTTAGTAGCTTTATTGGATAATGAGCTAAACAGTATATTATAATGCTTGAGCAAGAGCATGTTAAGACTTTTTTCAACATATTAATACTATGTACTATTCAATAGACTCTGATCAATTCCTCTTGTCATTGCTGTATGTGTAAACTGTGGAAAAAGATGTAGGGCCCCCCTCAAGACCCTGAAATATGGCAGTCCATTTGAGAGGCAACTGCTACATGAACTTCATGTGTCAACCACAAAGATCATGCCTATATACTGATCGGCCAAAACATTAAAACCAACTGCCTAATATCTTGTAGGCACCCTTTGTACTGCGCAAATAGCTCTGATGCTCTGAGGCATGGACTCCACAAGACCTCTGAACATGTTCTGTGGTATCTAACAGATATTAACAGCTGATCCTTTAATCCTTTTAAGACCTACAAATTGCGAGGTGGGGCCTCCAGGGATCGGAGTTGTTCCAGCACATTCCACGGATGCTTCATTGGATTGAGATCTGAGGACTTTGGAGGCCAATGCGACATCTTGAACTCTTTGGCGTGTTCTTCAAACCATTCCTGAACAATTTTTGTAGGAAGGCAGAGTTCTTTATCTTTCTGAAAGAGGCCAATGCTATCAGGGAACACCATTGCCATGAAGGGGTGCATGTGGTCTGTAACAATATCTAGACAGGTGTTCTGTGCCAAAATACCATCAACATAAATGCTATGAGCCATGGTTTCACGGCAGAATATTGCGCAGAGCGAAACTCACGACCCGCCTTCTTCCCATAGTGCATCCTGCTGCCATCTCTTCCCCAGGTAAATGACGCACATGACATACACCTGATCTAAAGAAAACATGATTTCTCAGACCAGGCAACCTCCTTCCACTTCTCTATCGTCTAGCCATCACTGCTTGGCCCTAAATCATAAAAAAAACCAACAGATTTATAATGGATGGTTAACACATAGCAATTGCATATTATTGCTGATATTTTCTTTCTTTCTTTTCCATAGCTCCACTAACTCAACAGTTCGCAGTAACCTTTCTCACCAGTGACAATATCAATGCATCTGATGTTCTCTCTGGAAATCCAGGTCTGCTATCTTACTACTGCACTATAAAACATGCTTTTTCAGCATTTCAGACAATTAAAAGTTTAATGACCAAACAGATAAGTTAATAATGGTAGCATTACTATTTCATTGGTGTTTGAAGCTTCATATTGTGATCTTTCAAAACCTTTCCCTCTTAAACAAAATAAATCTTCTTTACCACCAGTGTATCTGTTTTAACCCCTTAAGGATGGTGGGTGTACTATGCCGTCCTTTGGGACCCGGTCCTAAACACAGGTGGCTGGCATAGTACGTCCCCGACGTCCTGTAGACCAAAATTACAGAGAATGCAAGGAAGCTGATTATGATCAACAGTGTCAAAGGCAGCAGAAAGATCAAGGAGAATTAGGATAGAGTAATGGCCGCGAGATTTAGCAGCAATTATATAGTTGGATACTTTAGTCACAGCCATTTTGACAGAATGTCCAGCGCGGAATCCAGACTGAAGGGGGTCAAGCAGAGAGTTGGATTTAAGAAAGTCAGTCAGTCTGATGTACACAACTCTCTAGAGGATCTTGGAGGCAAATGGGCAATAGCGAGATAGGGCGGTAGTTGGATGAGGAGTTGGGGTCAAGGCTGGGCTTTTTCAGAATTGGGGTTACAGTTGCATGTTTGAAGGGTAAGGGGAATGTGCCAGAGGCAAGGCAGAGATTGATTTTTTTTGTGAGAGGAAGAGCAAGAGAGGGAGACTAAGTGCGGATGAGATACAAGGGAATAGGATCGAGGAAACAGGTGTTGGGGCTGGAGGACTGGAGCAGAGCAGAAACCTCTTCTGCTGTAGCAGGTGCGAATGAGTGTAGAATGGTGGAGGGAGTGGGGTTGGGTGATGTATTGGTAGGGGAAAAAGAGAAATCAGAGATCTCTTCTCTGATTGTAGAGATCCTCTCAGTGAAGTGAGATGCAAAATTTGTGGCGGGGGAGTAAACGGTGAAGAAGAGCATCAAAAGTGTGAAATAGGAGTTTTTGTTGCTGGGACAGTGCAGCGGAAAGGGCCAGGCTGTAGGAGCACAGCATAACATTATAGTGGAGGAAGTCAGATGCAAAGTGAGACTTTCTCCAGCAGCGTTCAACAGTTCTAAAACATTTTTGGAGGTAACGGGTCAGCTTGGTGTGCCAGGGTTGTAATTGGGAGCGCTTGCTGTGTTTAATTGTAGGAGGTGCAATGATGATGAGTTGTAGAGTGAGGTTGCAGAGTTAGGGCAAGTTAGGAGATGGGTAAAAGGAGAGTTTGGAGTTTATGATCCAGTACAATGATACAAGGTTAAAAACAGAACATTGATGTATAAAAGTATCTGGGAAAAGAATATGGAGCATAAGATCTGCAGAGAAGTTCAGGCATAATTGTCCAAAAACATTCTAAATAGGTCATGTTAGAGGAACTCCAGTAACAAAATGCTAATGGAGGTAGCTATTTATAGCTTTTTTTGCCTTGTGTTTTATGGTGTCCAATACAAAGTTATACTAGAGAAAGGGATTTTAAAAGCACAGAAAATGGTCAATGGTAGAAAAGTAGACCAGTTATGGGGCATAGTTTTAGCATGAATCAATCAGTAGAAACTTCCCATGGTAACTGTGCTACATTGACACACACTTTTTATTTTTTTGTAGGTTACCAAGTTGGCAAGCCTGTGATAGCAGCCAGTGGAAGTTTACCTCTTAATAAAACGACTCTCAATCTTTGGAAACCTGGTAATAGTTTGTGGTCTAGATTTCTAAATATATAAGTATCCCACACATGCAGAGAGAATAACAACACTGAACATCAGGGAGCATCTGCCTTGGGTTCAGATAATATCATGTAAATGAATATCATCTACTTAAGGTTAATAATTTAATGCTGCAAAGTGCAAGTATGTAAAATGATTCCAAATGAAATGCAACCTTTTCATGAAATTGGTAGACCCGGCAATTCATTCCTTCTGTACAGTGTCAGATCTGGCTACACGTAGGTCATCCTAGTGGGGAAATAATTCTGCCGCAGGTTAGTCAAGTTGCAGTACATTTTGAATATATTATGCAAGAAAATATCTCGTTATACTGTAAAGAAAGTGTGATGCTTACCTGCACACATCGGAAACGGCTACTTCATTGGTAGAACAGGGGAATTACCTTGTCATATTTACCTGTTCATTTTGGTTTTGTTCCTAGGTCAAATGGCGTACACAGTCAACCTGATTCTAATTAGAATAGAAACAGAGCATCATGGAGTATATTCCGAGAAATAGGATCTCTCGTCCCTCTCTGTCTGAGATCTTGTGACACTGACATTATAAATCTAGATGAATATTATTTTATTGACTTGAAGTAATTTTTAAGATCTGAATCTTAATAATATAAATGCATTTTTTTTTATTGTTGCACGTTTAGTTGTTCTGAGGTTTCATTTGAATTCATCTCTTTGTATTGCAGCTGGAGATAGCTTGTGTTCCTCAGCCTCTCCTACACCTGTTTTGTTCGGACAAAATTCCTATTCTGGGTGTATTTTGCAAGTGGTTAATGAAGACTGCAATCAGATAAGGTCTGTTTAGTAGATTTTATTTCCTGTTTTTCTTTTCTTGCAAAGATTTTTTTATTTTTACTGAACAACCTATATTTGGATAAATGACAGCTAAGTGACAGTTCCTCGTTTCATAACCCCAGTAAAAGCTATTCCAGTATTTACTTGGGTAATAAAAAGCAGCAGTGGTAACAAAAAATGCCCTTACCTCTGCTATTCATTGTTGGACGTGTCTTCTCCACATCATGATGCTTGGGCAAATTTGTGCATAGTCTGGCATCTGCACAGAAATGTTCTATGAGGGCATTCCTTCATTAGTGCTTCATGCACACATGCACTGTGCATAGAATACATAAAGAAGTTTAATCTCTCTTACAGGCTGAATTTTAAATAAATAAAACCGATTATCACAACCATTATGTAACTTTTAGTTAGCCTAGCAGTTTGAGCATAAATCTCATTATTGACATTCATCTTAAACTGAATTCTGTACATACAGCAGCTAACCATGACTATACAAAGGACCTATCATTCACAAATGGGGTAAGTATTACAAGTTAAAAGGACCGGGTACCAACACAATTTAAATGTTTCTGGCCTTATGTTCATACTGCAATTTTCTCCACATTCAAAGATTTTATTTTAATGTTTTTAATGCTTTGTCAAATGTGACTTGAGGAAGGTGTTTCAGAAACCAGCAAATCTAAATCGATTTGAATGTGGAGAAAAAAAAAAAAAATCAACCTGAATATCAAACCTATTAAATGCACTTCAGATTTCTCAGAGAATCCCTTTAAAAAAGGGGGACTATAGAAACATAGAATGTGACGGCAGGTAAGAACTGTGACAAACGCCCTGTATTCTGATCGTTTGCCAGCAGCTCCTGGAGGAGCCCTGCTTGCTAGCCTCCTGCCTTTAGGTCTATGGGCCCTGCATTATACCTTGCCCAATGCACTTGAAAAGGCTCCATTCATGTGAGTTATGTACTTTTGTACTCCAGAAAGAGAGACCGACCATTAGTCCTGATTCCCTGGAACTGTTTTGGGCATAGGACTATGTGCACGGTCAGTCAAATAATTGACTTCCATGAAAATCCCAAATCCCTGAACCGATCCCTGATTTGACCTATTTTGTATGGGAGTGTCCTGGACCTGAGATCCAATGTAACTGTGTGTATACTTTTACTGTAGTCTACTCTCAGGTCCAGGGGGGAGTGCCCCTTGCATGGGGACCTGCATATAAGGCCAGCTGTGGCTGCCATTAAAGAGATTCGTTTTACCCTTCATGTCTAGGTTCATGTTTGGGGGATTGGAGAGCTATATTCACTCTGGGGATTGCTATAATCACTATACTCCCTTGGATCACAACGATTGCTCTTGTAAGAGCAGCCTGCTGCTCTCATGGGACTAGGAGAGATCTACCCACTGGAAGCTGGATCCTGGTCTTGGGTCCAGGGTGGGTGGAGGACAGTGAGACCCCATCTAAGCTGCAGCAGTTTGTGGGGTTTATGGTGGTTATGGTGTTCCAGTGCGGTGCTTATGGTGCTCGCAAGTACTAGGAAGCAGCGATTGATGGAAGTACCCGGTCGGGATGCCAGGCGGTCCGTCACAAGAACCATTCGGCCCATCTAGTCTGCCCAATTTGCAAAATACTTTTAATAAGTCCCTGCTTATCTTAAGTCTAGGATAGCCTTATGCCTATCCCACGCATGCTTAAACTCCCTCACTGTGTTAACATCTACCACTTCAGCTGGAAGGCTATTCCATGCATCCACTACCCTCTCAGTAAAGTAATACTTCCTGATATTATTTTTAAACCTTTGCCCCTCTAATTTAAGACTATGTCCTCTTGTTGTGGTAGTTTTTCTTCTTTTAAATATAGTCTCCTCCTTTACTGTGTTGATTCCCTTTATGTATTTAAATGTTTCTATCATATCCCCCCTGTCTCGTCTTTCCTCCAAGCTATACATGTTAAGTTCCTTTAACCTTTCCTTGTAAGTTTTATCCTGCAATCCATGAACCAGTTTAGTAGCCCTTCTCTGAACGCTCTCTAAAGTATCAATATCCTTCTGAAGATACAGTCTCTATACACTATAACCACAGTATAGTTACCACAATGGTAAAAACTATTGTAATAATCTGATCATATGTACTGTAATAATCTGACACACAAGACTTGGGGTTCATCATTTAGCAGAACTGTAATATCAAAACTAGGCATTTTAACAAATAATCTTAAAAATTATAGCAAAAGGTGTATGTTAATGTGTTTATTTATGTTCTAGATTATTCAGTAAAAGGTTGACCCATAACTATGTTTGCAGTGGAACTAATGTAATGCATCAAGTGCTCTACTCCAGTAACATTTGTAGTACACGTCTTGCCCAGTTGACCTGTGGGTGGCAGACTTGATGACAGCCATGTTGAAACCGCTTTTCTTTTTTTATGGTTACAGGGAGAATGTAACTGCCTTACTGAAATCCTTTGTTCCAGTTAGTTACATAGCAATGAGCGGCAACTCTAATACCACTGACCTCACTGAATGGGTGTCCATTATCTGTAAGTCCACCCAAGATCTGCATTATTGTTAAATCATATGTGGGATAGTTATTGTATTGTAAACACGTGCAGGGATGTGAAATCCCAATCACCAACACATTTAGCTCCAGGCGTCAAGCCGGCAGTTTTTTTTCTTGTTTGTGCGATTGCGGACCAGTAGATTGCAGCATTGGCGACAATCTCTGTATATGTGTGGGATGAGCGGGTGCTGTCACAATTTTCTTGTCCACAGTAGACAGCGCTAAATTTACACACAGTGAAGTTGTGGTAGCTGTGAGCGATAGGCTTGCTGGCAATGAGGGGTCATGGTCTTTATTGCTACAGGAATGGGAGAGAACTGCTTACAGATATGAAAGGTGGGAGAATGGGATACTGACTGTGGGTGTGATGAAAGAAAGCTTATTAGTCGGTCAGGAGAAATTGGGGTGCCAATACTTACATCTTCACAGACTAACCTTCACACACATTTGCCCCTGGATCTACACACATATGGACCTTCACTTACACACAGTTTTTTGTATGTTTGTGTGATGGCAAGTAGATTGGTCTATTGGTGTTATTTGGTTGTTTTTTTTCTTTATAAATTTCAACACCTGCCTTTCCTTAAAGACCTTGTCTAAAGAAGTTTTCACTACGTATTTGTCATGCATTATATAGATATGGGATAGCTACAAGATAAGTATTAGATAAGACGTTTATCATCAGATGATCTGAACTGCTCTTAAACAAATAGCATCCACATCCTAGCTCTGCACTATTTAATGTACTACTCTGAATTTTAGCCTCTGCATTGTTGTGTATCAAGCATGCACAGCCTGCCATTGGAAAGACACTCTCACAAACAGCGACAAAATTGATATAAGCAACCTGGAAGTATTGTCTTGCCTGATTAATATTGTTAGTGTGCGTCGTTAGCGGCAGTGATGTTTCTAAGTAACTGCATCAATAGCCCACTTTAAAAAATAATTGTGAGATCCGGGTGCTCAAAGCACTAAATGCTTTGCAGCAATGCAAAGTGCTTATGGTGCTTAAACTGACTGTAATAGAAGAGACATGGGAATATCTATCTTACTGTGCTAAGTATTTCCTCCCAGTTAATTTGTCATTCCACATATCTACATTCCAAAGTGATGCTATATTTTCTCTTACGTTTACAAATGTTTAGCAATTAAGCTCACAATCCACGTCTTGCACAACCAATTAACCACAAATAATACTCCAATATGTTCTTAGTTGTTCTGTGTCCCTTTATTAAAGTGTACAGAGTAACATTTCAAACTTTCTCTATCAGGCACTGTCAGGGCACAAATTGCAAATGAGTAGGAGAAAGATTTCTCCTCCTTTCTCTATGCTGATTGGCAGGTTCAATGGACAAAGCTAGTCACAAAGATTGCCTGGGAGAAAGCTAAAGAGGTGTGGATTTCTTCATTTCATTTAATGAACTCACAAATATCTACTTTTTAATTACAGTCATTATATTAAAAATCCAGGGAAATGACTTCTCCATTTTAAAGCTAATTTTAAAATTGTGTACCAAGTAATTTAAATAATGTATAGTTGAATTGTTTTTGTTTAGATGAAGAGAGTAACTCCACTTGTTTGAGTGACTGTGCAGCACAAATCGTAATGTGCTTAAACGTTCCTGTTAACATGAACATACAGATCCTCACTGCAGTCACTGGAGCAGTGGAAGGAATTTCACAGGAAGAGATCATTGGAGTGAAAATAAGGTTAGTTCATGTTCTTAGGTAATGGTTTTATCCATATACACAAACACCTATATATACAGGCCTTAAAGACTTGGAATTTTAAGTACTATGCTACTAGCCAGCATACTCACCAGGGGTAAATTTCTACTTTCTGGTACTCTCACCACTGGGACTTTCACGAAGGACTGAAATGTTGAACTAATATTGCTGTATGCAGGCTGTAACAGATCACCTGGTACCCCGATTGGGCATCTCCGTTAACGGATGCTTCCTAGCTGACGCCGAGGACCATAAGCACCGCACTGGACACCACAACCACCGCAGACTCCACAACCGCCGTAGCTTAACTGGAATCTCGCCATCTTCCTTCCACCCTGGATCAACCTCTGACATCCAGGACCGTGTGGGAAAGACCTCTCCTCCAGGAGAGTGTATCAGGAACAGCTCTTAAAAGAGCTAAGTGATTAGAGCTCAGGAGAGTATGCAAAGTATAGCAATCCCCAGTGTGATTATAGCTGTTCCCCTCCAATCACGAGACAAGACTGTGTGTTGAAGGTCAAACAGGAACAGAACGTTTAATGGCACACACTGGTCTTTTATACAGGTTTTACAGCAAAGGTGATGCCCAGGTGAACCTAGTTGGGCACCGAATACAAAACATACAAACCAATGAAAACAAACAAGGAACGACACTCCCACATACATTACACAATCCCTCCTCTCTGCCTGTGATACAATTAAGGTAGATAATACAATAGGCAGAATAGACCTTAATTTTCCCCAAAGTACAGAAAACACCCCCAAACATAACATATCCCCATCTTACATCCCCTGATAGCCGTGATCTGGGTGAACAACATATCCAAAAATCACCCAGATCAGAGCAGGGGTTCAGGAAATTCCTGGAAGTCTCTTTTGACTGAACGCACGCATATTTTCATGCCCCAAACAGTTCCATAGTATTAGGCTGTGCGGCCGGTCTGTTTCCAATAGTTCAAATACCGTTCGAATTACCGAATGAACTGGTGAATGGTCATATTCTATGTGTGTATATAGAATATAGAATGCACACTATAACAATCTCAAAAAAACTTAGCTTTATTATGTACAAAAAAGTACCAGAGTGAAAACATATAAGAAAAGATAAACAAAGTGACAGAAGCAAGGGCAAACACAATAAAACAATAATAAATTACCACAAAAATTCTTACAAGCCTCAAGACAGAAACACGAGTCACCAAACCCCCCAACGTTTCAGCACCAACTGGCTGCCTTTATCAAGGGTACCTGGCCGTACTATTTTGTCTCTCCATGTGCTGTTGTTTTGAGCATATTCTATGTGTGTCCATGGTTCGTGTGTTTAAATGTACCGAACACCACTGCGTTCGTATGAAAAGATACAAATTGCCGTAAGTCCCAGAGGTGTTCGTGTGGAATAGTGTCCGAAAACAGTTCCATGCGGTCGACGACAAAACACTGCTGGCCATTCGACAGTTTAAGATGGCCGCCGCCATGTGTTCGTTCATACGAATGATGACCACCCAGCCGTTCGTCAATTAAGCTGCGGTTAACCACAGCTTCTGGGAGGTTAACAAGCAGCACACTCCACTTGCGGGTGGTTCGGCTGTTCATCAGTTTGTTCGGTAAACGAACACCATTAGCACAATCCATTCGGCAAGCCCCATTCACTGAACCATTGCAGGGAAAAGGCACGAACAAAAGCCTTTCCCCAGTCCTGAACCAGAGTCCAATACAGGGGCAATAATCACAAGGCAAAAGGCCAGCCATTAGTCCTCTCCAACAACTAGTGGCAAAGTGGCTTTCGTCACACAGGCTATTGCAAATAAAGGACATTTCACTTAATACCACACCCCTACATTAACCCCAACTTAAAAAGCATCATGTACATAAATAATTAAGAAACCAGTTCAATGTATTCTTAAATTAGTATCTGTACATGTATAATTTCCATTACAATGTCTCTTGAAACCCAACACAGGCACACCTCATTCTACTAAATGAGGTACTGATTAGGTGAACTACCTAAACCAAATCTTATTTAATGATAAAAAGTATAAAAACAACTGCTATAGTCAGTACTATCCTCTTGCAGTAGGAACAGATAAATGTCTAAAACAGCGCTTGTAAATCCTCACCTTAGAATAAAATTTTTTAAAAAACTATTGAACATGCAAAAAGAATTTAAAAGAAAGGTTTTGAGTAAGGAAAAGTATACTTAATTTCTGGTTGTATGGGTAGAGGTATAATGTATCAAGTTGCTTCCATCCCAAAAATGGCAAACATGGCGGTTCATAAGAACGAGGTCAAGCAGCAGATATTGGGAGCAATAATGCTATAGACCTGTAGAAGATAAAAATGACTCTCCATTGACCGGGATGACCGCCAGCTCATTACAATGTCACTCTTCTACAATAGAATTACATCATGTCAGCTGATGTGAAATGCACGGCGAGGACATTTTGAATCTTGCTCCTAGAGGCAGATCTAAAGTCATGCAAAAATAGAAAAAAAGCCATTCACCGTTAAGAAGCTAAGAAGATCCAGGCTGAGGTTTAAAACCCTTAAGGATTGGGCCATAGAGGACCGAGTCCAGTTTTCAGCTTTGCCCATCATGTGGTCATTTAATGGTTAGGCAGAGACCTGGAAAGGCAACTACTGTGAGATTTAGGAGGATCAGTGAGGATCTGGGTGTGCTTCATCAAGGCTGGAATCAGCCACATTAATTTTTGTGAAGGATATATGAATCAAGCCACATGCAAAGTTGTCTTGGAAGAAAACTTGCTTCCTTATGCTCTGACAATGTTACTCAACTCTGAGGATTATTTTTTTTCCAGCAGGACAATGCTCCATGCCACATAGCCAGGTCAATAAAGGTGTAGATGGAGGACCACCAGATCAAGACCCTGTCATAGTCAGCCCAATCTCCAGACCAGAACCCTATTGAAAACCTCTGTAATGTGGTCAACAGAAAGATGAGTGGTCATAAACCATCAAACAAAGATGAGCTGGAGTGGCATACACCCAACAGCAATTTATAGAAGGAATCTAAAATGTTAATTTTGCTCAAACAAAAATCTATAAATAGAAAAAAGACTGAGAAACTGATAATTTCGTAGTGGTATTCAGAGCTGTATTATGTATATGTATGTATGTGTGTATCTATCTATCTATCTATCTATCTGTTACTTGTTTTTGGTTCCTAATCTTGTTCTGAGAGGTGAGACTGGCTAGTAACGAGGATTTAACCCTGATTGATGTACTAAACATAAGAGTGCATTTCCCCTCAGCATATCTGAATAAACACGAGTGAAACAAACTATAGCATGAAAGAAGCCATTAAGTGAATAAAGCATGGCTAGCCAATGGGTAAATTCCTCACTGTTGTAGAACTTCAACTCCCATGATGCTTTTGCCAGGTTGGCATTGTAGGTCTACAACTTTATTGGTTCTGCATTTTGGATTTCCTAACTAAACGTTACAATATATGCAGATTTGCACTCTACCTTTTAATTTCATGAAAATATTTAAGACTTATGCATTATGTACTTAAAGCGGCACTGTCATGCCGAACCTACCTTTTCCTAATCACTAGGGACTACTTTGTCTTTTGTATTTTTCCTATTCTTGACCCGCTCTGACCCACTTTCCATGAGTCAGAGACATTTTCCCACAATACTCACCCATTCCTCCGTGATCTCGCGATGCCTGCTTTCACTATTCCTGAACATCCTGCCATTTAGACAGAATGCCAACGAAACTACCGAATTGCGTCCTAACAGAATGAGAACAGTTTGTTCATTCATGTTAAGATTACATTTGGTACTTTTAGGTCGGTTAGAAATTTCATTCTAATGAATGAAATTCAGATCCATGCTGCGGCTGCATCTTGCATCTGATTCCCATGGTATCAGGGAGCTATCTACCAAGACTGGTCTTTCAGCCAAGTTTACTAATACTATGTAAAAATTACTTCGTATTAGTAATTAATCTGCCCTTACTCGCTATGCTGCGAGTAGGGGCATATCTACTAAACAGCGAGCCCCTACCCATGCCCCTCGAGTGGGGGCTCTTCAACTAAACATAGGGTCCCCCTTGGCTCCCACCCATGAGCGTCGGGGGAGGAGCCTATTGTACATGCTCTGATTTCCTCCCCCCCCCCCATTGAGCTGCAGGTAGGCCTCCCCATTTTCATTTAGGGCCCACACCTACCGCTCATGGGTGGGGGCCGGGGACGACAATAGGTTCCCCCCATTTTCTTTCAGGGCCCCCACCCGCCACTCATGGGACCCTATGTCCCCTGTTTAGTTGCATAGCCCTCGCTCGGGGGGGCACTATGTTCCCCCTGCTAGCTAAAAGATCACCATAGGGTCAAGAACACAAACATGTATTCCTGACCCTAAAGTGTTAAAACCACCATCTAGCCCCCCTGGGCCCCTCATGCCTCCATAAATATAGTAAAAAATCTTACTGTATTCAAGCTTGAAGCTGTAACTCTGCATGCTGTTAGACTCGGAAAAACAAGCAGTGTGCTGACATCATCAGAAGTGGTAGTCTGATCCAATCACAGTGCTTTCCCATAGGATTGGATGAGACTGAAATGAGGCAGATCAGGGAAGGAGCCAGCATGATTCAAACACAGCCCTGGATATTCAGCATCTCCTCATAGATATTAATTTAATGAATCAATCTCTATGAGGAAAGTTCAGTGTCTGCATGCAGAGGGAGGACATACTGAATGTTTGGATGCATTTTAGGTAGCCATGACCCAGGAAGGATCTCTAACAGCTATCTGAGGAGTGGTCAGTGAAGTTATCACTAGGCTGCAATGTAAACACTGCCTTTTCTCTGAAAAGACAGTGTTTACAGCAAAAAGCCTGAAGGTAATGATTCTACTCACCAGAACAAATTCAATAAGCTGTAGTCGTTTGGTGATTATAGTGTCCCTTTAATAGATGCCCCACCCTGGGTCCATTTGTTGGAGGGGGATGCTTTTTTTTATTTTTAATACAACTGTTTAGTAGAGATGCCCCTACTCGCGGCATTGCGAGTAGGGGCATTCAGGAAATTTCAATCTCCCTTATTCTAATATGGGGGTCATATTCACCCCCATAGAGTGAGGGAGAACATGGGGGGGGCTTATGAAGTGGCGAGGAGCACTGCTCCCTGACGGTTTTTAAATCTTTTTTTATATATATTACAAGGGGGAGCTGCGAGCCGGTAGCTCCCTCCTTGTAATAAACTGTTTGTTTGTTCGTCAGAAATACGAAGGACTATATAGCATTTTCAGAATTCAATGAATGAATAGATGAAATTCCCGTCCGAATTTCGGACAATAGCGAATGCCCAAGTGTTTAACTGGACATGCGCAGGAATTTTGCAGCGCTATCTAGTGTGGGCAGATGACGTGTCCTACAGGGACTTCATCTGCCCACACAAAGATGGCAGCGCCCAGGACATAGGACAAAATAGGTGATATGGGACAAAAGGGGCATTTGGGTGTGACTAGGGGGACAATTAGATGTAATGGAGTCGGGAGGGGGGGGGTTAAGAAAAAACTGGGTTCGGCCATGACAGTGCTGTTTTAAATGGAGTTAGTTTTTAACTTTAACCATTTTGGTCATGCAGACAATTAGAAACATTATGCAATACATACTCATGATCTCTATAAAGTACTTACCAATAAAACGCATAATTTTGATATTAATAAAAATGATTTCTTTTTGTTTTCCAATTAGTTTTTCTACAGTTAATGTTGATTGCATCACATCCTGCACGTTATCACTACCTGTCAGCAGTTCCGTACAGTTCATCAAAGTTCCTGCCCAAGCCACTCCTAGAGTCTCAAGGTAAAGCAGTGCTCTAACCTTTGTCACTTTTTAATTGCAGAAACCTTGCACTAGGCATTACACTTTAACATATCACTCGTACAGAATAACATTTCTGACTACAGTCTGGTACAATTCCTAGGTACATACTATAGTACTATAACGAATGCAGTATCTTTGTTATACAGTGAAACAAGGACAGAATATATAATATATATATAATCTAATAATATAAACGGTTTGCCAAAACCTACATGTACCAAGGGTAAAATATATACTAAAACCTTTATAAAAACACCACAATAATTATTCTAAACACCCAAACAATATTTACAGATTATATATATATATATATATATATATATATATATATATATATATATATATATATATATATATATATATATATATATACACACACACACAATGGCTGTATAAGACAACTGTAATGTATTAAATAGGTAACCCTATTTATGTCAATCTTTCTTTTATTATGGCATTTGCTCTATAGGGTACAGAATAAAGAGAGTAGGCATTGTGGGGTAATACAAGTCAAAGATATCAAGATGGTGTGTAATGCACACCCAAGAAAGACGGCCATATATTTTTTTTTTTTAAACTTCAAACAAACACAATATCACAAGCAGATGTTTAAGAGATGAGTGCAAGAGATACTTAAAGGTCGCTCCAATGGTAGTTTCCATGTGCACTGTATATCAGATTTAAAAATTATTAACATGCAACTTTAGGCATGAGATTGTAACAAAACATACTAAGCATACGATTAGGCTTGAGGTGAGTATCCGCACGTATAGTACCTGCTAGGCAGAGTAAAGTGAACGGCTGCTAGCTTTTTATGAGACGTTCTAACAATATGAAACATATGGTCATATGCAGGTTCAGTTGGCACTGGCTAGTATCTGGAGAAAACTAATGTATGATAGCGTGAGACATAAAACAAAATAACACTTAACATTATGTTAAATCAGGCTATAATAGACCAATAGTCAGGCTGTGAAATTTTGACTAGTAAGTCATACATGCTGCCGCTTTCCCTGGTCCCCCCTTCCCCCGCTGAGTTGTCCCATGTGTCTGCATTACCGGCTGGCTTGTTATTGGGAACAAGTGTGTCCATCGTGCTGCTGCCCGCCCCGCCAGTTGGATAGTTTTTCGAGTACCGTGCTGGGCTATGCCGTGAAGTTGCAATATAGCTTTCAAAGGTGGGTCCAAGTTGGCAAGCTTCTTGGCTGGTAAGGTGGCAGCTCATTGTCTACAAATGATCTCAGACGAGGGGTTTTGCTTTCTATTTGGTAGCGGGATGTTACATCTTCACCTTCTCATCTACCCGCCTGTGGGACGTGGGGAGCGCAGGTTCCAGGTCGTGTATTAGCCGATTCCTCTGCTGGGCTTCTGTGTGGTTGGTACTTGGGGGTTGCGGCTTGTCGGCAGGAGTCGCAGTTGACGGGTGGTCCCTCCCCAGCTTCAGGCTCCATGCAGGGTCAGCATCCGTAGGCCACTGACTCGGGGTCTCTGTGAGGCCGGGTCATTCCCTTTTTGGGCGCCGCGGTAAGGCCTGATGATCTTCCGCCGCCAGCGGCCTTCCGGCGTCGTGGTCAATGCCTTGGAGGGGGTTTCCTCACGACCCTAGGCCTGGAAGGGCTCTTAGTGTGCTTAGCACTGGTTTGACGCGCCGTTTTGCCCGGGATGGGCCTATGTCGCGTTCCTCCACCTCTCCGTGTATCGATAGGGGGTGTTGGGCAGCTCTGCGCTCTATTTGTTCCCAGAAGCGGTAGAGTAGAGCATCTAGCCGCTGGTGCAGGGTCTGCACGGGCCTTTGAGTGGGAGCATGGGTAGCCACGGCCATCTTGTGCGTGGGATTCGGGTTGCAGGGGGACGAGTAGGTCTGCGGCAGATTGCAAGCTGGCCGGGGTGGAACATGGGCGTTGGATGAGTTTGGAGGCAGCGGGTGAGCGGCCATCTCCCCCGCACCATCCGCGTGTGTAGGCCGCAAGTTGGATCTGAGCAGGAACGGGTAGAATATCCCCATGTTTGGTGTCTAATGGTAGGTTTCAAGTTTCTCCGTCGTTTGGCAGCCTGTGTGTGTCCAGATGCTGCGTGTAACCGTGGAAATTTTGCCTAGTAAGTCGCTTGCCGCAGGAGCTCTTGCTACCCACGTCCACTCGGCTCGGCAGACAGGCCCCGCCCCCGTTAGATGACAAAATTAACACTGCATCGAACGTCAGTGTATTCTACAAGTAGGGTTGTCTGGAGGTATTTAACGAGCACCATCATTTTTACATATTGAGGGAGAATTCTAAATGTGTTCTGTTCTAATAGTGATGTAAAGTATTAAAAGTAGGGCATTTCTCCTTTTGGAGAAATCTCCATTGGTGACCCTTTTTTATAGAAATCTCTAATGTTATATCTATAAATAACTTTTACATAAAATTATTCAGAGATTCTCTACCCTCACTATTAGTTTATAAGTATTTAATTTACTGATCAATTATATTCCACCCTTGTGGTACTGTGATTTTTAACTGCTAAGTCCAGTATTTATTTATTTCGTTTTTTTTTATTTTTTATTTTTTTATATTATTCTTTATTTTGGTTGTGTACTAATACAACAGGGGTATTGACATAATAACAGGTTATCAGTCACAGTGAAGTAGAATGGCCTACATAATACCCGTATAATATGAGAAAATATGCTAATTTGAATACCCTCGTAATAACCGACACATGGTAGGTTGCACATTTTTTAAATGATAAGATGAAATAAATGTAAATAAAAATATCCAGTATTTGAAACATATTTGAAAGTTCCTGCAATAATAGCGAGCAAAACAAATCAAGAGTATCTCATATTGTAAAAACAATAGTAAGCAAAACCATCTAGAAAAAAATGCTCAGATCCACACCACATCTAATAGCGTGGTTTAAAAAAGCCCTTTGTGACCACAGAAAGCAAATTAATAGTGTGGTTTAATCTATAACCTATAACCACAGGTATGTGGTGGAAATCCCCAGAATCTGCATTGTAAAAAACAAAAACAAAAGTGAGTGAAGATGTATTATACTAAAAAGTCTGGCAGAGTAAAATAGCCAGAAATGTAGGACATTAGAAGGTGGATATGACACTTACTCAAAACACAGAGTATAAGAAAATACTAAATCAAGTCTTCGTAAGATCATTTCGGATTATTTAAGCTAGATTGAGACTAGGTGTTCAGTGTAGCAGCCAACATGGTCAGTAGGCCTCCTTGCAAGCACATATTACTCCCATTGAAGTATATTTTCACCTGCCATGTATGTCTTGTTAAATAGGGCTGAGGCACAAGCTAAGGGGCTTGATGATAATACTCTATGAACTTTTAAACAGTAACTTTATTTTCAGAAGTGCAGTCCTTATAAAACTGGTTGGGCTTCAAACTGCAGCAAATCAAGTTCCTGCAGTTTTTAATATGTCCTTAAGGACACATGATGGAACATTTAAACTGAAAGGTCCAGTTATTGTCATTTACAAACTATTCTGAAACGGAAACATGTAACTATGTAAAAAAAAGATTTGTATTCTCTATTTACAAGACTGTAAATTCAGAATTGCATAATCATACTGAATTCTTTTCTGTCTTGGGGACTAGCAAGTGTAAATTCTATTAAGCACGGTTGGTGGCTCTGCCACATGAAGAAATATGTCTTGCATGTAAACATGGTATTACTTTTGCCTTTTTAAGCTGTTTATTATTACTACAACAATGTACTTCCTAAGCCCAGTGAAAAGCCCTCTAACCCTAACCTAACCCTAGATGCAGCAGACTGGAACTATTATGACTTTGAACCTGGCTTTGCATGGCTGGGAATGATATGTGTTACAGTCCTGACATCTCAACATCTCGAGTGTTGTGTACGCACTGTGGACTTGCCCCATAATGTTGCCACATGGTTATGTTACAGTGTACATATATATTTTAGATGTGTGTGCTCTCCTTAATGCCACATGCATTTTCCACTACCATCTATAGAGTTAACAGGTGTGTATTTGCTTCTATAACATCCTTTCACATTATGTCTTATTTGAATATATTCTAGTTTTCAGATAAATTACACAGAATATGACTGTGAAAAGAATGACGTCTGCTGGCAGCAGCTTGCATATCCGCTTACACAGTATTATACAGGTACAAATCAAGCACCGCTACAAAGTCTATGCTGGTATATGTTGCAATAACACAACTTTTTTGTCTTACACACTACTTATTGATCTTGTCATTCCAGTCCGTGTCTATACATAGATACATATATATTGTTGCACAATATATGTCTAGAGAATATTTTCTCAAAGAGGCCCTGTAACATCTAACACTTTTTACACAGCCCCGTTGAAAACAAATGGTGGCTATGGATTGTTGTGTTATTTTTGCAAACTCTGCTTCTCTACATTATGAATTTAACTATATGCAGAGTCATCAAAGTCATCAAGAATGTGCATTATGCTGTCATGTGATAGACCAGAATCTCTACAAAATGTTGCCAGGACCTTCTTGAATTCAGACTGTTTGGGGGGATACATTATATTGTCATTGTTTTTATAAAGCAGTGTAATGTGTATTTTTCTTGAAACAGTTAACTTCATATTGTATTTAGCATATAAAAGTGAGGACCACCTGTTTTGGTGAGATTTCTAATGATAGTTTATTTTAATTATCCCAGGAGAACCTCATCACTTGACTCTTGCAAAAGGAATGATCTTGGTTTTCTTCTTCATCGTTGCTTCTGTTCTTGGTGGACCATGGAACAGAATTCGTAAAGCCTGGACTATCAAAGCATTCTAGTTACAAGTGACTCTTTTCACTAGGTGTAAGTGAATAACGATCCTGTGTCAAGACAGCAGTTATCTCTGTAAACTCAGTCACAGATTTGTTGAAAGCTGTCAATGTTTATGCTGTAAAGTGGACTCTAATTGTTATGGACAGCTTAAGCGTTTGGTTATCATGAACAAGAGAGAGATGGTTTCCTGTTACAAATTGGAAGGAATATTTCAAATCATGAAACACATTACCCTACCAAATATATTTGATCTTAAACACTAGGTCTTTGAGATTGTAGTGTTTAGAGAATTTGAATAATTATTCTTGACATGTTGGCTTTAAGCTGTGCATCTTAATGAGTACATTTTGAAAGTGTACAGTGATATTTGAATTTGCTTTACAAGATTGATTTAGTTTTGGACAAATACTTTTTTCACATTGTGCTGTCTGTTATCCAGCAAATTTACAATTTACAATTATTCGGTAAGTAAATCAATGCCCACATGTATATGGTTTTGGGAAATCATAGGGGCAGATTAAAGGCATTCTCTAATTTTGACTATTTGACTTGCTTGGACCATGTACCCTTTGGGGCTGATTACTTGGTTACTTAATTTAATTTATGTTTGCTAAAGCAGACATCCCAAGCTATTTCAGATTTAATTTAAAGGGACGCTATTTCAGATTTAATTTAAAGGGACACTTTCCTGGCACTGCAGGTCCCCTCTCCCTCCCACCTCCCATCCCCAGTTGCTGAAGGGGTCAAAACCCCTTCAGTGACTTACCAGAGGCAGCGACTATGTCCCTCGCCGCTGCTTGTTGGTCCGCCCACGCTCCTCCCCGTCCCCACGTCATCCAGCGGGGGAAACAGATCCCATCTACAGGCGGGGGAGACCTAATGTGCATGCGCGGCAATGCCGCCCACGCGCATTAGACTTCTCTATAGGAAAGCATTAAAAATGCTTTCCTATGGGGATTTTAGTGACGCTGGACCTGTGCTATGAATCAGTGCCCTCTAGTGGCTGTCTAGTAGACAGCCACTAGAGGCGGAGTTAACCCTGTAAAAGGTTTTCCTTAGTGATTTGCAGGTTTGTATTTATAATTGAACATTTTTTATCAAATGTTTCAGTGATTTGTTAAACTCATATTTTTATATTTGTTTAAAATTTTGTAAATGCTAATTTAAAAGATACTTTGTTTTCATAAAAATAATAATAAAATAATTTTTAAAAAAAACTTTATTGTTTGAATTGCTGCACTGGCTCAATCATTGATTTGGAATATGAATTCACAGGAGTTGGGTTTGCACACATTTTAATTTAGAAATTCACATGCATATTGCTGTACAATAAATAGAAGACTACAGTACAAGGAAAGATGTGGATCCAAGGATATCTATCATTTAATCATACACATGTAGAATGGCATTTGTTTCTTTTTTTGTTAATCATACACAGGTAGAATGGCATTTGTTTCTTTTTTTGTTTATTCTCTGATATTCACCATTTAGGGGTTACCCCCCTTTTTTTTGTGCCCTCTACCTTGTGATATCTAAATTTTGGCCCTAGGTTAATTCTTTTTGTTTTCCTCGTATAACAAGGATATCTATCATGTTCAGTACTGGTAACCGTTAATTGCATGAGCATTGACTGATCACCAATGGAGGAAGAGCCCCCATTAGAACTTGTTTTTGTGATTTGATAGGCACAGTTATATACTAGAACTTTAAATTCACAATGTAAAAAAATAAATTTCTTCATAATATGTTTATTAAAGGACCACTATAGTGCCAGGAAAACATACTTGTTTTCCTGGCACTATAGTGCCGTGAGGGTGCCCCCACCCTCAGGGTCCCCCTCCCACCGCGCTCTGGAGAGAGGAAAGGGGTTAAACTTACCTTTTTTCCAGCACCGGAAGGGTGCTCTCCTCCTCCTCTCCGCCCCTGATCCTCCTCTTCGGCTGCGCACGCATTCAGCCGGTCTCATAGGAAAGCATTCATAATGCTTTCCTATGGACGCTTGCATCTTCTCACTGTGATTTTCACAGTGAGAAGCACGCAAACGCCTCTAGCGGCTGTCAATGAGACAGCCACTAGAGGCTTTGGAGGCTGGATTAACCCTATTATAAACATTTCTCTGAAACTGCTATGTTTATAAAAAAAAAAAGGTTAATCCTAGAGGGACCTGGCACCGAGACCACTTCATTAAGCTGAAGTGGTCTGGGTGCCTAGAGTGGTCCTTTAAAGTTTTATCGAAACTTTAAAACTGAAAAATGCGCCATAACATATTGAAGTAGAACTCAATTGCAGAATCAACATGTTTCACAGTTAGGCAGTAGAATCACTGTATGGAACTATAGAAAAAAAAATCCCCATGAAACAGGTGAAGAGAATGTATTCTTGAGTAACCTGTAGCAAAAAGAAATTGGCAAGTATAAAAAGGGGTAAAAGGGAAGACGACCACTTGAGGTGCATTTAATCCATGTCAACATTACTGTTTCAACAAAATGACAATATTTTACATGGAAAGGCTAAAATGACAAGACCACTGCATTCTTATCACTTTATTAAGATGAAGTGGTCTGGGTGACTTTAGTCCTTTAAGCACAGCTCATTATATGCCACTGACATACAGTACACAATGTTCTACTGTATCGATTTGTGGTCAGTGTTAAAATTTTATTTCACCAGTGGAGCCTGCAACAGTTTGGTAAGAATGAAAAATGTGCAGATGCAAGGTTCTAACAGGAGAAAAAAAATATGCCATGATTCACCAATATATCAGCAAGTCTACTTTGGCGCTGGTCTTCAAATTTTGTTCACATTCACTGCCACTCACTGTTTAGTAAAGAGTCCACAGTGTTTAATCGAGCCTCACTGACCACATTCTTTAGATTGTAAGCTCACCGGCAGTACCATCTACCTTTTTGTATCGGTTTATTTATATTGTTTCTTTTCCCAATTGTACAGCACTGCAGAATATGCTGGCAGTACCATCTACCTTTTTGTATCGGTTTATTTATATTGTTTCTTTTCCCAATTGTACAGCACTGCAGAATATGCTGGCAGTACCATCTACCTTTTTGTATCGGTTTATTTATATTGTTTCTTTTACCAATTGTACAGCACTGCAGAATATGTTGGTGCTTTAAAAATGCCAGTAATAATAATAATAATATTAATTCCGCTTTTAGAAATTGACATGAAGTACACTCCCCATTCTACCATTTCTCACAATATAGTACACATACCTTTTACTAACACTTATTTTGCAAGGTGGGTAGTAACATCTGTTGGCCTAGAGTGGACACAAGCCTAGGTACAACTGAAAATCATATTGTTGGTCATACATTTTTGCCTATTAACCATTCTATTACAAGACAGCAAGCTTATCCAATATATCAGTTGGATTACACTGGATTGCATTTCCGCATTACATAACTATATTGATATTTGCCACAGTGTCCTGACATGTGGGTATATTTATGTGTATACCATAGAATAAATGGGAGACTGGACTGGGAGAAGGTTTTGTCTGTGAAGGGGAGGAGGGGGAGTGAGTGGAGAGAGATGGTTGGGATGTAGGGGGTGTTTATGGATATTGGTTTAGGCTGAACTTTATGAACGCATGACTCTTTTCTGCTATGTAATTATGTATCTGATGTGGGGTCAGGATAGAGAGGTGTGAGTGTGTAGAGGGGGGAATAAGGACTGTAATTTGTAAGGGTAGAAATACTAGGACAGGGGTCAGCAACCTATGGCACTCAAGGTGCATTTGCACGGCATTCAAGGCTGCTAGAGCCTAACCATCTCTGGTCTATCAGGAGTCCCTCTGGAACTTCAGATATCTGCTGTTTAAAATGGTGGTAAGGGTCAATCCTCAATTTACGTATTGCAGCACTCTCAGATTACTTCCCCCAAGCACTTGAACAGGAATCATCACTGGAGTAGAGAAGCCCGCAGCAGCTATCACAGCTCTTGACTTGTACCTGGCCAGCTCGGTCCCCACTGGACCCCTGGGAAGCCAGCCACACTTCTAGATAAACACAGAGCAGGAGAATAAGCCTCTCTCACATACAAATAAGATAAACAGCCCACACACAAACACAACCCCACTGACAATCCTCATACATTACACACAGCCCCACAAGCAGCCTTTCACATGGAATCCCACAAGCAACCCCATACATACACACCACTAAACACAATTCCACAAGCAGTCACATGAACATATACAATATAACAGCCCACACATGCACAAATACAACACTACAAAGCAACTGTAGCACCCATAAATAACACAAGCAGAATACGACAACATACACACCTCAATTTAACAAAACAGGACTGGCACGTCAGTGGACTTCATGATCTTGTTTTGGCACAGTAATACTGAAAGGTTGCCTACCACTATACCAGGAGATGAGTTAGGATACAAACATATATATTTCCGAAAAATACCAGCACTCTGGGTTTTCCAAATCTTCTTTCCTCCCTTTTTACTTACTTGGGGAGTTAAAGGAACACTATAGTCACCTAAATTACTTTAGCTAAATAAAGCAGTTTTAGTGTATAGATCATTTCACTGCTCAATTCACTGTCATTTAGGAGTTAAATCACTTTGTTTCTGTTTATGCAGCCCTAGCCACACCTCCCCTGGCTATGATTGACAGAGACTGCATGAAAAAAAAAATGGTTTCACTTTCAAACAGATGTAATTTACCTTAAACAATTGTATCTCAATCTCTAAATTGAACTTTAATCACACACATGAGGCTCTTGTAGGGTCTAGCAAGCTATTAACATAGCGGGGATAAGAAAATCTTAAACAGAACTTGCAATAAAGAAAGCCTAAATAGGGTTCTCTTTACAGGAAGTGTTTATGGAAGGCTGTGCAAGTCACATGCAGGGAGGTGTGACTAGGGTTCATAAACAAAGGGATTTAACTCCTAAATGGCAGCGGATTGAGCAGTGAGGCTGCAGGGGCATGTTCTATACACCAAAACTGCTTTGTTAAGCTAAAGTTGTTCAGGTGACTACAGTGTCCCTTTTTATCCTGGGTGGTCTGGTGAGCTCAGTATCTGGTCTGCACCTCCAAGGGGTGCATTACTCTCTCTGCTAGGTGCTTGGTAATGAAGCAGAGTGTTGCTGTGGTAGTCATGGCAATACTCTGACCCACTCCATGGAGCTAGGCACTGGATCTGCACACTGCAGGGGCAGATTGCAAACTCCCTGGTATAGCCCCCTCCCCCCATTATTAGTATAAGGCAAGTCTCCATCTCCAGTTAGGGGAGTTAGGTGGCCACTAACTCGCCTAATTAGAGAGCCACCTCTGTATGGTGCACTTCAATTTTAATACTAGGCTTTTGGTCCAGAAGTCGGATCATTGCCTTTGTCCTTAAGGGGTTAAGATGCAGAATTACAGAATTATAACAAAAAGTTATACACTGAAAACCATGTGTTTAACGTTTCTTATATTATTTTAGTATACAGTCACAGCTGATTTTTTAGAAACATGTCAAAATAAAACAAACTATAATCTAAGTAACCGAGACATAGCTCCATAAGAGGTTCTATAGTGAGATTAATACACACACAGACACACACAGTCAGTCAGGGCTGCCTCCTGATTGGCTAGTCTGCCCCCACTAGCCCAGCACGGGCGGAAGTGCCGATCCCGGAAGTGTCCTGTGTGTTGGACTCCCAACCGGAGAGGAAGCGACGTGGATAGAAGTGACAGACTGCGATGGCTCTGTCCCCATAACTCGCCATCTCGGTGGCTAATAGGAGTTAGTGAGCCCTCGGCCCCTCTGAGACAGCCCAGGAGTTAGTGAGCGGCCAGCTGGCAGTAATGGGGTCCTTGTTCCGGAGTGAGGCCATGTGTCTGGCCCAGCTCTTCCTACAATCTGGATCGGCTTATGACTGTGTCAGCGAGCTCGGGGAGATAGGACTGGCCGAATTCAGGGATGTAAGTATTGGTCTGTCTGTCCGGGAGCAGGGACAGCAATCCATCCCCAGGGACAGACAGCCACCCAAACATCCATCCCCAGGGACAGACAGCCACCCAAACATCCATCCCCAGGGACAGACAGCCACCCAAACATCCATCCCCAGGGACAGACAGCCACCCAAACATCCATCCCCAGGGACAGACAGCCACCCAAACATCCATCCCCAGGGACAGACAGCCACCCAAACATCCATCCCCAGGGACAGACAGACATCCATCCCCAGGGACAGACAGCCACCCAAACATCCATCCCCAGGGACAGACAGCCACCCAAACATCCATCCCCAGGGACAGACAGCCACCCAAACATCCATCCCCAGGGACAGACAGCCACCCAAACATCCATCCCCAGGGACAGACAGCCACCCAAACATCCATCCCCAGGGACAGACAGCCACCCAAACATCCATCCCCAGGGACAGACAGCCACCCAAACATCCATCCCCAGGGACAGACAGACATCCATCCCCAGGGACAGACAGCCACCCAAACATCCATCCCAATGGACAGCCATCCATACATCCCCAGGGAGAGCTACCCACACATCACCATGGGCAGCCAATCACCCATACATCCATCCCCAGTGACACCCACCCACTCATACATCCATCACCAGGGACAGCCAGCCATCCATACAAACCCCAGGGAGAGCTACCCACACATCACCATGGGCAGCCAATCACCCATACATCCATCCCCAGTGACACCCACCCACTCATACATCCATCACCAGGGACAGCCAGCCATCCATACAAACCCCAGGGAGAGCTACCCACACATCACCATGGGCAGCCAGTCATCCATATATCCATCCCCAGGGACAGCCATCCACCCATCACCAGGGGCAGTAATTTATCCATCCCGAGGGATAGCCACCCAGTCATCATCATCAGGGGCAGCAAGCCACCCACCCGACCCCAGGGGCAGCCACCTTCCACAACCTGTACCTGACAGCTCACACTTACCTTGTTAGACAAGCTTGGCAGCTCTTGTGGCAGAGATGATGTCTGTTTTATACACTTGTAAGCAATAGTGTACTTATGCTAAATGTGTTGACGATTACATCATGAATAAAGTGCTTATTTATAGATTACATCTATACTGCTGCCTTGCTACAGACGTCTACTGATGCATTATATCATTGGACAGTCTGCCAGATCTATCTTGTTTTCAAGGATTTCTATTGCATTTTCATCTTGATGGACAACATATGAAAACTTCTGCTCAGAATTATGGTTACATTATGTGCTGCATAAGGGACATCAGCTAATACATCTTGCTCATCATTTTCATGATGTAAGGCAGCGCCAATCATTTGCAGCCCATCAATGCATGATGTGTGTCCAGAATACTGGATGGGTCTATCAAAAGCTGGATCTGACTACAAACAGTATAAAAAAGGTTTATGTTCACAGGCACATATGTAATTCTGTAATTGTAAGTAGCAACAATGTATTTAATTATGTCCCCCCCCCATCCAAAACCAGTTTGTGAAATGAGTGGCCTTTGGAGAAGAGGACCTTTTTTCCACAGCCCATAATTTCTATGGTTGTCCAATCACAGACTTCCCAATGCAGCTCAATGAGAAGTCTTTGCTATGTGCTCTGGGTAATTGCTGCCTCTTAAGTTTAGATCCACTGAGCTAAACAAACAGGAAGCAACAGGAACCGTTGTCAGAGGGTGCGATAAGATTTATAAAAAAATGTATAAAAGTACAAATTTCTATTAAAATTGGCTCTTTTTGTAAAATAGAAAAGAGGACAATCTTAACACATAAACCAATTCAGCTTGTTAAAGTACTTTAGATGTGTGGAGTGTCCCTTTAGACTGTAACTGCTGTTTATTTATTTTATTTTTTTAATGCATTTTTGTCATGTTGCTGTGTGTTACACTATTGATTGTGTCAGTTGGGTGATACACATATGTGTTTTAAATTCCCCTTAAACTATATGCAATTCTTTAATTATTGGATAGTTAAAATTGTTTAGCAAATGTTTAATTTTGTTATTTTGTTAACAGCTCAATCCCCATGTAAGTGCATTTCAGAGAAAATATGTTGGTGAAATGAAGAAATGTGAAGAGTTGGAGAGAATATTGGGTATGTGGATGGTGAGACAATGTGCTTGTTTGTGGTGTGTTTTGAAGAAAGTCTTTAAAAAAAAAAAAAAAACAGCTGTCGTGTTTCTTTTTTTTTTTTTATGTTGCATTGTGTACTAGTTTGAGTTAAATCGTTGGCATATAAAAGCCACTAAAACATAATTTTTGTAAAAAATATTTAAGGAACAATTTAGTTATAGGGAATACAAAGATGTATTTCTAACACTGAAATGTGCCCCACCCCTGTGCTAATGTAAAGAGTTAAGACACCTGATTCCAGCACCGATATCCCTCAGCATTTGGTCGGCTCCTTTTCTGCCTTCATCAGCCGATGGGGGTGACCTAATGCACAAGAAACGCATTCCTATGGGGATTTGCTTGACGCTGGATGTCTTCATACAAAGCCACTAAAGGCAGTCTTGGCTCGGCAAAGTAAACATTTCAATTTCTCAGGGGCAAGGGGGACAGGGATACTGCACCCAGATCAGATGAAGTGGTCTGAGTGCCTATAGTTAGGGCTACCATGTCCACCATTTTTTCAGGGATACATATAATTATGGGAAAATGCATTGAAAGGGTTGCCCTACCTTATATATAATGCATGTCCGGCAGAATATTTAATTACCTTCTTCCATATTCTACATAATACAAGGCAACCGTTTTCCTGTACTGCCTATTAATTTGTGTATAAAAATGTGTCCCTGAAGACATGGTGGATATAGTAATCCTACCGAAAGTGCCCATTTAAATTAAATCTTTTCAGACTTCCATGCTTTCTAAACAGGGTTATTTACTAAAGTGAATTTCAAATTCAAGGTCATATCAGACTTAGCTGAGAATTTTTTCAGTTTGGCTATTTTGAATTTGAAATTCTCTTTGAATTCTCACCTTGGTAAATAACTCTGAAAGTCTTTTTTTTTTTTATGATTCCCCTATTTCAAAATGTTAGAACAAGAAAATGAGGCTACATTGACTTTAGTATACTGGAGTTTGTGGAGGGGGATTACATAGATGTCTGTGGCCAAACACCAAATAATTTTAATTGTAAATAGTTTTGCAAATTCCACATGAATTTACATGTTATGCCATAGAATAAGTGAGCACCAACTAATGCATTAGATGTTCAGATTAAAATATAATATTTGTTAGGGTTTGTTTTCATTTGTGTGTCTTGATGTCCCCTCAGTCCGTCCTCCCTTCATCTCTGGATGTGGGAGTGACGTCAGCCAAGGAGGACCGGGCTGAGGGGAGAACTTGAACTTGGCGATGGAACTGAGGTAAGTTTTAGCACTCCATTCATTTTTTTAAGTTTACTTTTTAAAAGTTTTTAGAGTGTGAGGGTGGACCACCTCTGAAAGAGTTTCTCCAAACATAGGCAATTTTCGGCACTCCAGGTGTTTTGGACTACACCTCCCATGATGCTTTGCTAGCATTATGGGTGTAAGAGCATTATGAGGGATGTAGTCCACAACATCTGGGGTGCCGAAGGTTGCCTACCCCTATATAGTCTTACACACTCCAATATTTACTTACCAATATATTATATTTTTTTATTTTGTGTTATAATGCAAGCTGACATTTTCTAGCATTTTAGATAACACTTTATTGCCAACCCCAAGGTACTCTTTGAATACAATATATTTTGGGTTCAATAACAAAATTCTTTTTCCGAACATTGAATTGATGAAAATCACAAGACTTCTCATATTCTCTGAATTAAACCCCTGACTTGCATTATACAATCAGTTAAATTTCATGTGGCAAACTCAAGGAAGCATTGATGAAATCCCTATTCACAGTACAAGCAATTCATACAGTGTTCCTTTTAATTAAGCTTTTGCACGCAAGATGTACGTTGAGCTTATTAAAACAGATGCTATGTAGATGGACAAAACAGACGTTTAGGCTACAAGAGTATCTTCCTTAAAATAATTGATTCCTTATTTTAAATCCTTAAGATTTATTACTGCTTTCTAAATGAATCCTTCCTTACATACATTTTAATCATCTCTAAATTCTTTAATGTTTTGCCTTACACAGTCTTGTTCTGCTTATTCACTATATAAACCTATAAATTGTTTATTTTTATATAATAAATACTAATATTTATTATTGACTTATTTTAAACGTAAACATTATACATTATTGAACAAAAATAAATGTTTGTATATGAACATTTACACCTGTTAAATATTTTATAAGAAATGTAATTTATTTTTTTTTGTCCCCCAAGATACAAAATGGGAAATATTGAACTTGGGGAAGACTGGACTCTCTCTTAGAAATAAATGCCATGATTGCACTTCTTAATTTGTTCATCTTTAACAGGATAGCCATGGTACTGCGTATAGTTTCAAAAGTGTGAGTTTGTATGTATGATTTGCATAACAAAGTACTTGATAAATTGAAGAACGGTAACGGTTCAAATATATTTGGCATTGTTTTAACAGTATTGAAAGTTGAGTTCTTATTCATACTGTAGTAATCAAATAGAATAACTGTGCCTTTGTTAATTGCCCTAATTTTATAATTGCAGATTATCTGGTAAAAGAAATGCGGAAATCAGACATTCATGTTTCTGATGGAGTATCTTTGCCTGCAGCTCCTCTACCTAAACATGTGTTAGAAATACAGGTGATGTCTTCTTTGCATCTTTTATTCCTTGTGTGTAAAATGGATATCTCTAAACTTGTATACTTGAAAGTCAAATGACTCTCCCAGTCTGACCAAAGGTGACCATTCTATCCCTTTGCAGACTTTGCTGTCATACATACCTGTGCCAACAAACTCCTTCCTCTTTGAGCAGATCATGTTTTCGGTGCCTGTGTCAGACACTGTTATTGTGGCTGATTTCTATGTAATACTTTCCTAGATGTTTGTCCGCTAAGATATTAAGCTCCTGTGAGATCTCTACTTTGGCATTGTGTCATATTGGCTATGAAATGATACATTTTTATGGTTATTTGAAGCTGTAGATTTTGCTTCACTTAATTCACAGCTCCTTGTCCCAATAACAGTGACTGAACAATATATTAATAATAAAATGTATATCAGATTTGATTCTGTAAATTTCAAACCGTTCTCATTGTTTGAAACTATCTGATGCTAACTGACTTAAGTGTCTGTCTTTGCGTTTTTTTTTTTTTCTTCTTTTTTCAAATGAGTAGCACCACCAGTAGCCAACCTTTTAGTTAGGTATTTGGTTTTGCAAAAATCTTTAAAGTAACAGTGCCTTTTTAAGTAAGAACTCAAAACAAACTTTGCTTGTAATGGAGTCCTATAAAGCCAGACTGATATTTTCACACAGCGTATAAGATTTGGTCACACTCTTTTGGAATGCCTCTATAAAAATACAAAGATGTCCTTCATCATGTCCTCAAAGTGTCACGTGGAATAAAACGTGTAGCAGCAAACAAATGGAGTCTATATTTAAGCCCTTGCGTTACTTGATTGTCCTAACTTTTTATTGGTTGCTGTTTTAAAGTAAATATGTTATGCGAGGTGTGTAATAAAAAAATAGCCATCAAATCGCACATTAAACATTTCATGGGGCACAGACAGATGGTGTTCGTAAAATATTGAGTGTTATTTGACTTTGGATATTGAAGGAGTTGCATTAGAGGATGCAGGGAACACTAGGTTGTAGAGAGATTTGTAAGCAAACCAAAGAATTAGAAAATTAAAACCATGGCAAATTAAAAATGAGTACATGTACTAGTTACATGACTGCTGAAGGTCAGCAACTGTAGCTGCAGTTTGGCACTCACAGCTGTGGGCCAGCCGATCCTACCATTGATGCTACTGATTGGACTTGGCTTGCCTTCGGTGCACTTATCTAGCCTGGTCATCTTAAAGGTACAATCCTGGCAACCAACCACTACTTGGACATGTATGATATTAATTCATATGATGTTGGAAATGTAAAGTTGGGCTTTGGTTGTATTATTATTATTTATATAGTGCCAGCAAATTCTGTAGCGCTGTACAATGGGTGGACTAACAGACACGTAATTGTAATCAGAAAATGGACCCACAGGAACAGAGGGGTTGAGGGCTCTGCTGGTTCGAAAATAATGTAAAAATTAAAGTATTCCCAAATTCTTGACCCATGCACCAATCTCCACTCTTAGCATTATATCCCTGCAAATTTCCAGTCAAACCTGGGCAGACAAATGCACAACACATAAATCACATATAATATGTAATGGGGAACTACAGCAACTGTACTCTTTAGACTACAGATTTTTATTTCTATACCTCCTCCTTAAGAGCCTAGTACACCAATAAGTGTATCTGGAACCTGAGGTGGTAACAGGCTTTTTACAAACATACCTGAAGGTTCTGAAGTTCTGTTAATCCGCCCAATTAAACCTAATCTTTTGTCACTGTGTTACCACCTGAATCGGTACCATTGTTTCGCATCCTATCCACATCTGACAAAATGGACAAAAAATAAACTGGCATTAATATAGATACATCAGAATGGATGCATACAGTGAATGCCCTGAAAGGTATTACAGCATGTTATAATCGCATTGAGGTCGCTCAGCAATAGCTACACTTATTCATATCCAGTTAGAGTGCCTATGGTTGCTGTCCTTTTGGTCGCAAGTTTTCAACCTCATACGTTGGTTGTGTACCTGCTAAATCCTCAAAACACAACAAGCAGCATTTTGACTCTTGTTCCCAGGGGTTGTTCCTGTGAATATCAGAGTTTTGGCTTCACATATCCTCCTTGCTGCTAGACCTCTTATTGCTCTCCATTGTAAAAGTGCTGGATCTGTTCAGCAGAATTCACCTTAACTATAGGTATGTGGGCACCATGGGTACACTTTTGGAAGATGGAATGTGGGCCAAATGCACTGTTACCTTTTGACCTCACTGGATCCTAGCAAAGTATTTGTCTAGGAAAAAAATAAAATAATTTTGGGCAGGTAAAACCATGGGATATAAACATAGAAAGTGACGGCAGATAAGAACCATTCGGCCCATCTAGCCTGCCCAATTTTCTAAATACTTTCATTAGACCCGGGCCTTATCTTATAGTTAGGATAGCCTTGTGCCTATCCCACGCATGCTTAAACTTCTTTAATGTGTTAACCTTTACCACTTCAGCTGGAAGGCTATTCCATGCATCCAATACCCTCTCAGTAAAGTAATACTTCCTGATATTATTTTTAAACCTTTGCCCCTCTAATTTAAGACTGTCCTCTTGTTGTGGTAGTTTTTCTTCTTTTCAATATGGTCTCCTCCTTTACTGTGTTGATTCCCTTTATGTATTTAAATGTTTCTATCATATCCCCCCGTCTCGCCTTTCCTCCAAACCATACATGTTAAGATCCTTTAACCTTTCCTGGTAAGTTTTATACTGCAATCCATGAACTAGTTTAGTAGCCCTTCTCTGAACGCTCTCTAAAGTATCAATATCCTTCTGGAGATACGGTCTCCAGTACTGCGTACAATACTCCAAGTGAGGTCTCACCAGTGTTCTGTGCAGTGGCATGAGCACTTCCCTCTTTCTACTGCTAATACCTCTCCCTATACAACCAAGCATTCTGCTAGCATTTCCTGCTGCTCTATTACATTGTCTGCCTACCTTTAAGTCATCAGAAATAATCCCCCCTAAATCCCTTTCCTCATATGTTGAGGTTAGGACTCTATCAAATATTCTGTACTCTGCCCTTGGGTTTTTACGCCCAAGATGCATTTATCCACATTAAATGTCAGTTGCCACAACTCTGACCATTTTTCTAGTTTACCTAATTCATTTGCTATTTGGCTTATCCCTCCTGGAACATCAACCCTGTTACAGATCTTAGTATCATCAGCAAAAAGACATACCTTACCATCAGGTACCCCACTGGTGACAAGCCCAAGCTTCGAATATACTCCATTGACAACAACCCTCTGTTGCCTGTCACTCAGCCACAGGGATATAGTACAATCTTGTTATGGTCTCCCATGATTGGAATCCGTGACAGTCTTGGAATGGAATCTGTATGACCTTAAATAGAGGACAATTGTTTTTCTAATTGCATATGCTGACATCAGGTGATGTGCATGTTGTGAACTGTGGTAAAAAAAAAATGTTTTTCTGACCCACCTGCCTTTTGCTTTCTATATCTCTTTTTTTTATATATTTTTTTTTTCAATAAAGTACAATTAATAAAAATAATTGCAATATAGTTGAATTTTTTTATTTTTTTTTTAATACCAGATTTCTTGTAATAAAATGCTTTTGGAAATATATGAAGACCATTTAGTATTTAAGGGACACATTATAGTACAAATGTCATTCAACATGAAATATGGATTAGTTTTGGTAAATTCAAGTTTGGTAATCCAAGATATTGGAACTTCTGTTTCCAGAGATAGCATGCATTTATTCACAGCAAAAATGTAATAAAATAAAAATACAAAGTGCAGAAAAAGACCTTAATCCCATTTTTAATCTGCAAATCTTTATATACACAAAATGAACATAAGTTCAAATAAAAGTGATTTAACATATTCAACTGGACATAGTTCACATTGCAAAAATGTCATGATTCATATGTGTTTCTAATTGTATATGATAAAATCAGTTCTAATCTAATCTGAAATGTCTTTGTAAATATGAAATCTCCAACTGGTTGCGAGTATTAAAGAGATATCAACCAGCAACAATATGTCTTTACATTTAAAAAAGCATGATTTCAGTCAAGTCTTGCTTAAAAGTAAATTACATTTAACTTTATTTTAAATCAAATCCATCCTGCTATCTGTCTAATCTCAGGAACTCATGTTTTGTTTAATTGTGTATTTTTAGGAACAGTTACAAAAACTGGAAGCAGAACTGAGAGAAGTGAATAAAAACAAAGAAAAACTGCGTCGAAACCTCCTGGAGCTCACGGAGTATACCTACATGCTGCGAGTGACCCAGAACTTTGTGCAGAGGTCGACTGAGGTACTGTTTTGTTCCTGAGAAAATCTAAAGAGATAGATATAGATAGATAGATAGATATATATTGTTATTTCTAGTTAATGAACTGGGTTCGGATGGATTAGAGTCTCAAGGATCTCAAACTATTTAAAGCAACTCTGTCCTTGTCTAGGGTCTTTGCATAATTTGCAAACATCCTTAAATTTGACTCCTCTGCTTGGTAGGCATGGGCCGAAACCGAAAATTCAGGATGCCCTTAGTCGAAAAATTACTTTTTTTTTTTTTTTTTTTCTCCAAATTATTTTTATATATATTTCCCTTCAAACTTTGATGAAAGATTATATTAAAAATCATTTTGAGGTGACATGCTTTAACCCCTTAAGGACACATGACATGTGTGAGATGTCATGATTCCCTTTTATTCCAGAAGTTTGGTCCTTAAGGGATTAAAGGAATACTATAGTGTTAGGAACAAAAAATTTATTCCTAAAGCAATCGTGTCCTAGTCACTGTTTAGGTGACTAGGCCAGTGCTGCCAAGGTTTATAAAAAAAAAAAAAAAAAAATTATTATATTTGCCTTTTCTCCCTCAGAGCAACGGTGTCTACTCAGACACGATCTGATTAAAATAGCGGAGTTTTACTCAGATCGTGTCTAGTGCCTGCCATACTGACAATTACTAGAGACCGGTTAACAATGAACTGTTACTTATAATTACAGAAACTTCAAACACTTAAAGTTATACTATAGTGCTAGGAATATAAATCTTCCTCTCGTCCCC
Source organism: Pelobates cultripes (assembly GCA_933207985.1). NCBI lineage: Eukaryota > Metazoa > Chordata > Amphibia > Anura > Pelobatidae > Pelobates > Pelobates cultripes. Next base: position 218,109,454 of record OW240916.1, on the reverse strand, counting down.
TGTTGATAAAAGGCTAAAAAAAAAACTTTCTTTACTCACCCGATTTCAGCACTGATGTCCCTCGGCGCTACCCCTCCTCAGACAGGGGGACGACGACCAAATGCGCATTAAGGTCATCCCCATAGGAAAGCATTGTATCATTGCTTTCCTATTGGGATTTAAGTGACGCTGGGCGTCCTCATGCAGAGTGTGAGAACAAGCGTGAGTTAGGCAACATAAAATCCCTGAAGCACCTCTAGTGGCTGCATTGTAAACATGTGACAGGAACACTGCACCCAGACCACTTCAAAGAGCTGGAGTGGTCTAGGTGAACATAGCGTGCCCTTCACTATTCCAGAAATAATACAGGGGGCAGAGCTACATCTATATGAAGTTGTCACATTTATCTGAATGTATAATAAGTGTTTCATAAAGGTTTTAGATGCATGTTCTCAAACTGCATGAAAAAAATCAATAAAAAAAAAGGCAGAGGAAGCCCTTATACACTCTACCATGCAGGTCCTGGGCTACCAGCAGCGGGCACTGTCGCAGCATTGACGCATTCTGATTTGGTCGCCCAGTACACAAAACAGCTGTGGGAGGGGAAAAGGGGCAGAGTAACACTCGCCCTGCTACATGATTGGCGGCTGAAACAAAGCGCGGGCACAGAGATCGCCATACAGTCTGCTGACAATCAGAAGTAATCTTTCATAGTCAGGCTAGCTGCAGGCAGACTGTGAGCTGCCTGACTAGGTTTGCTTAGCGTAGCTTTGCCGGTGAAGGTTCAGGGTGCTGTACTGCTTCCTCGCATAGTGTGTGTGAAATCCCAGCCAGCTCTGGTCGGTCACTAGCTCTGTAGTGCAGGAAAGCATGGAAGCCGTTATTTTATTAATGTAGACAAAATATTTGAAATAGATATATATATATATATATATATATATATATATATATATATATATATATATATATATATATATATATATATATATATATATATATATATATAATATACACACACACGTGTGTAATTTTCGGCCGAAAATTTCGGTGCATCCCTAGTGTCCAGTGGCCATAGGGAACTTGAGTCTTATTTATCTTATTTATCTGAACCCTTGTGACTGTCACCATGATCTTCCTTTTGGTCCTCTTCAGCTGCCAGGAGACCACACCAGTGTTGCACTCTTGCGTATGCCGAGGTAAATAGAGGAATCCTAAAGGCTGGTGAACGCTGGGCTGGATGATATGAGAAATCTTGACAAAGTTAGCTCAGTCTTTTGTAAGGTTTTATCAAGTGTAGGAAAAATACTAAGACAAAGTACAATCAAAGGGTAAACAAGACCCTTTTATGCTTCTTTCAACTTTTCTGGACAATGCTAGCTAAAGTAGCTGCTGGCTACAGCTAGACAGTACATTAGATCATATAGCAGGGAACAAGTCAATAAGCACTGTTACCTTTTTGGGAGTAAGGAAACTGTATATAAGCAGTAAAGGGATAGCTGGAAATTGTCATTCATCCATACACCCATGCATTCCACCATGCACACATTTTGCTGCCATTCTTCACATCATTTCTGTTGGTAAGATTGCTTACTTGTGTTATTTGTCTTTCTGTAATTTTCACTCACTGCATATACATTTAATTTTTGTCATTGTCTCATTTATCCTACAATTGTTAGGATATTCGGACACAAAATTATTTTAAAGGATAATTAAAAGTTATGAGCTAGAATAATTAAGAGTATGAAAAACAAAACAAAAAAACTTGCAGGTGAATCTCTGTCCCCTAAATGCTATAAGCTATGAATGACATAGTTACATAGTTTTATAGCTGAAAAGAGACTTGCATCCATCAAGTTCAGCCTTCCTCACATTTGTTTTTTGCTGTTGATCCAAAAGAAGGCAAAAAAAACCCAGTTTGAAGCACAATTTTGCAACAAGCTAGGAAAAAAAATTCCTTCTTGACCCCAGAATGGCAGTCAGATTTATCCTTGGATCAAGCAGTTATTACCCTACATTGAAAGATTATATCCTTGAATATTCTGTTCTTGCAAGTATGCATCTAGTAGCTGTTTGAACATCTGTATGGACTCTGATAAAACCACTTCTACAGGCAGAGAATTCCACATCCTGTTTGTTCTTACAGTAAAAAAACCTTTCCTTTGCCTTAGACGAAATCTTCTTTCTTCCAGTCTAAACGCATGACCTCGTGTCCTATGTACAGTCCAGTTTGTGAATAGATTTCCACACAATGGTTTGTATTGGCCCCGAATATATTTGTATAATGTTATCATATCCCCTCTCAGGCGACGTTTTTCTAACTAAATAGGTTTAAATTTGTTAACCTTTCTTCATAGCTGATATGTTCCATTCCTTTTATTAATTTTGTGGCCCGCCTCTGCACTTTTTCTAGTGCCATAATATCCTTCTTTAGAACAGGTGTCCAAAATTGCACAGCATATTCAATATGTAGTCTTACCAGTGATTTATAAAGAGGCAAAATGATATTCTCGTCCCGAGAATGAATGCTCTTTTTCATGCATGACATGACATCTGTTGGTAACTTCTATCATACCTTAAGGGAGTCATAGTGGCCTATGACAGTTCCTACTTTGTCTTAGTATATGTTTTGAATGTGTTAGAATTTCATTGAAATTCCAACTTAGTCAATTGTGAGTATTTAGAGGTTTTATCTTTATCAATTTATTTGGTTTAAAATACTAACCAGTGAAATTCATATGCTGAACTGCTTAAAGGACACTCTCTAAGCTTCAACTTTAGCATAATTAAGTGGTTTTGGTGTATAGGCCATGCCACTTTAGTCTCACTGCTCAATTGTCTGCCATTTAGGAATTAAATTGCTTTGTTTATAGATAAGAACTTCAAAAGTTCTGCATAGAAATATCTGATTCAAAAATCAACTTTTTTGTTTCTTTCTTTGATGTAGGCTTTGTGAGTTGCAGAAAGTTGAAATGTTCGGTTTTGTCCAACTCTCTTCCTGACTGCCTAATGTCAGTTCTGTGCATATTCTATTTCTGTCATTGATGTTCACAGCATGCCGCAACAGAAGTAATAATCTTCTCCCTCCATTCCATGGACCTCTAAGGCCCCTGGTGATGTCAGATGGAGGAGATCAAAGCAGGGAGTTTCGCCCAATGTTTTTTGTTTAAGTTTCATGGAGGGCTCATTCTAAGCCTGAAGCTCTTGGAGTAAACCTTTAACTCTGATATAAAGGAGAAACTACATAGACAGCTGCAGTATTCTGCATCGTGGCTTCAGGGGCCAAGCACAGTAGTTTGAACAATACTATTCATATATACAGCTATTTCCAGCCTTCAGATTTGTATTCTAACAATATTGTCTTTCTGTAGCATGAAACGGCTGCACATAGCAGCTATGAGGAATTCCCAGCACTGGAAAAGGAATCTTTAATGGATTATACTTGCATGCAGAGGCTTGGAGCTAAACTTGGGTGAGCAATATTAAAGAATTCTTCTGAATAAAATCATCTTCATATTGTAAAGCCAGCAAAGCCTACTTGGCAGCTCAGAATGCTTTAAGAAACTGTCCACAAAAGTATTTATGGACTGCACAGTATTTGGGGAATTTGTGTTAAAATGTTTTATTGTTTCAACATCCAGTGCAAAATAAACGTTATACATTTCATAGCATACAAAAACATTGCCGTAACAGGCGATTATAGATAATCAAAAGCAATGTTGGTTACATTAGTAGATCGAAATTATGAACTCCTAGCATACAGGACAATAGCACTGTAGAGGGTAGAAACATAGAGTGGCATACCAACATAAACCTACTCTTAGGTAACAAAATGGTAATTTAGCATGATATGGGTCAAGGGAGGCATACTTGCCAAAAACGTGGTGCATTGGTGAGTCAGCTTTATTTAGTGCAATAAATGTTAACTGGTCACATTTTAAATAACCCCTAACTAGATCTAAACAAGTGGATTAATTATATTTCTTTGCACTTTCAGCATATTTGTGAATGTGTACATTATTGGCCAATAAGCTTTATCAAACTGATTTAGTAAACCTTAACAATCAATAGCGTAGAATTGAGTCACTACAATGAACATGACCATATTGTGCTTGCCATGACAATGCATTATAACTCAGTAATATCATAGCCTAAGAAGAGAAGAGAGGGGGGGGAATAAATTCAAATGCTGTATCCAAAATTAAGATCCAATGAACATCTGCAACTTAGTGCGTGTTTCCAACAAAGAAGTAATATGGTAATCTGCATTTTTCTTAACATGTGGTTATGTACAAATCGTGTACTCTCTGCGGTTCGTAAAATAAAAAAATTGGAGCCCCCCTGAATGACTATCCCAGTGTAGCAACATAATGCAAATAAACAGGTGTGAAAGGGCTGTCTGTATGTCTCAAGCATTGAGCCCTCCAGGGCTCAGAGCCCCCATCCATCCCTTCCAGGTCAATCCTAGTCCACCAGCTGAACGTTCCTTTCATGCTGTGGGCACTCGGTGGTCGATGCCCTTACTTTCTAGGGTGCTGGTATGTTCTGTGGGTAGAAAAGCAACTGTTTTAGGGGCCAGAGGCCTGAGCGAACCATGATCGCTGCCTCCTAGCTCCCGGCCGCACTGCCCCTTATTTCTGGAATTTGCTTACTCTGAGGTTATTCTAAATGTTTGGGTATGCAAGTATTATAAATAAAAATGGGAAATATGGTGCAAGTTTTTAAAGAGACACTCAGTGTTCCATGTCAATCCCTTCTCCCAGGTGGTTGTAGCTCCAGTTATATACAAAATTGCTGCAGCTATAAGTTCATCTCACTCTCAACCCTATCATGCTTACTTATAGGTGCAATGTATTCAAATAAGATTCTTGTTTGCACTTTCAGCATATTTGTGAATGTGTACATTATTGGTGAAGCTCAAGCCCAGTTGGATACTATTTAGTTGGTCTGCACCTACCACCTGTTCTTAATAAATAACGCAACAGCTGATAATATAGTTGTTTTGGAATACATTTTTTTGTATTGCAGATTTATATCTGGCTTGGTTCACTACGCCAAGCTTGAGTCATTTGAGAGGATGCTTTGGAGGGTGTGTAAGGGATACACTATCCTCACCTACCAAGAACTAGATGAGTTTATAGAAGATCCAGAGTCTGTGAGTAATCTACTTTGTTAATTGCATACAAGTCTGTTTTCATATACATATATTTGCATATAGCATCATTTTCTCCACATGGTCCAGTCACCATTAAGTTGATGTCTGTTATTGCCATAATCCCTTATTTTGCTTATCCAATATCCAGGTGTGACCACCAGATCAAGCATTATTTATAATATAAAGCACAGTTTGAACTAGAGTGTGTACACAATTCCCCCCAATCGCCCCCAGCCCCCAATTATAGCGTTACATGCTGAAACAATATTTTACACTTGAATTGTATTTATTTATTTTTTGACTTCATGAATAATGGAATGCATAATACATTAATTTAAAATAAAATGTGTTATTCTTTTAGGCAATACATTATTTAATGATTGCTTTTCTCTATTATCAAATTTACCCGTGATGTCTTATTTTTTTTTATTTTTTTTTTTATCTACTCCATGTCTGTCTCTTAACTCAGAATATAGAGATGGCATGCATATACACTTTCCCTTACATACAAAGTATTTTTATTTATTTTTGTGCGTTTACTGGGATGCTCAATTTTGGTATTGCTCATTGATATCCGTTCCTAAGTGAGCAATTTCAATATTTTATCTTTTATGCTGGCATTACTGCATTTGTGACTTATAGTTTTGTCCTCTTATGTTACAAAATGATTTCTTTATTTATACAGAAAGAACCAACCAAATGGGTTGTATTTTTAGTTTCTTATTGGGGAGACCAAATTGGACAGAAAGTGAAAAAAATTTGTGACTGGTAAGTGTGCAAAGTGTAGGTCTGCTTCTACATACATTAAAGGAACTTGCTGATGTGCTTTATGTGTCTGGATTCTGCCATATTCATGATCATTTTATATATAAAAAAAAAAAAAAAATAGAATAGAAATTGTCCCTTTTCTAATTGGGGCAGAAAAACCAATCAGCCAGGCAGGTTTTCTTCCTCTTCTGTTAGCTCCACAGTATGCTAGGGTGCACTTGCTCCTTCCCCCTATTTAAAAGAGGAAAAACTACCGCAACAAGAGGACATAGTCTTAAATTAGAGAGGCAAAGGTTTAAAAATTCCATCACTAAAATATATCTAGTCATTTGTGCACATATTTTCTACAGTAATACATTATATATTTTTTATGATGCTGAAGGGAATTGATCAAAAGGGTAGGAAAATTAAAGGGACAGTTTTATTTGCTGCAATCTTTGTTCTTTTTCACTCCCTTCTTCCCTGTTTTCCTGTCCTTTTTCCCCTCTTCCCCTCAGTTTCCTTTCCCTTTCCATTATCCAAAACTTTTTTTAAATCTAATAAAGTGTAATTCTATTTAAAGTAATATAAAGTAATATCTATTACAAATACGTTGACGTACAAAATCAAACTCCGTTCACACAACCATTTATACCTGTCCCGGCGTGAGAGTGAAGGTGTTAGTTGGAAGGAGTCTAAGGCAAGTCTGTAACGAGAGGCCAGAGTCTCCATCTGTCATTATAAAACACCAAGTTCTCAAGTGAATCTCTGATAGTTAATCTGTGAGGCTTTTTCAGTCCACTTAGGGATTGCCTATGTTCTTTATTTTCTTGCCAAACACACTTTGGTGACCATTAATATATGCACAATTAGAATTTGTATTTCTTCTTCCAATTTGGAGAAATCTAAATGGAACAAAAAGAGTTGGGGGATCAGTTCAATATGGGACTGTTAAACTTGTAAGTTCATTTTCTAACTTGAACTTTAAAGGTAATAGGCAGGTACATTCCCACCATATATGCCGTATAGTTCCAGTTTCCCTCTTGTATCTCCAACAAAGATCTCTAATGTTGGGTTGAAACTTACTTAACCTTTCTGGTGTCAGATACCATCTTTGTCAAATGTTGAGATAATTCTCAAACAGTGAAATACTATGAATAGTTTGTTTTGTCAGATTTAAAGCGGTAACCCATTCACTGGATACAAATTCTGTGCTCAGCTCCCTTTCCCATTTCATAATCCCACAAAGCTTTGTACCCGTTTTGCTCGTATACAATAATTCTCTAATCTTAGAAGACAAATTGGAGCAATTATCTACAGTAATACATTTTTATTTCTTTGTTTACTGTTAACTTGCCCAACAATTGTCAGGGAACTATGTCATTGCCAAACAATTTCATTTTAAAATAATGTCAAGTTAGATACAGCTATGTGGCTACTGTTTGCTTCTGCTTACATATCTGTCTGTAGAGTGGTACATATAGCTTCTAAGTGTCCTTGTTTTTGATAGGTCTGCCATTGCAATGTTAGTGTAAGACAAAGTGCAGCTATAAAACTCATACTATAGTGTTAAGCGTTATAACAATATGTGCTAGTATGTTGGACAATTTAATAATTATTTCAATTATGATAAATGTCTAATATGGTTATTAAACGTGCTGGTCATTCTACCTATTTATTGTGTTTGTTACTATTATTAGCAAATGAGTACGTAAAATTTGTATTCCTATATTTGATTACCATCCACAACTCAAACTAAAATTCTAATGGAACAAATGGATATGCACACATCTTGTTTATCCCTAAAACCTGGCTTATTGCATATTATCAGGCCACATACTAGGACATGTGGGATGACTTGCTAGACACATGAAGACCACTGCATTGATCCCTAGGTAGAAGCAGTACATATTATTTTTCTTTCTTTCTTTTAAAGCAATGCAGTGATTCTGTCCTCTTCTTGTTGATGTTAGTTCTTAGGCGTCAGGTTGGCTTAACATATGAGTTGTGTTCAGTGTATTCCTTATCAAATGAGTTCTAGCACATTGAGTATAGGTAAATGTTTTCATTTTCATCTTGCAGTTTTCATTGTCATGTGTATCCATATCCAAACTCTGTTGAGGAACGAAAAAATATTATGTCAGGGATAAACACACGCATTCAGGACTTGCACACGGTAAGAAAACCTACTCTAACTAACCTTTTAGTGGTCTGTGCACCCAGTCACCCTATCTGAATGTGCATGTTTGAATAACTAGTTCAGCAGAGCGTTTCTGAGCATATATTCTGAGGCCAGGTTAGCATAACTATTTTCTCACAGATTGCTTCAGTGTGAAGACCTTACAATGTATTAAATGGTTTTGTGGTCAGGATATGCTAATTAGTTTAACCATTTACAATTTTTGGTTTTGACAAATACAAATCTTTGGTGCAGAGTTCTATATTGAAAATTGTAAGTATGTGTAGTGGTGCCAAAGATTGAAGTGCCATGACAAACTTTACAAAATCACCAATTGTAAAGGTTGGAAGTGATTAAAACAGCTCAAATGGTAGATCTTTCTTTCTCTTTAAAATGAAAATGATATTCATGTAATGATGTGGGTCAATATTTGATCCACCCTACTGGTTGTAGTCCCTGAATGTAATTGTCGGACATACAGTTAACTTATTCTTTAAAGTTACTACTTGTAATTCTATGGTACAAATAATGGAGGAGTGTTTTTTTCTTCTATTTTTAAAAAATATTTTTAATTTTTTTTCTCTCTTCAGCAAGTTACAGTATAATATGCACACAAAAAAAGTCAGTCCCCTTTTGAGACGTTAGAATGATTTGAGATATGTGATCTCAGTTGATTATAGAACCTGCAACTCAGCTGTTCATCATTCTGAGCTTGGTAATCAGAGATCCATTTTAAAAAAACAAAACGGGTAAAACACCTTTTTGAGTCTATCTGTGAAACAGCAAGTTGTGGAGATTTAATAACTAGCTTGCAAAACTGAAGCTACCACAGAGAGAGGTATAGGTCTCACTTTGATTCTTATGTCACCACAACTTGCTCTTTAGGGGAAAAAGTATAGATTTCACTCTCTAAGGAAGAATAGCAGGCATATCTTGAGAGAGAGTTACAAAATATATCACATGTAAAGGACTAGGCATTCATTAGGCCGGCTTAAAGGCTTTTTATTCCAGCACCAAAAACGGCAACATTTCCGGTCATATTAAGTCTAAATGTTATTCGCTCTTGTCTGCATAGCAATGCTTTGCTAATTGCTCCTTATGGGGTCCATTTCTTCCTATATAGAGTATTTTATGATTGTGTTTTTTCCTCTTTGCTGTAGGTTATATCTCAGACAGAGGATTACCTGAAACAGGTTCTGTTTAAGGCATCAGAATCCATATACAAGTGGGTTGTGCAGGTCAAGAAGATGAAAGCCATATACCACATTCTAAATTTATGCAGTTTTGATGTTACCAACAAATGCCTTATTGCAGAGGTCTGGTGTCCAGTGGATGATCTGCCTAGCATCAGGAAAGGGCTTGAAGAAGGCTCAGTAAGTGATCAGCGAAGCACATTATCTTCAGCTTAGGCTTCTCTTATCATTTTAAAGTTTAGGCGACACCCTTTTTGTATATTTAGCAGTTCAAGTACCTTACCCTTTATTTTAGGGTGTTTTTGTGTGGGGTTTTTAAAATGTATTTTTAAGTTAAACAGATTATTTTTATGGCAAGTTGTAAACATGTTAAAACAGCCTGTGGCATGTACCACATTAACTTCTAACATTGTCTTAATATGCTTGGTAAACACTAGTCCTTTACCAGATTGTACATCAGTTCATCAATGTTATTCTTTCTTCCTAGCGAAAGAGTGGTGCATCAATTCCATCCTTTATTAACCGAATCCCCAGCAGTGACACCCCACCGACCTTAATACGTACCAACAAATTTACAGCAGGCTTCCAGAACATTGTGGATGCATACGGAGTGGGAGATTACAGAGAAGTGAACCCAGGTATGTGCCATGCTAACAGGTTTTGTAATTGGAACATCACTGATCTGCCTGGTAGTAACCAAATTGGCTTGTTTTTACAGCTCCGTATACCATCATTACTTTCCCCTTCCTATTTGCCGTTATGTTTGGAGACTTTGGCCACGGATTCCTTATGTCCCTTTTTGCCTTGTTGATGGTATTGTACGAAACCAACCCAAAATTACATCGCACACAAAATGAGGTAAGGCATTTAGTTAGTGCTCCTCTGTCACAAACTATCGAGATAATGAATTATCAGACCGACTTGGTTAACACTTTCCATCTTTCTTTTACCTCCCCTTCTTTTCTTGCAGATAGTGAGAATGTTTTTTGAGGGCCGCTACATCATCTTGCTAATGGGGCTCTTTTCCATTTACACTGGATTGATCTACAATGACTGTTTTTCCAAGTCGGTGAATATCTTTGGCTCCAGCTGGAACGTGTCTGCCATGTATCCAGATGGTTCAAGGTGAGTGTGACCGTGTAATCGGACAGAGAAAGTTGCATCTTTACCTCTTGCTATTACTTTCTCATTTGCACTAAAGAAAAACTTAAAAAAGAAAATTACATCCACCTCAGAAATATTTCGCAAAAGTGCTAGAGATTTGTTTGTGACGATATGCGGTGTATAGCAAATTTTTACACCACGCGAGAACTGTATAACGTACTTATTCATCAAAGAACAATAGCAGTAATCCATAGTCATAAGACGGTTTACTAATTAAAGCTGAAAAAGGCTGATGGCACAAAAAGTGACATGTGCAACATTCTCCCGTATTGTCTGTTTATAGTCAAGAGCACCAAATCCATACATGTGGTGTCCTTTTGGTCAGTGCCTGATGCTAAAACCTTCCTCTGCAGGGTTCATTCCTTCAGTGTATAGTACTTTTTGGCAGGGTTATTCAATGCAGTGGGAATTCAATGTGAGTTTCAATTTAAGGCAAACGAACATTAAGCAGCTGAACTGGAAACCATCTCCAAATCAGCTGTTATTTCAGTACATCTACTCTGCCCTTTAAGGCATACTATAGTGTTAGCAATACAAACCTGTGTAATTTATATTTGACACAGATTTTTAGTATAATCTCCTGTTGCAAAACAATAGTAATGTTTTTTCATTTAGTATCTCTTTATTATATGTTTTTTGTGTGTACAAAAACGGTTAAAGAAAACTTAGATACAATATATATCCAATAAAACATACAATTATGCATTTAACAAATATATTACATTTAACAATTCCAAAAATACAGCTCCCACAAAGTGCACATTATATGCTGCCATCCCAAACAAAAACAGTAGTAATGTTGGCCGCATTGTGATGATTCTGCTCATTTATGTGTTAATTAAGATAAGTTCTGAAACTTTTATTTCTCCTGCTTGGCCTCATTAAAATACATGTGAAATACAAACAGTGTGGGTGACAAGGTTTAACTTAAGCTTAGGAAAACTCAACCAAATGATGCTTGTGCCATCCCACAGTGAAATCATGGGATGTAGAGGTGCCACTTCTAATCTACACAGCCTCCTGCTGACGCACTGTGTGTTTGCATTGTCTGTCATACAAGTAAAGCCGTTTTAAAAAGAGAAATATTAGAATTTATATTGCAATTTGATTAGATGACATTCTATACAGTGCCACTTTGTCATTCTGTTTTAGTGCTTATTAAATTAAAACTATAGTGTCAGGAATACAAACATGTTATAATTGTTTAGGTTCCTGATTAATTGCAGTACAAAGGTGTTTAAATTTACCCCACCATGCTGTGCCAGTCTCACCTGACTGACACTGCCTTCGTCATTTTTAATGATATCAGCCATTCCAATACTTTCCCATAGGAAAGCATTTGGAGGCTATTGCGCATGCACAGCAAAATACTGCTCTGCGCCAATCTGCATATCCTCATAGACATGCCTTGAATCAATGTTTCCCTTCGGGGAACATTGAGCAGAGCGTGTTGACGCGGAATGTCTGTTCTGCACACTGTGCAGCACTGGATTAGCAAGCACCTCAAGTGGCCTTCTGAGTGACTGCCACAAGAGGTGTTCCTAGGCAGCAATGTAAACTCTCGCTTTTCTCTGAAAAGGCAGCATTTATAGTGCTCAGCCTGCAAGGGCAGGCTATAGACACCAAGACCACTAAATTTAAGCTGTAATGTTTCTGGTGACTATAGTGTCCCTTTAATTTCTCAGACTCTTTTTGATAATAAGCGATTGGCTTAGCATACTCAACACGTACCCAACTCATGTTTATAAAATATTTGTGTACAGAAAATTACAAAATTAGTTGGTAAAATGTTTTAATACCAAGATTTGTGTTTTGCAGTATTAAAAAACATGTAAATTCTACTTTCCTGGCACTGGATCCCAATGTAACAGGAGTATTGAAAGGCATTTACCCTTTTGGCATAGACCCGGTAAGTAATTTTATAAAGTGTTACACTTTAGTGTCATATACACTGATCAGCCACAACATTAAAATCACCTGCCTAATATTGTGTAGGTCCCCCTCATGCTGCCAAAACAGCACTGATGCATCGAGGCATGGACTACAGAAGACCTCTGAACGTGTCCTGTGGTATCTGGAACCAAGATATCGGCAGCAGATTTTTTAAGTGCTGCAACGTGGAGTCCAATGCAACATCTTGGACTTTTGTCATGTTCCTCAAACAATTCCTGAACAATTTTTTTTGCAGTGTGGCAGGGTGCATTATTCTGATGAAAAGGGCTATTGCCATTAAGGGATGTATATATTCTTCAACATTCTCTTGGTAGTTGTCAAAGTAACATCCTTATGAATGCCTGCACCCAAAGTGTGCCTGCAAACTTACTAATCAATGCATACCGGGAACACTCTCACAAGACTTGCTGTTTTGGAGATGCTCTGACCCAGTCATCCAGCCATCACTATTTGTCCCTTGTCAAAGTCACTCAGATCTCTTGGCTTGCAGAAACAAGCATGTAAAAAAAACAACTTTATATTGGCCATATAGCCTTTGTTTAAAATATGTACCAGGACAATGTATATATTTTATACACTGATCAGCCACAACATTACAAACCCTGACAGGTGAAGGGAAAAACATTGATTACACTGTTACAATGGCACCTGTAATATATTACAGTCCTTGGAATCTGTGTGTTGGAAGCATGGCAGATGGGAAAGCAAAAAGATCTGAGTGACTTTGACAAGAGTCAAATAGTGATGGTACGTCGACTTGGTCAGAGCATCTCCAAAATGGTTAGTCTTGTAGGGTGTTCCCGGTGTGCATTGATTAGTACCTATCAAAAGTCGTGCAAGGAAGGTCAACTGGGTCATGAGCTCTCAAAGCTCATAGATGCAAGTGGGGAACAGAGGCTAGCCCATCTAGTGCAATCACATAGACTAGCTACTGTAACTCAGATTGCTGAACCACGTCATGATAGGTGTCAGAACACACCGTGCATCACAGTTGCTGCATATGAGGCTGTTTAGTCACAGAGTGGTCAGAGTGCCCATAATGACCTCTGTCCACTGCCAAAAGTGCTTCCAGAACTGGACGATGGAGCAATGGAAGACGGTTGCCTGGTCTGATGTACCACGCTTTCTTTTAGGTCAGTTGGATGGCCTGATGGGTGTGATGATGTTTATCTGAGGTAGAGATGGCAGCAGGATGCACTGAGAAGACAGGCCGACAAACAGTGTTATGCTTTGGGCAATGTCCTGTTGGCAAACCTGGAGTCCATGATTTAATGTGGAGTTTATTTTGATATGTACCACCTACCTAGAGATTGTTGAACACATACACCTCTTAATGGCAATGGTATTACCTGATGACAGTGTCCTCTTTCTGCAGAATAATGCACACTGCAAAAACTGTTCCGGAATGGTTTGAGGAACATGACAAAAAGTTCAAGGTGTTGCCTTGGCCTCCAAATTTCATAGATATCATTCTGATTGTTGGATGTGCTGGATAAACAAATCCGATCCATGGAGGCCCCACATCACAACCTGCATGATTTAACATATCTGCTGCTAATGTCTTGGTGCCAGATACGATGGGACAAGTTCTGAAGATTTGTGAAGTCTGTATATAAACGCATCAGAGCTGTTTTGACTGCATGAGAGAGACCTACATGATATTTGTCAGGTGGTTTTAATGTGGTGGTTGATCAGTGTATAGGTTTCTATTCAATATACTGTATCTAGAAGTGTTTCTGTATCTAACTATTCTCTCTCTCTCTTTTCCCAGATTTGGAATTTAGCCACAAATCGTCTCACATTTCTAAATTCGTTTAAAATGAAGATGTCCATCATTCTTGGAGTGTCACACATGACATTTGGCGTAGTTCTGAGCGTCTTTAACTATTTGTAAGTGTAAAAGTAATGAATGGTTTCTGTAGGTGTTGTATTATAGTGGCACTGAACACCATAACTACCACATAGAACCGGAAAATCATTACAAAATCATGGTATACCAAACAAAACTGTAATAATTTTGACTAACTAAATAGTGCCCTCCCTCCTCGTTTAAAAGATTATTTCTGATTCTATTCATTCCTTTGTTGCATGTATACATATAATGTACATTTCTGTATAGGTCTTACACTTTTTTGTATGAATGTGACAGCATAGTCACTGCCAATATTTAGGGTACGTTGATGACACTAATAATAGGGTTATTCACCAAAGTGAGAACAGTTTTAATTTAAAGTGAATTTCAAATTTAAGGCCAAAGCTGCTCAACAGGAGAAATTCTCCAAGTCATCCATGCTTTCAGTTCAACTACTCTAGTCTTAAAGTTGAAATTCCCTTTGACTTGCCAGCTATTCTTATTTTAGTAAATAACCCTGTAAGTCAGGGCTCGACATCCCAGGTTGCCATGGGGGCATTCGGCTCATGTAGAGTTTAGGGGGGAGGCAGGCAGCCCGGCGTTCTATCTTATGGAAAGCTGAGAGAAGGAGGCGGGCGGCTGAATAGTGCTGTCGGCGAGGGAGGGAGCAGTAATCTTCCTGCTCTGCTCCCTGAAAAACCTGGCTCCTAACCTTTTTTAAAGCTGACTCCTAGATTCCAAACAAATTTGTCAAGCCCTGCTGTAAGTGTCTTACACGAACAAGTCTTGTACTTTGGTCATATCAAGGAATCTTGTGCCGCCGGTCTTTCCGAACACAAAGCTGGGGCTATTTCTGGATGTCTGACAAGTTTACTGCTGTTTACCATAGGGCAGCATTTAAGAAGTGCTGCTTGTTCATGTTTTAGGGTATTTAGCTAGGTGCCTCAATCATTAGGCAGTGAAGCAGTCTGTGTCTGTAGTTAGCCAAGCTAAGGCTGAGGTTTTGTTCAAGTGACATTTAGCATTCAAATCAGATTTAAATTTGTTTGTTAATTTCTGGTTTTATATACAATTTTCTGTATTTTTAATATATCTTTAATCTAATATATAGGTAGGCTATCTAGGAAGTTGTTTTGTTATTCTGACTTTTGTATTATTATTTGTTGCTAAGGCATAGCCCATATTACCACTAACACTGCTCAGACAGGGTTATTTGCTCAAGTGAGAATTCAAAGGAACTTTCAAATTTTAGGCAAAAGTATGAAATGAAACACAGCTTCCTGAGAATATTTTTCCAGTTCAGCTATTTTGACCTAAAATTGGAAATTAACTTTGAATTCTAACTTTAGTTAAGAAACCGAAGAGAGTTTAAACCGAAACCGAGGTCAAAATTTAAAAAACACTCCAAGCAACATAACCATTGCAGCATGCTGTAGTGGTTATGGTGCCAGAAGTACCCTGTTGCCAGAACTGCTTCTGGTCTGAGTTATATGGTACAGTGGAATTTGAAACTTCCAAATTATCATATCAATTTTTGCCAAGACGAGACACTTCCACTTCACCATATATAACGTTTGGGAGGTTTGGTGTAGTTTGAACATATAACTGACCCAAAACTGGCACCATAACCATTATTTAAGTTGCAGTGTTATGGTTGCCCTTTTTAAGCATAATGCCATACTGATGGAGGGAAATAAATCCACCTTTGCTTTTCTTTTTTTTTTCTTTTTTTAATTCCTAGGCACTTCAAGAAAACATTTAATATATTTCTGGTGTTTATTCCGGAGTTCATCTTCATGGTTTTTATCTTTGGCTACCTGGTGTTCATGATTGTGTACAAGTGGCTTGCATGGTCTGCAGAGTTCTCCAAGGATGCTCCCAGTGTACTTCTCCACTTCATACACATGTTCATGTTTGCAACCGATAAGAATAATCTTCCTCTTTATAAGTCTCAGGTTGGTATTTTCACATGGGTAACTGAAGGCTAAATGTGTCTCTAAATAGGGATTTCCGGTAATGGATGAAATGCTTTATTTTAAACCTCAAACTCTGTAATCTTCAACAGACCTTTAATACTTAAGTAAGTATTATCTACAGAAACCACCATTACAATCTAGGGCAATTTTTGTCGATAAATCATTTAAAAAGTTTTTCTAACAGATTGTGAAAAGCTTATAGAAAATAAATAAACTGAAGCATTAGTATGTTGTGAATATAATTCTCTTTTATTTCTGAAGCTCAGCTATTCTAGTTTTTCTCTCTTTTTTTTTTTTTTTTCACGCAACAAGTATCGATACAAACACACACCTTTTTTATACTGGTAACATGGCAAAGTCAGGAAATGTTGAAATGGGCAGAAACTGTTATTTTATCAAACTTGATAGGACAGTATTGCGCACTTAAATTGGTTCTGCAAAATATGTAAAGACCCCCGATGATGACTTTGCTGCTTGCAGTGTAGTGGCAGAGGAAGAGGTGCATCTGACTTATCATAGCCTGCCGCCGTCGCCATTTTCTTCTGTGGGATCCATCTCAGGCTTTGGCTCTTCATCTGACAGGGTTGTGCTCTTGTCTATGCATAAGAGTACAACACTGATGTCTATAGAGGATACTGTGTGGAGGAGACACTGAGCTGTCCCTAGTAAAGGATGAGGTCTTGACAAAGCTCAACAGCGGTAGCTCTGCCTTTTGTCAAATGTAGGAAAATATAAGACAGTCCTTACTTGATATCCTTTGATTGAGTTGGGATTCCAGTGAGTATTTCGAGGAATTTATGGATTGCATCACATGTTTAACCCCTTAAGAACCAAACTTCTGGAATAAAAGGGAATCATGACATGTCACACATGTCATGTGTCCTTAAGGGGTTAAGGTCACAGAAATCCTAGTGAATTCATGATTCTAATGGGCAATGTGTGCTGCTATCTTATCATTTCCATAAGGACATTATAGTGTGTGTGTTTCTTTAAGATTACTTTTTAGATGTTGTGCAAATGTGTATTTATGTTATTGGTTTTCCTACTTTAGAATGGTTAGGTAATCTTGCTTGTATATTTTATGCCATGAAGTCAGGGGATTTGTAATGTTCTTTCTGCTGATGAGCTAAAATGTAAACATATTTTGGGATATTGGTTATTTGCGAAGTGCCCTTTTGAGGTGTTCTTTTCACAAAGTGTCTGATGTTTCTGTTAAAGTTTCAATAACATGCTCTTTGGAAGAATTGTGTTTGATGTACCCCCAAGTGCATAATGTATGGTCCTTTTTCATGATCAAATAATGGTAATTGGGGCGCTGAATAGTGGGACAGTGGCACTGCATCACATTGTATTGATGAATATCTGATATGCATTTGTAATTTCCCTTTACGCAAAATATTGCTTGAATTTATAGACTAAATCAAGTGCTTGTTAAGGTTTGAGAATTTGTACAAAGATAAAAAGAGAATGGTTTTCAAAAGATATCAATAATATATAAATAGTTATGCTAGTTCTATGTTTATTGCTTTATGAGGGCTTGGAGTATCTTTTTTGTTTCGATTGTATTTTTCTCGTAGTTGCAGTAGGGGATTTTTTATTTTTATTTGTATGTGACTTTAATGGTTTATGATTTTTCTATGCTTTCCTTTTAGTTTGGCATTCAAGTGTTCCTGATGGTCATAGTATTCCTGTGTGTTCCAGTCCTGCTCTTTGGGAAACCCATGTATCTCTACTGGCAGCACCATGGAGGTCAAACATTTGCCAGTTACAGAGTAGGTGTTAAAGTAGTGGAAATGCTTGAGCTTCCGTCTGTCTTGCTGGAATCATCTTATACATGATCTTTTCTGCAGAAAGGCTACCAATTGGTGCGTCATGGAAGTGAGGAGGAGCTATCTTTGCTTAGGTCTCATGATTTGGAAGAAGGAGAGGATCATACAAATAGTGAAAGTCAACATGAACAAAGCAAAGAGACGGTGAGGTTTGGAGACAAGACTTGTGCTGCCTATACTTTGGCCATGTGCATTTGCCTGGAGCCCAGGAGCTGCAGATATATATATTTTTTTATTTTTTTTTATTATCTAAGCTGGGGTTCTTTATGGCATAATACTGCCATTCTATAAAGGTTAATCCAGTTCAGTTCACACAGACAGTGTGTATAACTTAAAATCTTGCTTCTTTTCCTTTTATTTTGTCCCGTTTTCTTTTCCACTTCGTATTTTCCTTTAATAATGTCGTGCTTCTGTAAGCCCCTTTTATTAAAATAATGGCTTGTTTTTGACCATATACTTGGCATGGTCTTCATTCTCCAATACATATGCATATTTTTCTTTATACCATTTATAAATCAATATTTCAAAATCAAGAGCATCTCCTTAAGCAATTTATAGAGAACACTACTAAAATTGAACATAAATAATATAAAGCAAAACAAAAAGAAAACTGAAAAAAATATTCTTGTTCCAAGAAGTGGGTGACAATGGGAAATATTACCTGAAAGTTGCTCTCAACAGCAAGGAAGCCATCCGTTAAAGAAAAAACAGTGCTAATAGTAGATAAAGAGAGAGTGAGAGAGAGTGTGTGTGTGTGTGTGTGTGTGTGTTATATATACACTTTTTTTTTTTGGCATTAGTCCAAATAGTAGCCCCATATATCTTGGCAATTTCTTACAGTAGATACTAATGTAATGATTAAGAGACCCAATTGCACAATTAGCTAGAGCTCTTAAAGCTAAAAATAGAGACTACATAGAAATCACCAATATATACTGTAAGCATAGACCATGTACATCTGTCTGCGTCTATACAACTGGAGATCAAAGGCTTGTGTTCAATAGTTTGTTGGATCTAAATAGAAAAATAAAACAGATCCACAGTACTCAGTGATAAAAATAAATAGATAAAAAAAATATAGTTTACTCAAGAAACTTTAAAACCACTCATAGAACCAAGAATATTAAGTTTGCATGTCGGTGGTCCTGATCTGCACCTGCAAACTGACATAAGACTGTTCTCTTCATGCTGGCTTTTAGGTGAAGATGCTGGTTATATAGGTGGAGCTCATGTTACATACTTTCAAATGTATTAGTAAAAAAATTTTTAAAAAATCTAAATTCTGGTTTTATTAATTTGCCATCTTTTCTCTTTATCCAGGTTTTAAGTGCATGGACCTTAAAAAAAAAAAAATAAAAAAAAAATTGGGCAATGAAGTGTCCCGATTTTGTTCCACCAACTTCCCCAAAATTAATATACTGCCTCTAATTTTATATAAAATCATATTTTTAGCAGATTAATGCTGTCTTTTATTGAGATTCAGTTATGCCTTTAGTTTTTCACTGTTTCAAAATAAGTTTTTAACTCTGGATTATTTTTTGCAGTTTGATTTTGCTGAAATATTTATGCACCAGTGCATCCACACCATTGAATATTGTCTGGGATGCGTATCCAATACTGCTTCCTACCTTCGTCTCTGGGCATTAAGTTTGGCTCATGCACGTAAGTGAATATTTCTAGGCAAGAATATCTTGGCGGGGTAAGCAGGTGGATGTTCGGGTAGATAAACTTAGAACAGTGTCGTAGTATAGCTGATGGTTTAAATGAGACCATTTCATCAGCCAATATGTTGATAGTATTGAACACTTTGGACCAGTGGGCTAGCATCCTCATGGGATTTCATTTCCTGATTTTTAGAGCTCTCGGAAGTCCTGTGGTCAATGGTAATGAGAATGGGACTGAAGGTGGCTCCCGATGTTGGCGTCTTCCTACTGATGCCAGCTGTGGCAGTATTTGCCACATTGACAATATTTATCCTTCTTGTCATGGAAGGCATCTCTGCATTCTTGCATGCCCTCCGATTGCATTGGTAAGTGGCTCTGCTTCAAATTTCATATATATTTACAAAAGCTTTTTGTTTACTCCTGTTCATAAGTATATTTGAATCTGTTTTATCTTTTCTATGGTTGTTCCAAAAATAATTTACTTTTCTTTTTTTCTTTTAACAGGGTGGAATTTCAAAAAAAGTTCTATTCTGGAGATGGATACAAATTTACCCCATTTTCCTTCCATGACATGTGCTTATCCCTTGAAAGAGAGCATGCTCTGTAGATTAAGGGGGCACTCACGCACCCAACCTTGGGGTACACTGTTGAGGCACTTTAGTTTGTTTTGGAAATAGATTTGTTTATTTTTTACAAAATCAATTAAAATATAACTTGGCCAATGATAGAATTACAGACTCTGAAACATTCCGTTGACGACATGCATTAATTGTACATCTGTAATGGAATTGTTATAGCACAAAAGTAGATATACACACTTTGTGGTCTGGTGGTGTAGTAAGTGAGTTTCATTCAAGGCAGTATAGAACTTTCCTATCGGTTCTATCTGTTGGTGCACTGTTACCAACAGAAGGTGCAGGCGCTAGTACATGTTGTCCTTTGTCTCATGTAGTGTTTGTGAGAGCAGAAGGGAGACTCCTTGGCTTACTAGACCACAATGCATGTATGATGTTAAATGGTGTATAGTATATAACTAGTCTATCACAACTTCATTACAAAACACGCTCTTTCCCACAAGGAGAATTTTAAGTAGTCGATACAAAAAAGACTGTTCATTCTGACCATGTTACCTCATATGTAAGCTATACTGGGTTATTTACTAAAGTGAGAATTCAGAGTGATTTCAAACGGAAGTTCAACATTTCCATACTGAAAGCATAGCTGACAGAGTATGTTTCCAGATCTGCTATTTGTACCTTAGATATGAAATTCACTTTAAATTCTCACTATAGTGAATAACCCCGTGTAGTCTTCAAATTATCAGTATTTCCATAGGCTGAAGAAACACCCTTCTTTCAGTTATAT
This sequence comes from Pelobates cultripes, assembly GCA_933207985.1. Lineage (NCBI taxonomy): Eukaryota > Metazoa > Chordata > Amphibia > Anura > Pelobatidae > Pelobates > Pelobates cultripes. Next base: position 218,088,401 of record OW240916.1, on the reverse strand, counting down.
ATGTGAGAATATTTCTGCGTGTATTTTGCTTTAATGTTCTGTAAACCTTTTCTTAACACTGTTTGGGTGACACGTTCTGTTTAATTTGTACACACTGTGCCAAATATCTGTTCACAGTTCTAACAATTTTAACGGATTTAAACCTAGAAATAATAAGCTACATCTACTGTGAGCAGCAATACACAATGTATGTATAAATTCATACAATGTAAACTCATTTGACTGGCAAAAATTAAAATTCCAGCGTTTTGCTTCTAAATAAAAAGAAACCGTTTTCTTATAAATAAGCGTTTTGGAATATATATATATATATATATATATATATATATATATATATATATATATATATATATATATATATATAAAAAAAATTTTTCCCCAAGATAAAACACAAGATGTTCAATTAGTTTAGATTAAAATGAGCACATTTAATCCTCATTTCAAGCATTAAAACAAAATCATAAAAAACAATAAGTGAAAGAAATTTGTTTTCCATTAGTGGAGTGGGATGGTTCATATTAATGTTTATTATATTTAAATTCTTAAAAATTGTAAGACCGTTGTACAGTGAAATGTAACTGGGATGCCCGTGGGAGAACTAGATTTTATATATTTGTAAAGTTGTACATATCTGAAAACATTTGCTTCTGTTACTGTATTACACCATACAGAAATTCAAACTTGACTACTATTTTTTCTGAAAGAAAGTATAGAATATTTTTTACAATCTTCATTTGAAGAGTAAGCCAGAGTAATATTGTCACCTCAAAACTATTTAATATAATTCTTTCATCAAATTTGGAAAGAAAATCTATCTGTTTTTTAAATTAAGTACATGAAAAAAAAAAATCCCAAATAAAATTATATAATCATTCAGTCATATATTTGCACATTGGGTCAGACAGTGTTTGAATGTTATAGTTAGTCTGTTTGACGATAGTTGGTCTCACTGCACAGGGAATGAAGCGGTGAAGACCATAGAGACTATATAGAGGTTTTTCACACTGTCTGATTCACTGTGCACATCTATGGCTGGATGACCCTATCATATACTAAAAGGTAGGGATTATTTTTTCACATACACTTAATTTGCAAAATAAATACTATTTCCTTTCAAAACTCAATGATGGGATTCTTATATTAAAAAAATAGTTTTAAGGCGACGGGTGTCATTTTAAGGGAACACTCCATTTAAAAAAGACAATTTAGCAGATATACTCCAAATTAAACCTGTAATAATTTTGCATGTTTTCTTTAGGGGTATGTGGAAAAATTTGCTTGCAATAGCTGCAGATCTAGTATCTGCAAGTCCTCCTCTTCTTCCATGCCATAAGCTTCCTCTGCTGTGCTGGGGAATAACCACTGAGAAGCCTTTTGAACCACACATGTGTGTGTTGCAGCATATTTATAAGTCATCTTCGAAAGCTTTAGATGTTTGTAGTGTTTCTAAAATTGACACAATGCACCATAACCACCCGTTGTGGCCGTGATTCAGTAGAGCATTGGGTGCTGTGGCTTTGTTTTCTGTTAAATCATTTTAAAGCTTTGCTAAAAGTAGTAATCTCCCCTACAATCAAAACCCGACCTCTCTAAAGCTGCTTAGATAATGTGAAAGTTAAATTACTGTCATCCATCCAACCTTGAATGGCTATGTTAGGCTAGGGACAGCACCCAGAAACTCACTGGACAATAGTATACGGTGTGAACAGTAATGGTTACGTTGCTTAGTTTGCCCATTTAAACATTTTATAAAGTGATACCACAGTTTAAATGCATCTACAACTGACATTCAAATCAAAAAGTAATGAGTTTTTAAAGTTGCAATTGTTTTGTTGCAGGCAAAAAGTAGGGATTTCAAATGTTAATGTAAACCAAATGTTCAAATAAATTCTAAACCATTTCCTTGTGTCTCTTCTTATTAACCCCTTGAGGACGAAGGTAATTGTCCAAGTTCGGAACCAGTTAAAGTTTCACTAAGGTGAAAATTTTAAGCGAATTTCAAATTTAAGGTGAAAATAGTTGAACCGGAAAAATTCTCCAAATCAGCTATGGTTCCATTTCGTCTATATAGGCCTCGAAGAGTTTGAAATTCACTTTAACTTCTCACTGTAGTGAATAACTGTTCTACAATATAAGCTAAGTGTTTGTTCCATGATAATTCTCTTTAAGAACAACCATCTATATTAAAGGGACCGAAAAGGTTATCTTTTAATATCCTATATGTATACCTAACACAACATTAAGTAGGGGGGGGGAATCTTAATTTTGCTTATACTTTTTACACATAAAGCAGAAACTCAAGAGACTAACACGTTAGTACTGATTGTTACATTTCTCATGTCTAGGATCTTAATTAAAAGGACACTATACTGTATTAACAAAAACAATTTTAGCTTAATTAAGCAGTTTGTGTATAGATCATGCCTCTGAACTTTCACTGCTTAATTCGCTGCCATTTAGGAGTTAAATCACTTGTTTCTGTTTGTGCAGCCCTAGCCACACATTCCCTGGCTGTGACTCACAGCCTGCATGAAAACAAAATGGTTGCATTTTCAATCACATGTAACTTATTTTAAAAGGTTTTTGTCTCCTCATCTGTGTTAAAAAAAAAAAAAAAAAAAAGGCATTCAAAACTAAACAGAATTAGCAAAAAAGGAAGTGTAAACATAAAATGACACAGGAAGTGTTTAGAAATGCTGTGTAATTCACTTGCAGGGAGGTATCCCTATGGCTGTATAAACAAAGTGATTTAACTCCTAAATGGCAGAGAATTGAGCAGTGAGACTGCAGGGGCATGATCTATACACCAAAACTGCTTCATTAAGAAAAAGTTGTTTTTGTGACTACAGTGTCCCTTGAACTTTAGAAGTTTTTAACTCCTACTCTGTAGGTTTCACTTTAATAACACACAGGAGGCTCCTGCAGGGTCTAGAAGGCTATTAACAAAGCAAGAGATAAAAAATTTGTAATTAAACTAAATGTGCAGTAAAGGAAGTTTAAACATTAGATATCTCTTTACAGGAAGTGTATAGGGAGGCTGTCTATGTAACATGCAGGAAGAAATGACATGGGCTTCATAAACAAATTGACAATTCCTAAATGGCAGAGAATTAAAATGCCAAAATAAGGCAACCCGAAACTCAGGTTTTTTTTTTTTCCCCCACAACTCTATTTTGGCCTATCTTTTTCAGGTTGGTAATCACTTGGCCACGAGTCAATGTTGGGCGAATGTAAAATTTTCAAGTATCCCTATAAGGAATATTGAGATGGTGGAAAATGATGCAAGCAGTGTGAAAGCGTACATGAAGGGTGATTGAAGTTTGGGATACTGTTGGTACTGTGGCAACTGTGTAGGTATGGGTGCAAGGTGTCCTTAGATGAAGGAGTGGAGAGTCCATTCAGCAGCAATATGGAAGATGCTGTAACATAGGGTGAAGCAGAGAAATGTGATGGAACAGCGGAAGAATTGAACAAGCAATAGTTTGCCCATGGTCCTAATAATATTATACATAGCCCATGTTTTTTCTAGATTTCTTAATGCATTAAAAAAATCTGTCCCTTCAACAATATTTCAATATAACCATTTCAAGTTTCAATAGATTCTGTATTAAAAGGACACTCCACTCCCCAAATAAAAAATAAATAAAAACCACTGTTCAGTAGTTATGTGTTTGTTTTTTTTTCCCATTAAAGTTATCTAAAAACAGCTTGCAAAAATTGCAGTTCACTTGCCTGCTCCCTTTGCAAATCCTCTTCTTCTAACCCTTGAAACAGCTACACCCAGAACTCACAGCACCTAACACTACAGAATTTCCTCTAAGCATAGGTAGCATTTCTGAATAATAATCCCCCGGGTACTCAAAACATTTATAGACGGCTCAAATTGCCTGGATTTCCTGACAAACCAATCCTGTCCACCAAGCCCTCCACCTAATATAGCTTAATTCACACAATGAATACATTTTTAACCCTTAACCCTCCTAACCTCCACCTACAATCTTTACAGCTCAATTCTCCATATCTTAAAAACATCACCTATTCTCACTTCCCTCATTATTAAAATCTCTCTATCCTTTTACTTACCTGTTTCTGCTGACACCATCTTCATTGCTCCCTCTCTACTTCCCTCATCTCTGTATACATCACATGCACTTTACTCATATTTATCCAGTCTTTCTCCACAAACCCCTCCTAAATACAAGCTTTCACCCCACTACTCCTTTAAAACTCTTCCCCCCCCACCCCCTCTTTCCCATCATTTGAAATTAATTTGATTCACCTTTTCAAACCCTTCTCTGCTAACATTGCTGTTATTTATGGTTCCCCTCTCCTCTTCCTTGACCACTTTGCTGCCTGGCTCCCCTACTTCCACTCTTCTAATATTCCATCCCTATTTCTTGGGGACTTCAATATTGCCATTAACCCACTTTTGACATCAGTAGCCTCTAAACTACTTTCAATTACTTCCTCCATCGGGCTATCGCAGTGGGCTAATTCTCCCACTCATGTAGCTGGCAATCCCCTCAACCTCATTCTCTTATGGATATACAGTGTCTAATATCTCCAACACTCCATTTCCTCTCTCTGATCACCAGCTCTTATCATTTGCTCTCAAGTACCCCCTTATCCAACAACCTCAGCCTAACCCTCCTCAATTCAGGAGGAACCTTAATTCTATTGTCCTCCAGCAGCTGTCAGCTGATATTGATTCACAACTGCTATCCATCCCTACCCTCTCCTGTCCCTCACTGGCCATCTCTACATATAACACTACCCTCACCTCTGCCTTGAATGCTGCAGCCCCGCTCCAAACATGCACCTTGAGGAGGGTACGCCCCCAACTGTGGCATACTAAATCAATCCGCTACCTGCAAAGATGCTCCTGCTGTTCTGAACTCTCCTGGAGGAAGTCTTTCACCCAGTCAGACTTTCTCCATTATAGATTCATATTATGTTCATACAGCGCAGCCCTTGCCCTTGCCAAAAAGTCATACTTTTCCTCTCTCATTAGTTCATGCTCCCGCAATCCCAGGCGTCTCTTTGACACCTTTAACTCTCTTCTTCGCCCTGCTGTGGCCACCCCCCAAACTAACCTTACAGCCGATAGCTTTGCATGTTACTTTACTGACAAGATTGAACAGTTAAGGCAAAAATTCTTCCCACCTTGTCATTCTCTTTCTCCACCATATGTAAAACATTCCTTTCCTACCAACTTTCTCCCCGGCTACAGAACAAGAGGCGGCTGCACTTCTCCTTTCCTCTCGCCCCACCACTTGCCTGCTTGATCCCATCTCACCTTATCAGATCTCTCTCCCCTTGTCCTGTGCCTTCCTTAACGCACATCTTCAACTGCTCTCTCTCTTCTGGCGTTGTCCCTGCTGACTTTAAACATGCCCCTGTATTACCTATCCTGATAAAAACATCTCTTGACCCGTCCTCCCCCTCTAACTATCGTCCCATATCCCTGCTCCCTTTTTCCTCAAAGCTTCTGGAAAGACTTGTCTTTGACCATGTGTTTCACTTCCTCAATTCCAACTCTCTCCTTGACCCTCTTCTATCTGGCTTCCGCTCCCTCCACTCTACTGAGATTGTTCTTATCAAAGTTACTAGCGACCTAATCACAGCTAAATCCAAAGGCCACTACTCCATACTAATTCTTCTTGATCTCTCTGCTGCCTTTGACACCGTTGATCATGCTCTCCTTCTTTAAACTCTTCAATCACTCGGTCTCTTTGACTCTGTCCTCTCGTGGTATATCTCTCCTCCCCGGACCTTTACCCTGCCGTCCTGCAACATGTCACTGCTTGCCTATCTTCCATCTCTGACTGGATGTCCTCCGGCTTTCTGAAACTCAATCTCTCTAAAACTGAGCTCCTTGTCTTTCCTCCTCCTAATACTGATCCTCCTCGTTTGCTCTCCCTTCAAGTTAGTGGTATCCACATAAGTCCATCCTTGCAAGCGCACTGTCTTGGCCTCACCTTTGAGCCTCACATCCAGTATGTTGATCTAATAATGTCACTGCACTGTACAGGGAGTGAAGCAGGGAAGGCCATAATACTACATTATATAATAGAGTGGTTCAAGCACTGTCTGACCCATGGTGTATGTATCCTGCTAAATGATCCTGTCATACACTTAAGTTGGGATGAGGGTTTTTTTTCTTTGCTTTTTAATATATACTTAATTTAACACAGAATACATTTCCTTTAAAACATCATAAAAGGATCATTATATTAACCCCTTAACGCCGTTACGGCGTTCTATGCTGTCCCGGCTTTAAAGGGCTTTAAAGTCGTTGCGGTGGCATAGAACGCTGTAACGGCTTAAGCCCCCAGGAGGTGAGATCTACTCCCCTCCGCCGCGATCCTCTTCTGGAGGGCTGCCTGGCCTCCCCTGGCAAATGAGGGCCCCGTGGGCCATGTGATTGCTCTCAAAGAGCGATCACATGGCCCAAAATAGCTGGCTGTGGATCTGCCAGCAGGGGGACTGTCTAAAATATCAGACAGTCCCCCTGCTGGTAGGTAGTGTAAAACAATTAGACTTGTTTAAAATGAAATGAAAAGTATATATATATATATATATATGTATGTAACGTCATGCAAAGTGTATTTTAATACTAATATTAGTATATATATATTAATATTAAAATACACTTAGAATGACGTTACATATATATATAATATGTATATACACATATTATATATATATATATATATACACACACACACATACATACACACACGTATAATTACAATAATAAATAAAATAAAATATTGAAACAAAATTTTATATAAATTATATATTCATATGTAATTTCATTCTAACTGTATTTTGTTATTAATATATATATATATATATATATGTAACAAAATACACTTAGAATGACATTCTATATATATCTATCTATATATAAAATACAAATAACCGCAAATATATATAATATAATTACATAAAAGATTACATTAGTATACACGTAGAATTTAAATACCTATAAATGCATATATATTAAAATTCTACGTGTATATTTAAGTAATCTTTTAACATAATTATGTGATTTGATTAATTAAAATTTGATTGATATGCCTGACAACACAGGGAGAAAGTGCAGAGAATTAAATTTGCAAGCACTATATTTGACCCTGTAACTCTCCAAGACACCATAAAACCTGTACATAGGGGGTACTGTTTTACTCAGGAGACTTCGCTGAACTCGCTGATATTAGTGTTTCAAAATTATAAATTCTATTAAGACGATATTTTAAGTAAAAGTGACATTTCTTTACAAACGAACAGCACTTTTATGGACTATATTATTGTTGTAATATGTTTTACTGTTTTAAAACACTAATATTTGTGTTTAGTGAAGTCTCCCGAGAATAACAGTACCCCCCCATGAACAGGTTTAATGGTGTTTTGGAAAGTTAGAGAGTCACATATAAGACTTGCATTTCATTTTTTTATGACATTGAAATTTGCTTGTTATGTTGCCTTTGAGAGCATATGGTAGCCCAGGAATGAGAATTACCCCCATGATGGCATACCATTTGCAAAAGTAGACAAGCCAAGGTATTGCAAATGGGGTATGTCCAGTCATTTTTAGTAGCCACTTAGTCACAAACACTGGCCAAATATTAGTTTTTTGCTTTTTTCACACAAAAACAAATATGAACGTTAACTTTGGCCAGTGTTTGTGACTAAGTGGCTACTAAAAAAGACTAAACATACCCCACTTTCAATACCTTGGGTTGTCTACTTTTTCAAATGGTATGCCATTATGGGGGTAATTCTTATTCCTGGGCTACCACACCGTCTCAAAGGTAACATTACTAATCTGGAAAAAAATTTCCATATAAGTATTCAATTATATTTCTATAGGTATTTTTTTTAAATGTATTTACAGATGAAATTTGCCAAAGTCACTTTCTGTGCTTGTATATATTTAAGAGTATGGTAGTGCATTTATTTTTAAAGTGTCACCCCCCCCCCCAGTCAAGAGATATACAGAGACAAAGGAGGGACTACTTTGTCTTTGTATTTCTCCTCCACCTGACTTTCAGGGCGGAGTCTGAATGTCGAATGTCGAACAGCTGCTGGAAATTGGCTGTATCTATGGAGGATCCCGCGGTCTCCCATCTGTGAGAGTACTACAGTGACCCGCCAGAGTCACAGTTAAGGGTCTTTGTAAATTCGGCAAAGTCTCAAGACGATAATAGTGCCGCTTTGATAACAGGGGTGCTTGAATTTCTATATAGCACTGTACTTGGGGGGGGGAGGGAGGGGGAGATTGTCCATTCCCACCTCTTTTTAGTTTAACATTTTGGGTCTATTCACTAAACAGTTATTTGTGGTTGTGAATAGCCAAGTTAAAAAACAAAACCTCCAGTTTGATTCCCCCATCTCCAAACATGACAGGTCACAATTTAACAAGTCTTTACAAGCTCAAAGGGACACTATAGTCACCCAGACCACTTCAGCTCAGTGAAGTGGTCTGGGTGCCAGGTCCCCCAGGTTTTAACCCTTCAGATGTAAACATAGCAGTTTCAGAGAAACTGCTATGTTTACATTATAGGGTTAATCCAACTTTTAGTAGCTAAAGGCGCTTCTGAGAAATTCGCATCCAGCGTGCAGAACGTTCATAGGAAAGCATTAAGAAATACTTTACTATGGACTGTTTGAATGCGCGCGCGGCTCTTGCCGTGCATGCGCATTCCGCTCCACTCGGGAGCTGACGTCGGCGGGGGAGGAGAGGTCACCAGTGCTGAGGGAGCCTGGCGCCGCTGGATTAAGGTAAGCAGATGAAAGGGTTTTAACCCCTTCAGCGCCAAGGGAGGGGGGCCCTGAGGGTGGGGGGTCCTAAGAGTTATACAGTGTCAGGAAAACAAGTTTGTTTTTTTGACACTGTAGCGATCCTTTAAAACATTACAGCAAGCATGTCGAACTTGCGGCCCGCTCCTCACTCCTCCCTCGCGCCCACCCTCTGTTGCCGGCAGTGGCATACATACCAGGGTCGCAGGGGTCGCGGCTGCGACCGGGCCCAGCCCACCAGGGGGCCCGGCCGCCCCTGCGACCCGGTATGTACCCACAGGGCCAGCCTCTTCTCCTGGGGGGCCCAGGAGCCGGCCACCTCAGGGCCCCCCGAGGCTGGCCCTGCTGACACCCGGCAGGCAGACGGGAGGGTGCGCGAGGGAGCACTCTACCCTGAGTACTTCCTCTTCAGCTCCCTCGCGCACCGCATAGGGATGCCGGAGCCGGAAGATGATGTCATCTTCCGGCTCCGGCATCCCTATGCGGCGCGCGAGGGAGCTGAAGAGGAAGCACTCAGAGCAGAGTGCTCCCTCACGCGACAGCCAGACAGCCCGCCCAGGAGCCCAGCAGCACCACTGGACCCCAGGGAATCCCCCCAGCACTCCAAAAGGTAAGGAGGCTGGGGGGATTAAATTTAAAAAAAAAATGTGTTAGTGTGTGTGTGTTAGTGTGTGTGTGTTAGTGTGTCTGTTATTGGGTGTGTGTCTGCTAGTGAGTGTCAGTGAGTGTGTTACTGAGTGTGTTTGATGTCTGTTATTGAGTGTGTGTTTGTCAGTGAAAGTGTATGTTTTGTAAGTGAGTGTGTATGTATGTCTGTCACTGAGTGTGTGTCTGTCAGTAAATGTGTGTGTCTGTTAGCTAGTGCGTATGCGTCTGTTCGTGAGAAGCATTTACCTTTCTCCAGCACCGGACTCCCTTGGCGCTGGGGATCCCTCTGTATCTCAGCTCCGAATGCACATGTGCGGCAAAAGGTGTGCGCGCATTTAAACCGCCCATAGAAAAGCATTACTCAATGCTTTCCTATGGACATTCAGTGTCTTCTCACAGTGATTTTCACAGTGAGAATCGTGGAAGCTCCTCTAGCGGCTGTCAATGAGACAGAGACATTCTCTGAAACGGCTATGTTTTCAGCTGCAGGGTTAAAACTAGAGGGACCTGCACCCAGACCACTTCATTGAGCTGATGTGATCTGGGTGTCTGTAGTGGTCCTTTAAAGGACCACTATAGGCACCCAGACCACGTTAGCTTAATGAAGTGGTCTGGGTGCCTGGTCCAGCTAGGATTAACCTTTTTTTTTTTTTATAAACATAGCAGTTTCAGAGAAACTGCTATATTTACACTGAGGGTTAATCCAGCCTCTAAAGCCTCTAGTGGCTGTCTCATTGACAGCCGCTAGAGGCGTTTGCATGCTTCTCACTGTGAAAATCACAGTGAGAAGACGCCAGCGTCCATAGGAAAGCATTGTAAATGCTTTCCTATGAGACTGGCTGAATACGCGCGCGGCTCCTGCCGCGCATGCGCATTCAGCCGTTGTTTTCCTGGCACTATAGTGGTCCTTTAAGTGTGTATGCATACCGCGGTCGTGGGGTCACAGCCCTGCAACCCCTGCGACCAGGTGCCCGGCGCCATGTGTTGCGGCCCTGACCCGCGCCAAGTAAGCGCGCGGGGGGGGGGGACCACGGATCAATTTTCGCACCGGGGCCCCATGGGTCATGTGTACGCCACTGGTTGCCGGGTGCTGGAATATAAAACCGCGCACATGAGGGAGATCTCAGAGAGAAGATTCCCACTGGACCCCATCGATTGGCCCCACACCATCTCCCAAAGATTGAAAGCAATAAATAAAAATGATTTGTGAGTGTGTGCAAGAATGTAAATGTGCGTGTCTGTCAGTGTATGTTGTCTCTGTGTGTGTGTGTTGGTCAGTGTTGCAATGGCCGTGGCTGGACACTGGAGGAAATGGAGGTGCACAGAGGCACGCAATGCCACGTCACGGCAACGTGCTCCACCTTCAAAAGTTTTTGAGGAGTAGCGGGAGGACACACTTTGGCACAGGGTTCGGACGGCGCTATTGGGGTATACCAGAGGCTGGACTCCGGAGTCGCATACTGGCAGTGGCAATGTGAGTGGAGTCTGCTTGTTGGCTAATAGTGTTTATTTTCTTTAACCCCTTCAGGACCGCTGACAGTTCAGGACCGTCAGCGGTAAAACGTGCGTTTGGACCACTGACGGTCCTAAACCGTCATAGCGAAAAACGGGCTGCGGGAAGCGATCAAAGATCGCTCCCGCCGGTATAACACTGTAACTATCTGCCAGACATCCCAGGCAGATCGTTCACAATTGGCTGCTGTCAAAGTGGGTGTTACAAACACTCACTTTGATAGTGATCTCTGCCCCTCTCTCCTCTGTAGCGTTTTGTGAGGCGAGAGAGACAGAGATTGTGATAGTTTGTTGCAGCAGTGTTCAGTGACCATCAGAAAGTATCAGTATTTTATTTTAAAAAAAAATCACCTTTTAACCCCTGCCAGATCTGTTACAGCAATGCTTTTGAACTGTCTATATATTTTGTTTTGCCCTTAAAGGATTAAAAATTTTTTAAAAAATCTGTGTTTTGGTCTGTCTTAGTCAGTCAGTTTCCTTCCCCCTAATCTCCATTAGATTTTTGTGACAGGAGTTAGTTTAGGGATTGCTGTTTAGTATGCTCACGGGGATTATAAAGAAGCCATCGATTCGCTCATTCTGGAGCACCAACCCAATAATGTCTAGTCCAGTATTCTCCCAAACCATGCCTAGAGCCAGATACGAGTTACTGCTTTTTACATTTCAGTGACAATACCCTCTGTCACCCTAGAGATCACCCCCAATACGATAGGCTTCATAAAATACGCCCACTGCTAGACCATTTTCAGGACAAATTTTCGGATGTTTATACCCCCCAACAAAATTTATCCATTGACGAATCGCTAATGAAATACAAAGGGAGATTAGGGTTCAGACAATACATACCCTCAAAGCGCTCTAGGTATGGCATAAAACTGTTCAAACTGTGCGAGAGCGAAAGTGGATACACGTTTGCCTTTCGTGTATATGAGGGGAAAGATGGTCAACTGGACCCTCCTGGCTGTCCTGACCCCCTGGGGACAAGTGGGAAACTTGTATGGGACCTACTAAACCCCTTGTTTAATAAAGGTTACCTTTATGTGGATTATTTTTATAGTAGTGTCCGTCTGTTTAAAACACTTTATGGTTTACAGACACTGGCCTCCGGCACTGCCAGACTTTCCACGATCTCTCATAGAGGCAAAATTAAATTAAAAAGTCGAATGTAAAGCACTTCACAAAGCTGAAGTGCTTGAACTAAAATTTAGGGACAGGAAGGATGTCAACATGCTAACCACCATCCATGACGAACGCATGTCAGATGTCTCTGTCCGGGGCAGAATTGAGTCCAAACCGGTTTGCATCAGGGCGTTTAATAAGTACATGGGGGTGTTGATTTGGCTGATCAGCTGATGCAGCCATATCTTATTTTAAGAAAAACCAAAGCATGGTATAAAGAGGTGGCTATCTGATGCAAATAGCAACCCACAACTCATTTTTGCTTTTTAAAAATATAATCCAGGGAAAACCACCTTTCTCCAATTTCAGTTGAAAATAATTTCTTTTACAATTTATGGAGATGGACAAGTTCCAACAACGGTGCAAGCTGAGTCCAGGCATTTTATTTTTAAGTTACCGCCAATTGCCAGAAACATTGCCGGGTCTGTTTTAAAAACGGGAAAAGGACGGACACCCCTTTTTACTGTCCTGATTGCCCTTCGAAACCAGGACTGTGTGTAGGAACATGTTTCAAGCTGTACCACGCAGAACAGTTGTAAGAAGTGTTCCTGAATTTTTATTTTATTTTTTTGTTTCTTTGGAAAGCAGCAATTTTTTGTTAGCTAGTTTCCTTCCCCCAAATCTCCAGTTAGATTCTATTTGCAGGAGTCAGTTTAAAGATTGCTGCTAAATGTACATTTGCTACCTGCACATTTGGTCTAACAAGTTTTCTGGCAGTAACACATAACCAGCTAGCCAAAACCAGATGACGTGTGCATAAAAACCAGAATTTAAAAATTACCACTACACTTTCTCTGTTTTTTGGGGGGGGCAAAATGGTTGGGGGAAAGAAGTCAAAACACCCCATCTTCTATAACCTTTGATGTCTACCTTATAAAAATATATACTATATATACTTTCATGATGGTAACATTAACTGGGGGGTGCAAAAATATGTCAAACTGAAGATAGACCAAGCATACCTATGTATTAAGTTGAAAAACTGACATGTACAAGTTCTGATTGTTGCCTTTTGGCCCCCAAACAACCCAGCAACCCTATACATGGGGGGTATCACTGTACTCGGGAGATGTTGCTGAACATATTGGGGTGTTGTTTGTCAATGTTTGACAAAGCCTGGTAGTAGAATTAGTGCATGGAAAGTGTTAAAATACCACCATGTGGGGGGCGGAGCTTGGCAGCCAAGCTGAGCGGCTGCACATTAGACGAGCTCCGGGCTAAAGTGGGCAAAAACGCGACAAAAATCCTGCAAACGACGCACTCCATGCCTGCTTTTGAGCACCAGAGACAGGGGTCCACCGCTACAGCGATGCACAATCAGGTCTTTGGCCAGAATCGGCGGTTGCGGCCGTGGGATAGATCTGAGGCCTACATGGGGTCTACCCAGACGGCACGAGGGAGGCGGCCGATCACTCCACCGACTGTGGCCTACATCACAGACGGTCTTGCCGGCACACTCCATTCCCCCCCCCTGCCGGAGAGGGCTATCCCGGCAACGACAGCCTGCAGCCCAAGACAGGGGAACCGAAATCGTCTTACCTGCACCATCGGACCAACGATGCACAAAATGGCAGACCCCATAAATTACCCAGCACCTGGGCCCCCGCTGCCCTCACTATCGGAACGGCTTGACCGTCTGCTTGCTGATTTTTGGGGCAGGCTCTCTACCCGCAGGTGCACCTTGGTTGAAACCCTGCCGACTGCAATCCCACGAAACTCCGAGGAGCAGCCTGCGACTCTGGGACGTGCCTCAGGAGAGAATTGGAAAGCAGGAAGAAGGAGACGAGCTGATAGACGACAGCCCCAGTATCTTAATCGCCGACCAGTGGTGGGTCACTCAATGCCACAACATGGACTCACCACATGGTCACCCCCTCAGCGCCCCTTACCTCACCAGTTTGCTCAACGAAGGGGAAGAGTGCGGTACCCACAAGGAGGAAAGCACCAGAGCCACCTCCGGTCTAGCCTAAACCCCCTACACGCTACAGGGACTGGTCCGAAAAAGCTACATACCTCTGTGCAAACACCCACATGGAACACCCGCACGTTGCCTCCCTGGGAAGCCTGGAAGCAGTCTCCATCGACTGAAGGGGTCCGCGGACTCGCTCCCCGCCCAGCACCAACCTTGCTACCTACAGGGGTCGGATGAACGGAGAAAAGGGCCCCCAGAATGTGAAATGCTTAACCACACACTGACAGACACTATTTACCTGTGGCAACACTACCCGAGTGACCCGTGATACATGATTAAGGCTTAATTTAAGTGTTATGTTTTTCTTTTTTCTTTTTCTTTTTCCCCTCTCTTTTCACATTTCCCTAACCATACTCTTAAAGCATGTGCAATAAGGTGACGAGCACAGGGGCTGACATCGGTAGTTCAACTCGTTAACCTAACTATGTTCATGTTTAAGTATGCACTGGTTATGATGATTAGCAATAGTGAGCGAGAGCCATGAATCTAACATCTGAGATAGGATTCCCGAAATATTAACCAATCTGTCCAATCACTTTTTCTCTGTTATATCTATTGACAAGCTCACCTAAACCTTAGACATGCATACTCAGTATACAGGATATTCTCCTTTACTTGCTCTATAAATGCAACAGCAATATCAAAATAACCAAAGCCCTATAATCGAGTGGTTGTCTCACTTTCCATGTATATTTCACACCTAACCCATAGGTATGCCTGAGGGTCACCATCTATCTATGTATAATCTCTCACGCACCGGTTAGATTAGAATCTTGAGTTATGCTTGTTTGTATCTTGTTACGTAAACCTGCAGACTACGCTATATAGCATTTTACCTACCTAGCCTGCGACCTATTACCTCTACTAAATATAAAACTGTGAAAGAACTACCGCATACCCCAATGTTACTAATGTCGAAAAAAAGCATGAGGATTGCCGTCGGGGTACCCAATGCAAGTTTGTTATGTTCATATGCACTGCAAAAATAAAGAATAAAAAAAAAAAAGAGTAGCCATAGAAAATACCACCATGTGAAATACCCTACGGTGTCTACTTTTAAAAAATATATGGTTTGATGGGGGTAAAATACATTGGCCGGCTTCAAAAATGTCCCAAATAGGACATGCGTGCAGGTTGACTACATGTCAAAATTCCAAGCTGGGAAACTGATATGCGCACCTGCCAAATGTGGCCTCTTAGCCCCCAAACAACCTGACACACCTATACATGGGGGGTATCCCTGTACTCAAAAGATGTTGCTGAACACATACTGGGGTGTTGTTTGGCAGTGACACATAACAGGATCTCTTAATTCATGCCTAAAGTACAATGTGTGTGAAAAAAAAAGAACAAATGTACTACCTCAATGTTTGACAAAGCCTGGTGGTAGAATTATTGCATGGAAAGTGTTAAAATACCACCATGTGAAATACCCTAGGGTGTCTACTTTTCAAAAATATATGGTTTGATGGGGGTAAAATACATTGTCCAGCTTCAAAAATGTCCCAAATAGGACATGCAAGCAGGTTGACTACATGTCAAAATTCCAAGCTGGGAAACGAATATGCACACCTGCCAAATGTGACCTTTTAGCCCCCCAACAAACCTATACATGGGTGGTATCACTATACTCGGGAGATGTTGCTGAACACATATTGGGGTGTTGTTTGGCAGTGACACCTAACAGAATCTGTGAATTTATACCTGAATTGCAATGTATGTGAAAAAAATAAACTACCTATGCAAAGTTTGGCAAAGGTTTGTGGTAAAATGGCTGCATAGAAAGTATCAAAATATTCTTAGATGAATACCCTGGGTTATCTAGTTTAAGGAAAATATATACATGTGGGGTATTTTTTGGAGATTTATGACATAACAGTGTTACAATGTCACTATTGATACATTTGAAAAATGTACATTTTGAAACAGCAATGTCCTACTTGTACTTATAGCCCTATAACTTGCAAATAAAAGCAAAAAAAAAAAAAAAACGTAAAAATTGGGTTTTTTTAAACTCAGGACAAAATTTTGAATCTATTTAGCAGTTTGTTTCATTCGATTTTGTAGATCAGTAAAAGATTTTTTTAAGTAGAAGTCAAAAACGTGTTTTTTTTTTAATTTTTCACCATATTTTATTATTTTTTTTAAAATTAAATTATATGACATGATAAAAATAATAGTATGTAAAGAAAGCCCTTTTTGTCCTGAAAAAAACCCCAATATATAATTTTTATCGGAACAGTAAATGAGAGAGCGTAAAATTACAGCTAAACACAAAATAGCTCTGGTCCTTAAAGTACAAACATTGCAAAAACAGTCCGGTCCTGAAGGGGTTAAACATAGGCCGGGGTTTAGTAGATGGGGGGGCTGGGATTTAGTAAAGAGTGGGGTTCTGCGGTTTAGTAAAGGGTGGAGGCCAGGGTTTAGAAGAGAGGGATGCTGTTGTTTTTTTTTTTATTTTATTTTTTAATACTGTACTTTTCAAAATAAACCTTCATTGCTATGAAAAATTTTTTTTTTGCGACCAATATAAACATAAATCTTGTTTATTTGGCCTGTGCTAGCATTTGAGTTTGACATGCTTGCATTACAGTATGAGAGATATTCACTAAAGTGTGAATTACTGGCAATATAAAGTGAATTACAACGTTTTCAGCCAAAATACCTGACTGAAAACAAGTGGTGAATAAGAAGTTGCTTTGATTATTTTAAAATGATTTTTATCCCTGTCCCTGATTTCATTAGTAGATTAACTTGTTTTGGAGAATAGCCAGTGCAGTAACACATTTATTTCTCTACTACAATGTGTACAAATTATACACTGAAATGGACTGGGAGTATACAGTAACTTGTTTTAATGTAACTGCTGCTGCTGCTGTTACACAAACTCAACTAAAATCTACCAATCAGCATGTAATCCGCCCTCTAGCCGGGCGGAAGGATTCCACACAGTCTGCGTCTGCGCACACCGAGATGTAGTCCCGGCAGCGTGGAGTTGCCATGGAGACAGCAAACTGACTGTCATTACTGGGTTTTGAAGATGGCTCTGGACGACCCGCGTTTGGAATGGATACGGGACCGGGTGTACGGGGCGTTCGGCCTGTCCGACCCGGCCTGCTTCGAGGAGCTGCTCAACCGTAACGACGGGCAACACGAGGGCAAACTGCTAAAGTTCCTGAATGAAACCTCGGCGGAGGAGGGCGCTTCGACCCTGCTCTTCTTCAAGAGAGTCCGGGAGGAGGAGGTCGAGGTGGAGATAGCGATAGGTGAGTGAGCACTCAGTCATAGCAACAGCCTGACTGCAGGGACATGGCCACCGTGCTCAGCCCTCTGGCACTCTGGGTCACCATCAGGGCTATTAAACTTTCACAGATTTTCACCTCACCCCCCTCTAGAGTTTGCGATTAACTTTTTAATTCTCCAAAGTTTGCTGTTTAGGTAATAAACCCCATCATGATCTGCAGCTTGGGAGCTGATCACAGGGGAACTATTTGTGGCAAAAAGTACAAAATAAAGTTTTTTTTTATAAAGCAAGTATTGTGGAGGATTGTCTAAGGATGGGCAAGTTTTGGTAACAATATTAACCTGTAAGAGAATCCGATAAGGGTTATTTACAAAATGGGGAATTGATAAGGAACTGTAAAAAATTGTCAAATTGATTATATTCTCCAACTCAAAGGGACACTATAGTCACCAGAACAACTACATCTTAATGTAGTTGTTCTGGTGAGTATAGTCAGTCCCTGCAGGCTTTTTTGCTGTAAACACTGCATTACTGCCTAGGAACACATTGAGTGGCAGTCACTGATATGGTCAGTGCTGCACACTCATTGATGTTCAGCATCTCCACGCTCTGCATGGAGACGCTGAACTTTCCCCATAGATATGCATTGATTCAATTTATGTCTATGAGGAGATGCTAACTGGCCAGACCTTGGCTCAGATAATCAGAATTGACTAACTCAGCCAATCCAATGCTTTCCCACAGGAAAGCATTGAATTGTCTGAGTTCGCCAATTCTGATTATTGGAGGTATCGTTGAAGTGATTATTGTGTCTAGAGTGCCCTGACTTTGTTCTTGAACACTACAGCATTAAAGGACCACTATAGTGCCAGGAAAACATACTCATTTTCCTGGCACTATAGTGCCCTGAGGGTGCCCCCACCCTCAGGGACCCCCTCCCGCCTGTCTCTGGAAAGGGGAAAAGGGGTAAAACTTACCTTTTTCCAGCGCTGGGCGGGGAGCTTTCCTCCTCCGATCCTCCTCCGTTCCTCCCCGTCGGCTGAATGCGCAAGTGCGGTAATCGCATAGGAAAGCATTATCAATGCTTTCCTATGGACGTTTGCGTGCTCTCACAGTGATTTTCACAGTGAGAATCACGCAAGCGCCTCTTGCGGCTGTCAATGAGACAGCCACTAGAGGATTTGGGGGAAGGCTTAACCCATTTATAAACATAGCAGTTTCTCTGAAACTGCTATGTTTATAAAAAATGGGTTAACCCTAGCTGGACCTGGCACCCAGACCACTTCATTAAGCTGAAGTGGTCTGGGTACCTAGAGTGGTCCTTTAAGAATACAAGCATGTAATCCTAATGCTACACTTACCTAGTCCCTAGTTAGATTCAGCCTCCCCCTTGTAACATGTAAAGAAAATATTATAGGTTTTACTAACCTTGTTTTCAGGCGCAGAGACTTAATTTGTGTTGCTGCCCGTTCCTCCTCCTTCATTGGGGTGAAGTGGTCTGACTCCCTTTATTGGTCCTATAATGTTTTCATGTTTAATGAGACCCCCAGCAGCTCCTCCCCTCTATGCTGCTTGGGTTAACGAGGAAGCATTAGCCTGAGTAATAATGAGAGGCGGTAATTGGTGAGAGTGTCAGCTGACATGTTTTAGCCTATCACAGCACCCATTGATGGTGTGAATTGGTATGGCTAGTACAAAGCGTGTAATCTCTCCATTAGCCATACCTTCAGTGGGTGCTGGCATGTGGGTTACCTGGGACCCTCATTTAGTATTAAGCTGCTTTAAAATGTTTGTAGTGCAGACTTAGTCCCTTTAAATTAAAGCTGCATTGTCATCTGTGGTATCTTTGCAAATCTTTTTTACAACCTCATCCAAAAGCATCTATTGCACATACACATTGCACAAAAGAAAGCCTGTCCCCATCAACCATTGCAGATGACAACTGATGTAAAGTGGGAAAATGAGGAAAAGGCATACCCATAAGTGTCCAAGGTATGGCAGGGCCATTCTGTTTTTAAATGGTTGTGCTGAACCTAGGACACTTGAGTGTATGCCTTTTCCCACTATCTCAGGTTGGTTTCCCCAGATGCAGGGACTGTCCTCTAACAGATTAGTGCTATGCACATTGCACCCCAATTTGGGCCAACCAGGGAGGCTGTCACTCAGCCAAGTCTGCATTGGAATATTAGCATAGAAGCAGAAATTCCATTTTTTTTTTTCACAGTAAGTGTAGGATTTTGTAATGTGAAGAACAAGCAAAGGGTGTCCATTTACACCCCTTCTGTAGAAATGTAGAACAACACAATGGGGCTTGGCAGAGGATTTTGTTTCTGTAGAGGGTTAAAAACAGGGGCTGGGCAAAATGAAGGGAATCAGGGTTTTATTGGTTACCCTATTTTAAATAGATTGTGGTAAATATATATTAGATTTTAGTTATAGTTATAGTTATACTAACATTTATTTTCTGCCTCAGAGCCAGAAGAGTTTTTACAGCTTGACAATGTACCACACGGTGACCACATGATTAATAAACTGGAACTGGAGGAGCTTGACAAAGAACTTGTGGACACAGATTTGGTCCATTCTTCAGATGACAGTGAGTATTATTACAGTCAACTGCCTTGTTCTTATTTTTGCAAGTCACACAAGTTATCTGTATCATAGTTAAACAGTTAGAATAACATTGTGCCCTATGTCATATTACTCAGTAGCACAAAAACCTTCTATTATATACATGGTAAAAATGTAACTTGGACAAAGACAAATAATAACCAACCAGTAGAGTCGCAGCTCTAACAGGACAGTCACAGTTTAGGACTCCTTTACTTCCTCACAGTTTGTTCTGTTTAATTTTACACCACATGGTACTTGTTATGCTATTGGCATATGACCCTCCTCCCATGTTTAGATTTCATCACCAGAAAAATATTTGAAAAGCTGAAGATTTGTCTTATCAGGTACAAGTAGGTGATATTATGTTCATAGTACAATTAAACATCCCAGCCTTTTGATGATCACCCTTACCACAGTGTGAATATAGTACATGTACTAATACATTTAAAAATAAATAAATCTCAAAATGAATGAAATCTCTTGGCAAGTTAATAGCAGGCACCATGGCTAAGGATTTGGCCAACAGTGGACGGACATGTTTTGTACACAAGTTATTCTTTGCACTTGTATTGTAGAACACGCGCAGGAACCACTGAGAGACACTGTGACTCCAAATAAAGATCTTGCTGGAAAAGCTATTATCAAAACAGAAACATCAGAGACTGCAAGTGTTTTGGGATCCACTCATGAGGAAAGCCATGAAGAAGATGCTCCTTCATTTCCCCTTACTGTGAGTATAAATATATGTATTAAGCCTAACTTTGCTTACAGCTGTTAACCCCTTAAGGACCAAACTTCTGGAATAAAAGGGAATCATGACATGTCACACATGTCATGTGTCCTTAAGGGGTTAAAGTGCATCTGTCACCTCTAAATGTTTCATCAAGATATGAAATACTCATACTGACTGAGTTACAATTTCATTGAAACGCAACACAATCCAAAGATATCATAAGAAAAACTAGGGACTACTTAGCCTTATGGGCAAGTTGAGGTTGACTTTGCCATCAGCTTCTGTCAAATCATAGCGACCCTCGCAAACTTGCATGGCATTTTCCAAGTAGATGCCTAAACATGCGTGAGTACTCCTAAAGCATCACAGAAATATGATCTGTCCCTTTATGTGCTGTGAAGGGAAGTATGTTATATATGTAGCTCACTGGGATTCCATACCCCACTAAGTGCAGAAATTACAATTTTTTTGTTAAAGGAACACTCCAGTCCCTTAAAGCTTTAGGGGGTTAACTGAATGTATTTGCTGTATTATTTTATAAAATGCCGATTTCAAGGGAAGAAAGGGTAGTACATGGGAAAACAAATGTTTGTCCTCGTTTATAATTGTATAACATATATTAAGCTTTATATTTGCTTACTTTCTTCCCTTGCTCTTTGCTAAATATTTTGCAATGTCTCTATTTCCAGAAAATGATTAGACAGACAGTTTACCGCACTTTTCTTCATGTTTCATTCAACTGTATACCTGAAGAATTTGCAAATTCAAATGCTTTATATTTTCTCCGAAACAGTCAAGGTAATATCTCTCATTGTAAACATCTTTATTTTATTTATTTTATATGATTTTATTCTACATGAAAAGCATATGATGGCGATGTCCATCTTTAAGTCATTTCTTGTTCAGAAACATCCACATGCAAATTGTATTTGTGAACCTTGGCATTAGGTGAGATATAAAAAAGTGCGCTCTGGGCCTCTTTTTGCCTTTTAAATAGTGCATGGTTTTGGAGAATAATTGGTGCTTTCAACCAAAGAAAACTTAAAGGATTAGGTTAACTCAGGACTTGCAACGAAATAGGGTGATACATTATATGTATGCTTTAAAAAAAATAAAATAAAAATACATACAGTGGCTGTAATACACTGTAAGCATTATATTAATACACACAGTGGCTGTAATCTTTTTTTTTTTTGCCATCAATAGAAAAATGATGGTGGTTCCTATAGGGGTAATACTTTTGTTTATAATTTGCCTACCATTCACAACTATTAATAAACATTGTTTATGTGGCATAATTTATTAAAATACTTCTATTATTTGTCTATGACATTTTTATTTATATATGTCCAGTAGGGACACCAACATGAGATGTTTGATGTTGGCCAGGTAACGTTACTTTGTTGTGTTTTGACTAACATGTCTGTGTTGTTTTAGAAACTATTTTAGAGCCCAATGATATACAAGAGGCTAATGATGTAATGCCGATGTTTTTGGAATATGGGATCTTGAATGGGCATTCTTTGATGATGCTGAAACAAGTCTTTGCACAGGTAATATTATAACCGATAGGAAACACCGAAACATGCAAGTCTCTGTATTCTGCTTTAGCAGCACACAATACTGAAGAAAATCATTTTAGATGGTGGTATGGAATAGTGCAGGGAAGATATTTTCTTTAATTGAAATTATGACAAAATACAGCCTCAAAAGTATCATAATGTCCCAAAAGGCAACATATTTTTTCTTCTGTGAACGGTAACTTTCCTTGTTGCTTGTCTGTAACTATCTCCACAAATTCATTGGGCAGTGAATATAAGTAACCATTTTCACGTCTGGCTGTAAGTATCAGTTAACGTAATAGATTTCTCACCAGCAAAGATATTTAACTATACACTAAACATTCTAATTTTAACCAGGTCTACAGACTTAAGTATAGGAAATTATAGTATAAGGATATCTTGAAAAATAATACAATTATAATGCATATATGCAAATATAATCCACTAAACACCAATTTGTATTTAAACTGAAAAACAAATTGCAAAATCAACAGCAAAGCTGGGTCTATAACAGAGTTGGACAGTTACTCCCAATCTGCAATTTTTGTCCATCTATCACTAAAATTTGATAAGCATTAGCATATAAATCTCAGAATGCTTCAATGAGTCTATTTGAAGAAGATATATATATATATATATATATATATATATATATATATATATATATATATATATATATATATATATATGTGAGAGAAATAAATATCTAAGGGAACAAAAATAAAAGTAGATTACAATTATGCAAAATTTTAAGCATCTGTTTGTGTGTGTCTGTGTGTGTATTTATGTTAAAGAGAGAACACAGGATTTAATGAATTTCCAAGGCTCCAATGGAGCCTAAAAAGGTCTGAATGCCATATTAACATTTTCAAATAGTTCTGTATTTCAAATATATTTTATTCACATTAATGCAACAAATTTTGCATTACCAGTATTTTGTGAACAATTTTTCAGAATGCAACTGTCCGTTTTCTGTCCACCCTTCATTACTACAGCAATGACTGAACATTATTTCCACGTTCAACTTATTGAAGTGACATTGTTATTAGGAAACGGTTACTGCAGTGAGCCCCAGATGGAATTTCTTTCCCCAAGTAGGTTAATCTCATAAGAGCAGACACTAGGCTGTTAGTGTAGGACCTGCCAAAGATGGGGTACATTGACGTTGTGGCAGGCTTATGCAATGTATGATCATATAATGTAACTGAACCCCCATTATTTTTGCCTAGATTAGGTGTTTTAAAAAAAAACAAATAAAATCTTTCAACATTGAAGTTGCTGTTTAGTGGATAGGTGAGTGCGCTGGATCTTGTGTGTATTGTATTTAAAGATGACCCTTAGAAAACCATACCTTATGTTGCTGTTGCCATATTTTTCAATACAAATTCACGAAACCCACATTGAGGAAACCTGACAAAGGAATTGCAAACGTTTAAATTTTTTTGGCTAAATCTTAGGAATAAAGACAGTTTTCTCCAGTTTAGCTCTTTAATTTTAACATTTTTAACCACTACACTAAGTTTAGTGAATGAAGCCCATATAGATACTTTGTTGGTGTATTTGGAATGGCTTTCCTTTGTCTACTTTTGTTTTAAATTATTGTTTTTCACTCTTTTGAAAGCTGAAAGAGGTTCTTAATTAACCCCTTAAGGGCCAAACTTCTGGAATAAAAGGGAATCATGACATGTCACACATGTCATGTGTCCTTAAGGGGTTAAAGTATGAATTGTTTGGAATTCATGGTAAATTTCATATTGTAGTCTAAAATGTAAATGTCGCTTATTCCCTTTCAATTCCAGATAATTCACATTTTCGTCAATAACTCTGATAGTGATTGCTAATGTATGTGCTTCGTTGTAGGTGTTTATGCCTTTACTGTCCTACAATCAGCACAAAAATGGGGACATCTCTACTCAGCTGGATCAACCACAGCCAGAAGGATCTGATGAAGAACCGGACGACAGAGATGTCAATAAAGAACCCACGCAAGAATTGCGAAGTGTTCAGCTGATTAGAGATGAACTCTTAATGAATATGCAGAAGTTCCTGAACCATATTCAGCAAACAATACAACAGCTGGAGGGTAATTTCTTAAAACTATTTATCCATGTGTCGCTCATTAGTAGCTGTTAACTCCTTATAAGGAATCTATCCACAGCTTGCCTATCTATGCAAGTTAATTTTGTTTATGGTGGTTTTCGTAAAAAAAGTACTGATCCGATCAGTCATGTGTTATGTCTCTGAACCAGCATCTCATTCAGTGGTTTAGTGGCGCACCATGCCTTTGAATACTACCTTGTACATAGTGATTTATTTTAAAAAATAGGGGAGTATCTGCTTTACCAATAAAAAACAAGAAGGCATAGCATATAACTGTGTGGATGCTGTGCCACAAATCTTGTAATCCCAAATGGCCACTCACACTTTCAATGAATGAAACAAAGCACTATAGAGGATTGCCAAGGAAATTAGCTGAGTTGTGATATTTTTCAGTTTTGGCTGTTTAGACCTAACATTTACATCGTTCGTAATCATTCTCCAGTAGACTTCTTTTGAGACTTTAGATATTGTACAGTACAATATGGGTTTGTGTTATTGGAATACATTTAGTCGAGTTAGACATGTAAAATGTAATTTAACAAATATAAAGACTATCTCCCTTTTTACACATTTCATAAGCTTTAGTACATTAAAAGGAGTGTACGGAGTTCAACCAATCAGACATTGTGTGTACGGAGTTCAACCAATCAGACATTGTGTGTACGGAGTTCAACCAATCAGACATTGTGTGTACGGAGTTCAACCAATCAGACATTGTGTGTACGGAGTTCAACCAATCAGACATTGTGTGTACGGAGTTCAACCAATCAGACATTGTGTGTACGGAGTTCAACCAATCAGACATTGTGTGTATGGAGTTTAACCAATCAGACATTGTGTGTACGGAGTTCAACCAATCAGACATTGTGTATATGGAGTGTATGGAGTTCAACCAATCAAACATTGTGTGTACGGAGTTCAACCAATCAGACATTGTGTATATGGAGTGTATGGAGTTCAACCAATCAGACATTGTGTGTACGGAGTTCAACCAATCAGACATTGTGTATATGGAGTGTATGGAGTTCAACCAATCAGACATTGTGTGTACGGAGTTCAACCAATCAGACATTGTGTGTACGGAGTTCAACCAATCAGACATTGTGTATATGGAGTGTACGGAGTTCAACCAATCAGACATTGTGTATATGGAGTGTATGGAGTTCAACCAATCAGACATTGTGTGTACCGAGTGTACGGAGTTCAACCTCACTTTAGTTAGTGAGGATTTTTGATTATATGCAATGATGGAAAATCTATGTAACACAAGCATGAAAAGAATACAATGCTATTTAAATTACATTAAAATGCACATTGTAGGGTTACATAGAGACACAGAAAAGCCTTGTGCTTTTTGTGCTTGCTAGCAGTCTGATGTGGCTATGAATCATCTTATAGTGCCTGTTAAAAAGCTGGAAATCTGTAATGCTGGGGTTGTTAACAAACTTTCATTCATGTAGTTGAATGGCAGTATAGTAGTTCTATATCACCTGGTATAGTGCTGCTATTGAAATTAGTTATATTTCCTAAATTAATCCATTCAATCTAGTGTGATAATAGCAAGTTTGTGCAAGTCCCTGTGTTTAATGATATATCTAAGCAGGTTTTAGAACAGTTATTACTTTTTTGTCCATTGAACAAATAAATAGCAGATACAAATATATATCCATCATATACATAGTATATAATCAAGAATTTGAAAAACTGTGTATGTTATGTTTTCTATTGTATTGAGTTGGACAAGAGCACCTGGGTACTGCCTGGTTTACTAAGAGTGGGCGATAATATTCACACAACCCTGAACCTTTATTTGTGCATGTTTCTTTAATCCCCCATGTGAAACCATTTTTAGATTAGTTTTAAAATATAGCAGATAGATAATAGGCATTGGTGACCCTTTGCTTTACTTGTATAATTCATGGCACTCTTGTTTGCAGGAGAAATTAAATTAGAGATGCCCCATGTAAATCTGGAAGTCGATCCTGCAGTCCTAGCAGCAGACCCATCTGTTGTTGAAAAAATTGGTCAATGTGTAATGAATTGGCAGACACAAATGTCTGCAGCTTTGGAGGAACTGCTACAAAAGAAACCTCAGGTATCCATTTTAGCTGCATTATGTATGATTGCACTTTGTTCATGAAGCAAAGCATAGTATGGAACATACAGGAATAGGTTACCTGCCAGTGAGAATACTCTCAAAACAACCGTGCAATGTGCACTTTAAGTCAGATATATTTCACGTGATCGTATGTATATCTCTAATATATATAGCTTGCAGGTACCTCTCCTTTTGGCTGCTCTAAGAAGGTTCACGTTTTATGGAATCCTTTTGTTCCTTCTCCCCCTTATGAGAGCACACTCTCCTCCTCCTTTCTGGCACCATGCCTCTAAACCATTTTTTATGAGATCTGGATTCGAATTCCGTGTTGACTATAGAAGTGGGGCCCAGAGACTCTCTTATTTCCTCACCCTATTTAATTTATTTTCCTTCCAATTCCTTTCCCTTTTCCTTCCCAATCCTCTTCTCTAGGTACTCCACAGGAGCAACGTGTTGTGGCCTCGTATACATTATATGCTTCTATGAATACATGCAATCAAAGGATAATGTTTGAGATGATACCTTTATTATGTTGCATCAATATTGTTAATGCAATAGTTTTTTTTAAATTTTTTTTATTTTTTTTAATAAAAACTTTCTGAATTATGTTCTATGGGTTTGCAGGGTAATGGACCTCTGGCAGAAATTGATTTCTGGCGTGAAAGAAACGCCACTTTAAGTGCACTTAGTGAACAGCTCAAATTGCCTGCTGTGAAGAAGGTTTTGAATGCTCTGTCCATTGCTGACCCTGGTTTAGTCCAAAACCTGGATTTAACGGTCGCAGAGCTGGTAAAATATCACGTGGAGGCTGCTGATAATGTCCGATTTCTTTCAACTTTGGAACGTCATTTTAAGGTCAGTGTCCGTTAGAAGAGGAAGCACAACATTACTCCATACTAATTATGAAACCTTTGTTAGTCTTTAAAAAAGGAATGGATATCCGTACATTATGATATATAGTACAGCAAAAGGAATGTACAGCAAGTAACATGCGTATTTAGTTTTTAAAAATCAAATAAAGTTCAATTCCCAAAAGCTAACTTCCTATGACATACATTGACACTGTCACTCCATTGACATGTTTCTGTCTTCCTGATTTAAATCTATTGATGGCTCATTTGCTACAAATTAACATTTTTTATTCTTTAGAAGTGTGGTTAAATTCATGGATCTGGACGTGCTCTTCATGCATGTCATCTTCTTCTCTCTACACATGCATTCTCTCTACACATCTTTTCTTTGTCCTTTCTTACATTCATTACTATCTTCCCTCCTCACATCTCACCCTCTACACACATCTTCTGTGATCTATTTACCTCTTTCAAAAGATCTTTTCCATTTTTTTCTCACTTTATTCAAATGACTTTTCCTTCTTCTATGCTCTTAATCTTTCAGATTTTCTTTACTCCTTTTAATAATAAAACAAAACTTTCCAGCCACATGAATCCAATTAAATAGTGCACTTTATTGGTACCACACCAACCAAACCTTCCAGAGTTTGAGCAAGGTCATTGGGACCGAAACGCCACTCTGTTGGTGTGGAACCAATAAAGTGCACTCATTTATTGGGCTTTGTTTGGCTGTAGCTTTTTAGATTATTATGGAGGTTATGTCGGGGAAAGCTGTTGCTCCCAATACTCAGAGGTACAGCAAAAAGAGTTGTCCGGGAACTCAGGGGTTGGAGTGTAGTGTAACACAAAAGTAGCAGCTTTTCGATCCCTATCTGATCTGAGGTCTTTAACAAGCTTGAGCACCTTGTGGTTATAATATGGAGGAGTGCGGATCCATTATTCTTTTGAGGCTACAACCTCAGTGATTTGAATAGCGCCACCATTTGAACTATATCAATGCTGTCTCCATTTGAGTATTAATAATGCTCCAACACTCCTGTTGTGAGCTCTCCTTTCATTTAAGGAAACAATATGAAAATAGACATTGTTACATCCCAAAACAAGACCTTTGTCAAGTCCCCTGACGCAGACCACATGCAGTGAAAATATAGTGCAGTAATTAAATCATTTAAAAAGTGGGTATATGGAATGTCATATTACTAAATCTCCCCTAGATATTTCACAGTGGGAATGATATATCCTGTCCCAACAACTTACTTGTTATATGGTATTGCAAGGAAGCATCAACTTTTGCTCTGCCTTTAATCTCCCCAAACATGGCATGGAATGGTCTAGTGCTCCCACTGGTTGCGACTCACTGGGAAATAACTTGCAGCTCACAATTTGGAAACTATTTGCTTACAACATACTTCAAAATAAGTATTCTGTTATTACAATACTGGGGGAATTAGTTTTCCAAGATATCAGATTGGAATAAGGTAAGACAGAACTGAACTGATATCCAAAGTGGAATGACAAAGTGGAGTGCCATATCTGAATATATAGAAACATTTTGCAATGAAATTTTTTTTTTTTTTTTAATTAAACCTTTTGTAAACGTGTGTAAAATGAAAATCAATGAAATTTATCCTTTTAAGATACTTGTCATTGGTGATCACCTTTATTTTTTTGCTGCAGAATTTAGCTCATGGCACAGGATTTAATGTTGTTCTGGACACCATTCCACCTATGATGAATGCATTAAGAATGGTATGGATTATCTCTCGTCATTACAACAAGGATGAAAGGATGGTACCATTAATGGAGAGAATTGCCTGGGAAATTGCAGAAAGGGTTTACAGAGTTCTCAACATATGCTCATTGTTTAGGTGAGTCATCGGACAAGATTTAGAACAATGTGGCACCCTATCCTAACAGTGCTAGCGATAGAAGCAACTGGCTTAAAATAGCTGAGACAAATAACACTACACTCCAAGTAAAAAAATATGAATTTTATTAAAAACCAAAAGTGTAATGAATGAAATATAGAACTGTGTGCTGTATCATAAATTCATATCCATTAGAGGCAAAGGATTTCATAAACAATTGGCATACACTACACTATTGACTTTTTATTTAGGGAGTTTTATAAAAGATGCGTACATTTTCCTTAAGCATCACCAAAAAATACACTGATCAGCCATAACATTAAAACCACCTGCCTAATATCGTGTAGGTCTCCCTCGTGCTGTCAAAACAGCTCTGATGGGTCAAGGTATGGACTCCACAAGACCTCAGAATGTTTCCTGTGGTATCTGGCACAAAGACATCAGCAGCAGCTGATGGATCCGATTTGTTGTTCCAGCTCATCCCACAGATGCTCAATCAGATTGAGATCTTGAGAATTTGGAGGCAAAGGCAACACCTTGAACTCTCATGTTCCTGAAACCATTCTTAAATAATTTTTGCAGTGTGGCAGGGTGCATTATCCTGCTGAAAGAGGCCCCTGCCATAACCATTGCCATAAAGTGGTGTACATGATATGCAATAATCTCTACAATGTCAAAGGACCATCCACATGAATGCCAGGACCCAGCACAACATTTCTCAGAGCCGGCTTGCCTTCTTCCGATAGTGCATCCTGCTTCCATCTCTTCCCCAGGTAAACAACACACATGCATCTGGCCATCCTCCTGAACTAAACAAAAACATAATTCTTCAGACCAGGCAACCTTTTTCTATTGCTACATGGTTCAATTCTGATGCTCACATCCCCATTGAAGGTGCTTTCGGCAGTGTGCAAGGGTCATCATGGGCACTCTGACGGGTCTGCAGCTAAATAGCCTTATACAACGCAAACTGCAATGCACTGTGTGTTCGAAAGTCTTTCCATCATGGCCAGCATTATATTTTCCAGCAATTTGAGCTACAGTAGCTCTTCTGTGTGTTCGGACCAGACAGGCTAACCTTTGCACCCCACCTGCATTAATGAGCCTTGGGCGCCCATGAGCCTGACACCAGTTGTCCTTTCGTGCACCATTTTTGCTAGGTACTAACCATTGCATACTGGGAACACCCCACAAGACTTGCTGTTATGGAGATGCTCCGACCAAGTTGTCTAGCCATCACTCAGATCACATGAAATTCAAGAACGAACTGTTCACTTAACAGGTGCAATTTTAACAATATAATCAATGTTATTCACTTCAACTGTAAGTGGTTTTAATGTTGTGGCTGATCAGTGTATGTGACCTGTTTCTCTTACTTGATATCACTGTGCTACTTTAACTCTTCCAAAAGTAAACTAGACAAATATCACCACTTTTCTGTTATAGATTTGGACTTTATTATAGTGAAAGGACTGTTTTGTTGCAGCAGAGTAGTTCATCACTGTCATAATAAATAATACTGGTCTTGGTTGTCCTTATGTCATTTTGTATGTATATTAGAGCCACTAACAACACTTAAAGTAAAATTTTATTGCATAAATGTATACTTTCCTCAGAGAGAACAGGGAAACCGCAAAAAACAAGGCCATGGATGCCAGACGTAGCCTGGATTTGTGGAAAAGTGCTTATCTTGGCATGCGTGCCAAGATTGAAGCTTCAGGAAGAGACCAACGATGGGAGTTTGACAGAAAACGATTGTTTGAGAAAACTGACTATTTGTCTGGTATATGTCAGGATCTCTTCAATGTTCTGCAGGTAGTATTATTTTATTTTTATTCAGTAAAGCATGAATAATTATATGACATGCAGAGAAGCAATTTACAGAACTCTGACCCAGGCTCATTGCATATATTGTCCATTGCAGTATGTTATCTCAATCTCCAGATCATTTACTTCCAGTCTGCTCCTCTTTTTCCCCCTCATCCTTCTGGTCTATCACTCTTTTTTGATCTTTCACCATCAGTCCTCTAAATGCTATGCTATCTCTTCCTCAGTGTCCTGAACTCTTACCCTTTCTCCCTCAGTGTCCTGAACTCTGTTTCCCCATTACAAGGGCTGCCATCAGAAATTTGCCATTATTATTTATTATTATTATGTTATTTATATAGCGCCATCAAATTCTGCAGCGCTTTACAATGGGTGGACGAACAGACATGTAGTTGTAACCAGACAAGTTGGACACACAGGAACAGAGGGGTTGAGGGCCCTGCTCAATGAGCTTACATGCTAGAGGGAATGGGGTAAAATGACACAAAAAGGTAAGGATAGTATTAGATTAGTGACAGTTGCACAAGTCTGTGCCCACGGGGCCTATCCCAGAGCCTGCCTCTGAGGCTGCCCACATGGCCCACCCCTTAGTCCGCCTACCTGGCTTGCCCCGAGTCTGCCTACATGGCCCGTCCCCAAGTCGCCCCACAGGGACCATCCTAAGGCCACCCACAAGGATAAAGTGTGTACTGAATTTGGTGTGTGTATAGTGGATGTAGAATGTGTGTAGTGGATGCAAGGTGCTTGAGTAAAGTGTATGTGGTTGCGGTACTTATAGTGGATGCAGATTGTATGTTTGTGTGTATTAGATGCAGAGTGTGTTTGTGCAGTGAATAGAGTGTATGTTTGTATAGTGGATGTAGTGTGTGTATAGTGAATGCAGAGTGTGTGTTTGTGTAGTGGATGTAGTGTGTGTATAGTGAATGCAGAGTGTGTGTTTGTGCAGTGTGTGTGTATATAGCTACTGCAGAGTGTGTAGAGGGTGTAGTGTATGTATAGTGAATGCAGAGTGTATGTCTGTGTTGTGGATGTCGTGTTTGTGTGTATAGTGACTGGAGAGTGTGTGTTTGTGTAGTGGATTCTGTGTGTATGTTGAACACAGTGTGTGTATTTGTGTAGTGGATGCAGTGTATGAGTGTGTGTAAAGTGAATGTGGTGTATCTGTTTGTGTAGTGAATGATGTTTGTGTAGTGGATGCCGTTTGTGTGCATAGTGTGGTGTGTGTGTTTGTGGAGTGAATGCACCTTGTGTGGTGGATGATGTGTGTGTGTAGTAGATGTGTCTTTATGTTTCACAAATGCAGGTTTTGTTTTCTTTTAATTTTTATTAATTAAAATAATAATTTTGTTAATTAAAAAAAAAAAAAAGCTATCCCCTCCCCCTCTTAGGGAGGGTGGGACACTGGATTCCCTGGTGGTCCAGTCGGTGGCTCGGCTGGTTGGCCCAGCAAAGAGGGCCCTGCAGTCTTCATCTTCTCCGTCTGGGCTCTACTTCTGTTGCGAGCCCGGCATGCATTGCGTGCTGCGCTGCGTTATCAGAACCGCTGGGCCCGTGACAACCATCATGATTGTCACCCCTTGATGGCGGTCCTGCCCATCACCATTAGATCCCTTAGTCCAAGTTTCTTACCTTTAGTCTTTTCAGTTTAGAGAACTACTGCCCTCAGTCTCCATGTCTCGTGACTTAACTCAACAGACCATTTGCTGTTGTTTTCCAGGTCTATCTTCCTCAGTCTTCAAATGTCTTACGGGTACACTCTAGGTACTATAATATTTTCATCTAATTTAATTGGTGATAGTGCCTGAAATCTGCTAGTGCAGGCCCTACTTTCAATGTTAAACCATTTTCTAAAAGTTTAACACTGACTGAGGCTCCCTGTCCTTCACATCCCAATCTCCAATGGGCAGTCTTAATGACCTGAAAGCGGTCAACTGACACTCTCAGTCAATCACCACCACCCACTGCTCTTTGGGTTGATGCTTCCACCATCGCATATGGTCCTTTCAAGGAATGTGCCTAAAATGTCCCTTTAACCTCGGTTCCCAGATTTCTTTACAACCTGTCACATTATTTACAGGAATTCCAATAGCTCTCTTCAATTTGCGGTCTCCTTTTCGTCAGCTTTAACTGCCTTTCCATGCTCTCTCTCTTTCCTTTCAATGCGGTTTCATTTCTCTCTTGACTTACTCTTTCTTTTATATGATTTCCCCTTTTTATTATGCTCCCAGTTTCCCATTGCTCTCCCCACAGCTCGACCAGCTTTCTTGCTTCTTTTCAGACGTTCTCTATCTACATTTTGCTCCTTGTCTCATTGTTAACTTCCTGTCTCTACCTGCTGGAATACTCCCTCTGCACATGATATACACAGGGCCGGTGCAAGGATTTTTGCCGCCCTAGGCAAAAGTAAAGTTTGCCGCCCCCCTCCTCCCCCCCGTGACATCGCAATGCCCCACCCATATGACCTGCCATGTTAACTAACGCTAGTGCTGCAGTGCCGCTGTGTTTACATTAAAAGGCCTGCAGGGACAGGCTATAGACACCAGGACCACTACATTAAGGTGCAGTGGTTCTGGGGACTATAGTGTTTCTTTAATGTGAGGTAAATTAGAGATTAGTGCCACGAATAATATACTAGATTACCTACTTACAAGCAGATGAGGATGATGATGGGCTCTAGCTGCAGTCTGGCTCCACTGGTCTGGTGTATAACAGGATCTCTGGAGGCTGTTTGTGACTGTGGTCACACAAATCAATGTTCTGGGAGAACGAGAAGCAGCTCCATTTTTTGGGGGCCCTTTACACAGCTCAAGGTCTGGGTCCCAGGGTCCACCTTCATTTCCACCAATGAGTTTGTTCACAGGGGATGGAGTGTGTAGGGGATGTCCTGATTTGTGTGTAAGGAATGCCTTGTGTGAATCTGTGTTTGTATGTGTAAGGGCTGCAAGGTGTGTTTCTGTGTATGTAAGGGATGAAGTGTGTGAGTCTGTAAGGGGTGCATTGAGTGTGTGTAAGGAATGCATTGTGTGTTTCTGTGTGTGCAAGGGATGCATTGTGTGTAAGGGTTGCATTGCGTAATGTGTGTGTGTAATGCATTGTGTGTTTTTCTGTGTGCAAGGGGTTCATTGTCTTTGTGTGTAAGGGGTGCATTGTGTGTGATGTGTGTGTGTGATGGATGTCAATCTCTCCCCCTCCCTTGTCACTCTCTTCTCCCCCCCTCCCTTGTTACTCTCATTCCCCCTCCCTCCCCTGTCACTCCCCCCTCCCTGTCAATTTCTCTCTCCCCATCAATTCCCCTCCCTGTCAATGTCTCCCCCCCTGTTAGTTTCTTTCCCCCCCACCTCCCTGTTAGTTTATTTCTCCCCCCTCCCCTGTCAGTTTCTTTCTTCCCCCCTCCCCTCCCCTCCCCTCCATGTTTCTTTCTTCCCCCTCCCTGTTTCTTTCTTCCCCCTCCTTCCCTGTTTCCTTCTCCCCCTCCCTCCCTGTTTCCTTCTCCCCCTCCCTCCCTCTTTTTCCCCTCCCTCCGTTTCTTTCTTCCCCCTCCCTGTTTCCTTCTCCCCCCTGGGAGACATTGAAATAGGGAGGAAAACAAAAAACAAAGAGCAGATAAAGGCCCGACAAGCAGGGACATAGGAGAACTCCTGCGGGTCTCCCAAAAGTCCACATGGAGCAAAATGGAGTTGGCTGAAGAGGAAGAAGGGGCCTTGGCCAGACCACAGGCACAGCAACAAGCTTCCCTCCCAGTCCCGGCAGCCCTACTAAAAAGCATGTTGGCCGAACTCCGGACGAATATTGAGGCCAGCATGGCCTTTGTCAAGGAGGCCATTGCAGATGCCAACTCTCACCTTTCTCTTTTGGAGGCCTCATCCATTTGTCTTACTCTCCTGATGAAAGCCAAAATAAAGAATTGATTTTTTTTTTTTTTTTTTTATAAAAAGGCAATTCAAATGTTTCTTTCTAGTGCTGATATAAATAAAGATGGCTGAATGGGGTTGCTGTATCTCTTGTGCCGAGGGAACCTTTTGACATATCACATCTGGACTATTATTGTGGGCGGGATCAGTCTGATATTATAAATTATATAGGTTATCTCTGTACCCAAGTGAGCTACACCTGGATGAGACCAGAGTGGGAACTCAAGTTGATTGATTTTTGGTCCATTATCAGTGTTCGCCAATATTGTTTTAGCTTTTTTATTTCTTGTAAAGATTTCAAAAACTTGTTTTTCTTCATAGTAAGGTCTGCCCAGCATAATTTTATTTTATCTTAACCTGGTAGGTTGATATAGTGAACAAGCTTTTCACCAAACACCAAGACAACCCTCCACTTTACAAGGATCATCCTCCTGTGGCTGGATCCATATACTGGGAGAGATCACTTTTCCACCGCATCAAGCACACCGTCATCAGATTTCTGGAAGTGGAAGAAATGTTGAGTACAGAGAGGGGGAAGACAGTATGTTTATGACTTTACTACAATAAATAATCATAGTACTTGCTAAAACTTTATAACTTTTAATACTGGCTTGTTGAACTAGAATTATAAATAAGGTTAATGCTTTTTGTGATTGTTGTAGTAGTAGCAAAGATGTCATTGCCTTTTTTTATGAATGTCCGTCCTTGCCCCGTAATCTAAATATCTCAAGATTTTCTTTAAACTGTTGTCATCACTTCTATCATAACTATCTCCGTGTCATCTGAAGGATCAAGGGTAAATTACGTGATGCAGAACTTCTTCAATTCAATCTGTGTTGGTCTTCATGTTTATTTTGGTTTTACAGAACAGAATTTAATGTAGTGCTTTGCACGTATCAGAATTTATTTTTTTTTCTTTTTAGGCAAAAGCTAAATATTTGGAAGTTGCCAGAAAAATGAAGGAGTACGAAGATTTAAAATATGAAATGTGGAAAGAGAACACAGCTCAGATACTACCCATGTTGCTGAAAAGAAGTTTACTTGTTAACATTCATACATCCAGAGCTAGTGTCCAGTCGAATGCATCTGTTTCTGATCTGGTAAAGAACTAAACGTTGTTTTGTCACTGACCGTTATTTACTAAAGTGAGAATTCAACGTGAATGTCAAATGTAAGGCCACAGTAGTCAAACTGAAAGTATAGCTTACTGAATATTTCCAACTTGGCTATTTTGACCTTAAATTTGACATTGAAACTTTAGTGAATAACCCTATAAGTTCCCCTCACTTTACTTAATATGTAAAATAAGCAACAATTTTCCTTTAAAATAGAATTACTTGTATAGGAATCATTTTACCGGATTGAGTGATTGCAGCCAAAATCTTCTGATATACAGTATATTGGCAAAATTGCTAAACTAATTCTGAACAGAGCAGCCATTGCTCATTTCATTGTGCGCCACCCTTCGTGGTAACCTCAAGCTTTTGCTCAAAGTGATTTTCAAAATAATTTCACTGTTTACTCCTTAACCTTGCCCCACCTAAAAAAAAGCAATAACATTTCTAAATATATTGGTCATTGGCAAGAAAGATATGTAATTAATCATTTTTTAATGCTTTTATTAGAATGCAGACCATATTGAGGCTGATAGCGATTATAAGACCGTCCGTTATGCGGTAAACTTTGCACCTGAGCTGCAAGAAATTATTACAGAAACAAAGCACTTGGAGCAGCTAGAATTTTCTGTTGGTGAATTGCCGAGAAATGTTGCACTTCAAGAAGAAAAGTTCTTAAGGTAGTTAAGTTCTATAAGACCCAAATGTCTATTTAAAGTGTTTTTTTGTGTGTGCCTGTAATATACACTGAACTAATTTGATGATATACTTGGATTGTATTTTCAATATCATGTTTTGTTATATTTCTGAAAGACTGTCAGGCATACTGTTAGTTAACTTGGCTCCCATTCGACTTGGGAAGGAAAAAGTGGAATTTTCACCATTTGCAGAGAACAACTGCATTGTTATTTTCTCATTGATTTCAAACTCCGTATTTACTAGTTCATGCTGGGTTCTGCTACACTCAGTAGACCATCTATAGAATTAACACTATTGAGTTAAGTCCGTAAACTATGAATTGTTCTGAGTTGACAAGAGGATTGCAAATGCTTGGCAAAATAACCAACATAGGAAATTTGTCCAGCTTTTTGTCCAAATTTGCCTTGTGAATATTCATATGTATTTTATATATTTAGACTTCAGCAGTCATGGAGCTATCACATAAGTAATTGTAGTGGCTGCTTTGAGCTTCATTGAGTCCTACATTCACAGATACCATCAACCTTTCCTTAATCTTTTGCTCTTAGTTTTACCCTGTCTCTACTGCACTTTCCTCTCTGAAAAGCTTTACTTGTGCTCTGAGTAACCTTCTAACCTCCGGAATACCTTTGTGCACTTGTACGTATTGATCTGAGAAGCTATAGAAAGACACTTGATTATTATAAATGTATGAATTCACTACTATAACATATTATTTGAAGATACTGCTACATTTGCATTTGTTTAATAAACTCTTTACTATTATTACTGAGTAGCCACTATTTGAGTTAATTGCTGGAAATACATTTAGCACAGAACCAATATTATCCCCTGACCAAATGCGTTTTAAAGTCGACAAAAAATCGAAATGTAAAATCTAATATATGAAACTATAGAATCCTTGGTTCAAGACCCGATCATATAAATCTGTGCCATAGAATGTCCTCGCTCTGAATTTATTTAGCTTGATTATCTCCGGCTATTTACATTTCTTTCTGTGTTTTTATATACGTTCCAGTGCTTCTCACCGACAATTTTCTCTTTCTGTTCCTTACTGCTTTGTGCCTGCTGATGGTATGTCCTTAACTGTGCTAACTGTTATTCTTCTCCAGCCATATAATGCTGTTGTTAGGCATGGATATTTTGTCTCTCAATGTTATATAAAATAAGAATAAAATACCTAGCAGAGAATGCCAATAAAATAAATGCACTGCTAAATTGTCTCAATTTTATATTGAATTTAAATTGCTCAACTTGAAATATATGGTAATATTTATTTTGGTATAGTATAACAAAGAAAAACATTTTGTAGGTTCACTGGGGACATGAAACACATGCTGACATCCTATGAGAAAATGATGGGATTACTAAATGAAGCTGAAACACAGCTCCTTGAAGGCCACATTCGAGACCTTTTGAAAGTCTTTCGATCTGGGTATAGAAGACTGAACTGGAATTCATTAGGTAAAGCACATTTCAAATGAACAATATACCGGTATATATGTATGTAGAAATATACATACAGATATATAACCTTATAAAAAAATATGTATTTCCTCAGCTTCGTTATGTACATTTTAAACATTTTTAGCATTGAATTTGGAAGGAGGGGAATTGAGGAGGGAGGGTAAAACAGGAAGCTTCAGTCAAAGTTCAAATATATAGTTGTAACCAAGTTCAAGCCAGGAATAATTGTGGGGTATATAATACCTTTTAAAATAGCCTTTATAATATAATATGCTGACCAAGATTTAATTTAAAAAGTTTTGAAAAATTGTATTAACAGTAAATGGTTTATGCTTTTCTTTTTATAGGCATTGAAGACTACATCAAGCGCTGTGTCCAGGCAGTTTCAAAGTTTGAAACATTGGTTCATAAACTCCAGAAGAATGCAAATGACATTCATTCCACCTTATCAGCCATTGAGTTTGCAAACCTCTTTAAATGTATGCCTACGAAATTTGGAACAGATATTCCAGGTATGATGTTTTTTTTAGCCATTGACTTTGTAGGTGAGTGGTGTAGTCCTCACATTAAGGGGAGATTTATCACTGTGATCTTTGGGGCATAAATTTCAAAATCTGCCCCCTGTTTACTAAAGTGTTTTACAAACATGCTGAAAAGTGCTGTCTTTAGTTTGCATTCCAATTGTTTTTGTGTCTTTGTTATCATGTCGTTAATAATACCGTATAATCTGCGTGTGTTCGGACTTGCTCTCTTCTATAGAATACCAGAAAATTGAATACTTTTGGTGAAAATGCATTAATATTAACGAATTAAAGGTGCTGCACAAAACATAATGCTAAATAAAATTATTAAAAGAGTCACAAAAGTAATGAAGAGTGGAAAAGAATGTTGGAATTGATAATTTTTTAGGACATCTCTCTTTAGGTTTCTCATTGTTCATGGACTGAATTCATATGAATTCATACCAGAGAAAAATAATATGCCTAATTATTATATTGCATGTTGCTGTGTCAGTGCTACAGCTGTCAAGTTGTCAATTTTATAGACATTTCTTAACAATTGAAATAGGTGTTTAAATCCTCAGTAATGCCAAAAATCTCCATGTGTTAATAAATGTTATTGCTCTGGAGCAAGTTTTCACGGCTGAATGATTTACAATGTATAGTAAAAATATTATCGTATGTAATATTGCAGGTAGGCAGAAATCAAATTCCCTTTATAGAATGGGCAGTATCTAAGCTACTGTTTACTTGTTTGAATTTAAACAACAAATTTAAGAAATGTGGCTTAAAGTGCCAATGGCAGTTGGATCCCAGAATAATTTTTGCTATGTACTACGTTATCATCGACTTTTTTTTTCATACTGCTTGTTTTAAAAAAATATTTTTAGATAGTTATAGTTTCCTGGTGTGTAACAAATGCTATGTTGTTTTTTTTTTTATAACAATATAATTGTTTATGTGTTTATGTAGATGTGAAAGAATTCTTTGAGTATATTGAATCCGAACGCTCAAAAGTCATTGATATTATGGTAAGAAAGTATTCAGCAGTTGGATCAATACTAACTAAAATCGAAGGACTTGTTTTGAACACAAACACTGGAAGAAACCCTAAAATGGCTCCGTATTATGTCTACTGGGAAGGACAAGTTTACAGCACCCTAACAAAGATGGTCTTAAGGTAAACAAAACGATAGAACATATAAATATTCTTATTATTTCATTGAACCCTAAAAAAACTGACTTTTTAAACAAATGATAATGCTGTGGATTGTATACCTCTCTATATACTCCTGCAATCTCTAGCTTGCATCTATGGTTGTAATTATGGGAGTGTAATTATATATGCACTTAAATGAATCCATTCTGTTTTATAGTGCTAGTGCTTTGTATTATTTTATTTTATTACAACCACTTTATTTATATTTAGTAACTATATGCTGGCATTATACATACAGACGTCAAAATGTTATGGGATTTACATTGTCACAAGTCGATTAATTACATACAGTTATCATGACCCCCACCCACAACCAAGAATTAGCTCTGGAGCTCCCACAGAAACATTTTCATATGTCAAATTTATATATATATATGTTGATCTACAGGTCCGATGATTTTTATCCAGGTGGAACAACATAAGTTCACAAGCTTTTGGATTAACTTGTCTTCTGATCATATATGTGTATAAGTACAAAAAAGAGCCTATTGACAGTCTTCTAAAACGACACCATTGATTATATAACAGATGACTTAAAACTGATGTATGATTGCTTGATTAACTGTGCTTGTTTTCTACCTTGTTTAGAAATTTCCAGGCATTTAATACTCTTATACTTGGAAATATTCCTCTGTTTCAAGTTGAAGCAATCCTGTCTGCCCCAGAGATCATCCTTAATCCTAATTTCAATGAAATCTACAAACTGACTAGTCAGTGCTACAAAGGCTGTATAGAGGCTACAAAGGTATAATATTAATTTCAGTTGTATAATGTAACATGTAGAAGATAAATAGCTCAATTCTTTACAAGTAGTACATAAATGGCAGAATATGCCAATTAAAAATCTCGAAATAGCCACATTTCTTATTTTATATATAAAATAATTTGGTTGATATATCTCCAAAAAAAACAAGCATGTATTTTGTATTGCATGTATTCTTTCAGGGCATATGAAATGCTGGCTTTTAAAAGCTCCAGATCGAGTATCTGCAACTACAATAAGCTATCCCTTTCTCCTCTAAAACAGACTTTCTTATCTGTGCCGGACGAACCCCAATCAGAGACTTTTCATTGAGAAGCTTTAGTGTGCAGATCTGTAATATCACAGAGGTCTCAATGAGCTGTATTATAGGTCTTGGTTTTATCAAACGTTTTTTAAAGCAATGTAACTAAACTAGGGCTCTCTTGACATCCAAAGTCTGGATATTCTGTAGCGACTGTAATAGTACAAGAACCCTACTTCTGCATTGTTGAATTTAAATCCATCCAGCTCTGAACAGCAGTTATTGGCTGCATCATCAAATTGGGATTTGTTTTTAGTAAAAACAATACACGTATTGGTTACATTTTATGGTCAATAATAGATTTATGGGGGGAGCTTCAGATGGAGTCTTTTCCCCAAGTAAGTGAGTTATTCACATAAGAGTAGACCTTAAACTGTGAGAGTAGGTCCTGCCAAAGATGGGGTACATCGACGTTGTGGCAGGCTTATGCAATGTATGATCATATAATGTAACTAAATCCCCATTATATTTTGCCTAGACTAGGTGTTTTTTAAAAAAACCTTTAGAAAAAACTTTTAAAAAAAACAAATAAAATCTGTCAACATTGAAGTTGCTGTTTAGTAGATAGGAGAGTGCGCTGGATATTGTGTATTGTTTATTACAATAATAGATTTATAACATCATGTGCTCTTAGGTTTCTGTAAGATTATTTTGAACAGTATCTAGAAGATATTATCACAGATGCATGGATTTGCCCTTCTCAAAACATACCTCTTTTTTCCACAGCTAAAATGTTGTAACGTTTACATATAAAGTTCAGAAGAACACCTTAACAGAACACACTAACAATGTTGGAGTAATCTAGGTGCTACTTGGGGCCTCCCTAAATAATAAAATAAAGCCTTCTTACTCACCTTCTACCCCTTGGTATCCCTGAAGCACATAATTTCATTTGATGTGTTTTTTTAAGGTCAAAATAGCCATAGTCAACTATGATTCCATTTTGGCTACTTTGGCCTCAAAAGTTCATTTCTCACTTAGTGAATAATCCTGATAGTGTTCACCATCAGTGCAATGTAAAAAAAATGGCTCTTGTAGTATCTTTGGTGTTATAGTTGTAAAACCATCAGACAGTTGACAGTGCCAAATCAGTAAATATCTTTACAACAGGAATTAGAGAGTTTCACATTATGCTCAGCATTTGAAGGTGTTTGTGACATTTTCCCGTTTTATTAAGCCCTTGTCATTTTGTATGTTGTTCTTTCTTTGTAACACTATTAGAGTTTTGTACGTTGGATGCATGGAACTTGCCTTATCTGCCCGCCACAAAAAGTAGAGGAAAACGAACCTTTTATCTACAATTTCTACAGTGAGATTTCTCAGAATCCTCTTATTGGTGAACAAATTCGAATCATCAACCACAGCATGCATCGTCTGCTCACATCTCTTACTAAGTACTTGAACCGGTGGAAAAGGTATCGTCCTCTGTGGAAAATGGATAAAGCCATTGTTCTGGAAAAGTTTGTTCTTAAGAAGCCATCTTGTGTCACATATGATGAAAAATTGCAGTTCTACACCAGGCTAGCTCAAGAGGTGACACTGCAGCCTCTAATTAAAGATGAGCGCTGTGTTAGGCTATACCTGG
Organism: Pelobates cultripes; assembly: GCA_933207985.1. NCBI lineage: Eukaryota > Metazoa > Chordata > Amphibia > Anura > Pelobatidae > Pelobates > Pelobates cultripes. The sequence continues at coordinate 218,045,829 of OW240916.1, read as the reverse complement.
GCCCATTAGCCTTCACTGTGCAGGAGAATGCAAGAGCCTGGGTGAACTCCCTTGGGAACCTTCTCAATGAATCAGCCAGATTAGAACTCTATAATCTCAAGGATGAACTGGAGGTAAGGGTATTTCTTTTTATTGCTAGTGACTATTTTAAACACTGATATTACAGGATATTATTGATTACTTGTGTTCCATAGTGAACCTTCAACTTTTTCATTTTTAGGTTTACTTGCAGGAAAACCACAAGGAAACCAGATATCACTGCAAATTCCATACAAAACATTACACATTTTAAACATTTGGGGATTCTTAATAAAGATAAATTATTTATTAAAATTACCTGTTAGAAGATTTTAGGTGGCCTCCACTTGTACGGAGTAAAAAGGGTAGTTTACTTTTAGTATGCAGTGTGGAGATTTCCTTCACAAACATATATTTGGCAACAATCTATGGTTCAGCTGTAGAGTCCCACAATTATCTTTCTGTCCTGAGTTTGCTGTCTGTTGTTTCACATCTTGGAGACAAGAGACCAAGTTGCACTCCTGAGCTACACTAACTACCCATTGATAGAGCACTTTAGCAATGCTGACATGCCCTTTTTCGGATTCAGCTGATCATCTTTTCTGGCGAGTATGCCCATTAGAGTTTGCAAGTGGATTGGGATAACTGCTTTACTAGCATGTACCTTATAAGTAGGCCAATTCTAATCCTCATTCCATACATCTTTTGTGTTGACATTTGTCAGTGGGAGAATGTGTGTTCAGCTGACATAGCTTAGTTTGTCTCTTGTAATAGATTCTAGCCCTCATTGTAAAAATCTATTAAACTTAACCTTTAAAACTGTTCTTGTGCAGATGCTATCTGGTAATCTGAAGAAAACTCCAGATACTCTAGAAAATCTGAAGTTTGTCCTTGCCACCATTGCAGACATTAAAGACATGTCTCTAGTGGTCGAATTGCGGTATTGCGATATCCGGGAGAGATACCGTACTTTGGCGATGTATAACATTGAGGTAAGAACTGCAGTGTGTATTGCCTGTGAATTTAAATGAATAGTTTCCCTGATTTAGTAAAAATAAATATTTTAGTCATGTTTTAGTTAACCACTGTTTTGAAGAAAAAGAGAATCTTGGCATGCTAGCACTAAATGTTCTGTAGAAAGGATGAAACTCAAATCTTGACTCAGTATGAGGGAGTGATGACTTACTCATACATCATATAAAGACAATTTAGACTAACGTTATAAGAATAGTTAACCACTCCATCTAAATATAGTGTGGGAAAGAAGAAGCAACAACTGCAGGCAGTAGGGTAATGAAACCATTTATAAGGACAACTAATGGTAATTTAAAGGTGCAGAAGCAATTAATATGTAAAGGTAGGATAGAGATTGACTGTTACTATAAAAGTAGGATAGCCATGAAGTGGTAGACTGGCAGAGCGCCATCATCTGTTGCATCACCACAAAACAATTCCAAACTGGCACTGGAAGCAACATCAGCAACATTAGGACAAACTTCATGAAATGGACACATAATCCCACATACACAATCTCTAATCTTGTAGAAATTCTTCCCAGTAGAGTGGTGGCTGTTAGCTCAAAATGGGTGTGGTGGGGGGAGGGCAACTTCATATTAATGCCCGTAATTTTGAAATTGATGTCCAGTAAGCTCAAACAGGTTTGGTGATTAGGTGTCCTTATACTTTTGGCCACATAGTGTAACATATAAATGTTTAATTATTATTATTATTGTTATTATTTATTTTTTTGGATAAGCTAGTTACTTTGATTATAAATTTGTGTGAATTGTCTCAAACATGCATTAAGTAACCTCTAATTCTGGATGCCCTTTAGTTTGAAGAAGAGGAGAAAGTTTTGTCAGAAAGTATTACACAGATTTGGGAAGATCTCGTAGAACAGTCAAAACGTGTTGACCATTCCCTTGGAAGAGTGAAAAAGACATTTACCCAGGTAATTCGAATTCATGTGCTTCTGAAGTCTACAGTGATTTTTTATATGCATTTCCCCATGAGATAATACATGCATAATTAAGGTACAACACAATTCCTTATTAAAACCTTTTTAACTGAAAACTAACTTCATCCTTTAGTTTTTTGAGGATCCTTCACAAAGTTCTCTCCAATGTAAACAATCCAGCACAATCATCATTTAAGTAGGACTGATATAAAGGAGTGTAAAATACACTCCTTAACATGTGGCTCTTTTTTCACAATTAGTTCTTATTTATCTGTTTATTTTCTGTTCTTCTCATTTTACACATGCAGCACACAAAAGAGAGGCACTAATGCATGCCTGAGAGACACTAATTTGATTTAAAGACAATTGCAGGGAAATATATGATTTGTTTGCTTCTCTGTAACAGACCACCAAAGATCAGATTGAAGACTACAAGAAAAAACTCCTAAAATTTGCAACCCAATTCCGTACAGAAGGGCCTGGAGCTGTCAGTGATGATCTTGATAAAGGTACAATAACATATTTTAGATATCGCATGTAGATTGGAACATTTACTTTGATTCTTGAAGCCTGCCTTAAGTCTTAGGAGGTAAACTGCCCCCTCATGGCACCTAAATAATATTTATTGATCATTGACTCTTTACCCATGTACAGTCTCTGCATACCAATTTTGCCTCTTTCTAAATAATTTAGCCTTTTTTAAAATCTCTGGTAACACCACACATTGAATATGCTGTGCAATTCGTGGCACCTGTTCTAAAGAAGAATATCATGGCACTAGAAAAAGTGCAGAGGTGAGCTACAAAATTTAAGGAATGGAGCATTTTAGTTATGAAGAAAAGTAAAAAAAATTTAATCTCTTTAGTTTGGAAAAACGGCGCCTCAGAGAGTATATGATAACATTCTACAAATATATTCGGGGCCAGTAAAAACCATTATCTCGAAATCTATTCATAAACAGGGCTATACATAGGACACAAGGTCACGCATTTAGGCTGGAAGAAAGGAGATTTAGTCTAAGGCAAAGACATTCTTTTTTCTACAGGAAAAACTATAAGGATGTGGAATTCTCTGCCTAAAGACGTGGTTTTATCAGAGTCCCTAAAGAAATTTAAACAGAAATTGGATAAATACTTGCAAAAACAAAACATACAAAGATATAATTTTTAATTAGTGGGGTAATAGCTGTTTGTTCCAAGGAGATATCTGACTGCCATTTTGGGGTCAAGAAGGGATTTTTACCTAGTTTGTTGCAAAATTGGAAGTGCCAGACTGGGGTTTTTTTGCCTTCTTTTGGATCAATAGCAGAAACCTATGTGAGGAAGGCTGAACTTGATGGATGCAAGTCTCTTTTCAGCAATGTAATTATGTAACATACAGTGCAATAACCATATACAACAACCAGATAACACATACAGAACCCATATAATACCCATAATGCAGCACTTCTGTCTCATGACACCACAGCACCCAAGTGAGCCCATAAAACATGCTGCATGTGAATACAATAGGGCTTGACAAATCCCAGGCACCAAGTCGCCTGGGATTGGTCAGCCCGTTACCTCCTCCTCCTGTCTCAATCCCCATGCAGCTCTCTGTGCAGTGGGACGAAGTGAAGAACTTTAATTATGTCCTCTCTGTGCAGAGGCAACGCATGGGAATGGCAAGCTAACCTGGCAGGACACCAGGTAAAGACAACCCTGCTCCACGCCTCCATACCGCAGAGCCGACCCTGCTCCCCGCCCGCCTACTGCCCCATGCTTTACCCTGTGTGACTTCAGCACCGGGAGGAAGTTACTACAGTTTCCTTTCACTTCCTGCCGATGCACACAGAGCTTCACGGGGCTGGGGAGACAGGAGTAGGCGGGAGGAGGGGGTCTGGAACAGCAGCTGCCTACACCCATTAGCCGCAGGCAGTGGCGTACACATGACCCATGGGGCCCCGGTGCGAAAATTGATCCGCATTCCCCCAGCGCCAAGGGCCGGCCGCACACATGGCGGGCACCTGCCCAGGGGTTACAGGCCAAGTGCAATGCTGCATGTACTTCACACACACTTGGGTGACTGATACTCTAGGGCACCCAGACCACTTCAGCTTAATGAAGGTCTGGGTGCCAGGTCGAAAGCTAGGGTTAATATTTTTCATAAACATAGCAGTTTCAGAGAAACTGCCGTTTATGAATGGGTTAAGCTCTCTATTTCTCTCTAGTGGCTGTCCCATTGACAAATGCTAGAGTGCTACTTATGCGGCTTCTCACTGTGATTTTACAGTGAGAGCACGCTAGTTATTCATAGGAAAGCATTATGAATGCTTTCCTATGTGACTGGTTGAATGCGCAGACAGCTCTGTCGTGCGTATGATACAGTCAGACGGGAGGAGAAGAGAGGAGGATCGGAGGCAGAGAGCTCTCCGCCCAGCGCTGGAAAAAGGTAAGTTTTTAACCCTTTCCCCTTTCCAGAGCCTGGCGGGAGGGGGTCCCTGAGGGTGGGGGCACCCTCTGGGCACTATAGTGCCAGGAAAACGAGTATGTTTTCCTGGCACTATAGTGGTCCTTTAAAGGACCACTACAGACACCCAGATCACATCAGCTCAATGAAGTTGTCTGGGTGTCGGGTCCCTCTAGTTTTAACCCTGCAGCTGAAACGACAGCCGCTAGAGGAGCACACTGAACGTCCATAGGAAAGTATTGAGTAATGCTTTCCTATGGGCGGTTTGAATGCGTGCGCAGTCGCATTCGGAGCTGAGAGGCTGAGGGATCCTCAGCGCCAAGGGAGTCCGGCGCTGGAGAAAGGTAAGTGCTGAAGACACACACACTCTCACTTACAGACGCATACACACTAGCTAACAGACACACACATTTACTGACAGAGATACAGTCAGCGACAGACATACATACACACTCACTTACAAAACATACACTCTCATTGACAAACACACACTCACTAACAGACATCAAACAGACTCACTAACACACACACACTCAGTAAGACACACACGGTAACACACTCACTGACACTCACTAGCAGACACACACACTAACACACTAACACTCACTAGCAGACACACACTAACACTCACTCTAACACTCACACACACTAACACTCACACACACTAACACTAACACACTCTAACACTCACTCTAACACTCACACACACTAACACTCACACACACTAACACTCACACTCACTCTAACACTCACACACACTAACACTCACTCTAACACTCACACACACTAACACTCATACTCACACTAACACTCACACATGATTTTTTTAGGTTACCTCTTGGAGTGCTGGGGGGGATTATTCCCTGGGGTCCAGTGGGGCTCCTGGGCGGGTGGCCGGTCGGGCAGGCAGGCGGGCGCGCGAGGGAGCACTCAGTGCTTCCTCTTCAGCTCCCTCGCGCGCCGCGTAGGGATGCCGGCGCCGAAAGATGACGTCATCTTCCGGCTCCGGCATCAGTGTGGTGCGCGAGGGAGCTGAAGAGGAAGCACTGAGTGCTCCCTCGCGCGCCCGCCTGCCTGCCTGCCCGACCGGCCGCCCGAGGTCAGCAGGGCCAGCCTCAGGGGGGCCCTGGGGTGGTCGGCTCCTGGGCCCCCCAGGGGAAGAGGCTGGCCCTGGGCGTACATACCGGGTCGCAGGGGCGGCCGGGCCCCCTGGTGGGCCGGGCCCGGTCGCAGTCGCGACCCCTGCGACCCTGGTATGTACGCCAGTGGCCGCAGGCAGCCCCACTAACCAGATGTCACCTGCTGCTGCCTAGTCCCACTGGAACCCAGGGGACCCATTCTCCTGAGCACAAAAGGTGGGCTTTTTAGTTTCTTTGTATCTGTCATGTGTGTATGTCTGTATGTGTATTTGTCTGTGTGTATGTATGAATGTTCGTGTTTGTGTGTGTATATATTTGAGTGTATCAATAATAAATAATACTGTGTGTGTGTGTGTGTGTGTCTGTTTCTGGTAATTGTGTTGTGTGTATGCCTCTGGCAAGTGTGTGTGTGTGTCTGTTTCTGACAAGTGTGTGTGTCTGCGTCTGTCTCTGTCAGTGTGTGCCTGTCTTGTCTGTCTCTGTCAGTGTGTGCCTGTCTTGTCTGTTTCTGTCAGTGTGTGTCTGTCTTGTCTGTTTCTGTCATTGTGTGTGTGTCTGTTTGTCTCTGTCAGTGTGTGTGTGTGTCTATCTGTCTCTGTCAGTGTGTGTGTGTGTCTGTCTCTCTCAGTGCGTGTGTGTCTCTTTCAGTGTGTGTGCCAGCCCCCTCCAATCGCATTGGGAATTAGGTTTTTACTCCTCTTTTTTCCAGCGCCGTGCCAGTCTCACTGTAGCTGGCCCACCTCCGTAGCTGAAATAATCAATTACCAATCAGCATCTCCTCATAGAGATGCATTTAATCAATGAAAGCATGTCTATGGGGAACATTAGGCTGTAGTGATAGAGCACTGGTGACTATAGTGTTCCTTTAAGAATTATATTTCTGTAGTTGTGGGAAAAAACTGGCTCCTAACTTTTTTAGCTGGCTCCTAGATTGAAAGCAAATTTGTCAAACCCTGTAATACAATACTAAAACACATAGTACTCATATGAAACTCCACAACACAGCACTCTCTTGACCCTCATGTCACATCATTCACTCACATAACACATGACATCAATATTATTTAATGGCATCCACAATAAACTCTGACTAACATGATATCCATAATGTTTATACCCATCAGTGTTACCCATCATCCTCTTGTTTTATATATATAAATATATATATATATATAAATATATATTATGGAACAAATGTCGTCAGAATAGTGCAGTGTACCCACACTGTACCATTTGGGTACCAGTACCCAGTCTCCAGGCGCATTAAACTACTTGTTTGGCTTAATATTGTTAATCATGCATACATTTAGGAAACACTAGGAAGCAGTGCTAATGAAAGAAAGAAATATGTCTTAGTGTGAATAGTGAACTCATATAGTGTAAGCCAGGGTGGCCATTAAAGAAGATCCCCAGCTGTTGCAGAACTACAACTCCTATGATGTTTTGCCAGCCTTAAGCCTGACAAAGCCTCATGGTAGCTTTAGTTTAGCAACAGAAGAGTATCTAATTGTTGACCACCCGTTGTGTACATCATTAATTATTACATAGCCCTGCAGATGCTACTATAAAAACCAGCTTCTGTGTCATTCTCTGCACTCGAAGCCACACTAATATCTGCTACTTTTTGGCATACTTAAATATAAATAATACCAATTAAGCTTAGGATTTTTTTAGTTTTTATGTTCTCACATCACAATGGAGTAAATAAAATGTCAAGCAAGGTATCACATAGGCAATAACAGCATATAAGACAGGATATGCATATATGTACAGGAAATTTGGGATGTGAGAGGACTTTGTAAGAGATAAAGACATGAATAATAGTTGTGCTAAGCAAGACACCAAAAGGGTCCCTAGATGTGAAGATTCAATCCATCCTTTATCGTTGTTACAGGATCACAGGTACTTGCTTTGTATGAAAAAGAACTTGCAATTTATGAAAAGAACCGCCAAGAACTGGCAAATGCTGAAAAACTGTTTGACCTTCCCATCACAATGTATCCAGAACTCATAGCAGTCCAGAAAGAAATGATGGGTTTGTCCCAAATATATGCAATCTACAATACACAAAAGGTTTGTCAACTTACATTTGTAAATTAAATTAAAAGATAGTATATGAATTATGAAATTTTTATTGTTATAATTATTTGAACCTTAAATTTAAAATTCACTTTGAATTCTCCTTTAAGTTTATAACCCTGCATGTCCTGTAGGGAAGGGAAGGCTTTATTTGGTTCTGAGATATTGATCTGGAATATACTGATGTAATGAAGTAAAACATTATTCCTTCCTAATGATAAAAGTGTAAGCACTTTCAAATATGCAGTGGATTAGGATGCAAAAATTACTTTTAGGGTAAATGTTAGTGATATTTAACCTTAGATGTGTTGGTGTTTTTTGTTTTTAGCTTGCCAAAGATGAATGGTCACAAACACTGTGGGCAAATTTGAATGTGCAATTTCTGCTGGATGGTATTGATGGCTTTCTCAAGACATACAGGAAGCTACCAAAAGATGTACGAAGCCTACCAGTGGCTTTTCATCTAGAATCCAAAATGAAGGAGTTTAAAGACTCAATTCCTTTACTGCTTGATCTCAAGAATGAAGCTCTTCGAGACAGGTTTGAGTCATCTGCTGAAACGTTCTCAATATGCTGCACATGGGTGCCTTTATATAGATAATGTAACTTTAGTAATTATTTTATTTGCTTGCAGGCACTGGAAGGAACTTATGAGAAAAACTGGGACAAGTTTTGAGATGAACCCTGATACCTTTACGTTACAGAACATGTTTGCCATGGAGCTACACAAATACAAAGATGTTATCAGTGATATTGTAGCAGCAGCTGTAAAGGAGTTGAGCATTGAGAAGGTATTGTTTCATTCAATGTGCCATTCAATGGCAGAGTATGTACTCAGTGATTAATTTCTAATCTGATATTGATGGAGAAAAATATCTAGCACTACAACATCTCTATTAATGCTATCCTTAATGCCTTTGTTATATTATGTCCTCAAATATAGTGTCATCTACTTGCCAGCACAATTGCAAGTTACATTTTGTTTCTCTGGCTTTTCTTAAAGTATTGGGGTACATGTGAAGCACTTTTAGGGGTTCTAGTACAGACCATGTGTATAAGAGATCATACTGTAATGGTGTATGTTTGTGCACACATTGCTATACTATAAAGTCTCCGTGTTCTCTGAAATCTATTTACTAGTAATTTATTATCTATTATATTTAATAATAATAATAAGAAAATTATTTTCATGCAACCAAGCTTATCATGTAGATCTAACTGTAATTACTTCTTAAAGGATCGGGCATTTTTTTCAGCATGGAGATGGCCACTTGCATTCTAACCTTTAGTGAAATTTTCTGTTAAAAAAATATTTTTAATACAACCGACACAAATGTTGACTTTAAATTTACATTTTATATGACTTATGTAGCTATTGCATACAGTACAGCAAGATCGATTTTGTGTATGATTTTCTTCTCTAAAACAATTGAAGTAGGTAGATTTTGAGAATGTTGCTTTTTCTGCAAATGTTCATCAAAGGCAGAAATATTTGGCACTATAAAATATTAGCGATATTGTACACAGGTTCTGACAAATGAGCATTGGAGCACAACTACATTTTTGTAACCAACATAAATAAAATAAATAAAAAACCTGCTTAAGTGAAGGGGGCAATGCCATTTACAGTCCCTCTGCCCCATGCAAATGAAAAGACTTGGGTCTGACTTTGAACTTTGTTTCTCAAGTGAGGCTCATCTCTGGAGCAGAAGGTTTACTGTAGTAAAAAAATATAATACAGCTATTAACAATCTAATGTTAAATTGTACTTCAGTTTAACACTGTTGCTCTCTTCTTTTTTTTAACAGGGTGTAAAAGAAATTGTAGACACTTGGGAAAATATGAAATTCAGTGTACTAAAATATATTAAGGGCACTCAAGAGCGTGGCTATATATTGGGCGCTGTCGATGATATCCTTCAAATTCTTGATGATAATGCAATGAACTTACAGAGTATATCTGGAAGTCGATTTGTTGGCCCATTTCTCAACACTGTACAACTATGGGAAAAAACCCTCTCTTTAATTGGAGAAATTATTGCGGTAAGTGCATTAATAAAACTTTAAGGAACACTCCAAAAAAAAAAAAAAACTTCATTAAAACTTTGTGGTTTTGGTGGTTGGACTGACTCTTCAGGTTTTGGTGCTTGGACTGACTCTTTAATGTTCCACCTGAATCTGCATTTTTTTCCGTGGTGTTAGCCTTACTTATTTCTTTGTTCTGGATCATAGGTGTGGATGGTGGTGCAAAGAAAATGGATGTATCTGGAAAGCATTTTTATTGGAGGAGATATAAGGGGCCAGTTGCCTGAGGAGGCAAAGAAATTTGACAACATTGATAGAGTAATCAAGAGGGTAAGTATTAAAATACATCACATGCTGATTATGTGTTGTGTTGTCCTGTGTCTTTTTTATATTGTTTACAGCACGCTATAAAGACCAAGGGTTCCCAATAAATTTTTCTTGTGGAACCCTTTGACATAGTGTATCACCATTGTAGAACTCCCACTGGCACATACACACACTCAAATACATACATTGACATACACACACATAGGCACATACAAACAAACTGATACACACTGGCACACACACACACACACACATACTAACATACACACTTAAATACACACAGTGACACATACACAAACCTTGACACACAGATACACCCACTGACACACATACACTCTCACTGACAAACATACATACTCTTTGACAGACACACATACACTCTCACTGACACACATATTCTTTGACAGACACACATACACTCTCACTGACATACACACACTTTGACTGACACAGATACACTCTCACTGACAAAAACACATACATTCTCACTGACAAACACATACACACCCACTGACAAGCACACATACAATTAATATTTTAAAATTTTACGCCACCCAGCCGCCCTACCTTTGGGAATGCTCACATGGAGTCTCTATGTCCCATTGGTCCAGTGGGGCTGCTGGGCTGAGCGTGCAGTCCCTGGGGTCCAGTGGGGTGCTGTGCTGAGCGAGCTGTCCCTGGGGTCCAGTGGGGCTGCTGAGCAGCTGGCGTGTGGGCGAGGGAGCAGTGAGCTCCCTGTTCAGCTCCCTCTTGCCCCTCTTAGTGATGCCGGAGCCAGAGTGACATCATATTCCAGCTCCAGCATGACTGCTGTGTGTGCGAGGGAGCTGTGCAGGGAGATCACTGCCATCTGCTCCCGTGCTGCCCGCGGCCATTTTATTTGTAAAAATCTCGGCCGAACACCAATTGTGAAACGCTGATATGGACCAGTGACATAACAAAATATTAAAGGTGCACTGACAGTGATACATATTTTAAAGTCCAAATAATTCTATGTACACACTGTGCTAATCAAACCCGTATACAGATATACAGCTGTACAGTTACTGAGCAATAAAATATACTTTCCACCAAACTTGCCCCCCCCTAAAATCCTGTTGTTAGGCCAACGTTTCCGTAGGGTTGTGATCTTAGGGTTTCAAAATGGTGTACTAATGATCATTACTTTATTGTAAAAATGTGTTTTACTTGTTGATACATATGAATTGACAGTCCACACCTGTAATACAAAGTGTCGGATGTGAAACCTATATATATTTATATATTATTTTTGTACAGATAATGTCTGAAACCGTGAAAGATCCCGTTATTAAAAGATGCTGCCAAGCCTCTAATCGACTATCTGATTTACAAAACCTCAGTGAGGGCCTAGAGAGATGTCAGAAAAGCTTGAATGATTACCTGGACTCAAAGAGAAATGCCTTCCCGAGATTTTTCTTTATATCAGATGATGAGCTGCTTAGTATACTTGGAAGCAGTGATCCAGCCTGTGTCCAGGAGCACATCATCAAGGTATCTCATGTCTAGTCAATATACAACTGAAATCAATCTTCCTCAGGTGAATATGAGTGTTCTATAATAGAAGATATATTGCAAATTTAGCTCATCTAAACATTTTCCTTATTCCAGATGTATGACAACATTGCATCCTTAAAATTCCAAGTGGGGGATAATGGTGAAACTGTGGCAACCGCTATGATTTCAGCTGAAGGGGAAGTGATGCCATTCCGCAAGGCTATACCTGCTGAAGGACGAGTTGAAGAGTGGATGACAGCTGTACTACAAGAGATGAGGAGGACAAACAGACTCATAACCAAGGAGGCTATATTTAGATACTGTGAGGACAAAAGCAGGTTTGTATAACCTTATATTTAATAGTTAAACATATTGATCGATAAACATCAAGCACATTTTCCATAAAAAATTGAATGTTTAAAGAGAGATCTTGAGGTAATGTTCTTAAAGAGGAGCATAAAGCAGAAATATTCTCTTGGTTTCCATGTTGACAACACACTTTTAGAGCATTGCACTATATTTACTCTTTGTATCTGAATCCTATAACACCTGTGTTTATCATGGATGATAAGCACTTCTTGTGACATACTGATTTATGTATGTCTTTATTTGCTGCTCTCTCACACCCTCACTTGTTGATCATATCTCCCATGTTGGTCTTCCTCACCTCCTTTATATTGTAAGCTCATTTGAGCAAGGGCCTCATTAACCTCTTGATCCTGTTAATATTTTTAATACTTTGTTTTATTTACTGTTGTATCCCAACTATAAAATTGTAAAGGGATGTGGAATATGTTGGCACTATATAAATACCAGTAATATTTTATCATACAGGGTAGACTGGATGCTAATGTACCAGGGCATGGTGGTATTGGCTGGTAATCAGATATGGTGGACCTGGGAAGTAGAAGACGTCTTTCAAAAAGTAAAGAAAGGGGAGAAACTAGCCCTGAAGAATTATGCAAAGAAAATGCACCAGCAGATTGATGAGCTTGTTACCAGAATAACCCAACCTTTAGAGAGGAATGACAGGAAGAAATATAATACTGTCCTTATCATTGACGTGCATGCCAGAGACATTGTGGACATATTTGTAAGAGACAGGTGAGCTAATGTTCTTTTGTGTAGATGGTCACTGTGATTCTCAAGGATGTTATTGATGGTGGGAATACTTTCTTTACCAGTATTATGGATGCCCGGGAGTTTGAATGGGAAAGCCAGCTGCGATTTTACTGGGACAGAGAGCCTGATGACCTAAATGTTCGACAATGTACTGGAACATTTGCTTATGGCTATGAGTATATGGGCCTAAATGGAAGACTGGTCATTACCCCACTGACCGATCGCATATACCTAACACTGACTCAGGTAATGCATGTTCATTCTGTTTATATAAAGCACAACTATAAACATCTTCCATGAGAAAAGGAGCAAAATGCATTGTATCCTCCAGGTTCATGGGGGAATTTGCTTCTTTTAGTCTTTGGTTTTTCAGTGTTCTCTTTTGACTACAGTCTGGTTAGTCATCTGCATTAGAAACAGCAACTTCCAAGAATAGGAAATAAAATGTTGATAGCAACAGGTAGTGTTTTTTTTATTTTTAATATTCTTGATCCATAGTTAAGTATTTGAGTCTACATCAAAATGTTGTTCCAAAAAATTAGATAATTACAAAGGCTCAAGCTGCAGGAATATGAAGACAGGATATTTGTATATGTTTTTATGTTTAGCTGAACTTGTTCTTTTGACAGGCACTGTCCATGTATCTTGGGGGAGCACCTGCTGGGCCAGCAGGAACTGGTAAAACAGAGACAACTAAAGACCTGGCTAAAGCGCTTGGATTGCTCTGTGTCGTTACAAACTGTGGCGAAGGAATGGATTATAAAGTAAGGAATGTTCTCCTGTGCAAGAGTAATATCAATAATAGATTCAGGTTGGGGACTCAATAATATTTTCTGGCTTTGTCCTACATCTGTTTCCCCCGTACGCATGAATACTTCATGTCACTCGACAGCCCCCCATCCTAGGTTCAGCATCTTCACAGTAATGTCCTCTGCAGTTGCATATTGCTAGCATGTTTCTTTTTTTCCCACAGTCATAGACCAATGCAACCATGATGTATCCATGAAGGCGAATCACCTCTCTTTCCCAAAGGGACCGTTTCATACGGTTTGCCATATAAGTCTTATTCCTGATCACTTTTAGGGTTAATTTTTAAAACGATCTGGACTTTAGATTTAACTTTTATTTCATGATTGAGTTGTATTTTAAATTTTGTATTTATTGTGTATTAATATTGTTTTTGTATTTTATTTTACCCTTATGCATATTGTAAAAATGTTTAGAATGCTGAAAAATCTAGTCTTATACCTACTAATGTATGTGTATGTTACTTCCAATTACAGAATGAAAGAACGTGTGCAGTTTCTGATCTTTACTAGAAAAGTGTTAAAGTATCTAACTCAACACATTCTGGGTTATTCACGTAACACTGGATTTTGTAAGGATGGACAAAATCTGGTGAAAATGTCTAAATTATGACCTGAATGGCAATTCACATTTGTGGACCCAGGACATACTTGAAAACCAGAGAAATTTCAATGTATCTTTCCTGGTAAAATATTTTATAAATAAATATATATTTCTCCTGTTATGTTCTAGTAAAACAGGAAGGTAGAAACCTTAAAGCCATTTTGATCTGTGTTGTCACAGTTTTTACATTGTATTGAATATCAATTTACTTTCTGATTTCTGTTGCTGTCTCATCCTGTGATACACTCATACACAATCAGTATTCTGAGAGCTCATTGAAAAGACAGAAGGATTTTGTTCCCAGAGAAGGACAGTGAGAAACAGAACAGTTTTGATAATTCATGAAGGAACTGAATGACAGAATGGTATTTTCTGGTGCATGAACACTATTTATTTTTATATTAGGCTGTAGGTAAAATCTTCTCTGGACTTGCCCAGTGTGGAGCCTGGGGATGTTTTGATGAGTTCAATCGAATAGATGCTTCTGTGCTTTCAGTGATCTCCTCCCAGATCCAGACAATTCGGAATGCATTAATTCATCACCTCAAGAAATTTCAGGTCAGTGCTACTTTTGGTTACATATTCAGATTTTACTGAATTACTTTGCTACCATATGGGTAGCAAAGAAGGCTCCTGTTCCAGTTGTAGTAATTGTTCAAAACTTAGATTCACAGTTTTGATTACAGTATTTTCCGCCCTTTAAGATGCACCTAGTTTTAAGAGTAGGAAAACAAGAAAAAAAAAAAAAAGTGTTCCTTACCACCCACTCCCCTCCCCTGTTCCATAGTGTTCTCCCCCTACCTCCCCTGTTCCATAGTGTTCTGCCTCCACCTCCTCTGTCCCATAATGTTCTCCCTCCACCTCCACTGTCCCATAGTGTTCCTTACTACCCACTCCCCTCCCCTGCCCATAGTGTTCTCCCCCTACCTCCCCTGTTCCATAGTGTTCTTCCCCTACTTCCCCTGTTCCATAGTGTTCTCCTCCTACCTCCCCTGTTCCATAGTGTTCTCCCCCTACTTCCCCTGTTCCATAGTGTTCTCCCCTACCTCCCTGTTCCATGTTCTCCCTCTACCTCCCTGTCCCATAAGTGTTCCTCCCCTACCTCCCCCTGTCCCATAGTGTTTCCCTCCACCTCCCTGTCCCATAGTGTGTTCTTACCTCCCACCTCCTCCCTGGGTCCCATAGTGTTCTCTTACCACACCCACCTCTCCCCTGCCCATAGTGTTCTCCCCTACTCCCTGTTCCATAGTGTTTCTCCCCTACTTCCCTTTTTCTGTTCCATAGTGTTCTCGCCTTCCTCCCTTGTTCCATAGTGTTCTCCCCACCTCCCCTGTCCCATAGTAGCCTCTACCTCCCCTGTCCTATAGTGTTCTCTCCCTCCACCTCCCCTGTCCCATAGTGTTCTTACCTCCCACTCCCCTCCTGTCCCATAGTGTTCCTACTACCCACTCTCCTGCCTATAGTGTTCTCTACCTCCCTGTCCTATGCGTTCTCCCCTACCTCCCCTGTCCCATGGTGTTCTCCCCCCACCTCCCCTGTCCCATAGTGTTTCTTACCACCCACTCCCCTCCCCTGCCCATAGTGTTCTCCCCCTACCTCCCATGTCCCATAGTGTTCTCCCCCTACCACTACAGAAAATGTGTAGGCAATATTTGCATTTGAGAGACTGCAGGGTCTATGTACCTTAATCACTTACGGAAGCAGGTAATTGTCCACTGTGGCGAAACCGACCTCACCACTGGGCATTGGAGAAGACTGATTGCCAGCCTCCTGCCATGTGACTATGGCCCCTGGGATGTATTGCCCTTTAAAGACATGATTTGGGCATAAGGGATTTGTGTTGTGCTTTTGCTGGCCCTTTAACCCCTTAAGGACGGAGCCAAATGTACACATTGTGAACAAAACAAAATATAAACAAAACCTGGCATTTGCGCTACATGTCTGTCCAACCGTAATACACCTCTTTCATAGTAAATGCACCCACCCTTATTATATATCATTTTATTCAGGGGAAACAGGGCTTTCATTTAATATCAAATATTTAGCTATGAAACATAATTTAATATGAAAAAAATGGGAGAAAATACGTTTTTTTTTGGATTTTTTTTGTTCTACATGACATTTTAACGGTCAATGTCATAATACTGTTTGCTTTTACTGCAATAAAATACACATATTTATATTCAGTAAAGTCTCACGTGTAAGACAGTACCCCCTATGTACAGGTTTTATGGCGTTTTGGGAAGTTACAGGGTCAAATATAGCACGTTACATTTGAAATTGAAATTTGCCAGATTGGTTACGTTGCCTTTGAGACTGTATAGTAGCCCGGGAATGAAATTTACACCCATATTGGCATACCATTTGCAATAGTAGACAACCCAAGGTATTGCAAATGGGGTATGTCCAGTCTTTTTTAGTAGCCATTTGGTCACAAACACTGGCCAAAGTTAGCGTTCGTATCTGTTTGTGTGAAAAATGCAAAAAATACCAATTTTGGCCAGTGTTTGTGACTAAGTGGCTACTAAAAAAGACTGGACATACCCTGTTTGCAATACCTTGGGTTGTCTACTATTGCAAATGGTATGCCATCATAGGGGTAATTTTCATTCTTGGGCTACCATAGAGTCTCAAAGGCAACGTAACCAATCTGGCGAATTTTAATGTGAAAAAAATGAAACACAAGCCTTATATTTGACGTTGTAACTTTTGAAAACACCATAAAACCTGTACATGAGGGGTACTGTTGTACTGGGGAGACTTCGCTGAACACAAATATTTGTGTTTCAAAACAGTAAAAAGTATCACAGCAATAATATTGTCCGTGTAATGCTGTTTGTGCGTGAAAAATGCAAAAAACGTCACTTTTACTGGCGATATCATAATTGTAATACATTTTACTGTTTTTAAACACTAATATTTGTGTTCAGCGAAGTCTCCCAAAAATTGGAGACAGTACCCCCCATGTACAGGTTTTATGGTGTCTTGGGGAAGAGTTATAGGGGTTAAATATAGTGCTTTAGCAAATTAGATTCCCTTTTACTTTAGAAGCATGGGTTAATCAGGCAGGTCCTGCTAATAATTGTAATTAATTAAGATACCTAATTATGTAAAATATTACATAAATATATATGTAAATTAATATATATGTATATATATACGTATGTGTATATATATGTATATATCTATATAATTTTTTAAAATATTTTTATTTATATATAGGTATATATATAGTGATATATACGTATATATTTATGTATATAGATATATATATTATTTCGTTCTACGTGTATTTTGATATATATATATATATATTAATTTCACAAAACAGTTAGAACGAAATAACACACATCTATATATTTTTAATTATTTATTTTTAATTATTTTTTTAATTTTATTTTTTAACGTATTTACATTTTTATTTTTTTTATATTATATATAAATATATATATATAACAATAATTATATATATATTTAATCAGTATCAGTCTACGTGTAATTTGATATTAATATATATATATAATTATATATATATTAATAGTAAAATACACCTAGACGGTGTATGTGTGTGTATGTATATGTGTATATATATACTTAGATCATATATATATAATATATATATATGATCTAAGTATATATAATTATTTTTTTTACACCATTAACTTATTTTTATTTTATTTTCAGCCAGCAGGGGGACCACCTGTCATTACAGGCAGCCCCCCTGCCGGCAATACAGAAGCCAGCTATCCCCGGCCATGTGATTGTGGGGTCCTCGCTAGGACCCCACTCTCACATGGCCGGGGGGCTTCGACGAGGACGGACGTGCCGCGGGGGGCTCCCTGGGAGTCCCCCCAACCGCGATCGTCGGCGTGGGACCGCCGGCGACCGGGTAAGTTAACAAAAACCGGAGGGCGTACAATTACGCCCGGCGGCGTTTAGAGCCGCCTATTAGAGGGCGTAATTGTACGTCCTCCGGTTTTAAGGGGTTAAATAAATAAAATGTTTATTTAAGGTTTATAATTCTTGCAAAGCATTATTTTCCTTTACGTGCAAAATAACTAGCCTGTACACTAGCACTTGGTTGATTAATGCTAATGGAAATGTTAAAGATGCCAGTACAAGCAATGCTGATGGTGGTGGTGGTTGGTGGCCATGGTAAGATTGACAGTGGGTGAGCTATTACTGCCTGTGACAGCAGGTGATGTCACAACTGCCTATGTTGGTGATTCTAAAGCAGATACAGAGATACCGATGGACTTGGAGATGGTGGACAAGATGCAGGAGGTGAGTGCACACTAGCAGACCGAGAAAATACTGGATTTCTGCCTGTCCTGTCCACACTCACCTCTTTTAATTCCGTATCTGAGTAAGGCCAGAGGTAAAAGTGCTATGTCTGCAGTGCTGGGGGAAACAGAATTCTTATTACGGCTTCATCACGGCCACCAACACCAGACATCAAGAATATTCATTTAGTACTCTGCACCAAGTCCACACTAAAGAGTGGCTCTGTTGACTCCACATAGTAGACTCTGCTGTGCTCTCCCTTAATAGCTTTTTGAAAGGGCATGGAGTGTATTCGTCAGTC
Organism: Pelobates cultripes; assembly: GCA_933207985.1. Lineage (NCBI taxonomy): Eukaryota > Metazoa > Chordata > Amphibia > Anura > Pelobatidae > Pelobates > Pelobates cultripes. Next base: position 218,027,205 of record OW240916.1, on the reverse strand, counting down.
TAAATACATACATAAAAAAAAAAGCAAAAATGAAAAAAGGTACTTGCGCACTTTCTCAAATCACTATACAAAGTGTAAGACTCACCCAATGTGTGCTGAGGGGCTGATTTGTGCTATTGTCATTGTTGGGAATAATACACTTTGCCTATATTTATCCAGGGCTCAAGATTCAGATGACCGGCTGGCCAGTCTGTTTAAAATTGTCATCTATTTAAAACATGTCATCTATTTGCAATAATGTATTTTATCTATATGCAATGCTTAGTGAATATACCCCTAGACAATAAAGAGCTGTATAATATCATGTAACTAGTATAGGTGTTATATCCTGTATTCTTCTGTCGGCCTTATTTCCTGTTTTCCTCCCTTTGATCATAACTACATAGTAATGTGCAATTTAGAACTTAGTAGTAAATATCTTTAATTCATAGTGCGCATGCATATTACTTTGGAGAGCATGGTTATAGTGGAACTTAGCTTTGTGAAAGGAAGACACACCTGCAAGCTTGCTATAGGTTAAGATGTTAAGATAAGATAGATGATTTTGTTAGGATTGGATAATGCTTGTAATGACCCCCCCTGTTTCCTGCTGTACAAAATCTGTTACACAGCTCATTAAATGTGAGAAGTCACTTTGAACCTTGTCTTGTATTGTTCATTGGGGGCTACTCACCAGCCGGTTTGGCGACAAGGAGAAATACAGAGAGTTGCAAATTGACACAAAAGACCATGGCAAGGGAAAAAATCCTGACAGAGAAAATTCCTCACTATCAGTCATTGATGCTGCCCGGGAGTAGTGGGAGTCTGAGCACACAACTTTTTTTTGTGTATTTCCTTTTGTATCATAGAGTCATGTTATAATGCTGCCGCCCACCCCATGTGTTCCCTGTCAAGGGTTAATAAATATGTAGGGATTTAGAAAAATACCCCTCTCTGTACCCCACCTAAGAAATTTGCCTTGACGTGGCAGGTGGGCTTACACCTAATGGCCATTGGAGTGATACTAAATATTAAATATGCATAGGGATAGTGCGCAAGTAACTCTTTTCTTAAGACTCACCTAAGCAATTTGCCATAACAGTCCAGATGAGCTACACTTTAATTGGCCATTGGAGTGGTACTAAAGCTCCTTTTATTTAAATGTGCACATGGATTTAGAATAGCTTGCAATGAACCTTTTTCTTTTTTTTTTGCTTTTGTTCTGTGTATTTGGGCTGATGAATACAATTACCATTGCTGCCACCCAGGAGTAGTGGGAGTTTGAGCACAGGGCTTAATACTGTGTGTTTTTATTTACTTTTTCTAATTACTTGGATCTAATTGCATAACTTGCAAATAAAGTGGCAGATCTACAAGTTTGAATACCAGGTTGATAAACATCAGCATTATAAAAGAGATTAATGACTCAATTTGCAATAAATTCCTTAGCAGTAAGAAACTTATTCTATCACACTCATTATGTCAAATATGTGTTTCAAAGTACTAACTGTGTAAAACTGGATTTTCCTGCGGTGCCCAAGATGGCTGGCCCCTACGGTTTTAATAATGTCACTGTTTCAATTTCTGTGCTACAGCCATTTATTTTGATATTTCTTCTAAGGCTGCACGAGTAATGCTAGCATTCATAAAATTATCATGTTAATCTCCATTAGAAAAGGGACAAGATGTGCTTACCTCTTAAGGTTACGCAGTTTCATTTTTGAGGTAAATAAATATAAATGTCACAACGTTTATTTAGGCGAATAATTACTGTTTAATTGTAAAAGAAACAAATCGTGGCTGGAGTTCTTATTTATTAATTTGCTCTCTAATTGTAGTTACGCTAAATTTACAGTGAAGATTTTTGACCGCATTGTTTTTACATTCAAAAACAATAATTTCAAACAATTTGCTTTTAAATGGCAGAACACATAGCATTTATTACGGCGCAGGGAAGCTAATTGCTTTTTTATTGCAATGGATTTAATTGAAAACAAGAGGATTTTTCCAACTGGTTAGACTTTAATAAAGCGAATACCTTATTTCATTAGTACAGACTATATATTATGAGATAAGCTAAGCACGTAACCCTCTCCCCCCCCCCCCAAATATCCATTTTTGTTTCTCGAATGCCTAATAGGAAAAATCTGACATTTATTTGTACATTGTCGGAATATGTATGTAGACTGCAGATGATGTGCACTATTTATTTATTTATGTATTTAATGAGGTCGTTCGAATGTGTCTAGACTCATTGAATCTCAATTATTGCTATTTTATGCTTTCTACATAGATTCTTATATGGCACAACACCCAGTAAGGGATAGAGTGGGGGTTAGAATCACCTGTCTGAGCTACCAGCTAGATAGTTCTTTATCCCACAGTGAAACCAGAGGTAGCTCCTATTCTAATATACTACCTGTTGTATATTAGTTTGAAACAACAGGTTTCAACTCTAGGGGAGAATTTTTGAAATTCTCTTTGCACAGAACTAATTAATCATCAGAATATGAATATCTTAGAAATTCACTTTGTCGCAGGCTATAATGCAGAGCCATCAAATCTAGTGACTCAAATGCTAGACTAAAACAAACAATGACTCTCTACTTAGCAATCTTTCCTGCAGGTCTGTCAACAAAATACACAAGAGGCGATGTTGAATTTGTCAAGATGATAGTAACATTGCTAATAGAAAAAATGTAGATAATAGATACATACATCTGGAGGATGGTTTAAGTTGCGTAATATCTTTTACTTATGATATTCTTTTTGCTCTTTTAAAGATGATTAAAACAATAGAAATAATAATAATTTTAGTAAGGCATTTGAGTCACTAAAATCCTTGAGACCAGGACCCTGTGGCTAGGAAGGAAGAGTGGTCAGTGTTTTTTTAAATAAAAATTCTGTTAAATTAAAACAGTTTGTAATAGACTTGTGCATGGCAAACCGTTTGTAATATAATTGTGCACTGCAAAAAAGATTGTTTCAGCCAAACCGCTTCGCCTGAAATTTTGGCTATATGGAGGCTTGGCTAATCCGAATTTCATTCGCAAAAAAAATTCTTGAAAATAAATCAGATTAATCAAAAGATGCCAAAATCTGTACTGCTTAATATAAAAAGTATAGAGATAGGATATCAAAGGGGAACAACTATAGACACAATTCTAAGTGAAATGTGCCAGAGTGTTCCCAATGCTCCCAAGCACCAAAGAGAGACTCCAGGGGTCCCTCAGGGCATAACCCTAGATAATCAAGAAAGACAAAACAAAACAGAGCATGCAGGTTCACAAATAGGGAACATACAATGCTTCCTGGAGATATAGATAGTAGTATTACTAAATATAAAAAAATTAAGTCATTAACCTGTAGCAAAATGTCCTCTGAGATTTTGCAGTACTGTATAAAAAGAAAACAATAAACACCTTTTACGGTAAACCTTCTATCTCAAAATAAGTATTGTACAAAGTCTCAGACTGGTATCACAATAAAAAAGGAGCTTTATTAAATATGGCTCTACATACAAACACACGTTGGCCCCTGTGAGAACAATTGATTGCTGCAAGGAAAGAGAGGCTATGTAGTGAATCAGTATACATAGCACCAAATGGACCTACAAGTCAAGGTAATGTCAGCCTGTATGAGACATGAAGGGCTATTTAAAAGAGTCAAATAAAGCCTGTTGGTGGCCAGGTGGCCAAATAGGTATATATAATATAGCCGATTAGAGAAAGATGAAAAATGCTATTACGAGTAAAAGACTGGCAAAAAGTTAAACTATCAAAGCCTCTCTCCCTGTTAAGCTTGCTAGACAGACATAGGAGGAAAGATCAGAAGTAAAAATCAAAATAAGTGAACCATCAAAGCAACATGCTAACCATTAGTGAAAAATAAAGTGCCCAGTGATAAAACAAAAAGCAAGAACGTTCCGACACGCATTTCGGTGCAGAACTACATGCACCTTTGCCAGGGACCCCTTTTTGTTTCAGAGGACATTTACATCTACAGGTTAATTACTTAATATTTATATTTAGCAATACTACTATCTATATCTCCAGGAAGCATTGTATGTTCCCTTGTGGTGAACCTGCATGTTCTGTTTTGTTTTGTCTT